>OW026358.1:28852593-30091929 GCA_932273835.1 Sarcophaga variegata | reverse complement strand
ATAATATAATATAATATAATATAATATAATATAATATAATATAATATAATATAATATAATATAATATAATATAATATAATATAATATAATATAATATAATATAATATAATATAATATAATATAATATAATATAATATAACGTAATATAATATAATATAATAAAATATAATATAATATAATAAAATACAATATATTATAATATAATATAATATAGTATAACATAATATAATATAATATAATATGATATAATATAATATAATATAATATAATATAATATAATATAATATAATGTAATATAATAAAATATAATATAATATAATAAAATACAATATATTATAATATAATATAATATAGTATAACATAATATAATATAATATAATATGATATAATATAATATAATATAATATAATATAATATAATATAATATAATATAATATAATATAATATAATATGATATAATATAATATAATATAATATAATATAATATAATATAATATAATATAATATAATATAATATAATATAATATAATATAACGTAATATAATATAATATAATAAAATATAATATAATAAATTACAATATATTATAATATAATATAATATAATATAACATAATATAATATAATATAATATTATATAATATAATATAATATAATATAATATAATATAATATAATATAATATAATATAATATAATATAATATAATATAATATAATATAATATAATATAATATAATATAATATAATATAATATAATATAACGTAATATAATATAATATAATAAAATATAATATAATACAATATATTATAATATAATATAATATAATATAACATAATATAATATAATATAATATTATATAATATAATATAATATAATATAATATAATATAATATAATATAATATAATATAATATAATATAATATAATATAATATAATATAATATAATATAATATAATATAATATAATATAATATAATATAATATAATATAATATAATATAATTAACATATTAAAAATTTCCTCTCAATTCAGCGGGTAATATCTGGAGGTGTTTTGCCGTCAATTTACTACTAGTTTCAGTGTTCCATTTCTCTTGTTGCAGTGTTATATGGTTTGCTTTCTGGCATCGTCGACATTTACTGTCTCTCCGTGCAAGTTTTTATTCTCCCACACCCTCTTCCGCTCGCTTGCCTGTAAAACTATAGGTATTACACCACTGATTACCAGTACTGCTGACTTTGATTCAGCAGATACGCCGATGCCACTCTAAGTGCAGCGATTCGTTATACCGATGATAAAATTTGCATTCTACAGTCGACCTTTAATGTTTCTGCCCACGTCTCACTTCCGTAAAGCAGAAAGAGTCCGTAATTGACATCATTAATCTGCATCTGCTCTGTACAGGACCACCAATATTGGCATGAAGCTTACTAAGTATGGAGGTGACTTTAGTGGCAGAACGTTAGTTTAGGGTCCAATCGAATGCCAAGATAATTGACTACTTTTGGGTCGTCAAAGTGGGTGGTCTGGGAGGTAGTGTGTTGGCTTACGAAACCAGAGACCGTTGCTCGAAAAAAACGATATACAATATATTATATATTTCGCCGATATTCTTTCTGCAGTCTTCCGGCGAAAAAATCGGAATGTAATAAAAGTAATAAATTATTATGAAAAAGCTTCTCAAATCGTGAGAAGATAGGTGCAATCCTAAAGAAAGAGTTGTAATGACCAATTAGATAAGTGAGGAACTAAGCAATGTCGCATTGTCGAAGCTTATCGACTGTATACATATATTCCGTATTTTAATTTTAAATTATGAAATGTAAACGAAACGAAATAATATTTCAACACAATAAATTCTTTAAATTTAATAAACTAAATTTTACTCAATAATACATCGTAATAAATGATGCTGTTATAAATACCACAAAACTATTATAAACTAGCACGTTCACAGAAACAAATAGTTGAACTGTGTCAACAATAATAAACATGATTACAAATGAGAATTGACTCCTCATTTTATTTTGTTTATTTAACAATTGTGCTCTAAATTGAATGAAAACATAATAAAATAAAACAAAGATGTCTCATCCTTTTGTTTTCTTAAGTTTCTTAAGAAAACAATTTCCGTTTGAAACAGTTTTAATCATAAGCGTGGCGAGAACAAATGTCGAAATGTGCGAACGAGTTCGACTCAGTCCTATTGCTTCTCTTTTTATAAGGATAAGTTGTTTTGCCTTCAGGAAAAATTCGTAGAATATCAGTTGAACCTCTTGCTATCATTATTGTGTATTCCTTTAGTGCCTGACGCATTCGGAACAATTAAAATACTAATTTTGTTGTTGTCTTCGTGCCTGTCCATTTGTTTTGGGTTCGTTAGTCAGCATGTTTATTTAATATACAGTAGCGAGGAAAAGAAATGCAACTCTATATCATATGATATTCAATCGAGACTCGAAACTTATAACGGTATCCAATTCCACTTCACTTTTTTTTTTATTCGTTGATTTTAAAATTTTTTTAAAAAGCATTAGTAAGCGTTGTTTGCTTCTCGTTCTACTTAATTTTTTAGATTTATAAAAAAAGTGAAAAAATTTAGCGAGAAAAAAAAATGCAACGCAATGCGTTAAAGGTAAAAGTAGGTTAAGTAGAGTGATTAAAATTAAGGAAAAATTTGCAAATTGTGAATTATAAAATAGAAACGGCTGTTAACAGATAGCAAATTTGCCATTATAAGGGCTTTGGAAGAAGCCAAATCAATGAATGAAGTTGCTCATCAATTTAATATCAACAAATCAACGGTTTATTGGATTTCATCGCGATATCGTAAAACAAATAAGAGGAAGTGGTCGACCTCGTAAATCTACTGCCCGCCAAAACCGTCAAATGATAAAAATATTAAAACTTGAACCACAGAAAACGGCAGTAGATGTTACTAATTATGGGTTTCTATTGGCGTCCACACAGCCAGAAACCGATTAAGAGAGGCAAATTTAATGAAGCCACTTATAAGTAAGGTTATTAAGAAAAAAATGGCTTGACTTTGCTAGACGGTATCTGCATTGGTCAAAAGAGCAATGGTCCAAAGTTTTGTGAAGCGACGAATAAAAGTTTTACTTATTTGGCTCTGATAGGTTAAATTACATTCGTCGGCCCCCAAAACAAATATATTCACCCAAATAGCAGTTGCCAACTGTTAAACATGGTGGGGGCATAATATGGCAGTGAGTTGCATTTTTCTCTCGCTACTGTAAGTGTAGCAAAAGTAAATGTTTTAACAACAATTCAAAATGTTAAGTTCTAGTTGTATCTGCCACTATATAAGCGCGAAACAAAGCCGAGTTTAGGCATGTTTGGAAATATTTAATAGAGTATTATTTGAGAGCGCGTTGAAAATTAAACATAATTCAGGTGACAAGAACAAAAACTTCCACCAGCTAATGAAAATCATTGAGTTTCACAGCTCTTCTTCCGATTACCCAGAACTTAAATGTTGCACAAACGGGAAAAAAAAGAAATCCTAATTATAAGTCCCAATAAAAACTTATTTACTTATTTGGTCAGGATTATAACCTTGCTTCGCACGCCATCCATTTTTTGTGTGTTAATTTTATCCATGAGTGGCGGGCTCTACAGTTTAACAGAGACTAAGACAGATTTGAGAAACTGTTATAATAATTATATTTGTCAGAAGACTGGTGCGACGAAGTCGAAACATTCTTTCACACTTTGTTTGTTCGTGATATCTAAGCTGGGGTTTGATCAACAAGCTCTTGTCTAATAAGCGAACATACTACCTATTAAGCTTCGGAAACTACAGGTGAACAGAAGAGAGAAGACCATGCATTGTTGCATGCATTGTTCTGTAACTCGATTAAGTGGTTTTCAAATTATAAAATGACGAACATAAAGCATCAAAATTAACAAGCTTTAATACTTCTCTAAGTAATGGATCCAGGAACACATGACTTCTTAGAGAGGATGACATTTACAACAAACATTAATGAGGAACGCTGCTCACCGCAACATCCAATTCAACAAAAATTTTCTTGAGCTGGCAAAATCAATCAACGTTGTTTGGTTTTGTTGCTTTTTTCTTTCAAACTGACGAAAAAGCGGCAATCACTGGAAGTCGATCTACTTTTTAGTGAAGTAAGCTGAATTTTAGTAGTCGTCGTAGTCCAGTAGGTAGTGTGTTGACTTATTAGACGTAAGGCCACGATTCCTCTCAGCATATTTCTGGCAAAAACTCTGAGATCAAATACAACTGCCATGAGAAGTTTCTCAAAAATCTGTTGTTCGGAGTCGACTTCAAGCTGCAGGTCCCGCCACTCATGTATAAAATTAACGCACACAACATAAGAGGTGTGAATAGCTAGATCGTAATCCTGACTAAAGGGTTGTAATGACCAATTGTATGTATGTATGCATATATAATTATGAAATAATATTTGACCGTTTTAAAAAGAAATAATTTAAGAAAGGAATTATCCCTTGCGATAATCACGTTCATATCTGAAGTGCGGGCAACAAGCAAAATCTACAGGCAAGCAGAATATCTTTGCGCCAAGGTAATGTTCTGTATTTGGGAGCACAGAAGGGTGTGCATCATGAGCACACCCCAGACTAACTGGGGACAATTAATTCGTTTGAAATGAGAATGGGTCTAAGAGCGACTTGAATATGCGATTAGAAACTTGGCCGTAATTTTCCACTCTCGGCTACACATTGCAGTGTTGGGAAAAAATTACTTGGAAAACAGGGTATGGGAAGTTTTGCCTCATTTTCCGCTTCTGACTATAATTTGTTTTCTCGATACAGAACGCTTTCAATAGAAATCGCTTCACTTCAGGGCAGGACACATTCTAGGCCTCAAAAGACGGGGAGTCAATAATTTGCCAAAAAGATAGGAAAATATTGTTACGAAAATGGAAAAATCTAGATACTGGTGTTTTGTTTTTACATCGTTTAACATTAAAATTATAAACAAAAGCTACAAAAACAAAAAAAATTAACTTGTTTACAAATTACTGCGTCATATAGCAACAAACACCATGTAGCGCATACAAAATCCGCACACAAACTTATAAACGACGGGGCTTGGATAATGAAAAATGTTTTTGTTTACTTAAATATGGTTGTGTTTGCTCTTCCTAACTAAAATGTCACATGCAGCCATACTCAGATATTGGTTCCATTACACAGAATTCCGTTTCATTGAAAGGGTAAAGCCATAGGATGAATTTTATAAAAATATGGAACTGAAGAAATTTAAACATATAGTATAATCAGCCTTGAATAGTGCAGCAATATAATTCATTTGCGGTAGGACAGTAGTAAAAACATGCTTCCCAAATGGAAGGAAATGTAGACATTGAATCATCACCTGATCTTAACTATGACACTAAGGAATACGATTTGTCTAATTCACATGTAATACCACTTAGTTTACCAGTCTCAAGCCCCAACATCCAACCATTTAATAATTATCTACGAAATTATTACCGATATTCGTCATACCTACGGTTTATTAACAATTTCAGATTCGGTTTTTATTTGTTCAACCCAAGGTAGCACATCTCTCTTTGATAGATTTCATTGAAGTAGATAGTGCAATAACAACACACTACCTACTAGACTACGGTGACTTCATGGAACCTATACTCATATGATTCGATTATAAGTATTATAAGTATATTTTTCTAAAGTTATAAATCTGAATAGCCTACTCATTCATCATATCATCATATGAATCAAACAATAGAATCGAATGGTATTCGTTTGATGTCAACGTTGTACTCATACTCATTGCAACCTGTACTTATAAATCAACGTTGTAATGAGTACGAATGAATCAATATGAATGAATAAATTTTAATATTGTTGACTCACTTATATTTAAAATTTCATGAGTGCTTATGAGTAGCGAAAAAACGATTCATTGCAGATCTCTGATGCGAATGATTTTATCATTATGGTATCGGAATTTGATTTTCACATTATGCCTTTCAGATGCAACATAATGTCTTTAAGTTTACAACAGAGTACCAAATAAATCGTTTCGGTTTAGAAATCGTGAGGTTTCCAGTGAAAAATTTCATTGCTCATGTAACGACCAGAGCCGGTACAAAGCTTCCAATCTTCCAAAATGTTGTATGGCATATGTATTCCGATTGTCTTAGTTAAACTGCGTCTTGTGCACTCGTTTTACAGGGAGGTTAAATCTCATTGTTAGCAGGAAGGTTCATGAAATAATGATAGACTCTGTTGAGCACGTATGGATAAGGAGAGGGCTGACTCTCTGGAGTCAGTCATCGAAAAGAGATATGCACTTATTTACTGACATTGAAGATGGGTTATTAAATTTCTAGAGACTACGTACACCTTGTCTAAAGCTGTCCAAGATTGTTGGGTGGCTCTGAAGCAGAAAAGGAGACATTAGGCGTTTACCTCTATATGGGTCCTTGAACATAGGAACATTAAAGGTAACATAAAGACGACGTACTAGCTAGTACAATTAAAATTCAGTTGCATTCATACTCAGGATTGAGTAGCCATAGTTTAGTAGGCAGTTTGTTTATTAGACGACAGTCCGTGGTTCAAAACCCCAGCTCGGGCATTTCGAATAAAAGAAAAAACATTACTTCTCGTAAAAACTTTTAGAGTAAATAAAATTGTCATGAAAAATTTTCCAAATCTGTCAGTCGGAGTCAACGTTATAATTATATTAGGCAATAAGTCGCCGTGGTCTAGTAGGTAGTGTGTTCGCTTATTAGGCGAAAAGTCAGGGTTCGAGTCCCAGGCCAGACATCAAAATAAAATCCAAAAAAGTATTTCTTCGGCGACTTCCTTTCAGCAGATTTCTGGCAAAAACTCTGAGAGTAAATAAAATTGCCGTGAAAAGTTTTTCAAAAATCTGTCGTTCGGAGTCGACTTTAAACTGTCGGTCCAGCCACTCATGTATAAAATTAACACACACAACATAAGTGGTGTGAGAAACTAGGTCGTAATCCTGACTGAAGGGTTGTAATGACCAATTATGTATGTAATAAGTACTATCGATGTGACAATGTGGCCTTTTAAAACCCAAGTAATCTATGCTGTTCTAGGTAGCTGATAATTTAATCTAACCTTACCCTATCACTCTACATGTAAACATTAATTGTGTCTTGTAAGTTTATTGGAGACTATTTAAAAATACAACAAAAAATAGTGATGGTGAAAAAAGGTAATGATGAACACATACCAATTTATGAGTAGTATATCTGTACGCCTACAATTATACTAATACATATGTATATACAAAACCTTTTTCTGGATTTTAATAACTTCATGTCATCCTTTCGACTAGTAAAGTCATTACTTGGCTCCGCCACTCTGGTGTTAGTGCCTCTTTTTGTTTATGGTGAGGTTTAATACACTCTTTAATTATTCATTCCACTTTTATTTGGTAAATACGAATACAATGACAATACTATTATTCCTGGTGTTGACTATTTTAGAATTTCAATCTGCTAGCGACATGTTCTAAAAGTAGATGAGTTTTTAAATGAATAGTATGAATGCAAGTAAATTTCCAGTCCTTTGTTTAAATATTGTTGAGTTCTAGTTGGTTGTCTCATTAAAGTGTCATGATAAGACAAAAGTTAAAAGAAGAAACACGATAACAAAATTTTGCTGGAAGCAATATAAAGAGCTGAAATATGATGATAAACTAAATAAAGTCGTTTGCGTATAATTGTCTATGCTTGCTACATTATTTACTTCTTTTCGGTTTCTACTTTATATGAAATTATATGTTCAATTACAGGATGTAAAACCAAAGTAAATTTTTCATGGCTAAAACTGGAATATTCAGCTTAGCTGAAAGATAATACGAAGATGAGAGAAACTGTTCATTGGCAATTTTATTTACTCTTAGAGTTTTTGCCAGAAATCTGTTGAGAGGTAGTCGGCGAAATTTTTTTTTCAAATTTCGTTCTGGCCAACGTCACGTCTAATAAGCCCACAATACCTTCTAAACTACGGTGACTTCTGAGTACGGATATAATTGGTGTAAATAGTTAGAAGATCAGATAGCCTGAAGTATTTCTTACACCGTCTTAAGAAACCGAGCAATTTAATGCTTCGACACTTGAAAAAGATGCAGGTTCTGGTGGCATAGACCATCGAGGGCTTTTTGACTCCTGACTTTTGTAAATATTATTACACCACCCATAGTTATAGATGAGGTAATGTTATTGCTGCGCTTGTGGGTCAATAAACAATATTGGGCCTTTCGCGCATTAAAATCGACTTTGTTCAGACAACCCCATTATATGATTGGCTTTAGGTCGGATGTGAAAGTGTAACTCAAATTCTGCCTTTTCGGCTCAATCTTCAAAGGGCATACCATTAATAGGATATGAATAACAAATATTATTGTACACGATGTCTTCATATGGCTTGTCTTTAAATGATGGTATGTGTAATACTTTCTTAAATATCTCTGAAAATATGGGTTTCATATTTTCCCTAAGAGATTTTATGTTATCCTAACATACATTGTATGTATGGTATACATTGTGACGAAAATGAAAAATTTAGATACTGGTGTTTTGTTTTTACATCGTTAAACATTGAAATTATGAACAAAAGCTACAAAAACAAAACAATGCATTAAACAAAACTGTTTACAAATTATCGTACTGCTTAATATAACAACAAATACCAGCATAAAAAATAATAAATAAGTAAATAGAAATATAGAAACAACACTACAATAATAAACGTAAACAATGATGTTTACATTTATAAAGATTTCGATAAGGCGAAGCCATGAAAGTTCGCCTTCAAGAACTTTCATCAGACTATTTACTCTGCCATATAAAAGGCATGCCAAAGCAGTCGACTGAGTTAGTGAAGTTCAGTCAGTCTTGTGTAAAGACGCGGTGCGTTTGAAGAGAGTAATCATGGTTTGAAGATCTCCGTTACAAAGATCTATCGAACAAATTGACTAGGAGTTGTTATTGTTTAGACAAAAGAGCGTAAAGAGGAATAACAAACAAAATTATTGTTGTTGTATACATCAAGTTTTGAACAGTGACACACAGAATTGTGCGAATAATAAACAATTTTAATTAAAACTAAATATAAATTTATTTTTATTTTATTTGCAATCTACGAGCTCATATTTTAAACGTTTTTAAAAAGGTAAAAACATAACAATATGTACATATTAAAATACCAGATGTACCAGTATGAAGTGAGCGTAAAGATACAAATGTCTCCACAGAAAACATTTATTGCATACGAAATATGACTTTGAGTTAGAAACAAATTGCTGAAATGTTAAATATTGCACAACAAGTAAAGCTATGGAAAGAACTATAAGTCTGGTAAATGGGAGACACATAAATTGAATAACAGTCAGGAAAACCATTTCTAAAATTCTGCTTCAAAGACGCTGTTGAAAATCAGTGATGCATCAAATTGTTACTGGCGATGAAAAACTAATTTATTTTCAAAATCCTAAACTAAAAAAATTAAAAGTTAATTCGAAACTGCAATAACAGACAACAAGGCGGTGTGTCTGTTTGGAGCAGAAAGGAGTGTAAATGAATGCTGCTGCAATTACAAGTCATTTGTAAATGTGTTAAACCGCGAAAGATCTATTACGTACTTTTTTTAATACCATCACTTAGGAGCTTACCCCCATGTGCATGGTGTTGAAAAATAGGAAAGACAATTTATAGGAGAAAGGAAAGAGATGATAACTTGAGTCAATTTTATATGATCAATCCACAGTTGTTTTGTGAATGTATCAACTTTAAAGTTTTATATGTACAGTGGGGTGAACAAATGAGTATATGTTTGTACTCTGAGCAACTTTAATTGCATATAAATAAAAGTTTTAAAGCCATTCAAAAATTTTTTTTCGTTTTTAATTTAGTATTTAGTACTTAACAAAAGAATATAAATTTCAGAACTAAGATGATCAAAAAGAAAGAAAAAAATAATCAGAGGAAAATAACTCGAATACACTTAATTTTGCACCATTCCAAAATTTTAGGCAATACGAGTATTTTTAATATGTAGTCCAAAGACACTTGTTATGCAAAACCTCATTTACGCGACTTGGCATACTCTCCACCAAAGTCTCTATAATTTCTTTCGGAATATTTGTCCATTCCTGATGAATCCGTTGCCAAAGCTCATCTAAATTGGTTGGGGCTGATCAGTACTGTCCCTACCGTCTCTTCGCGACTGACCACAAATTCTCAATCGGATTGAGGTCGGGACTTTGTGCTGGCCATTCTTTAACGCCATTCTTTAACGATTTTGGAGGTGTCACCATCCAGCTGGAATAGTACTCCTTGCGCAGGATAGACGCTCTTGTCGACAAAATCAGGAAGATGGGTCTGCAAAATTCTCAATTAATCTAATTTTTTCATAATGTTATTGATTCTTTGCAGTGGTCCGAGGTCCCATCATGTAAAACAATCCCATACCATGACATTTCCTCCACCGTGTTTCACCGTTTTCTTAACATGGTGTCTTTCAATTCTCTCCCCATGGCGGCGCCAGCAATATTACTTACCATTGGACTGAAATCGGTTGAATTTTGATTCTTCTGACCAGATCACATGTTTCCAGTCATCCACTGTCCAATTTCTGTGTTCTCTGGCAAACTTTTTCTTTTTCTTTTTGACTGCTGAGGTATAGTCAATATCTTTTGAGCTCTACTTGCCGTCCATAGACTAACGGTTTTCCCGATTGCCAAAAAGCTCCTTTGGGTGTTAAAAATTTGTTCCTTTTCATTTTTGTTAGTATTAGACGAGCATCTGCATTAGTTAGTAGTTTTTAACGATCTCTGTCTTGAAGCTACGGAACAACAGACCGTTTTTGGACTCTGACTGACTGGCTACTAACTGACTAACTCCAAGTTGCTTACAAATTTCCCTGGTAGAATAGCAACTTCCAGTCAAAGCTACAATACTATCTTCAGTCGATTTTTTAACAGAAATTGATTTTTGTTCGATAAGTTGCAAAAAATATTCACTCAACGAGATTAAGTAATTAATATTAAACTAATATTTTCTTAAAAAAGTCAAAGTAGTGCAAAAACATGAAAAATAACGGTAGTTTTTGATTTCGTTTTTGCAAACATATCATAAAATCGAGACGTGCAAAATTGAGTACATGCGAGCTGATTTGGCTTCGTTTATTTCTATCTTAGGTTTTGGTGATTTCTGTTTTAAATTTTATATTATTTTGTTAATTACTAAATGCTAAATAAATGACAAAAAACTTTTGAAATTTTCTTTATTACTTTTAGTTTTATTCAATAAAAAGCGTTCAAAGTACAAACATGTATTCATTTGTGCACCTCACTGTATATACATAAGTCCGCAAAATGTATATGTTTTATAATTGTTAAATTTTGTGTTTGTTTTGGAATTGAAAAATTTATATATTTCTGGATGATTCTATTGATAATTAAAATATTGAATAATAAAATTTATCGGGCAGAAAAATTTAAACAAAGACCACGTCTAAGAAGTCAACACACTTGATGGTATGCAGATTATAATACACATACCAAAAGTATTAAAATTAAATTCTGTATGAGTTCATGTTAAATTATTGAAAATTTTCAATGACATTTAAATTGGTATTAACACAGTAAAAGCAAAGTTTAATATACGTCTGTTTCAGCATCATTTGATCTTTCGCCTGAAAGAACTTTTGTTTTCGCCATACTCTACGGTATAATCTATTCTATAAAAGCTTGTAAGAAAATATGTTCAACAGCCTTTAATCAATAAACTTAATAAGTAAATGAACAAGTCATTAAGTTAGATCTTCTTTCAAAAATTAAATGGCTGTACAGAAAAATATTTTAATAACAATAGATGATGTGTTTATGTTTATAAATTCTCAAAGAATAAATAAATTTTTTTTTAAACTCCCCAAAAAGACGTTTTTAATGCACGGATGCATAAACATTCAATTCATATACAAATAGTACTTCGATGCTTTTACAGACGCTGGTTGCATAAAAACAATTTAACAAAAGCTCAACAACATTGTCCAATAAAATATTAAAAATCATAAATCTTCTTTTCTTTACACTGTTTTATCATAAACAATGTAACAATCCATAAATAAATTTAGGGGCATTATTACAAATTGTCGTTATCTAGAGGGAGGATTTTAGCGGACAGATAAATTATTTTTCATTATTATAAGTGGCCAATATGGTAGAAGTGAGCGTTAAGCTAAAGGGAAGATCATCCTACTGGTAACTTTTAAAGTTAAGTTTAAGTGAGCGAATGCAACAAAAAAGAAGCCCGTCGTTGCCACTGCATTTAAATAAAACTTGTTTAATTTGAGCAGTGTTATCGACATTGCTCCGCCACTGCCATATTTTTGAAAAAGTTAACTTTATTTTATCTGTAAGTTTTAATAACGAAAATAATTTAAAGGTAACTTTACAGTTCCCTTCAGCTAAAAGTACCTTTAATTAAACCCAAGTTTAACGGCAAGTTGTAATAATGGCCCTTAAAATTGAAGCAAGCATACGCTTGTATACACAGGTAATTGCAAACTGTTCAGGACTTTCGTATGATTTATGGTGTGTTGCAAATTTTAATATTTAATGAAAAAAGGAAAGAAATATTTTTAAAAAAAATTTTTTAAAATTGAAATTTAAAATGATTTCAGCTGTGGTTTTAAAATTCAAATTGTTAGATATATTGTGTGATTATAAACACACTTAAGGTAAACTAATGTTACACATCATTATTGTTCTAATGGTATAAGGATTGCTGTTCCAGGATCATCCTGGATCGATTACAGAAAGAACCACACAGGAAAATGATACAACGGATTTTATATCAACGATCTTCAGCTGACGAAAAAGGAATGTCCGCAATAGAAGGTACGAACTCTTCGTGTAGCATCAAGGCTTGCACAACTAGAACAACAAATAAAAGCATATAACATCGAAGTCTTAGGCATAAGCGAAATGAGATGGAATGGCAACGGACCACTGCAATGGCAATACTGTACTCTACAGCGGAAAAGAAAATGGCAGCGAAAGTGGAGTAGGATTTATAATATCAAATAAAATCAGAAACTCCTTTCAAACATGGAAACCCATATCTGATCGGGTAATCATGGCACGCTTCAAGAGCAAAATAAGACACGTCACCATTATACAGTGCTATGCCCCAACAGAAGCCGCAGAAGACACTAAGAAAGATGAGTTCTACGCACAAAACGACTAGAAAAGGAGAGATCGTAATACTCGTGGGCGATTTTAACGCGAAAATAGGAGGCGATAACACCAACATTCGCTCTACCATTGGAACGCATGGATGTGGAGCAAGAAACAACAATGGCGACCGGCTAATTGAACTGTGCCAGACATTTCAACTCGTCATAGGTGTCTCTATCTTCCCGCACAAGGAGATTCACAAATATACGTTGACATCACCGAGCGGCAATACTCACAATCAGATCGATCATATATGCTTGAGTGGAAGATGGAGAAGCTCTTTATCCGATGTGAGGAACAGCAGAGGAGCTGACATTGGAAGTGATCACGAGCTCATCACAGGCGACATCAAGATAAAGCTGAAATGTCAAAGAAGAAACACCGGGTACACAAGGCTTCACATACAATTTGAATTGCATTGGCAATGTCAATTCGCGAAAAGCTGCCAATAAACGAACAACACTCATGGAAAACATGGATATCAGACGACACTTGGCACCTGATTTCTCTGAGAAGGGAGGTAAAACTGCAGCTTATGAACAACAACACAGAATCTTTTAGACAGCAATACCAACAGCTTGCAAATCTGGTAAAGAAAGCTGCGAGAAGAGATAAAACAAAGTTCCTGGAACGGCAAGCACAGCAGAAGAAGCAGCCAATCAGAATAACGTGAGAAAGCTACATCAGACGATTGGCTGCCTGACCAATCGGAAATGTACCAGTAGCCAAGCAGTTGCTGATCGTAGTGGCGGACTATATAACGAGCAATAAAGCACAGGCGAAAAGGTGGAGAGAACATTTCGAGGAGATCAGTAACGTCATTAAAGACAATACTGAAGACATCGAAACAACCGGTAACGGCCATGCAGCAGAAAACAATCTAAGAATAGCATGTAACCCTCCCAGTCTAAACGAGATACAATAGGTCATCATACCACTCAGAAGAAACGAAGCAGCAGGCGAAGATGGAATACCCGCAGAAATTCTGCAGGTTGACATCGAAACCACAGCAAGACTTCTATGGCCCCATATCACAACGGCTTTGCAGGAAGAAAGTCTGCCTCCAACCTGGAAGAAAGGCATCATTGTAAAGTTACCAAATAGCGGGGACTTGAAAGACTGCAACATCTGGATAGGAATAACTCTACTTAACACCATATACAAAATTTTAGCAATAATAATACAGGGCATTATTATTGAACAATCTTTAGAATGGCGTACTCCCCTGTATTTACTGTTTGTCGTACAGAAAATTCCATGCAGAATGAGCTGTGTGGCAGTAGCGCCGTCCTTTTAAAATACATGTCGTTGATGGCCAGATCATCGAGTATAGTTCTATATTCTGAAAAAATTATAGACCAAAGATGCTACAACATTAAAATACAAAACAAAAACTCTGAGAGTAATTAAAATTTAAATGAAAAGTTTCTCAAAAAAATCTATCGTTCGAAGTCGACTTTAAACTGTCTCACCACTCATGTATAAAATTAACACCCACGACTTTAGTCATGTGAGACGCTAGGTCGTATTATTGATTGAAGGATTGTAATTGTAAGTAAATCTACACTGCGATTTGAATACATCAAACATCAAATTGTTGCATTCTTAGTCCAGTCAGTTTCTCGTGAAGACATTCTGTTGTGCATAAAAAGAATTTCAGTAGAAATAATCTGTGACAACATGGAAACATCAGTCTGTTTAACTTTAGTTTCTTTGTAAAAAGTTTTTCCTAAATTGAAAGAAAACTTTTTCAGACATTTAATCTTTTCCAGATAATGTCTGTATAAAAGTGAAATCCAAACACTAGAAGGGCAAGGGTAATTGTACCTTTTACGATTCAATAACGCTAAAAACGTAGAAAGTATACTCTAAAATTCATTTTGGTGACCACAAATATGAAACAATTTTTATACGTGAGACTTTTCTTTGCTATACAAGCACGTGTGCCGTGAAATGAAAATTTTAAAATTTAATTTTGTCAATGGCTAGAGATTCGAACAGTACAGCACTTTTCCGTTTCAGTGAGCAACAAAGACAACAGAAACCAGAAAATTAACCACGTCAACTACCATTAAGAAGATGACAAAGTTTGAATGACTACCTCACTTGCAAGTAGCAACTGGCACTTGGTAAACACTATTCGCGCTTAAAAATGTTGTCTCTCTGTCATACGTACATATGTTTAGTGCGAAAGTTACAACTTATGCGAACAAATTCTGTTGATATTTGAAAATACAAATATCAACAACGTCAAATAAAAATGGCGAGTGAGGTGGAAGGTAAGTTTATTTATGTTAACACTAATTCCATTCTCTTTCTACTACATATATATTATTTAAAATTTCTAATGATTTAAAATATTTTGAATGTTTCGAAATTTTGGGGATAAGGACTATAACAAAACAATGAAATAAGAATTTTTATTAACAAAATAGCACTAGAAATTTTTACTGTAATACTCGCTTGGAGTAGAGTGAATATCCATCTGCCAGAAAACAAACAATATACCTCAATATACCGAATCATACCAGGCAATTCCAAAAATGTCCAAAATAGTGGTTTTATATCAAAAAATATGCAAATCAAGATACAGAACTTGTGCTCAGGGCAAATAACTTTTCGCAGTAGTTAAGGCAGGTTACATGCATTCCTCAGTAAAAAAATTTACAAGGCAGGAAAAAATCTTCAAAAATATATTCGATGTATTTTTTAATAACAGTCGTAAAGGCAGATAGCAGTTATATTCGAGAAATTCTGATAAAAAAATCTTAAATGAGTAACTTTTGCCGTCACGGTAGGTTTAGTGTTAAATTTATGAATTGTTATAAAAACAAAATAAAAAAAATGTTGTTGTTTCCATCTGTCAAATGATTATTGAATTAGCTGATTTGTGTATGCCTGAACACTTAAAATAATTTTATCAATTAAACGAATATTGACTCAATTAAAATTCATGACTGAACACAGTATTAAGCTGTACGTTCTGCCACTCGTATTTAAAATTAATATATACATCATAGGTGGTATGAGAAGCTAGGTCGCAGTCCTGACTAACGGGTTGTAATGAATTATGTATGTCAGTCTGTATGTATGTATTTTAATTCTACGAAATCGTTTCATACCAGTACATCTGATACATCGATTTGTTTAAAATTATAATTTATTTGTAATTTACTGATTGTGCTTTAATATTTTTACGTGTTAGAAGCAAAAGGTTAAAAAAAATTAAATCCGTATTATTGCGATTAACCTTGAATTCTAAATACGAATATTAATTTGCATATTTTTGTACGAAATAACATTTAATATATGGTAAGTGCGTGGGTTAATTCCAAATGTCCCCTTTCCAAAGCAATGAAACAATAATTTATTCAATGGTTCGTAACAACAAACAATTCGATGTGATTTTGAAACAAATTTAAAATAAATTAATTTTTATAGTTGTCTGCCTTATTTATGATATAATTTTATTACATACATACATACATACATACAGATAAAATGAAAAATTTTCATATTACAAAATCACAATAAATCGCCATGCATACGTTTTTTAAATCATGATTGTAATATGTGTGCATATTTCTACACACGAATTGTAAATTTACATATTAAATACCAGAATATATTGGGTCTTTCATTAAGCACTTTCTATCTTTAAAATTAATTAAAACAAGGGGTGTTCGAGATATAATCGAAATTGTTTATTCGATGATAATGACAACATCGTTCAAATGTCCGCCACGTCTTCTTTAACTGGAGAGCATCTGTAATATTCAATTATTAAAAATTTAGACTGAGTTTGAAATTTCGGTGGCATGGGTTATGTTGGCTTTGAAGACCGTGGTAACTTGTGGCTTATTCGTACATTCCTATAGCATCAGGAAATCTCACAAGATAAAGTATGGTGGGGTCAAATCACACCATCTCGGTGGCCAATTCACATCACTTCACTTTAGATCAACATGTTTTCAAATATCCGGTATGACACGTAGAGTTGTCCTGTTGACATAATGGTGTTGGTTGATAGTTTACTGAACCAGTGAACTCGAATTTATAGGCGAACAGTCCACTTGGTAGGACCATTATGACTTTCGTAAATTGGGTAAAGCGCGCAGTATGTTGCCCGAACAGAACATCAATTTTGAATAAACATTTTTATAATTTGCACGTAATATGGCATAACAGACTGTATAAATGACAACTAATTTGACAGATATAGCTTTAAGAAGATGGTCGTTATCAACTGTTAAATTTTGGTACTCCCTGTTGGAACACCTGATATAATGATATTTAAAGTTTGTCAAAATAAATAAAAAAAGCTGTCACTGATATTGAATAAATTTTATTATCCGAACAAGTCCTTAAATAATGGCACGCTAGGTTTATGTAAAATATTATATAAATAAATAAATTTTACGATACGTGTACCGCACCATATGGTAAGGGAATTTTACAGCAATTTGCAATATACAATCGTACAACATTACTATAGTTCCAATGGTTTATTGTACTTTTATTTACAATTATCATACAACGTCCTTGTTGCAACATTATCGAAAAATATGAAAAAATGTGAAATTAGACATTGGAAAGGGTTTTTGAGTTGACTTTTTTTAACAAATTTTATGATTTTTTTGTATGGCCTGTTATGGCAGTAACTACAGCTTCTATATAACGCGGTATACTGTCCACTAAATTTTTAGAATTTTTGAATTTATAACGTTCCTCGTTGTTCACACAGAGGTCCACAATTCTTCAAGGTTCTTAGAAGTTTCTTTTTGAAACTTCCTAAAGGTCTACCATGGAGCAAGATCGGGAAACTGAAGCCGTCAATTTCGTGGTAGTGTTTTGGTTTCTTTGACGTGAGGCCGTGGTGCAAACCGCAGGTCAGACAAAACGAAATATGGAGAAATATTTCTTTAGACGCTCCCTTTCGGCAGATTTTTGGCAAAAACTGTGAGAGTAAATAAAAAAACACTCATGTATAAAGTTAGCGCACATAACGAAAGTCGTGTGAGAAGGATAGGTCGTAATCCTGATTAAAGGGTCGTAATGCCCAATTATGTATGTATGTATGTAATGACCATTAAAGTGTGTATGTATGTATTTGATGCACAAAATGGCATTAGAAATAAAAAGAAATAGTTTTATTGCAATAAGGGGCAGTTCGATAAGCAACACGTGTTTTGCACTTCTTTTGCAGGGAAATGT
Organism: Sarcophaga variegata; assembly: GCA_932273835.1. Classification (NCBI taxonomy): domain Eukaryota; kingdom Metazoa; phylum Arthropoda; class Insecta; order Diptera; family Sarcophagidae; genus Sarcophaga; species Sarcophaga variegata. The sequence goes on along the minus strand of OW026358.1, from coordinate 30,073,453 downwards.
CAATTCTTTCTTCAAGATTTTATTTTTATAAAAAAACCGTAAATTTATATGTATTCCTGTATTTCCCACTAACGCTGACAGGGTTACTTCAGTTTCATATAAAATTTTATTTATCGATGGCATTACTATCAATAGCAGTAAACAAATTTTCTAATCCTTAACAAAAGTTAGAAACATTAATCTTTGCTTGTGCTATTATGCTATAAATGTGTCTGTAACAACGAACGCAACTGAAAAATACAATGAATATTGTATACTAAATAGCAGAGCTAAATTAATTTTAAATTGACTGAGCTTGTCTCACAAGTAATTCATCTTTTTGTCGTTTTTCCCTACTAATATAACGTTAAACATCAGAAATTAAAGATTTGCGATTTATCAAATGTAACATTATCTTCGACTGGCCTTTTTAAATTTGAAAAGCTCCAAAAATAATTTTAATTTTAACAAGAGCTTTAAGTACTAGGTTAGGTTAGGTTAGGTTAGAGGACGTGTACTTGTTAATTAAGACAAGTACAGTACCCGGAGGTTGAATTGACCCATTGTACTTATGTTGTGTGTGTTAATTTTATACATGAGTGGTGGGACCTACAGTTTAAAGTCGACTCCGAACGCCTGTGGCTCGAACCCTGGCTTTACGTCCAACACACTATATACTAGACTACGTCGACTTCTGAAATTGAAGGCAATAGAAGGGGAAACAAACGAAATTCTCAGCTGGAATCTATGGAATATTTCTATATGAAATTATAATAATTACATACATACATAATTTGTCAATACAACCTTTCAGCCAGAATTACGACGTAGCCCCCCACACTCACTTATTTTGTGTGTCTTAAGTTTATACATGATTGGCGGGACCTACAGTCAATTCCGAATAACAGATTTGTGGGAGACTTTTCATGGTAATTTTATTTCCTCTCAGAGTTTTTCCCACAAATCTACCAATTTCGTTTTATATTTCGTTTTGCCGAAGATGTTTGGCCTGGACGTTTTATAAGCCGACACACTATCTAGTAGACTACGGCGATTTCAAATATTTATATTTAAACAAATTCGAAGCCGTTATATTCTAATCTTATTAGACGCAAGCTCGCGGTTTAAACCCTAGCTTAGGCATATCAAATAAACCGAAATATGAAAAAATACTTCTTCAGCGACTTTCTCTCAGCAGTCATCAGGCAAAATCTCTGAGAGTAAATATATTTCACATGAAAAGTTTCTCGAAAATCTGTTTTTCGAAGTGGATTTTAAAGTGTATGAATAAAATCAACACACGACATGTGTGGTGTGAGAAGCTAGGTTGTCATCTTGACTAAAGAGTTAAGTAAGTAAAGTAAGTGTCTTTAAATAAAATAAATCGTATTCCTTAACTATATTTATTCCGTTTGATTGCATTTAATAAACAAAATCAACGCTTATAATATAGTATCACTTACTAAGCCACCTTTTATGTTGATTTTATTTATTGTTTGTGTCATGTCCATATGTTATGTCCACCATATGTCCTCCATTATAAACGATCATATAAAACAACCATATAAGAGAAATTGCAACTATAAAAACAACTATGAAAAATGGTGAATAAATGTTACAGTAGGTGTCAAAACAATAGCAGGATATAAAATTATATCACGGCATATGTCCACTGCAGCAGCAGGGAAGAAACTTAATCTTAATCTTGATGTTGAAATGATTAAAAAAAGAATAAACAAAATTGAGAATATGAATCGCTTTTAAAGGAGAAAACAATAAACTTCCAATTCTAAATATTATGAACAAATTTTATTAGTATGTATACAAATATAAGAAAAATAGGTGTCTCTTAAGTTTATTATATTTATTTTTGAAGCTACATCTATCAAATTAGTTGTCATTTACTCAGTCTGTTTTGCAAATTCAGTACAGACGGATAAATTATTTAAAAATTCGTTCAAATAATAAAAATGATCAAAACAAGTGTTATGTCTTACCTTATATCGAACAATCACAATCACATCCAATTCATTTATATAGAGTCATTGCTTGGAGCCGATTTTGAATTGGAGATATTATAGGAACGTACTATTTGAAAACGACGCTAACCAAGGGTAAGTACAGTTTCTTTTGACCTGAATTGATATCAACGACACCTCATACCATATTGGATATTCTAGACGCCATTAGACTTTTTCTTGTGGGTTTTTTTTAAGCCGCAGGTTTATGTGAATATGCCACAAATCGCAGCCGTCCTCAAATCCAACACAATCCGTGGCATCGATCAAATTCGGCCTGATTTATGCGCCAGAGTCTATGAAATTTGACACTCATATGCTTTACCCAAAGAAACCGTGGCTGATATTTATAGGGTGCTATACACAACACTTATTGACAAAAATAGGCCTTTTAAAATAATAAAAAAATTTTATGATATTCTACACATACTTAGTTTAATAAGAAGAAGGGCTCAATGAAAGACCAGATATTTGTAAAACTAGATATCTTTTATATAGAAACGAGTACGCAATATCCCTCTGTTTTTATTATACATCACTGCTAAAATTCAAAGTGTTGCAAGGTATAGGATTTCAGTGTATTACGATGCAGTAAAGGAACTTTCTGAATATTTTCCAATAAGAACTTGACTGTCTGCCCCACTAGATGCTTAAGTATATTAAAATTTTGAATGTACTACAATCATTGTTTCGTTTTTAAATTTTTTTCCTCAACGGTACATCGTATTATGATTATGATATTGACGTTAAAAGGTAATTATTAGTAGTAGTTTGCAGCCCGCTCTTAACACTTGTTTCTGTAAAACGAATTATTTCAGATATGTATGAAAATGATTCAGAAATTTTTGAGTAGTCGAGTGTTTGTTCATGGATACAGACGTTCTTCTTACAGAAACAAGACAATATATTTTAAATACTTTCAACTTTGTTTCTGGTTATAATTCTCAAATCGGACGTCTGTGTATGCTAAGATATTTTGTATTCAAACCTCAAGCCACTGCACTATAGTTAAAATGATTATATGGCCAAAATTATAAGGAATCACAAAATAAGGATGAAAATCGGTATACGGGGGTTTTTGAGGTTGCTGCTTTCGAATCTGAGGTAAAAATTTTCAAATAGCGAACTTAATATGACGACCTAAATTATAAATTTTCTACAGATTTACATGAATATCAGTTAATGGGAGTTTTTGAATATGCTGATATCGAATCTAAAGTAAAATTTTTAAAAAATCAAAATGGCGAATCGAATATGGCTACCTAAGTTTCAAAATTTCTACGAATTTACATGGAAATCAGTATACGGTGGTTTTTGAGGTTGCAAATTTCGAATCTGAGGAAACATTTTTCGAATTCAAAATGGCAGATCCAATATGACACCTAAATTTCAATTTACATCAAAGTCAGTGTACAGGGGTTTTCAAGGTTGTAAATTTCGAACCTGCGGTAAAATTTTTCAAATTCAAAATGGCGAATCCAATATGGCTACCTACATTTCAAAATTTCTTCAGATTTGCTTGAACATCAGTGTGTGAGGTAAAACTTTTCAAATACAAATTGGGTAATCCGGTATTCAAATATAAAATTTCTTCTGTTAACTGTTAACTACGTTAGCTTTTTTGTTTAAAACCTCCAAAAAAATAAATTAGTTAAGTGGAAAATCTTGTAGAAACTATTTATTTGTTCATAAAAAAAAAATTTTTTTGTCAGCGGAGGCTGCTTACAAAATATTTTATTTCTCAAAAAACGCAACATGAAATTGACAAAAATTAATTCAAAACTACTTATTTAACAGGTTTCTAATTGTTTAAACGCGACCAAATTCTACCATTTTTTAAAAGTTTATCCAAAACTCAATTTTCAGAAAACAAAAAAATAAATTAGAATTAAAGGTTAGGTCAGAATTATGAGTTTTTTTTTCGCAAAAAAGAATATTTTTTAACTAATTCTTTTTCTTAAACTATCATGCATTCTCTATCACTTTTGCTTTCCGTATTTAATTTAAATTTATGATTGTTTTTCACCTATTTAGAGAACTTCGAAAAATCGACCAAATCACACTGTATATATTGCATTTAAACTTTGCTCAGAAACAATGATTTTGAAGACCCGCTAAAAAGTCGTCGTTAATTTTTTTGAAAATAAAAATATGCTATTATTAGCTTTGAAAAGTTCTTTATTAAATACCAAAACAAAAAAAGCATTCTTGAAAGTGAGAAAAATGATTTTTTGCCATAAAAATGGGTAAACTTACCTATAGCGCACTGTATGGTTATTTATTCGGGTAGTATGTTTCACTCTGTAATGTAAATATTACGTAAAGAATTTTTTTTTTCATTCTTCTTCATCCTTTATAGATGTAACTACTTTCCTGAATAGAATATGCTATATTGCAGGTGTTGAAATGCTTCGTGGAGTTTCTCCTGTATGTTTAAGACGACAATATCAGCAAAGGTAGAAATGAGATTGTGTACACAGTAAAAACGGGTCTTAACAAACTCCTCTACGGCACACAAGCTATAATTGGTTGAATTAAACTCACAATTTACTTTTTAAATAAGAAACTTTCGGCCGATTATGTAACCTTCTAATAAAATAACTGGGCGGATGATTGAGAAATGTAAATAAATACGCAAGAAAAACATTTTTGTACCTTGGACTAATTTATGGGTTTATTCAGTACAGCTGTGTTTCATACTAAATCCAAATTGATTATCGGAGCAACATGTTAATAGGACATAACAATTCTTTTGGATTTAGTTAGATAAAGTTTAATGTATAATCCCAACTACAGATTTGAAGAAGTTTTCATAGCACTTTCTTTTTTACCAGAAGACTGCTGAGATAAACTCGCTGAAGGAATATTTGTCGTTTTTCGTTTTTTTCTGGTTTGAACCGATGCCTAAACTCTAACAAATCAGCGCATTACCTAGCCGTTGTTGCGTATAACCACAGTTTTTCAACAATGTTACTTTTATCGAATAAAAATGGTCAAATATGATGTCCAACTGTCCTATGAAGTTTTTTAATACCTTTATACAAAGCGAGCTACATATTACTCATCATATATGCACAATCTATTATTTAAGTTCTAATAACTAAAGTGGTGCTATTAATGCTGCCCTAATTGTGTAACGAAAGGTAATTAAAAAACTGACAAAAGCAACAGCAGTGAACAACTAAGGAACCTCTTCAGATGAAAGTGTTTAGAGTATGACATTTATTTAACACTTAACATATAAAACCGAATGAAAATTATGACAACTAAAAACAACCATCAAGAGTACATACCAACTACACTTGACTTAAACTTTCATTGCCATTGTTTTTAATTTAAGGATTATTTTTATATTTTATGTTTTTGAAGCTTTAAAGATTATAAGAATTGACTATAAAAAGAGGGAGACGCTCTACGCTTTCTATTTCTTTTTATAATTTGTTGTTGTGTTATTTAATGCCAAAGTTTTAACACTTGTCATCTTACCGATGGATCCAGTCACGCAGCAATGTCGAACGTGAAATCTTTTCAGAACAACTGAACCTCAGATTGCCTCTTGCACTACCTGATTACTGTAGTACTATTAAGGCTACTGTTCGAACCCGGCAGCGAAGTATATCGAGTGGGATATTTTTGTATATATATATATAGATCTCTAAAGAGTGTGTACACCAAATCTGAAGTTGTCCAAGAAAACCGGGTATGTGTTAGGGAGATAGCAAAACATTCGACGGTTACTTCCATATGTGTTTCTGGACACACACATTGAAGGTTGCAAGAAAGCCTACTCGCTAGCAAAAGTTGGCCCAATAGTAAGTTTAATTGAGCTCGTACATAAAATTGGCATTCCTCAACAGTGTATCAAACAAGCCATCGCACACAATCTTTACTCTTTTGCAAAAGTAAGATGGAATTGCATTGAACCCAATGGCAGAGAAACTAAACAGATCTGGTCCAATATGGATATAGGAATCATTTAATAGTTAAAAAGAGACAATTGACTCTGTGTGCACACGCCTGACGATTGGGAATATCTCACTACAATGCTGATCCACTGCTTGGAAACCTAAGAAGAGGAATTCTCATTCACCTAGAATTTATTTACACAAGCAATTTTCTTGATAAGATTTGATTCAATTAAATTCGCATCTCCATAAAACTTTCGGGATGATAGTAAAGTGCTGACCAGGTGTAATTATGGGACGTAATAGTTAATTTCGATGTTACAACTGTAAGTAAGTAAGATATGCCCATTGAGACGACTGTAAATTTAATCAAATCTAATCTATATCTTCTTTGACTGGTTTAGCCGTAAATTGATAAAAAAAAAACTTGATGAGTAAGTTATACTGGGTTAATAACTTTAAGTATATGAACTGGTCTATTAACTTTGATAATTTAAGTTTGCTTGGGTTGAAAGCTATAAAAAAGCTTAAAACAACTACCTACTACTACATTTGTCACCAAATATTTTATTAACGGCTTACGATTATATAACCTTTTTCCTCTTTTCAGTATTAAGATTTTTTAGGTATCTTAGATAACGAAATCAGATTCCAAAACTATTGATAGAATAAAAAAGGAAAGATGTTAAGAAAAATCTTGTGCTATATGTTCCCCAATAATGTTATTCACATTTTAGATTTCGATTTTTTTTTATTTTGCATTGAAAGGCATAAAAATGCCTATTCATCACGTCTGTTAAACTCAAAAGTGATGGTTTTGCAATTTTCTTTTATATTCGAACAAAAAAAAATTGCTTTTGCAATATTGTTAAGGCGAACATACAATTTGTTTAACAACTAGTAGTAATGACAGCACCGATATAACTTTCTCCTAGAAAAACAATTCAAAGTTCTTATTAAATTAAATATTTTAAATGGACTAAAACAACATTGATAACAATTAGGATTTGCTAATTTTAAAGGAAATAAGGACAGAATGAGGGCGAGCGTACTCGCGGGATAATAATATTTCTTATCAGTTAACAGATAACAGTATTAGCGCGTTGGAAAGTTATCAATTCAGGCCATGGATACCTTCTTGCTTATTCTACTATTCAGATAGTAGGCGACGATACGTTTTTATGGAACTCATTTAAGACTTCAACTACTAATTTCGCTGCGTCGGCGATCGGCTTATAAAATCTCAGTTTTTCGTAGAACACTACTTGGTGAATTTTGGGTCATGACTTAGGCCTGCACCTGTACAAAATTCAACTGACAAAGGATATGACCTGAGGTTTGAACCGAGCCCTCACGTTTAAAAAGCCAACACACAACCTACTATACCACGGCGACTTCAGGAGCAGTTGACACCAAATTTTTATTCAAAATCGAACACACAGCCTCGGCATTTGAAGTTTAACACACTACCTTCTATTTGTGGCATAGTAGTCTTGAAAGTTTATAAAATTAAAAAATAGAACAGAAAACAGAAAATTTATTTATTACTTATTATTGCAACCACTATTTAATTAAAACCAGAACTTTTCCTATCAAAGACATATCAGACAGCAAACACGTCAGAGACCTACTCCTGAAACAGTTAATAATAAAGTGAGATTTTGTAAAAATATATTGTATGTAATTGAAAAATACGATGACAATTATTCATTCAATCATTTATTGAAACCAGACCATTTAAAAAGAAAACTAAATTTCTTATGTCTGGATTATTAGAAAATGCTGATATACATACATACATACGTAATTAATCATCAGTCAGAATTATGCTCTAGTTTCTCACACCACTTATGTAGTGTGTGTTAATTTTATACATGAATGCCGACACCTACATTTTAAAGTCAACCCCGAAAGACAGATTTTTTGAGAAAGTTTTCATGGCAATTTTGTCAAAAGACTGCTGGGAGCATATTTTGTCCAAGATGTATGGCTGCGTGTTTGAACCATAGTCTCCTGTTTTATAAGCAGACTCCTACTATGCTGTGGCGACTTTCATTGATATAATTTTATTTAGATATAAATATAAAGTTTTTATTACTACTCATCTTTTAAAGATTCAAAATTTAAATAAACTTCTTGAATTAGTCAAGAAATACCCAATGGTTGCAAGCAGTTGCTAACTAAGTCAACCAAGGAGAAATTAATTTATATTAGTTTACCATCAAGAACACCTACATAAACGTAAATCGCTTACACGTTTCAAACATCACTATTTATTTCATTCAATTTCAAGGAAACAATAACAACAAATAGTTTTCCACACGACAATCTACACAGGAAATGGTCTGTATGTGCTTGGGTATATGATGTACTTGTGTGTTAACAAAGAGAGACAGAGAGTTTATATAATGTGGCAGCTATAATTAAGGAAGTGTATTGAATATAATCCAAAGGATTACCGGATATTTCGTATGTTGAAAAACGTACTTTCTAATGTCAAATATAATGCATTTCAAAGATTCTATACTTGTTTGGAAACGCATATATAAGATTATTGAAGAGGTTCCTACACAATGAAATGCATCTATCGAAATAGTTAAAGAAAGAACAAATACTAGTGTTTGTATGCAACTACTATATGTTTACATACATACATAGTTGGCCATTACAAACATTCAGTCAGGAATGTGTTTTAGTCTCAGAGTAAGAAGAAATACTTTTTTTTTAGTTTTGTTGGAAATTTCTGACCTGAAGTCTAAACCGTGGCCTCACGTCTAATAAGCCAACACACACCTATTAGACTACAGCGACTACTAATATTATGTGTTTGTAGGTAAAAAAATAAATAAAGAAATAAAATCAACATTAAAGAAAGAAATGTTCTCTTCGGGAGAAATCTAGGATACAGGACCAATTTGTCCAAAGTTTACATACTTCATTATAAGTATAAATTTCAAAATTATTTTGTTTGTTCATTACTCATTTGTACAGAAATGTGCGAATACACGTCGTTTTCTGTGGTAGTTTAGCTTAAGTTCATGGGTCAGTTGAATTATGTACGACTGTAGGCCCAAGTCGCGAATTAAAATTCTAAAAGTGAAGGTCGAATATAATTTTTTGGGATTCTCATTCACACTGTCACGAAGAGCGGTGATATTCTCGACATATCATACATTTCGTCGATGTAGGGATCTTGGCTGATAGTTTTTTTTTTAATTGGTTTATTTAACAAAAATATTTATTCTTAGACTTAAATACACACCAGTACTTATAGCTTAATAGACTTTCATACATTGTCCAAAATTGGAGTTCTCTAGTACAATAATTATCACAATATTTGTATTTCTACATAAATTTTAACTAGGCTGATAGTTTTCAGAACAAGAGGACCCAATTTATTCTCTGCATTGAAAGTAGTCATCTCAATAAGATGATTTGGTGATAGTAAATTTGTGTGTGGTAGTTGCCGTAGTCTAGTAGGTAATATGTTGGCTTATTAGACGTGAGGCCACGGTCAAACCCCGTGATTTCTGGCAAAAACTCTGAGAATAAATAGAAATTACCATGAAAAAGTATCTCAAAAATCTGACGTTCGGCTTCAAACTTATGTATTAAATTAACATACACAAGGTAAGTGGTGTGAGCTAAGTCGTAATCCTGACTGAAGGGTTGTAATGACCAATTATATATGTAGTTATGTCAATTAGTGTCCAGATTATCCAATTGAAACGTCGTTCTCCATGAAATATGGACCAATGACGCCGCTATCATAAAAATCTGCATCAAGCAATGACTTTCACTGGATGCATTACATTTCACCCTAAAAAACTAAAAAACAAACAAAAGTTAAAGCAATTTCTATTTTGCACTAACGTAGGAAATCAAAATTTTAAACTCTCTTAATTATAGTAAAGATAAACAGTTGGTTTAGCTTTGAAACCTTTACTGTTTGGTTAAGATTGTGCAGCCATCAATAAATCAAGTCCATCTGTGAGTATGAGTAATTTTAGTGTTAATACGTACATAGTTAGACACATTGAGTTATATTTTGCTTTCGCATTTTAGTCTATCCATACGTATGAGTAATTTTTAGTATTCATACGTATTTATACGCATTGAATTACTTTTCTTTTGTTGACAAAATTTTTTTATTGACTTAAAAAAACTGTTGAAATTCATTTGTTACCAAACACTGTTACAGCTATTTTTATAATCAATTGCTTTCGATGATGATGTATGAGTGTAATAGAAATTTTAAATTGTACAGAGGAAGCATTTCCAAATGTTTTAATTTGGTATAATCAGGGTAAGATTTATCACTTCACTGGGGCTTCAGAATTCTCCATTTCTTATCTTAAATAGACTTTTAAACTGAAGCAAATGTTACTTACATTGTCGTGTATTACTATAGCTATAGATGAATTAATAGTTTAGAAGTGGGTGAGCAACTTCAATTATGTGATGTCCCATAATTATTACATTTGGTTTAAAATTAAAAATGAAATACAATACATACAAATGCATAATTGCACATTACAATCCTTCAGTTAGAATTACAATCTAGCTTCTCAAGCCACTTATGTAGTGTGTGTGTGTTAATTTTATGCATAAAAAGCAAATTTGAAAAACTTTTAATGGCAATTTCATTTACTCTGAAATTTTTTGCCAGAAATCTGCTGAGAGGAAGTCGCCGAAGAAATATTTTATCATATTCCGTTTCGTTCGAGATGTCTGACCTGGGGTTTGAAGTGTGACCATTTGTCAAATAAGCCAACACACTACCTACTAGATTACGACGAGTGCAATTTACAATTTATGCACATGCGTTGTAAAATTATAAAATAACTTAAAGAACATTATATGGGATCTTCTATAAAGCGCTGCCTATCTTCAAATTTACATAAAACATAGTGTGTTTGGATTATCAACAACACTTTTTATTCACTTGTATGGAACATAAAATCAAATCTCAAACGTGCCACTCCAAAGTTCAGTATTTCCTTCTGCAAGACTGAATACAAAAATAATTTTTAATTATGATCAAAAATTGTGTATATCCTTTTAAACAGTAAACCAATGTATTGGTCAGCAGTTATTCTACGTTAAAAATCTATATTAACTAATTACGTATGTACATCCGCTCTTATTCACTCACCCTTACTTGTTTTCATTAAGCTGTGTAATGTTGTTCTGGTAGCTTTATGAATAAAGGCATAAAAAGCCATTTTGTTCATATTATATATGTAAGTGGTGATACTGATAAATTGTCGAACATTAAGGCATGCATAAGTGGTTTGTGTTAAATGAAATTTAACCCTTTAAAACACAATTATTTTTGCATACTCTTACACCATAATTGGAAAGCTTTTACTGAAATGAAATACTGAGCAATTAATAATGCTACACTGGAATTTAATAACTGAATTATTATTTTTATTTTCAAACAATGTGAATAAAAAGATTTCCAAGAAGATTTAGCTTCTCACAACACTTATGTTGGGTGTGTTAATTTTATACATGAGTGGTGGGACCTAAAGATTAAAGTCGACTTCGAAATCAAGAACCATGAGCATCTGAATTGCTCAAGTTTGTAATCCAGCAGTTTTAAGCGTCCATTAATAGTATTCAACATATCCTTGCTCATTGATTACGTATGAACATACAGTCAAAATTGTGCAAAATTTTAAATAAAAAATAAAAAAATGTTTAGTAGTTTACATTTAGGTACAATTAAATTTCGATTTAATTTGATAATAAATTTAAATTTTATTTTTTCTTTAAAAGAAACGGAAACAATCGAAAAGAATCGAGTAAATATAGGAAAGAGTTGAAAATAATTTTCTACTTGTTTCAAATTCAATTTTGAGAGTCATTAATTTTAAGATGCTTCAAGTGTATATGTACCAAGAAATTAATTAAATGTATTCAAGAAAATGAACACATAATGAATACCTTCAAAAGAAATATTTGTTTTACAAATTGTTCAAAAAAAAAACAAACCAAAAAATAATTTTTGTTAAAGGATAACTAGTCTGAAGGGTATCATTGACATAGAAAAAATTTTTGCGAATGGAAATACAATACAAATAGAAAATAGAAAATATACGAACATTGAAAACTAAATCTACATACATACATACTTACATCCAACCAAGTTGTATTTTATGAAGCATTAAAAAAGGACAGAAGGAATATCTATAAGGCATCCTACTTGGACATAAAGTCAAAATAAACTGTAGTGTCTTGAAAGGTCATTTCCCCTCAAATAGAGGATATACGAGTACTTAATAAATTTAACATTAAAATTTCTATTTCCAAAAAAAACTAAAATATCATATAAAGTACTGATCAAATTTATAGCGCACTTTTCCCATAAAAATTTACAGTGGGGGCCAAAATATTTTCAACTGAGAACACATTCTTGGTTTGCTTTATTTTTTTTTATTTATCAATTTTCAAAAAGTATTTAGTAATTTCTTAAATCTATTCCCTGTTTTATTGATCATGTCAAATAAAAACTGATTCCGCAACTTTACAACAACGTCGAAATTGAAGTGTTCAAAACATTTGCAACTATGCTTTTTCTTATTGTTGATTATGTTATTAACACTAGAAAATTATAGCATATAACGGTAATCACATTCTTTTTAATATTTTATATTTAAGTTTTTGCATTTTATTCAAACTTTCATGTTAACAGTTTTGATTACACCGTTGTAGCTGGAAGTTAAAAAAGTTTACATTGATTTAGTAATTTTTGAGAGCAAATGGCTGGAAACAAATACTGTTCGCAGTTAAAATAAAAAATAGGAGAATCTTTTATAGACAGTTTATTTTCCGAGGATCAGATAGAAGATCCAATGTTCGTTGACCTATTCAACATTTAGTTGAAATGTGGTTTCAGTTGCAAATATTTTGATCGAAAATACATTTTTTTTCTCGAACCCTCCAAACTTGGCTTAATTGCCAAAAACGGTTTTTTGATATTTTCACACAAAATAATTGATTACTCAAATATGTTTTGAACCTATTTTAAAAATCTAAAGTTTTTTGGAAAGAGGAGAGATTAGCCTTTAAAACGGTATTCATAAACATTTTGTTCAAACTTATATGTTATAAGTTTTGATGGGGTAAACTTATAAAATATTATTTTTTTTTTCATTTATTCAAGTTTGGTCATTCTTAATTGCAAAATTTAATTAAAAAAATATGAAATGAGTCGTGATATTCTGAAAGTGTATTATATTGTGAAGAGATTGACAGATCGTTTGATAAAATTGGACAAAAATTACCGTAGTTATTATTTAAAGAGTATAACAGCTTAGTGATATTTTTTATATACATATATACATCAAAAGAACTTTCATTCCAAAAATTTTTGAAAATTTTCGATGGATCTTAAGAGTTTAATGAAATATGTTTCGTTTTTCCGTTGGACCAACCACCAGTTGGCTAATGCTTGCGCAAAACGAAATAATAATATTTGCGAAAAACGAAAATATTAGTTGTTCAAAAGTGCAAACAGCAAATTCTCAGGTAAACAATCAAGATCCATCAAAAATTTTTTACATTTTTGAACTGAAAGTCGATTTGATAAGGTGACATATACAAAAAATATAACATGACTGTTATACTATTTAAATAATAACTACAATACTTTTTGTCCGATTTCATCAAACGCAGTGTCAATCTCTTCACAATATAATGCACTTTGCGAATATGGTCTCTTATTTCATATTTTTTAATTAAAATTTGCAATAAAAATGGCCGAACTTGAAAAAAGAGAAAAAAATAATATCCCATCGAAACTCCTAACATATAAGTTTGAACAAAATGTTTATGTATACCGTTCTAAAGGCTAATCTATCCCCTTTCTAAAAAACTTTGAATTTTTAAAATAGGTTTAAACATATTTGAGTAATCAATAATTTTGTGTGAAAATACCAAAAAAGCGTTTTTGTCAAATAAAACAAGTTTGGAGAGTTCGAGAAAAATAAAAAATGTATTTTTGAGTTCTACTCAACCTAGTGAATAACTTAGACTATGTAGTTACTCGGGTAACTTTTCGCTGTTTTACCGTGTTATTAACTTAGACTAGTATTTCCTAATTGTTTACATAGTTTTACTACAATAAGTACAACAACAACAAACTGAAATTTATTTAAATTAAGAGAGAGGAAATCTGTAATACAGCCACAAAATTTTTTTTCGGAGTACCACTTTCTAATAAACTAGACCAAAGACTATACACCTCCTGCAAACTCTCAATATTTAATACAAATGTGTATGCAAAATGGATCTGCTGGTGGTCTACAGGCTATCAAATTGTTATCATCTTTTCAAATTTAATAACCCCATGTACAATCCGTCGGCATCTTGTTGACCATGCTCTCAAAGCCTACTTGAGAGTATTGTCGCTCTTAACGAAACAAACTCCAGACAAAATAAAAAACGATTTGATTGGTGGAAGAATAATATGTTAAATGGATAGGAAGGTATTGAAATCGAGTTATTTTTAGCGCTGCATAACAATTTTTGTTTACATACATACATACATAATTGTTCATTACAACCCTTCAGTCTCACACCACTTATGTTGTGTGTGTTACTTTCATACATGAGTGACGGGACCTGCAGTTTAAAGTCGACTCCGGACTAGAGATTTTTTTAGAAGCTTTAAATGGCAATTTTATTTACTCTCAGAGTTTTTGCCAGAAATCTTGTGAGGGGGAGTCACCGAAGAAATATTTTTTCATATTTTCGTTTTGATGTCTGACCTGGAATACAAAAACGCTGAGGAAATTTTTTTCGTGGATTCAAATCTGAATATTTCGGGTTTGTAATCATGCGATTTTACGCGTCCATTAATAGTAATGTTGTATTAAAAATATCCTTATTCCATTGAGTAAGGCTCTTAGCAGTTATTTCGTGACACTATTACGAAGGGCATACAATCGAAATTGTACAGAAGGTTAGGTATTATATCCTAAAGAGTTAAAAAAAATTATTGTAAATATTTTGCATACAGGCACAGTTAAATTTCAATTTAATTTGATAATAAATTTATGTTTTATATTTTTTTTAATAAACCAAAACGATTGAAAAGAAACGAGTAAATATAGGAAAGAGTTGAAAATATTTTCTGCTTGTTTCAGATTCCAATTTAAGAGTCATTAATTTTATGATTCTCAAGAATATGTATCCAGAAAATAATTAAATGTTTTCAACAATATAAACATAAAATGAATACCTAAAAAAGAAACATTTGTTTTACAAATTGTTAAAAAAACAAACTAAAACATAATTTTTGTTAAAGGACAACCAGTATGATACCCTTGAATATTTTCAATGGCTTTGGCATTGGAAAAATCTTTGTAAATTGAAACACAATACAAATAGAAAATAGACAAACATTGAAAAGGAAATCTACAAACAACCAAATTGTATTTTATGAAGCATTAAAAAAGGACAGAAGGAATCTCCGAAAAAGGTGTCCTACCCTTGAATGGGCATAAAGTCAAAAAAAGTGTACTGCCTTGAAAAAGTCATTACCCCTCAGACAAAGGGTATACTTAATAAATTTAACATTAAAATTTCTATTTCCAAAAAAAAAGGAAAATATGTAGTAAAGTCCTGATCAAATTTATAGCTTACTTTTCAAATAAAGATTTACATATGAGTATGAATTCTTTTCAAAATTATTTTTAAAACTTTAGTTTTTTTCGGATTGTTTAAATAGTTTATATACGGAATAACTATTCTTTTTTCTCACAACAATTTAATGCAAATATTAAAATGGTTTCAGCTTTAGTTAAAGCAATAACTTAAGTGTGTAGTTTATTCATATCGGTAAAGATATTTCAACATATGTTTACGAAAATGGAAATGGTGTTATTAAAATAATAAACAAAAGCTCCAAAAACAAAACAATGAACTTGTTTACATGATCAAAGAATAAACAAAAGATACTAAAACAATGGACTTTTTTACATGATTAACGAATAAGCAGAAATATAGCAACAACATCAGTTTATAAAAAAGGGGGTTTATTCGTTGATCATATAAACTAGTCCATAGTTTTTGTTTTTGTAGCTTCTGTTTATCATTTTAATGTTAAACGATGTAACACCATTTCCATTTTCGCAACAATATAAAAAGTTATTGGTGTTGAATACTTAAATAATAAATCGTAACCACTAAGGCACACCTGTATCCCTATGGTCGGTAAAGGATCTTTCCTAATTACGTATAGAGGTTACGATTACTATTTCCATAATTTACTTACTTTTTTATTGTAGATTAGCTTCGCAGAGGATTTAAAGTGACTAAACTCAACGAAAATGAAATTTTGCATATACTGATGGGAGACAATAGTGGCGACGAAGATAGATAAAACAAAGGTTTGTGAAACCAGACGATACCAAGTAGTATCTGATGTTAAAATTAAGATACGGTATTCTAACAGCAAAAATTGCCCAATACTTCAACTTTTGTCATTAAACGCATCTCTAAGCCACTTAGTAACGATTAAGCTGATTTAAAACGAGGCCAGAGAGCATACATTCCGAATGTTGTTCCTGTTTCTGATGTAGTCCCATCAAGTATTCCTTTTAATAATAAAATTTGATACCTTGGTACAAGAAATATTAAAAAAGCTCATAAAAATTGTCACGAATTCTTTTATCATATTTTACCATAATTTAGAGAGGGTTGGTCTACAGAACTGTATTCTATTTTTATTGATTGCTGCTCTTACTGCGTTGCGTTTATTGTGTTTATAGCTTTATACACTGGTATTGGGTTCTTATAGTTATTCATTATGTTGATACGTAACTATGAGAGTGTTACTAAGAAGGATGATTTATATTTGAACTTTTGTAAAGCCTATTAAAAAATAATTTTTATTCTTACTTTCGGTAGATTTATTTTTAAGTTCTACGTTAAAATAGTTCTTTTCTCTTTTCCTAATTCCTATTAAAGATAGAATATTTCTCTATTTCCACTTATTACAAATTCTCTATGATACCAAAAAAACAATGAAAACAAATGTCACTGTAGACGTAGTATTAGACAGGAGGACATTATAATAAATGGTCTCAAAAACGGAGGAAGTTACAATATTTGAAGGAAATTTGTTTTTGTAGTAAAAGTTAATCAGATCAGAATCATTTTTCAAATATTTGCAAGAATTTCCTTCGTCAGTTGTAATCTTTTGTGTTTGAAAATTGTTTGTTGTTTTCTACGTAAAGGAATATAGAAGGCAGTAGTGGCAATATATGAGAAAATTTTAGTAAAAATATTTAAACAATTCAAAGTTTCTTTGGTAACCTAAAGTTTCATTTATTTTCGCTCCCTGTTCAAATGTGTCCGATTTTTATTCATAGATACTATGTATATATGTATTGCGTATTGTATGTATCTGTAGGTGTGACTTAATTGCCTAACTTTCATAAAAACAAGAACAAAACATTACAAAAATGCTTTTAATAGGGCAAAACAGAAAGTTTTTGTTCTCGAACTTAGTTTTAACTTCACGTAGTTGATAAACATATTTGTCGAAGAACTATTTTGGGTAAATTGAGAAAAATTTGATAAATTATTATCAACATTCTGCTCTTTGTTGTTTACTTCATTGATAAAGAAAACATTAATTCAAATAAAATTGTAAAATTTAAATTATTCTGAAAATTAAGACACAACCACTCACGAGCGCTTATCAGACGTATGTATTGTCTGCCCATATTAACAACGACTCACAGATATTAAATTGATTGTCAGTTCCTAATTTAATGATTTCAATATTTTAAACAACTATTTTTATTTATTTCTTTAAGAGTAACTTTGACCATATGCTCGGTGTAGTGTCACAGACCAGAGTCACTGGTGGTAATCGAACCCACGACCCTCACGCTAACTCTTTTTAAAAACAGCTGATTGTTTTATTATCTGTATATGATCAGAAAGTTTAATGCAATATATTGCTAACTTACAATGAATTTGACATCAGTGCAATCTCGAAAAGTTTTAACTGAAAGATGTGTTCTCTAGATGCGAGCAGTATGGAATTTATTGAAGAAATAATAAATAAGGGTGAGTATTAAAACAGTCTGAAGAACGTATTCACCAAAAGTTCGGAATAATTAGGAATTCGTAATGATTATTACTTCCAACAAGTCAATGAGCTCAATCATAAGGCCGCTAATGTGAAGATGTGATTTAATATTCTTGCACAAACTTCAGGTATGACTCCAATGGAGTATTGATGATATGATTTGGAAGAACGGTCGCTAAACCGCAATTAAACCGACAAACTACGACTCCGGCGTGGTATGCCGTATGTTTACAATTTCTGACTGACGTTCCATATTCTACTCAAATGAGCTCTATACTGGCAATCTATTCTTTAAGGCTACCCTCTATAAAATTAAAATTGAGTTCTGATTTTATAGAGACTGAAAGAAATGCTTCAAAGATCTGTGAATTTTTCTTCGATAGATTCCAATCTGAAGTTATTAGCACTACTGAAAACGATGTACTCGCCACCACTCTCAGAATAGAAAATGGGGTTAGGTGCTTTCAAAATTTTAAGGTACCCGGTTTTTGATCGCAGGCATGAATAAAACTTATAACCTGAAACTGCAGATTACACGGTGCGACTGGGGAAATACACCCGAATAACTACATAGTCTAAGTTATTCGCTAGGTTGAGTAGAACTCAAAAATACTTTTTTTAATTTACTCGAACCCTCCGAACTTGTTTTATTTGACAAAAGGGTTTTTTGATCTTTTCACACAAACTTATTGATTGATTAAAATTTTTTAGAAAGGGGGCAGATTAGTCTTTAAAACGGTATACATAAACGTTTTGTTCAATCTTATATGTTTTGAGATTTGATGCGAAACTATTATTTTTTTATTATTTCTTCAAGTTTAGTTTCTCTTAATTGCAAAATTTAAATAAAAAATATGAAATAAGTGATAACATTCTGCAAGTGCATTATCTTGTGAAGAGATTGACAATTCGTTTGATCAAATGGAACAAAAATTACGGTAGTTATGATATAAATAGTATAACAGTCGTCTTATATTTTTTATATACTCGTATGTCTTCTTATCAAATGAAGTTTCAGTTCAAAAATTTTCAAATGTTTTGATGGATCTTGATTGTTTATCGCAAAATGTGTAAATTTCACGTTTGTACGACTACCAGAAGTCGGCTAATATTTGTGTTTTTTGCAAATATAATTATTTCGCTTTGCACAAACATTGTTCAACTTCTGCTGGTCGCTAATTTTTATCCGATTTGATCAAACGAAGTGTCAATCTCTCCACAAGATAATGCACTTTCAGAATATTATCATATTTCATATTTTTCATTATTTCATTTTTTAATTAAAGTTTGCTACTATGAACTGACAAACTTGAAAAAATATTAAAAAAATTCACATTTGTCAAGTTTTCCTCATCAAACCCCATAGCATATTAAGTCAAATAATATGTATATGTATATCGTTTTAAAAACCTATCTCTCTCCTTTCTAACAAGGTTTAAATTTTTGACATGGATTCAAAAATGTTTGTGTAATCAATAAATTTGTGCGTAAAGTAAAAAAAGCAGTATTCGTCAAATAAAACAAGTTCGAGAAAAATAAAAAAAGTTTTATTGAGTTCTACTCAATTAACTAGACAACTTAGCCTAGGTAGATATTCGGGTGTATTTAATTTTTTGTATTTTGTCGCACAGTGTTATTTAACTGACATCCAAATAAGTGGCTTCGGAATGTACCATACCTTAAGACAACAGATTTGACGGAAATAATTCCAAAAATCCCAGCCGATATGAGTGACAATACACAATACGGATACTCGCTTTAAGGAACAAAGAGAACCGGTCGGAAGTGATCCACAATAACCGTATTTCGGGACATCGAATAATTTTCTAAAAATTTACAATTCCAAACAGAAATGTTTCTATATATCTAAACTTTACTAAACTTTAAGTTAAATGCCAATAAGAAAAATGGGTACAATACTATACAATACAAAGGAATTGAATAAAAATGAAAAACAAAGAACAGATGACCAGAATCCAATACAAAAATATTGAAAGTAATGAACCATGGTTATTGCCTTTTACAAATTTATGACGATTCATCATTCACCATGACTACGTTCAATTTGGTATACTCATCTTGTTTATAAGGGAAAAAGAAAAGGATGTACAAGGGGAGCAATCATATGTGTACTATGCAAATATTATAATGGGACTCTATATTGAATTTTGTTATTGAAATATACTCATATATTATTTTAATATTATTACTATATTATTTATTTTGTATGAAGAAAACTAAAAAAGAATATTAATTGTAAAACACCATACAATCTAGCTATTAAAAGTATACCTAACCTCTATTCTATTAAAAAAAAGTGTCCTTGTTCCGAATAATTGGAATATTTAAAATCCTTGAATAAATGCAAAATTATGAACGAAAACACATAATATTCTTTAAATAAGAGTTGGTATGTACAACAGATCAGCAATGAGTATTCAAAAAGATGAGTAGATTCGAATCATACTTATAATTTCCGATACTTATACGCATTCATACTTATTTTAATATCATACTTATACTACTCATAGTCGAAGTTTGAAGTACTCATCGTACGCATACTTAACAGTACGCATGATGTTGTTGATTTCGACTCTCCTTTACTCAACATTTACAAGAATCACAAAATAAGTATGATTCGCGTACGAACACTACAATACTCACTAGAGGGTGTGTGTTTTCTTTGCATGCTGCCATTGTCTTTTTGTTTCTTCTTTTTTTGTAAACGCAACAACAACTAAGACTGTAAATTTTGATGAAAGATTCCAATCACTCGAATTATTTATGAGTATTTTAAGTATTTTTCTAAATTTATGAATCTGAATCAAACATATTTCAAATGTTATGAGTGTGATGTCAATGTTGTATTCATACTCATTGCAACCTGTACTTATAAATCAATGTTGTAGGGAGTACGAATGAATCAGAGTAGTTGAATTTCAATACTGTTGACTCACTCATACTCAAAATTTCATGAGTACTTATGAGTAGCGAAAAAACGATTCATTGCTGATCTCTGGTATGTACACGCTAATAAAAAAATGTATGTAATTTTAACAAACATATATTATCACAGTTTATTTCAAATACTTACTATAAACAAACAAATATTGGGTATAACACAGTCTGAATTTTTCTTGGGAGTATCTACACGTTTGCGATGCAAAAATATGGAGTGATCAGAAACTTTTCCTTATTTTTCTACCTAGACTTTTGCTGTCCATTTTATATGATATCAGTGGTATTTTAAAATATTAATAATCCCGTTTACTTCTTTGGTTTTATTATAAAATTCATTTCCGAAGGCATCGTACGGATCTTTGGGTCACCTTTGGCCACCAGTGATCCTGAAGTACGTTTTAAGTCTTTCTTGATTCCTATCACGTGTTTTCTTGTTGGATTATCCAAATGAAATGCCAAATGCAAATGAACAAATGGGTTTTTTTACATTACATAATAAGCATTCCTAGACAGTAGGTGGGGTTAAGCTAGCAACAGCCTCAATAGGCACAGTTTACTTGGATCCTATAAGGTCCGGTTGTATTACCAATTCCATCATATAATTATAGCTCAAAATTGACATATTTCAACTATCCAGAGTGGAATATCCGTAGATCGAGCTTGATACATTTACATTTTGGGGACTACATACATATGTATATACATAATTGGTCATTACAACCCTTCAGTTAGGATTACGACCTAGTTTCTCATACCACTTATGTTGTGTGCGTTAATTTTTATACATGAGTGACGGGACCTACAGTTTAAAGTCGACTCCGAACGACAGATTTTTGAAAAACTTTTCATGGCAGTTTTTATTTACTCTCAGAGTTTTTGCAAGAAATCTGCTGAGAGACGGTCACCGAAGGAATATTTTTTCATATTTTCGTTTTTAAGTCTGACCTGGGATTTGAAACGTGGCCTTACGTCTAATAATCCAACACACTGCCTACTTGACTACGGAGACTTTAAAAATTTTTGAGGCGATATAACTTTAATTCAGAAAAAGTTAGATGCCTGAAATTTTTTTCATTCGTTACTATTATTTTGAACCAAATAAAAAAAGATTTAAAAAATTTAAATTGATGTAGTTGTACTCGAGTACGTAGCGTGTTAACTTACTAGACATCAGATCAAGTTTCAAACCTCAGGTCAGACATTTCCATTTTACATCGAAAGGTTGTAATAACCGGCTATGTATGTAGTATTCTGCTGCTGAAGACTCTGAAAAAGAAGAAAATAGAAGCTCCTCTTATGAACAAACGAAAGTATTGGCAGCAACAAATATGACAATAGGATGTTTATCGCCAAAGATGGTATTACTTGGAACAGAGAACCGAATGCCTTTAGTAGTTTGGGAAGAGAAAATATTAAAATTTTTCACGCAGGTTGCTAACAGCTGTTTCTTGAAATGTTGTAGACTCTTTCTTACTGCTCTTCTCATATTTATTTCACGTGACAAACAAACATTCGTCCTATGTTTTATTTCATAGATATTAAGGATGATAATAGTACGTATGAGATAACAGAATCATTCGCTTTGATAATGTGCTCCACGAAAATGATGATAAATTTACACCAATTACGCCTAGTAGAAAAATGAGCTGAAAGTCTTTCAGCTTTTAGTGATCCCAGTAATATTGACGCTGTAGATTAGAAAATTTCTTGGTTCACCGAAATCGAATTGACAGTTTTGTATTTAAGTATATGCTACTTGCGTAGCAATTACTTACAGTCGCATTTGAGGAAACCTGTATACGGGAAACCACAGAGGAATTAAAGAGAGAGCATTGTTATTGACATACTCGATGTTCTATTGCAAAGGGAAAGTTTTTTACCTTAAATGACATTGACAACAAATTTTTCTAACGAAATATAACAATGATTTGTACCATCAGTCAGCCCTCAATTGAGAGCGTTACTGAAGCGAGTGACAATAAGCTGCCCTATTTAAGCATTTGCAAACTTATAAATCGCCTCAAAGCAAAGGAGCTAGATATCAAATTGTTTGAATTATATATCAAAAGTGACACATAAGCTAGAATTATGAAGTTCTTTAAGGCTCGATCTACGGATATGGAAGTGTGACTTTTTCTCAAATCGTCTTTAACTAGACTTGTGTTGTCATTAAATTCCGGGTGTCTAACAATTCTTTTTTAGGTACCCAAACGTCGGACAATGTTAGAAAAATTGTTATCTGGTGCCTCTCCTTTTCTCCTTCTTGGTGTCCTTATCTTTGCAGCTTCTACAGGAATCGTTGTGGTATTCCCAGTTCCCCAGCGTGAGCTCCGAAACGATTGTGTACCGTTATCACTGCTATGAGGTTCATTAGATTGAATCTTGATAGGTTTAATGCAAATTCTGTTCGACATACATACATCCATGTCGGGCCCGATCTGTTTAGTGTCTCCAGAAGTAGGTTCATAATCTCAACTTGACTTTGCCAATGAATGGCGAACTTGTAAGACTATTTGTTTGCCCCTCTGCAAAGAAACGTCAACCTCATGTAGGCATTCGTTTGAATTTTCCGTGGAGCCGACTTAAGAAATTCCTTCGGCATTGTTGTCACCTTCGATGTCACCGGGTCAAGAAACCTAAATGAGGGTAACCATCTAGCAATATCCTCCAAAAATATCCGGCATTCTTGAATAATCTTAGATCAGGTGTATACTTTATTTAGGGATCTAATGACCGCTTTACAGTCGGTTAATAGAAGTAAATCGATGTGTGCTGATACCGAATTTGCAGGGTGGCATATTTCAGCCTGCAAGGTACTATAATATTCTTGTCCTAAATTCAGTTGTTCTGAAAAGATTCCATCTCTGACTTTGTAGTGTGACCTGGATCCATCAGTCCCATGACCTAAACATCCTCATACAATCCATGGAAAACAAATGCATCCACAACGAAAAACTGTCTGGTGAGGACGTGACGTATCTTTTAAAAATCTGGCAGTAATTACAATCGTAACAATCGCGATTGTTACGATGAGTTTATTAAAGCAATGGCTTCCAATAGTCACCGTAGCTTGGCTTATTAAACATGAGGCCACAATTCAAACTTTAGATCAGAGCTCTCTAACAAAACAAAATCTGATAAAATACTACTTCGGCAACATCCTCTCAGCAAATTTCTGGCAAAAACTCTGAGGTTCAATGAAATTGCGATGGAAAGTTATTCAAAAATCTGTCATTCGGAGTCGACTTCAGATTATAAGTGCCGCCACTCATATATAAATTGAACACTCACAAAATAAGTGGGGTGAGAAGCTAGATCATATTTCTGGCGAGTTTTTTTATGTTTTGTGACATCTGTTCTGTATTTTATTCAAATACTGATCCCTGTCATCGCAGACATAGCGGTAATTTGATGTATATATTGTTACGAAAATGGAAACGGTGTAGTATTATTTTACATTAAACCAATAAACAAAAGCCACACAAACACACACACCGAATTTGTTACAAGTAACCCAACAAATACCATGAGTAAGAAAGAGAAAGGGATAGATAACGAATCGCAACGTAAGCGCGCGCAACAACAAGCAGTGTGAACAAAATACACAAACAACAATCGCTATAGAACCCTCGAGAAGGCGGGAACAAGAACCTTCTGCTTCAAGAATGTTCATCAGACTGATTCTGTGGACATATCAAAGGGCAAGAAAACAGTCGTGGTTTGAAGATCGCTGCTATCAGATCTAACGAGCAAAACAAATTAACACAAAAGTGGCACAAAAGTAATTGTGCCACCAATAAAGAATTTTAATTGAAACGAAACACCAATTTATTTTTATTTTGTTTGCAATCAACGAACTCATTTTCTAAACGTTTTTAAAAACGTAAAAACGTAACAATATTATTTCATAATTATTCGAAACATGCCTTCCTTAGGTTGGAGTGGTAACATTGATACCAAAGCTCACTTAAGCATGCATAGTAGCCCGTTGTGATGCCACAAGTAGCACAGTCCTAGTACTGACACAATCCAATTACAAAAATTCAAAACTATCTCGAAAAAAGACGTATTAAGCGGTGCGACGTGAAAATACACCCGAGTAACTATAAAGTCTAAGTTCTTCACTAGGTCGAGTAGAACTCAAAAATACTTTTTTTATATTTCTCGAACCATCAAAACTTGTTTTATGGACAAAAATGTTTTTTTTTTTATCTTTTCACACAAAATTACTGAGTACCCAAATATGTTTGAACCTATTTTAAAAATCCAAAGTTGTTTATAAAGGGGAGAGATTAGTCTTGACAACGGTATACATAAACGTTTTGTTCGAACTTATATGTGATGAGTTTTGATGGGGTTAACTTGGAAAATAATATTTTTTTTTTCTTATTTTTTCAAACTTAGTTATTCTTAAATGCAATGTTTGATTAAAAAATATAAAATAAGTGATGACATTCTATTAGCGCATTATCTTGTGAAGAGATTGATATTGCCTTTGATCAAATCGGAAAATTTGATACGGAAAACTATTACCGTGGTTTTAACTTAAATATTATAACAGTCGTCTTATATTTTTTATAAATGTCATTTTATCAAATGAACTTTCAGTTCAAACATTTTCAAAAGTTTTGGATGATCTTGACTGTTTGTCGCAAAATGTGTCCATTTCACCTTTGTACGACTACCGGAAGTCGGCTAATATTTGAGTTATTTGCAAATATTATTATTTCGCTTTGCGCAAACATTGTTCAACTTCTGGTGGTTCCTTAAATGTGAAATTGACACATTTTGCGATAAAAAATCAATATCCGTCAAAAATTCTGAAAATTTTTGAACTAAAAGTTCATTTGAAAAAATAAATATAAGAAAAATATAACTCGACTATTAGACGCTTTAAATAATAACTACGGCAATTTTTGTGCGATTTGATCAAATTAAGTGTCACAAGATAATGCATTGTCAGAATGATATCACTTATGTATTTTATATTTTTTAATTTGAAATTTGCTACTTGAAACTTGAAAAAATTTTATAAAAATTAGCCTTTGTCAAGTTTACCACATCAAACCCCATAGCATATTAAGTCAACTAATATGTAAATGTATATCGTTTTAAAGGCCCATCCCTCTCCTTTATAATAAGGTTCAGAAATGTTTGTGTAATCAATAATTTTGTGTGAAAAGATCAAATTAACCGTTTTTGTCAAATAAAACAAGTTTGGAAGGTTCGAGAAAAATAAAAAAAGTATTTTTGAGTTCTACACAACTAACTCAACCACTTAGTTCGGTTACTCAGGTTTATTTAATTTTTTGTATTTTGTCGCATAGTGTTATTATTCTAAATAGTAAACGGAGTGCAGAATAAAAATTTTTCTTCAAAATAACTCTACAGAGATAAAGTGGAAAAGTTTTCAAACAAGTTGTTACATTTGTTTTGCACAATACTGTATATACGTAGCATGTAAAATAAAAGTTGTTCTGACAAAGTGTCCTTTTTCTTATCCTTTTTCTTATAATACTGCAGGTACCATGTGCATTTGTGTAACTTTTTATGAATAATGTTAACTTGTGATTTGTAATATATGTTGTAAATTGCTTTTGTTGTTCTTTCTCTTCGTTGTTTTTATTATAAGAATTTGCTATGCATAGTATGCACCTTTATAACTGCAATAAGTTACTATAAAGCGTTCTTCAGACTTTTGATGAATAATAAACACTATACGAAAACTTATAGTTAATATAGTTGTTATTAGGTCATATGAATGAGAAACATGGAGGGAAGTTAGTTTTTTCTCACATCATTTTACATACATACATACTATGAAGACTAGTTTTCGAATTTAAATTTAATATTAAAGAAACTATTTTCGATGAATGCTAGTTAATCAATGAATAATTAGAATTGAATTTGGTTCGCTGCATCCCAGATAGAATTTTTGAACTCGTACAAAAAAAAAAAAAAATAAACAAGGAGACTTCACTTATTATCAACTTAATTTTATTTTGAATTATTCATACGGATATACTTTATCAACTATTTTTATTAAATTATATCAGGTGTACTGGTATGAAGTGTGTAGATACAAATGTCTCCATAGGGAACATTAATTGTGAACGAGCTTTAATTCTTTTTTTATGGGTGGTTTCATCTGTCAAACATATACACTATTCATGAAATCAGTTAAAATACAATACAATATTTTCATCGTCTCAAAGATGTCGAATTTTGTACCACAAAATGATGAGTTACGGAAAACAGTAATTTTTTTTGTTTTTCATTTGAAGAAAAGTCCTGGAGAATCGTTTCGAATGTTTGGCTACGTAAGTTGTGACTATGCTCTATCAGAAGCAATATAGTTTCAACGGTTCACAGATTTTAATGTGATTAATAAAGAAGGTGGAAGACCATCAAAAAAGTTTCAAGATGCCGAAATTCACAATGAAAATAAAGAAATTGTCGTAGCCCAGTAGGTAGGGTGTTGGTTTTTTAGACGTAAGCCCACGGTTAAAATTTCACGTCAGACATGTGCAACAAAACGAAATATGAAAAACTATTTCTTTCGACAAATTGCTCTCAGCAGTTTTCTGGCAAAAACTCTGACATATGTACAAACATAATGGGCCATTACAACCCTTCAGTCAGGATGACGGCCTAGCTATTCGCACCACTCATGTCGTGTGTCTTAATTTTATACACGAACGGTGGGAGCTACAGTTTAAAGTCGACTCCGAACGACAGATTTTTGAGAAACTTTTCATGGCAATTTTATTTTACTCTCAGAGTTTTTGTTAGAAATCTGCTGAGCGGAAGTCGCCGAAGAAATATTTTCCATATTTTCGTTTACACTACCTACTAGACTACGGCGACTTCTATTAACCGTTTGCTGCTAAGCGATTCTGGTTAGAACGTTCGAAGACTGCTCGAAAACTGCAATTAATTATTATAATAAAAAATCTACAAAATTCTAATAACCTATGTATAAAGAGAAGACCCTATATCTCGTCTTTTAATTTCATTTTTGCTTTTTGATTAAATTTTTACACTGAAATTCGCAGCGCAAATGCGATTTTCGTAACAAATGAACGCAGCGCTTTTGCGCCACGTAGCAGTCAAACGGTTAACTATGACAGTTAATAAAATTACCATGAAAAGTTTTTTAAAAAATCTGTAGTTTTTAGTCGCTCATATATAAAATTAACATACATAAGTGGTGTGAGAAGCAAGTCTTAATCCTGACTGCAGGGTTGTAACGATAAATTATGTATGTATGTATTGGATGAAAATGACATTTTTATTCATAAACAAATGGCAGAGATGTTAAATGTTGCATAACAAAATATGTCAAATTGTTTAAAAGCTGTGACTCACATTTTCCAGACTTTTGAAATAAATGATACAAACAGATGGAAAACCGAAAAACTAAACTGAAAATCTGCGTTGCATCTAATTGTTATAGGAATGGATTCATTTTTAAAATTCTAAACAGAAAAAACATGAGTTATTTCGGAACAGGCATCAACTTCGGCTACAAAACCAGTTCGACTCGAAAGGAAGACAATGCTGTGTATCTAATCGGACCATAAAGGTGTGGTGTACCACGTGCTCCTAAAACTAGCAATGTAATTTTACAATATGGCAATGCTTCAGCACACAAAGCTAAGGTCATTCAGAAAATAATTAAAGCACTAGGCTTGAAAACTGCTAAACCACCCGCTGTATTCCAGATCAGATTGCTTTCTACTACTATTGATTTTCATCGTTGGAACACTTATTGTCTGAACAACACTTCAATTGCTACGAAGAAGTCGAAAATTACGTAAATAATTGGTTTGCCTCGAAAGGCGAAAGTTTTATTAGCATGGGAACAACAATTTGCCTGGAAGATGGAAAAATTTTGGATAAAATGTGTTTTATTTTCACAAGAAAACGTTAATTTCACACCTGTACACTTGGTATGTATTTTTAATTTGCTAATCGAATGTAATAACTTAATATGTACGTTTAATTTTCCTTGTATTCCGCTAACTACCAGATAAATAAAGCGTCAAACCGTCAAATATTAGCAAAACATCGTCAAAATCGTCGAAAACGTTCATTAAAATCTTAAAAAAATTGTCAGAAAATATAAGTAAATAAATTGAAAGGTTAAAAAAAAAAAGTATTTTCATTGCAGTAAAACATACCTTACCAGAACATGACTAGTCAAATGACTAGTCATTTGACCGGCAAATGTGATGTGTAAACACATCATAAGTTCCCATTAAGTTATTACAACAACATTCGTGTGCGTGTGATTTTGCTTCTCTCTAACATATGAATTCTTTCGACTGTAAAACATATATCTAAACTGATCACTCCTTCGCTGTTTATAAATCACAGTTGATATATTATTGGTCACAGTTGTCTAGTCAAACTTGATTCACTTATCAGTCAAAGTGTTGAAGTAAAAGTCACTGTTAACTAGTCAAACTTGATGCATATACCGGTCGTGATTGACGTGTATTTGTTTGACGGTTGACTACCTAATTGATTCATAGATTTTACTTAAAAACTTAATTTTTTTATAAGCAATTTATTTTCATTAAATAAAATACAATAAATGCATTAATTGAATACATAATTAAATACTGTTAATTGTTAACATTTTGATATCTGAATAATATTTAAAATTGTCGACTTCGTCAAGAGATGACTCACAACCGAATTCATTTTCCGTCACTTTTTTGGCAGTGGTATGGTTGACGCACTCCTCCTTCACTTTATCCCTCACAGTTCTTGAATGTATCATCAGCTTTAGTTGTACAACGATCTTGTTAAAAGATTTCTTAAATACTGGTCAAATGATTCACACTGAAAAGTGACTTACGTTTCCAAACACTTACTGGTCCTTTTACACTGCAATTCGATTTCTTGTTCGATATATATATTTATTAATGACGTCTTTTTTATTCACTTTTTACAAAGTTTAAACATTTTTAACACTTAAAACTTTAATTTTAAAATATGTCACAAGTGAAATTTTTTCTTTTGACAGATATTGTCAAAAATATATTTGACGCCATCAAGTCTGATAATCAAAAGACCGGTCATTTTACCGTCACGAATGATGCATCAAAAGACCTGTCATTTCACCGTCGCTAATGATGTATTGTTGGAAATGCAACTCTAAAGCTGAAAAGACTATAAAATGTTGGTAAGTGAAACTTGTATGTGTTAGTTTCGGTCAATCAGGGATATATTTTAGTTCCAAAATAAAACATAAAAACACATCTAACAAAAAATTTAACAAGTAATTATAAAAATAAACTTAATAAAAGGGTGTTTTATATTCTATACTTATATCCATATGTTAGATGTATTAGAATTAAACATTTTAATTAAATCACGTACAATATTAAAGTCGAAGCGGTTACAATTGCTAAGTTTTAAATAATCTATTTACGCAATGTTCTTCTAAGGAATTTAGGTTAAATTTTAAGGAATTTATTCTAAATTAAATTAACTTGGTTTAATACTCTCTCTACATTAGCTAAAGAATGTGATAACACTAATATTTTTTAATAAACTTAGTCAAGGCTGCAAATTAAAAGCTACAATCTCCTATTTTCATTTCTGAGATTTTTTCCAAAAATCGAAAAGTTTTATATAATTTTTGGGAAAAAATTGTTTAAAGTTTACAATCTATTCCAGTGTTGTTTATTCAAACATGAGCGCTGCAATAATATTGCATCATCTATATCTATGGGTGGTGTAAATATGACGGAATCAGAAGATCTGTGTGGGCATGAAAATCCAGTGTAATGTTCGCTGAAACTGACACATTATTTAATGCCTTGGCTTCTTAAGAAGGTGAAAGAAATATTTCACTTCATCTGCGCTTCTTCCTATTTACATCACTTATATCTGACGGATGTATGGGCCGGTGGCTCATCGTCTGTTTTGAGACTTCTTGACCAGGTACAGGAGAGGGCGAAAGTTATCGTTAATGACGGTAGGGTATCTAACTTCATTGATTTATTAGAGCATCGATATAATTTGACTTGGGTTTCACTACAACGGATTGCTAAATAAGGGGACTTGTTCCCGAGAATCATATAACACTGGTCTTTCTCGACGAGCTCCTACGTTTGTAGTCGATTGGCCATTGGATCGCACACTGCATTAAAGACAAAATTCGTTCTTTAGTCGGATTATTTGTATGGTATAAAAGGTTTCAAATCTATGGTCCACAAACAATTGCAAAGCAAATACAAAGCTTAAAGAGGCTTTTAATGTACTACAGCATGGATTACCTTTTCATAACACAATTGTGCAGAGAGAATTCACACATTTGCTTATGCTCTTTTATTTAGTTGTCGAATAGACAAGCACATATGCCAGCGGATGCTATAATACTTTTTTTTTAGGTTTACACTCAAAAAATATTTTATGTTAAAAAATCCTTTTTTTAATTTAAAGGTCCTACATGTTCTTAAAACACATTTTGTTTGTTTTCATAGTCAAGTAAATATTTTAGATAATATGGAAAGAGAACAACTTTTTTATAGACATAGAACAATATTTTGGAAGAAAGAAAAGGTTGGTTATTAGTAAGAGAGGAAATTTATGAATTAATTTTTACTAATATTATAAAACAAAAAACATGACCTAAGTATTAAGTCAAAGATGTATAACTTTATGTATGTTGATGAAATGAAAATCAAAATAAGCTATATTGCTAACATTTTTCTATGACTGTAAGCTCTCAACTTAATTTCTCTCTCTTACTCACTAATACACACCCAAAAATTTTTTGGTAACCCCTGTACTAAATTAAGAAAATTATGTAAATTTTTAATTTCTTGAAAATAAGGGTATAAATCGTCAATATGATATTTTTGAAATATGACGATAAATTTTCAAATCTGACAGCTATGGCTATGAGACGTGCCATTTATTTTTTATTATGTGTAATTGTCTTTAAATTTATTTTATTTATTTTTAAATATGTTTTTTCTTCTATAAATACTAAAGCCCCAGTTATGCTACCGTAACGGAATGTAACCGCAACAGTAAGAAACAGCTGATCGTTTTTGTTATGTATAAAGCAATGCGAATGGTTATAGAAATGTAATGTAACGTAACCGGAACGTAAGAATCTGTAAAAAATAGAATTTTCTTACATTTTTACGTGACATCTGTTTAGCAGTGTTGACAACATGTCAATATTAAAAACCACCAAAACTGAAAATTGAAATGATAAACAGAATTTATATATATTGTACGTATGTTATCTTAGTCTGTATGTGGAATTCTCTTTATATAAAACTTCACATATTTTAAAAACCCAAATTATAATTTATTTCATTATTAACTTTTATAATTTAAAATAAAAATAAACACTATTTTATTATTACGTTATGTAGATATTGTTTATTTTTATTTTATATTAGAAAAATACAGTTATCGACTTTTAACTAATTAAAGCGTTCGAAAAGCATTTCAGTTTGCGTTTTACTTTTAATAGAGAAGATTTTTACATTCGTACAAATTTGGTTTCCGTAACCTGACCTGTTTCTGTAGGTTAAACGATTTCACTTGCTTGTCTATTTACATATATGGAAAATACAATCAAAAGCACTCAATTTAAGTTTTTGTTTGTGTGAAAATAAAATTGTTTGGCTTACAGAAACAGTACATACAACCTTTAATAAATACTTTTAAGTTTAGATTTAAGTTTTCTTAAAGTGTAATAAACCACCCCTGCATTACTACGAATTATAGTGAATTGTAAAGAATTAAAGAAAACAGATCACTACTCGATCCACCCCCCCGAAGGTACATTTTGTGTACACATAAATAAATAATAATTATAATTATTTGAAACTAATACTATTGTATTTTATTTACCCATATTCTCGCAAAATATTTTATTTTATTCTCTCCCTGCTTACCTCCACAAATACCTTTAAATAAATATAAAATCGTTGAAAGGAATCCAAAAACTATGTAGTGATAACAATGGTTAACAGCTGAAGTAAATAAAAACAAGAATATATGGGTGCCCTGGTAGTCTAGCGGGTAGTGTGCTAGACTATTAGCGTGAGGGTCGTGGGTTCGATTCCCACCAGAGACTCTGGTCTGTGACACACTACACTAATCATATAATCAAGGTTACTCAGCTCGTATATAATTAAAATATAATTTGTAATTGTATTGTAATTAATAAATAAATAAAAACAAAATACGCCATATTGAAAGTGATAAAAGGAGTGAAAACAAAGTTTTTAAAATTTGGAATTAATATTAAATATGTTTAAAAAACGATAAATAATAAAATAAAAACTCAAACCCAAAAAGATGTCTTCTATATCCATATCTGAATTTTTGTCTTTTAGTTGTTGCAATTTTTATTTCTTTATTTGTTATTGTTTATTTCTTTCATTGTTTTGTTTACCTAAAAGCATGATACGTTTTTACGTTCTCTATAATTGCTCTTACATTTTTACGTTCAGTAGGCATTACTGTTACATTACGTTACATTACGTTCCGGTAGCATAACTGGGGCTTAAATAATAATACCTTAATTTCCAAATAATATGTTCGAACACAAATTTTGATGCTTTATGCAGAGGTGAACAGACTTTGGCATAAATTGAGGCGCAATCCAATCTCTTTCTGCTTAAGCGACAAAACATTTTATTTTGAAAAGCAATTGAGGAAAATGACACCATATTTATACAAACAATTTTTAAATATATGTATGTTTGATAAAGAAATTAACAACAAAAACAACGGTTGTGTTATTCGACAATATAAAATTAAAAATAAATTTAAAACAAATATCTCACAATAGACATGTATAGATTGTCAACACTAGGATGACAATCACATCTTTTTTTAGATGCTGTAGATTTATATGGAACAATATAAAAAAATTGTTTCTTTTTTAATTTAATTTCACTTTAAATTTCAGTTGCTGCTGTCATAGACACACAACACAAAATGGTAAATGAAATGAAATAAAAAAAATTGGAAAATTTAAAATCTTTGTACATACATATGGTATGTTAATGAAAACAAACCTTTTTTTTGTTAACCTTAATGTTTTATGTTGTAAATAAATTTGAAAAGTAATGTATGTATTGTAGAGAATGTTTACATATACATACTTTAGCATAAGGATAGTAATTGTATTTGTCTAAAGGATGTCAGGATGGTTGTAAAATTGTTAATTTCATTTGGTTGGTGATCCGAATGTTATGCTACAATATTGTGTAGTAAATTAAAAATAACAAATAAAGTGTGCACTAAAATTAAGTAATCGATTACTCTTACGTCATTATCGATATAAATTTTATAAAACTTTCAAATTAAATTAAAGAAATTTCGTCAATTTAACTCCTTTATTATAGTAAAATTGAAGAAAATTCGTTAATTCAAATGAATTATTTTCGAAATTGTAAATAAACGAAGTAGCCGTTGGAAATAATTATTGTCAGTTAGTTAGTTAGCTACGAACGTGTGATTATAAAAAAATTGTGTTTTTCAATTAAAAAAAGTATTAATTTAAAGTGAGTGTTTTTCTATTAAATTTAAAAATATGAAATGTTATAAGTACAAAAAAAAATTTAAGAATGATACCATAATTACATAGTTACAAAACTATGCAATTTAATGCACAAACTCTAAATATACATTAGGTGAACGCAGACTTTATTGAGTAAGTGTATATCTATTAATACATACATACATATAATGTATATGGTATGTAACAGCATTGATTAATAATATGTACTTATTAATATTGTATATATGTATGTTTATTTTATAAAAATGAAATTAAAGGAAATGTTTTAAATTTATTTTTATTTTGCCTACAACTTACAAAATTTTAATTTATTTTTATTAATTAATTTTGAAAGCAATTCGTCAATATGAATAAATATTAACGAACATTATTAATAAACTTAAGTAAAAATTCTTTAATATAAATAAGAATTAATAATAAATTCATCTAAATTTCGTCATATTTACATTCCGCAAAAGAATGAAAGCATTTTATTCATATTGAAGAATTTTCTTCAATATGAATAAATTTTTTCAATATGAATAATTTACTAAATTTGTAAATTTTTACTAAAAAAAAAAAACTGTAGATATAAATACACATTTTTGTTACCTGGCATATAAAGAAATTTCTTCAATTCTACATCCCTTTTCACATTATTTACGGAAATTTTTGTCAGTGTATGTAAAGCGGAGGTCCTCATTGTTTATTTTTAAAATACTCATGGTTCTCTCCTCATTAAGAGAGAAGTCAAGTGTTTATAAAGTTTTTCCTACAGTGTCTTTATTCCAGAATAGATGATATGGCTTTTCCACCCACTTTCCCAGCATGGTCTTTAATGCACTGAAGGACATTGGGTTATCTAAGCTTATGGTAGACAAAATATACGCTTCTTCATTTCCAATGAATGACTAGGTGCCCATATATTGTGTAACGTTCCATGTCTAGTTTTCATGGGCAACTGTGGCAGGGATCCGTTTGACCATGAAACTCGATCTGGTATTAGAGTGATGCAATTGGTTGTTGTTGATGTGCTGGGCATCTTATCGGATAACTGAGTGACAAGCAAAAAAGCACCACTTGGGGTTCTGATTGACCATTACCCCAAAGTCTTAGTATAGTTGGATGAAGAGTATTGTATCCAAAGTCCTTGTGGGTGAAGTTCGCATCGCACCACCTTGAACCCTATGAATTATTCTCATGTTGTATTTGCTCTCCATCGATGTCCACTACAGTGCTAAAGCATAAGATAGTGTAGAACCCGTGCATAATTTTTAGAGTGAGGCTCCATTTAGAACTTATACCGCTTCTACATATGGTAGTACTTGTGACCCTATAGAGATACGGGTTGAATGGATGCCGATTTACACCTTAGCCGCATTGACGTGGTCGGAATGATTAATGCAGAGCATGCGGTAAAGACATCGAAACGATGTAGCACTTTTTAAGTCACTGCCCAGCTTTCGTAAGAGCTAGATTCCAATATTTTGAGGATGAATGGAGGCATGGATTGGAAGAAGTTAATAGGGTTGTAAAAGACACAGACTTGCTATAGAAAGTAAGATGGTGAGCGCATGGTTGGTCTCTTCTCCTCATCGTACCACCTATTCTTTCTTTACTTATTGTTGCCTTATATTCATAAACATAAATAGATTCTAATTTTTTGTTGTTTAAAAATTCCAAAAACCTAAGAACAAGGACTCAAGAACTCAGGATTAATGAATTTCTGTAATTTGTTACTGCACACGAAAAAATGTAATCTTTTTACTTCCGGAAAAAAAAATCCAATTATAGCAATAATGACCTGTTTATCTGTCATCCATTCCACTTTTATGCGCTTTTTATTACAAAAATATTATTACCACTTACAAAAAGAAACTATAACAAAAACCCAAACGAAGATAGTTTTCTTTTGACACATAGTCAATAAATTGAGCCGTAAAAGTAAAAATAGAAAAAGTCCCGGTAGATTTGTCTAAGTATTGCATCTTGAAGCAACCATAACGATTCTACTTCAACATAACATAACATAACATAATTATTCACTACAGCCCTTCTGTCAGGTTTACGAGCTAGCTTCTCACAGCACTTATGTTGTGTGTGTTAATTTTATATATGAGTGGCGGGAACTACAGTTTAAAGTCGAGAAATTTAAGTTTGAGCAACTTTTCATGGCAATTTTATTTACTTGCAGAGTTTTTGCCAGAAATCCGCTGAGGGGAAGTAGCCGAAGAAATCTTTTTTGAAATTTCGTTTTGATATCTGACTCGAGGTTTGAACCGTGGCTTTACGTCTAATAAGCCAACACACTACCTACTAGACTACGGCGACTTCATTCTACTTCAAAATCAAAAATTCAAAGCGGTCATCCTAAAAGAAACGAAAATTTTTAAATCAAGAATTACCCGGTACACCGGTGTAAAATAAGTTTTTTTTTTCGATATAAGAAATGTTTTCGCAAGAAACGTAGCACATGAAAGATACATAACAATGTGCTAAAAATTTCATGACATTTATACAATTTTAGCAAATTTAATTAATTTTTTAATTGATGAGCTTAAGAGGCATTCAAACAGGCTACAGGATAAATATTGAATAAAACGTTAGTAATCACACAACATCTAAAAATTAAGTGAAAATTAATAACTAGACTGCCATGCTTTAAAACCCAATTTTACTGCGGGGAATTTAAGTAAATTGATTTATGTTCTTCATGTTGTGCTTTCATATATACATATGTATGTACATGTAGAACATTATATGAGATTTCATTAGGTTGTAAATTTTTTGTATTTACTTCTCATGCTCTTCGAACTTGACTTTATTCTTTTCCCACAACACACTTAACTAAAGTTTTGTGGTCTAATTCAGTTATGTTTGATATTAATTCCCAGTTTATCATACAAAATTGATTATGTGGTATTCGTTACTGACTTTTTCTTGTTGTTAGTTAGTTCTCCCAACTGATTTTGCTAACACGCATATTTCTCATTATTTTTATTCTCAACGTAGTTCCAAAGAAACAAATAAACTAAATAAAATA
The DNA here is from genome assembly GCA_932273835.1 of Sarcophaga variegata. Taxonomy (NCBI): domain Eukaryota; kingdom Metazoa; phylum Arthropoda; class Insecta; order Diptera; family Sarcophagidae; genus Sarcophaga; species Sarcophaga variegata. Next base: position 30,035,886 of record OW026358.1, on the reverse strand, counting down.
CCAAAAAATAATAATATTTGTGAACAATACCATAGCCAGAGTATAAAATTTAACATTACTAGTCAGCAAAACTTTTTAACTCTTTTTTAAGTCTAACTCTAGGTTTGTGGTATAATTATTAAGGTTTTTGATGTTAAACATTATTATATGCTGCCTGGCCACTGTAGTGTTTTCCCAGTAGAAGTCATGGCAATTTTGAAAGCATCGCAATGCTTGTTGGGTGGCACGTCTTTTCTTATAAATCTTTGGATATACTAGGACAGCCAGGCTGCGATTAAGTTCCTAACGAACATAGTTTTCACTTCCTTCGTTGTCCATAAATGCCTAGGATTTCTTGGAGAAATTTCAGATCATTGATAACTGTAAAGTCGATACATGTGACAGGTCATAGGTACCCTCATGCGACCTCTAACTTCAAGCAGTCCGCACAACAAAAGTTTATATAACCCACTTGGTTCGAGAGAATACTTCGTTTCTCCTAATTTTTCCGTGAATATAGTTTTTCAAACCCTCTTCTTACTCAACTAGAAAATTCCGGCCTTAGCAACTGCATGGATTTGCCTTGCATTCCCTATGGAATTTGCCATTTTAATATCAAGTCAACCTCACCGGAGCTGACCTCACGATCAAATGGTTTTGCTGTGTCCCGCTCTCTGTACTTTCTGTCTTTTGATGTCGTAAACATTGGTTTTGACGCAACTGCGAGTAAGTTATCCATGGTATCTGAATATTCCACAAATGGAAAGTGCTCGAGTACTTACAGTGGCTCGCAGCATCTTTAAAAAAAGTTATCTTCTCAATTTTTCCTATTATGTTCCACAATCGTCGATGTCACGATTTCATTTATTTTCGCAGCTCAGATTTAAATGCAATGAGTTATGCAATCATATGGTATGCAGTGCTCTAGCTACATTGGACAGAATATTCGCATCCTCACTTGTCAATGGCAAGCTAGCCATATAATGCGTACCGTCCATAACATACTTCTAACTTGCCTTTTAACATTCAAGGACGGTTTTTTAACTCGTATCTTGTTATAAATAAGTCCGGTTAGTTCAACATTCCCCAAATCTTCTTATATATAGAAATGAATGTGTGTGTTTATTTGTTTGTGGGTTTGTTTGTTTGAAGTCTATATACGGCTAAATGGATGAACCGATTTTCTTGAAATTTTAACAGTACCTTCCTGTATGTCTGTATAGGCTACTTTTAATTTTAAAATTTCAAGTAGGCGAGGTGCCACGCCCACATAACCAAAAAGTTTTTAATGTCGCATATCTCATAAACTGCAACAGCTAGAGTCCTCAAATTTTGTATGGACGACTTTGACGTATATATGAACAAAATGGGCGGACTGGCTATAGTGGGCGCGTCGCCTCCAATAGTCTATCTATCTATATATATAAAAATCAACGTTGGTTTGTATGTACCTTATAGAATCGTAAACTATGCATTTGATCATGTTATGATCATTAGCAAAGTTGTTGCGCATGAGCCGGGAAAGTTTCTAAGTTGGAATGCCTAATTTCCGACAGGTGGTGCCACTGAAAATTACTCAAAATGAATTAAATTTAAACTGTGCATTCTTTAACAAAGTTGTTGCGCATGAGTCGACGGATGCCGATGGATGGCGTCACTGAAAATTAATCAAAATGAGTGACAAGCAATTGGTCGACCTACACCTCAAGCACGGAAGAAAAGAACATTACGAGCCTCAGAACCAGACGAGCATTGAGAATGGAAAACCTTCGAGTATATTCCGCTGAGACCCATTCGCTTGTAACACTTGAACAACGAGAAGTGAGATTAGAAACTGATCGAATGCGTACTACTCAAGCCCGTTCATCTGAATCTTCAGGACAACGGGAAACAAAATTAATAAAATGGTTCAAAATTAATTGAACATTTGTGTAATGTCTTTCCTTTAAACTTATTTTAGTTGGTGGCTCAGCAACAAGAGCATGGTACTGCTAGTCTATTATATTATTAAATAGTATTTTTCTTTTCACTTTCTAAATTAGTGCCAACAAATGAAATTTTTGTGCTGTTTCCATAAGCCAATTGGTTTTAGATGAACTTCTGTTTGTATGGAAAACACAAACAAAACCATTAAATTTTCAATTTGTTGACCAGAGCAGGTTACTAAAAATTTCAAAGTAACTTAAAAGGAACTACAATAATAAAGAGTTCTGTTGTCATATTTGCTAAGGGTATTTTCTATTATCAACATATCATCGTTGGCCAACGACAATATAATACATATATACTAACCCATACTAATATATGTATGTTCATGACTTTATATTCCGTCTTATCGACTTATTGTGTTTTTTATTTAATACAGTCATTCTTTGTTGTGAAACATTTGTCTCACCCTCTTCAACATTTCTTTTAATTTTTCTGTTTTTCTCTTTGTGCAAATATTGAGTGAGTATTTGAAAGTATGTTGAAAAAAATTTCAGAACACATTTCGAAAGTATTAAAACGTATTAAATTCTGTAGCATTGTTATCTGTTAGAAAAATGTTCATACAAAACATATAAACGCATCCGAATAGAAATTCTATATTAAACACAAACTTACCTTACTTTGCTTTTATTTTTGTTTTTTTAAGTTATTTTATTAAAATTATATTGTAAACTTAACCATATATTTACATCAGCAAATCACTGTTAATATATGCGCCGTTCAGTGCACAAAGTGATTAACTGCACTTTTTGAAAAATCTTAAATTTAAGTGTCAAAGCACTTGGAATAGTCATAACTTTTTATATTAATTATAACTTTCCTGAATAGTAAAGATTAACACCATTAAACGATGAAACTTTATGGGCCATGGAATAATAAGTAATTTATTTCAGAAGGCATTTTGATTAACTCCATACTCTTATGTAAATCGTTTCAATAACGCAATTCAAATGACCACTAGCAACCATTCAATGATAACAGTTATCAAAAAAATAAACAACTGTCTTAAGTTTATTGAAACTTGTCAATGTACGGAAATAAAAGCTGAATGAATTGAAATGAAATTTTTGGTAAGTGACTCAGATTTTGCCATTATTGAGTCACATGCAAAAAAAAATCAAAACATTTATTCAACAAATGATTGGTACAATATAATCAAACCATTTAACCTTAAGAAAACTCAATCATTAACAGAAAAGCAACCGTTGCAGACAGGTTAATTGGCTTAAAATAAACTGCATAAAGTTAGGAAGGCCAAAACCTCATCTCATGCAATTGAAATATGACTATATTGAAGATTTTGAATTTAACAAAAAAAATTAGATCAGCCTTTATTATATCCTAAACGCAGAACTGTGATAAGGGAAAAAAGTAGAGACATAATGGACCTGCTCAAATTCATTCCTCCTTTTAATCATAGTTACTTTAAAAACTTGAGAACAAATCGAAATGATGAGTCCGAACATACATCTGATGAAGAAGACATTAATTATACTGCTGATAAATTAATCACAAATAATATGTTATAACTTCACTGTAAACACTCATTTTTATGGAAAATTTTTAATAAAAATGTATAATAACTAACTTTTTCTGTAACAAAAAACTTAAAAATTTAAACACTTAATTTAATTTGTTTACTTTTTTCAGTTGCCAAATCAATTAACTCCACCAGTCACATGAAATTTATAACATTACTGACATTATTTGTTTGGCTATTCTTTCTTATTAATTTTATATACCATTAGATGAGAGCTATATGTGTTTTTATGTGTTCTACAATATATATTTGAATTTATATTGTAAAGGGAATTTTAAAAATAATTTACATTATTTCATCGCATTTCTCAAATTTTTATTTTATGGAGTTAATCGATTTGTGCATTGAGCGGCTCTTATATGATCATAGTGAATATGAACATATTCCTCATATATATATAAATGCTTTTAGAATGTATAGTTGATTTTTACTGATGAAGTAAGGTTGAATTTTAATAGTAGAACAAAGTGAATTTTTTCCCTAAAAATCTCTTGGTTAATCGAAATGCCAGGCTGTGATTAAGTTAAGAACATCATAAACATTTAATTGAAAACCACAAAAAATCAAAGGTGCTGTAAAAAAGCATTAATTTAGATTTATTTTCTGATGAGTAATTACAATCGGGAATATACAATAGTCACATATATTTGTCCCTACCTGTATTACATTATCCTCCTGACTCATAAAAAACAAACACATAAATTGAAAAAAGAATGTTCTTATTGAGTGAGAATAGAAACCATTAAAAAGTGCAACCGGCTCGGGCCACATATTCAAGTCTATGGACTAAAACTAAACTGAGTGTTTATAATTAGTAGACAATAAAACTGACTTAGAAATGCTACTAACACGGCACTCATATATAAACGGTATTATATGTATAAACATTTTGGGGAAGCAGTCTATCGACTAATCAAACTTCCAATATATCTGCCGTATGGTTTTAATGGTAAATATTGGCTTTGAAATCGTCGTAGTATAGTAGGTAGTGTATTGGCTTATTAGACGTAAAGCCAGGGTTCGAGCCCCAGGCCAGACATCAAAACAAAATACAAAAAGCATTTCTTCGGCGACTTCCTCTCAGCAGATTTCTGGCAAAAACTCTGAGAGTAAATAAGAATTGCCATGAAAAGTTTCTTAAATATCTGCAGTTCGGACTTTGAGAACCACTCGTATATAAAATTAACACACGCAACATAAATGGTGTGAGAAACTAGATCGTAATGCTGACTGAAGGGTTGTAATGACCAATTATGTTATGTATGTATGTATTGGCTTCCAATAGCTCAAGAAATTTGAAAACATTTTATGGCACGAACGCAGGAGTTAGAGAACAGAATCTATGTTGAAAAGCAAGTTGTCACAAAGCGGATGCATATGAACGAATTTTTTTGTAAGAAATTTGGTGATTAAAAGAGGGATGCATACAGTGAGCGCCATAAGTGAGTCAACACTTTTGTTCTTAAGTATAAAACAGTTTTGTTCTTAAATATAAAAGAGTTCCTTTATAATGAATTGCTGTTTTTTTAATATTTTATAAGTAATAAATAAACGTTTTTATTTTTGAAAATATATTCGACTATTCTCATTTACTTTTCTCGCTATCCTAAGAAAATGAATTATTTCAGTGCTGTTTACTCACTTTTGGCGCTCAGTATATATCGAAATAAATTGCCTAAATTTCAGTGATGCTAAGCGGGGAATTATCATATTCGGGTTCCTTATATCTGGAGAATACTGTAACTCCTCTGCGACTTTCTCTCAGCAGATTTCTGGTAAAAACTTTTAGAGTAAATAAAATTGCCATGAAAAAGTTTCTCAAAAATCTATCGTTCAGAGTCAACTTAAAAAGTAGGTTCCGCCACTCATGTATAAAAGTAACACACACAACATAAGTGATGTGAGGAGCTAGGGGGTAATCCTGACTGAAGGGTTGTAATGACCAATTATGTATGTACATATATGTGTATCACGAATTTTCTTTAGTGACGTGTAATTATGTGGTACCAACTTCATCAGTTCGCTTCTACAAAACCTCATGCGATTTGTAGCTTTGTTTTTATTTTATTTGTTACAAAAAAAAAGTAAAATATTTTATTTATTCGTATTATTTAATAACTTTTTACATTTCAAATTTACAAAATTTTATAACGTTTTTTTTTATTAAAACTTTTAAGACAACTTTACCAAAACACCTTTAACTTCGAGAACAAAAATATGTCTCAAAAACTATAAATATAAATAAATGAGATAAACATGTTTACATAAAATTAGAAATTAAATTTTAATTATCAGAGATTTAGTTAGTTATGAATACAGAAGAAAAAATTTTTGGTTAATTCTAAAACTCCCTTCCATCTTTTAATCATCAAACTACTTACCTTCGATATACTAATTGGCACCCTTTAAACCAACATAATGAATTAATTTTTCATTAAAATCTATTACGCCTTTCGAGTTAGTGCTGGTTAGTGCTTTTAGCCACCGCTTTCCTTACTGTTGCTGTTGTTTAATTTTGAACTTTACTTTACAACAGCCACACATTTCGCCATTAAAAATTTGTGTATGAATGAACGTGAATACAGTCAAAGTTAATTTACGGCGGTTGTCCGTTTGAACAGGCAGAAGTTTGTTTGAATTGAAACAACGTACTTTTCAGTATTTTATTCATGCCTTACTGACTTTACTTTACACGTAAATTATTAAAAAATGTTTAAACCGTCTTCTTCTAAATATCAAAATTTAAATATTATACACATTATCTAAGCAGGATGAATACTTATAAAATGTGGAGGACAATAGAGTGAGGAAGTAAGTGATTAAAGCGTTTAACAGTATGGACACAAAATTTTATCATTTGACAGGGTAATACGTTGGCCAATTAGATTTAATTACTAGTTGACCTTGGGTAGTATAAGTTCCTGATCTAATACTGATGATAATAACACCTAACTGGCATTTCCCAACCCTGGCTTTATAAACATGTGGATATTATCAAAATGATCTTTGGTTGGACACAAGCTTCAATAAAGTTTGTATTCTGAACTCGTCTTTGTCTTAGGTTAACAATAACGACCCGTGAGAGCAGATTTCAAACCACTCACAAGAACTCAGTCTTTCATAGACCGCAACTTGATGAATTTTATGTCATGACTTGGGTTTGTACTCGTACAACATTTAACTGATCCAGACGCGACCCTATATAATGACATGTATTCGCTGAATCGCCCCTAATTTTTATCAAAGAATTATTTCAGCGATGAGACCTATTGCTGAATGAACTAACAAAATTGTTGAATTTTGGATGATAACGATCTATCCAAGATGCAAAAGCATCCAGTAAATTCCGAAAAGGTCACTGTTTAATATGGATTTTGGGCTGGTGACGTTATTGGTCTCTATTTCTTTTGGAACGACACTGTCATGCTATCATTGTCAACGACAAGCACTGTAGGTCGATGAATATCGAATTCTTTTGACTGAATTGAACGATCTGGGTACCAACGGTATGTTATTTCAACACAATACATCGCTGCGTGCCACACAGCCAGAGTTGTGACACCCGGTTTTCGAATTATTCGAAAAACCGGTCTTTTCCCGTTTTCCCGGTTTTTCTCAACCGGTTTGAAAAAAGTGACGGTTTTCGAGTTATTCGAAAAACCGGATTTTAGTGTCGATGTTGTTAGGAAACTAATAAAAGAAATATAATAGTTCGGCGGTCGTTGTCCCCGTATGCGAGATTTCACTGTATTACGAATGATTTTATCAGCCAAATGTCAGCGCAGGCAAAATGGTTATTGTATACTTCTATAACTACAAAAATCCACAAAAATCCACTAAGAAGTAATGCGTAAGCAGCGTAAGCTCTGAAACGATTATTAGTCACCTATATTGTCCCCCATACTAATTTACGATAATATCTATTACAATCTAGTATACGAAACAAGCATTTTTACTTGCAATAACATTCAATAGGTTGCCGTATTGTAGTGTTTTAACGACTCTTCTGTAAACCTGCATAATCTTCATTCGAATCAAAGACAAAGCGAAAAACAATTCCTCACAATTTTCGAATATATAATTCATGCATAACCCTTCTGTCAGTTTTACGACCTAGCTTTTTACACCACTTCTGTTGTATGCTATATTTATAGGTGAGTGGCGGAACCTACAGTTTAAAATTGACTCCGAAAGAAAGATTTCTGAGAAACTTTTTCATGGTAATTTTATTTATTCTCAGAGTTATGCCAGAAATCTGCTGAAAGGCAGTCGGCAAAGGAATATTTTTCATATTTCGTTTTGTTGAAGACGTCAGACATGGGGTTTGAACCGGGGCTTCACGTCTAATAAGTCAACATACTACTTACTAGACTATGTCGACTACATTTATAATTCAAATAATCCAATCCTATCAAAAAATTCCATATAGGCCGATAGTAACCCTTGCTTGCACCAAAGGGGAGAACAACATCAACAACGTATGGTATTGGAAATCAGGCAGCTGTCACTTCTTGACAAAGAGTAAAACTCAGTCCGCAAAAAGGGATTATCACCACTATATCAATACATGTCCAAAAAGGTCGTTGTTTCTAGACAATAACGAATGGACCATCCGAAAACTTGTTACAGTAGACTAAATCACTTGTCTATCTGGAAAAATTAATGTAACTACGACAACAAAAAGGAGGTAAAGATAAGGTGCTCTATGACAGCCTATGTTATCCTTAATAGCATGGTAGAAAAAATTCATTGAAATAAATCAATTTAATATTCATGACGTATACATTACAACAACTTTTAATAAACGTATTCATCTCTGTCCATATACATCTGCACTAGCAGTTTTTATGCTATTATTTAAACAATATATGACCGAACAATGCGTAGTATTATACAGTCATGGACAAAAAACTTCATACCCCCAAATTACTTCTAAGTTTCTAAAGCCAATAATTACATGTTGCGACAGCGAAAATACGCCCGCGTAACTATATAGACTAAGTTATTCACTAGGTTGCGTAGAAATCAAAAATACTTTTTTTATTTTATATTCGAACCCTTCAAACTTTTTTTATTTGACAAAAACTGTTTTTTTTTGTATTTAACGCACATATTTATTGATTACATAAATATTTTTGAACCGATGTCCAAAATTTAAACCTTATTAGAAAGGAGTGGGATGGTTGGTCTTTAAAAACGGTATACATATATGTATTATTTGCAAATGCGAATTTGTTTCATATTTTTTCCATTCATAGTGGCGAACTTTAATTAAAAAAAAATGAAATAAATGAAATATAACTCGACTGTTAGACTTTTTAAATAATAACTACGGTAATTTTTGTCCGATTTGACCAAACAAAATGTCAAACTCTTCACAAGATATTCCACTTTCAGGATGACATCACTTATTTTATATTATTTAATTAAATTCTGCAATTCTAAATTTAAACTTGAAAAAAATGAGAAAAAGAATCATTTTTTACCAAGTTTACGCCATCAAAACTCATAACACGTAAGTTTGGCCCATATTATTTATTTTATTTATTTATTGATTAACTTCAGTGCAACAAGCATTTAATCTTATTTATGTTTATATATTGTTATAATTAAAATAATAGTATGTATGTATGTAATTTTCACAAAAAAAGCAAAATTCTATTAATTAAATTTGATTGATTAAATGGTAAATTTTAAAGACAAGAAAAGTGTGTTAAAATTGCAGTTTTAAATTGCATTACATTGCTTTTCAATTGAATTTCTGGCGGAAGTTGCTTAAATGAACGAATTGCATTAACATAAAAGTGCCTTTCAGACACCTGTTTCTGGAACCTTACGGCGTTTATCCTATAGCCCCTGTTAGTTCTGGAAAATTTTAGTCTAGTAAATAGATAATTCGATTCTCCTGAATAAACAATCTTGTGTAGAAAAATTAGCATACGATATTTTAAGAGGTTTTCCAGTGTCATATCGTAGATTTTGTAGGCAAAAAACGATATACTACTATATCTAGTGCGTCCAAAAATATATCTTGCAATGTTGTTATACGTCACGTTAAGTTTATTCCTGCTGACAGAGTCCAAACCCGCAAAAAGCTCACATCCATATAAGAGGGTTGGAATCAGGTATGTCTTCGCCAAGAGCATACGTATATTAACAGGCGTAAAGGACTGAGTCCTGCAAAGATTCCTGAGCATAGCATAAGTCTTCCCACAAATCATATTAACATGGCCAGTCCAGGAGAGTTGACTATTAAAAGTAATACCCAAGTTTTTGGCATATTGTACCAATTCTATGGGCGAGTCCCCAACGAATAATGGTGGCAGTAAGTCCGGCAAAACGCCAATTTTTCCAATTATGATAGCTCTAGACTTATTAGCGTTCAAGCAAAGACCATTCGCAGTGGCCCATTTAAATATACTGTCCTGGTTCAGTCTCAATATACAATTGTCGATGTCAGTTCTAAAACAGCTAACGTAGAGTTGGACATCATCGGCATACATTTGAATTCCACAGTGAGTTATACGAGAAGGTAGGTCATTAGAATACATTATGTAAAGCAGTGGTCCGAGAATTGAACCTCTCTGGACCAGGCTGCTAAATGATTTAGCATCGCCATAGTGCACTGTCTGACTTCTCTTATACAGGTATGTACGTAAAAGTTTTACTGCTGATGTTGAAAATTTAAACGTTTCCATCAACTTGTGACAAAGAATGTCATGATCAACAGTATCAAAAGCCTTTGAGTGATCTAGAAGTACCATGTTCTGATCCATTTTTGACCTCAACTCCTCTACAACATCCACTAATGCCGTAACGCAGCTGTGTTTGGGTCTGAAACCAGACTGTCTGTTAGTCAGTAACGAATTTTCGTACAAATGTTTGCTAATTTGCCCATGAACCAAACGTTCGAAAACCTTAGACAAGTAAGGTAGAATCGCAATTGGTCTGTACTTTCCATCAGGTTTAGGTAAGGTATTAAATAAATGTGTCATATACACAATATTGTAGTCCTGTATAATTTTCAGGAACCTTGGGTGCATTTCATCGTAGCCAATTGAATTTGATTTGATGCCTCTAAACGCTCTATACACGTCCCCAAGGTTGACGTTCGAAAATTGAAAGCCATTGCCATTCAGATCAAAAGAAACACTTGGATCCGTAAGGTTATAGTTATAGTAACTGATATTCGATTTAGGTATAGGGATATCCGAGAATTCAAAATTCAATTTGTCTACGTCTATATCATGAGTAGTATTATTATCATTATTATCCAAGACACCGATATTTTTAATTTCCCTCCATTTACACCGGGACGACATAGGGGATTTAAATTTATCTCCATAATATCTACACTTAGCGGACCTAATTTCGTAGTTCACCCTTCTTCTATAATTCCTATAAATTTCCCTAAGTTCAGGAGTTCTCTTCCAGCGTTCGTAGGCTCTGTTCCTGCTACTAATCAGTTCCTTTATCTCATCCGAGAACCATGGATTCTCGTTGGCACGCATTGTTTTCGTCCTTATTTGTACATATTTGTCATACAAACTCTGAATATTGCCGTGTAAAAAATTCACCTGACCGTCAACATTTGGCATATAGAAAACCCGGTTCCAGGGTATGCTCATTAATTCATTCTCCAATGATGGAACGGCAATATTTCTAAAATCCCGGAAAATTATTTTCTTCTCCTTCGAAGATATTTTGAAGTCATAAGACAGGAAAATAAGCTCATGTCTGGAGAAAGCCGGTGCAGAAAGTTGGTCATATAGTAACACACTAGAACAATTGTCAACAAAGAAAAGATCAAGTAGCGTAGCAGAAGATGACGTAAAGTGGGTGGGCATAACCTCATTTACTAACCCCAAACCTATGGCACTTAGGTCAAACATTAATCTCCTGTCCACTAAAACATTTGTATTAAAGTCGCCGGTTATTATGATGTCAGTGTAACCCAGGCAAATATTAGTCCTATTAGGTCTTTACACAGTACATAGTAAAAGCTTTCTGCCACAGTTAATTATCTCCAAAAACAGGTATTCAATATTTGGAGCATGGGTATTATTCTCCGAACTTCTACCAACCAGTTTACATTGAATGTGGGATTACACATAAATTGCCACACCACCACCGTGGGAAAGTCTGTCAGAGAGGTAAATGCAATATCCATTTAGTCCATGTATGCTGTCGGGCGAACTATAATTAAACCAAGTTTCCGAAATACAAATAACGTCCATTTTCGAGTTCTCAAATGTGTAGCGGAATTCGTCGATTTTATTATTGAGGCTCTGCGCATTCAAATGGCATATATGAAGACCTGTTGTCTGTCGGCAAAGAATTCGTAGCAAGATGGAGAGATTATCATGGGAACCAACTTCCTCCCGTTCAAGCTGAGAAGTCAAATTTAACGTCAAAAAAAATGAAAAAGCAATGTAAGCAATGTACTTGCAAGCAGTGAACAGATAAACACACACACTAACAAACAATCCAAGGCAAAGATGCGGAGCATATACTAATATGCTGTCCCAGATTTAGATGGCCCGGGGAAACGAGTTTAGGACCAAACCGGCTAATGGAAGAGCTGTTGAATCGTAGGATTCTATGGAGTCAATATAGCCAGAGAATGGCTGAAGTTTTGATAGTACTCCGAAGACTGGAGGAACGGAGGCGAAGTTTGAATTAACGTGATTAAGCTTTCAAGCTAACCAGCTCTCCGCGAAGTAATACCTTACGGCAGTCCCGCGGAGGGAGAGTGGTTGAAGTGTGTAGGGGGTGGGTTTAGTACGTAGGCACCAGTAATGGTGAATCGTGCACTCTTTTGTTGGAACAAAAGTGTCTTTCGAAGATTCCCACCTCCGGCTCAAGACAAAAAAAAAAAAAAAAAATCCAAGGCAAATTAAAAGAATACAATTAAAATTAACAATAATACAAATAAAGGTTGAAATAAAAATGTCAATAATTAAGCTAACAACAAATAAAATTAATGTCAGGATAAAAATATAAATAATATAATTTAAAACATAAAGAAAAGTTACAAAATTTAAAATTAAAGTATATTTACGATGGTATTTCTTATATGCGTTCTTGTGCATTATATCCGTAACGAAAAAGATTCAAGTCTTCTATGTCCTTCACATATATTGGCTCCTCATGTTCTTGGCGCCTAATGTAAACCAATCCACGGCTGGTAAAGGCTCCAAGTATTAGCTTTTTTTTCTTCAAGCTGTAGGCCCTTTGGAAAATATGATAATTTTCTGAGGTTAAATTCTCGTTGACGTAGAACGGTACCGAGCTATCAAAACCAAGCTTGTTTAATCGCAAAACATCCTTACGCATCTTTATATAGGATGAAATGGACCTAAGGACTACGTTTCGATCATACGGCGATTTGAATTTTATGATTATTGGTGGGTCAACCTTAGATTGTTTATTAGCAGAAATTCTGCCCGGAAGATTTTTCTTTTTCCTTAATCTGAAGGCTCCAATAATTTCCGGAGGACGTATGGCAACAGTCTCACAGATTGTTGAATATAGAGTAGTAAGATCTTCATTCTGTTGTTCCGGAACACCAATAACACGTATTTCATTAGCAACAACTGCATTGTCATGTTTCCTGTTGACTGCTTTCAGGTGAGCAATTTCATGCTTTAAGTTATTTGTCTCATTGGTGAGGTCAACAACCTTCTCAGTGTTATTATTTTTAATGTCACTGAAGCAAGATTCCAATTGAGTCACCCGATCTGTTAAAATGTCCAGTTCGGTTTTCGCCATATTTAGCCTTTTTTCTATTTCGTTCAATGGACGTTCCTCATACTGCTGAAACATATTCTTCAAAGTGGACTGCAGTTGATCGGCTAGCTTATCAAACCTTTTATCTATAATTTGCATAAATTTAAAAGGAGATTCTACATTCGAAGAACAGGCAGATGCTATATTTGTTAAACGCGCAATTTTTGGCGTATTTACAATTTCTGTTTGAGACAGTTCAGCAGAAGTATTATCCATTTTTTTCGAAATAGAAAGGTTGTTTTTTTACTTCTGGATTTGGATTTGGACGAATGACTTCTTAATTTAAATTGATGCATTTGTTCAGGCACCAAATTATAATTTCTATATCTTTCAGTGTAGTGCAAAATGTAAAAAAGTATTTATGTATACCATTTTAAGGCTCATCTGTCACCTTTTCAAAAAACTTTTGATTTTGAAAACAGGTTAAAAAATATTTGGGTAGTCAATAATTTTGTGTGAAAAGATTAAAAAACCGTTTTTGTCAAATAAAAGAAGTTTGGAGGGTTCCAGAAATATAAAAAAAAAGATTTTTGAGTTCTACTCAACAAAAGTCACAACCTACACTATGTTATTACTCGGGTGTATTTTGTGTAATTACCGTGTAATTAATGAAGATTTTTTTCAATTTCATTTTTATTACAGAAAAAAATATTAAAAAATCCTGAGAGAGAAAAGTAAGAAATATTATAGAAAAAAAAATTATAGAAATCAGTGAAAAAAGTGTGCATATAGATTAAGAAATTAACAAACTGTTTTATGCTTGGTCTTATGCTGTGAAAACTGTTTTTATTTAATAATTTTCATATTGTTAGCGGATGTCAGATATTCCTGAACTTTCGGCAATGGATTTATGTATCTGCTACTGCGCGGTACCTCCTGAAGAATAAATTTGACATTTCCGGAAACAAGCTTTCTTCCTGGCCTCCACTATGAACTTTGTTTGCAACTGCGCCATTGCGCATGATGTTGGTGTTCTAAATGTAAAAGAAATTACCTTTTGACCCTGATTGTATGTGGTGTATCAATGTTGTACAATATAAAATGTATATGTTACGTGGTTACGTTCCAAAAAAACACGACGGAAATTGAAACGACGCAAAGTAAATTATGATTTTCTATGGCAAACCATGTAAAGATTGGAGTTAAGTTCCAGATGACAAAGTAAACATTTAAAGCACAAAACTAATATAAAACTTTATTACATACATACAATAAAAAAACAAATTCAATTAAAATTAAATAAAAAATTCACTTAATTTATAACACACTAATTGAAATTGAATCTAAAATTAAAAAAATAAGGTTAAAATAAAACTATATTATTTTCAGTTAGAAAGGTAATCCCTAAATTTTGATAGCATGGCGTAATTAAAAACAAAAGTCGAGCCATCTTTTAAAAAAAAGGGAAATTTCAAAAAAATTAAAAATTCGAACCTAAAACAACGCAACTTCAAAAATCTAACGACGTACAGTTAAAATTAAGCCGAAAGTCCATACCATCCGTTTCATGCGACTTGATGCAGTCTACGCGTCTATACATTCTATGCGTCTTCTTCTGTCACTACACTGATTCTACTTTTTCGGTATACGCATGTAACGCAAGGTCGCACGAAACGGATAGTATAGACTTTCGACTTTAGTACCAATTCAGAAGCAACACAACTTCGAAAGAACGCAAAACGAAACGACGCAAAGCGGGGTGTGGGTGTCAAGAGTGTATACGTGTGTGCTTGTAAACAATTTTTATGTTTCAATTAAAAAAAACTGATAAAAAAGGACAACAAAAATAAAATTGTGATACAACTATGAATGTAAATTGAAAAATATTAAAAAGGATTTTATTGTTGCCATTTACGTTCTGTTGTTATCATTATTATAGCTGTTATAGTTACTATTGTTGAACATATGTTAATACATACATGCTTTCTTAATGTAAATGAAATTTTTAAATTGTAAACGTAAATTTGTATCAACTTTTGTTTAATTTTTTTATCTCTTCATTCTCTTCCGAAGTTAGATTTGAAATCTCTATCTTTTAATTGTTTTATAATAAATGGTTTTCCTGTTATTACAGTCAGCAGCCTGTTATTACAGTCATACAGATGCAGATACAAAAATATTTATCTATTAACACATTTATATTCATTGAGGCGATCCTAATGAGAAGAGAATCAAGAGTATTTTAAAATTAAATAAGGGCGACGCTAGCTAGCATAGTCATGGGGCGCTTCGTCTTACACCCGAAACGTATTGGCGTAGTGAAAAATGATGAATGCAGGACAGGCGGTGAAGACTTCGAAACGATGGAGCACATTTTTGTTATTGCCTAGAAATCGTTAGCCTGAGATCCCAATATTTCGAGTATACACTATACTACACATAACTCGTCTCAGAGAAATCGACTGGGGAAAGTTTTTTAACCGCCACTCATTTAGCACATTGTGTTGGAATAACAATACTTAAGTCTGGATTACGATAAGTGGTGGGACCTACAGTTAAAGTCGAATCCAAACAACAAATTTTTTAGAAACTTCTCATAGAAATTTTATTTACTCTCAAAGTTTTGTCAGAAATCCACTGAGAGGAAGGCATGAAAGAAATATTTTTTCATATTTTGTGTCTAATCTGGGGTTTGAAACGTGGCCTTACTACGTACTAGGGTATGCCACTTGCCTCGGTCAAGTTGGCCATTGCGCGGAAGTTCTTTCGAGACGCCAACCTATCATGGGTCAATGAGGAGTCCTGCTTCACAGTTAGACTCACCTGGATGGATAGAAGGCGTACCAATCAGTTACTTGGGCTTGGTGTCATCATCTCAATCACAGTGGCCATGCTTTCAGGTCATGGGAAGACACGCGTTAAGAATGCGGCTCCCATTTAACCACTTCTGTCGTGGGTGCAAATCCGCTGAGGAAAAGGAGTCTGTTATCCACTTTCTTTGTCAATGCCCATCTCTTGCGAGGTGCAGCTATAGGTCCGTCTCGTCAGCTTGACGGAGTTATCTGCTATTGATGTCAAGGATATAGCTTCGTTTATTTAACTTTCTGGCTGGCTTTTCAGCGTAGGTTAGTCGTGCTTTTGATGTGCAGCCCTTGCGCTGACCAACTTCTTTCTCTTCCCTGGTTTTGGTAGAAAGTACAGAGACTGCGTTCACCTGTGGCGTCACAACGGGCCGCTATGCGTGTTCAAGTGAGCTTTTTGATATCAGAGCAACCACTCCGACCTAAACCTACTAGACTACGGCGACCTACTGCCTAACAACTTAATTTTCAAAATGGAAATATTGTGCTTGCCGCCGGTCATGCTTTTGATCTCGTTGAGTTAAGTAGCGTTAAATTTTTGACGTATTCATATATTGAGAAGATACGAACACCAGCATAGCTTTGTTTTACTTAAAGAGTTTATTTTCGTTCCAGAATTTTGTAGAACATATCTCACAACCGCTTTTGGCGGTTCTCAAGTGGTTAAGATATTATTCAACATGTCTAAATAGCATCTAATTTAGCTATTTGCTATCATGTTAAATTCTTAACACCGATAATGTCGTCCTCTTTCACTATGTTTAAAAACACATTTTTTTTTTGTTGTCACTTCTGAATTCTGTTGGAATTATCACAACGTTATCACCAAGCTAGCCATCAACACTGCTTTAATTACAACAAGGAGTACTCTGAGTATTGATTCCACTACGTTAAAAGAATTGAAATTACAATTTAAAGAAAGTATTGGCAGTAAAATAATGCAAGTAATCACATACGAAGTTAGGGTGGCAATAAAGGAATAAGTGTTCTCTCTTCTTTCGTGAAGAAAAAAAACACTCTTCTTCATGAAAATTGTTATACTGCTTACATCAAGTTGTCGATTTAAAAGTTTGTACACTTTTTTCACAACAATTTAATTTAGTACAGAAATATTTTAAAGCATAACTTTTATTGAAAATACTTTACAAATAATAATATTTTTAAGCACTTCCTATCTTTAAATTTAAATGAAACGGAGTGTGTGTGAGATATCATTGAAAGTTTTATTTATTTGAAAAACCTGTTGATGTCATTAAATGTCATCCATGGCGGATCTGAGTGGAGCACATTCGAATTTTTCAACTTAACAATGACTCTGGCCCTTAAACTGACTGAGTTTGACGGATGACATAGATTATGGTGGACATTAAGGTCGCTGTGGTATGTTCTTACTCTCACACCCATGCGACTTAAGAAAACCCAACAAGAATAACTCTAAAGGGAATAAGCCGCACGAGCATCATCCTCAACATGAGATGTCTATGCTTTTAAATCCTTCAAATCCTCACCTAAAATTGCAAAAAACACTGTGCTTGATGATAAAGGATGGTGATGATATTTGTGAGTTACACCTTAACATAAAGTTTGGGCGTTTTTTACATTTCGTCATTTCGCATAATCGCCCTAATGTGTTCACAATCGAAAGAATTGTGCGCATATATCTGTAAACCGAAACTGTAGAAAATGTAAAAATACTTGTGCCTGCTCAACAAGTTCTTACTGCTCAAAGTATCACTGTTCGCGATAGTGGTGAAGAAGAGCAGTCAACTTCGACTCGCCGTTGTAGCCAACAACAGCTCACGAACATCACGTTTGGGAAATTTGAACAAATATATAAGTTTACACGCTTCAACTGATTCAAGAGCTGAAGAGCTGTGTCAGGTAGACACAAACAGTACTTGCACGTATATTTAATTTGTCTCCACAACACAAAAAAAAAATTTAAGAAAAAAGCGCAAACAAAGCATTTGTCAAAGTTATCAACGTGATTTAAAATTTGCCCAACTTAATGCGTTGAGTTAAATGCAGTCGCCAGAATCTAGTAGGTAATGTGTTGGCTTATTAAACGCGAGACCATGGTCCAACCCCCGGCTAAGACATCTCGAACAAAACGAAAAATATTTCCTTTTACGACTTCTACTGGCAAAAATTGTGACAGAAAATAAAATTGCTATGAATTGCTATGCCGTTCAGGGTCGAAATTAAACTGTAGGTCCCATCATTCATGGATAAAATTAACACACACAACTTGAGTACTGACAGCAGCTAGGTTGTGATCACGACCAAAGGGTTGTAATGACCTCTTAAGTATGTAAGTTAACGGATCAGTACCAAATGAAACAAAGCACATAAAAAATTAATCAAATCAAAGTCAATGCGATTTTGCTGTTAATTTTTTATTTCCTTTTTGTTAAGCATCGTATTACCTAATAAATCTAGTTAATTGTCTTCGAGTAGCCAACCACAGACTGCATTATTTTTAGTAAGAATTGATTAATAATTAAAAAAAACCTCCTGTGTAAACATTGAGTTAATTAAAAGGCAGATAAATGAAGTTTGTCTTGAATAACGTTATTTGTACCGCCTTAATTGTTTCTTTTATTTCTAGAGATTTATTATTTTAGCACTCTGTTCTGTTAACAATTATGTTTTGAAATTTAAAATCTTCAACTGACGAAGAAGAATATTTGTAAAGAAATTTATATCCCTTTTTTAATTTCTATGCTTTTATCATTTAACAATTTATCCTTTTGAACATCAAACATTTTTAATATTGTTACGTTTGTACCTTTTTAAAATCGTTTAAATATGAATTCGTTAATTGCAAACAAAGTAAAAACAAATATGTCTTTAATTTCAGTTAAAGTCTCTTTATTATTTACACTACTTTTGTGTGCCACCGTATACAACTTAATGACACAACAATAATAATCTGTTTATTCACTTTACTAGTTCTTATCACACAAAGATTCGCTTTACAACCACGACTTGTTTTGTTCACGCGCAACTTCACACAAGGCTGACTGAATTCTTACTGACTGCTGCCTGCTTTGTCCAGCCCTTTTATAGTCCGACACAACCAGTCTAACAAACATTCTTGAAGTGGAAAGTTCGTGTTCTCGCCTTCTCGAAAGCTCTATTGCTAGTACATTATTGTTTGTGTACTTTGCTTATGTTGTCTATCCCTTTTTCTCACATATTTGTCGCAGCTGGTTTTCATTTCATATTGTTGTTGGTACCAAGTGCAACCAGGTTCGTTGTATATGTGTGTGTGCAGCTTTAGATAATAAACACGTTCATTGTATTCTTAGTGTTAGTGTGTATTTGTATCGTGTGCCTTTTATTTATCGCTTTTAATGTTAAACGATATTAGGCCGTTTTGATTTGTGTAACAATATGTTAGTAAGTTTTAATATTATGTTACAGCCCCTTGCTTTAGTTTAGTGCTATAGTTATTACTTTATATAACAGAGTCATCTATATTAATTCATGTTATGTTATGTCATTTAAAAGTGTTGCAGATAATAACTGTAATTATAGCATTAAATTCATAGCATATGAATAATTAGTTGTATCTATACTGTAAGTGTTTTGTAACATTGATATGTCCTGGCAAATTTGTTTTAAATCTCCAAAAGTCAGTGTTAAGTGATAAATTAAGCAGCATATGTTTTGTCATTTGCTTTACTGTCTGTCTGTCATCAAATACACACTCAGTTAACTGAAAATGGAAGGAGAAAAAAAAACAATGAATACAGAAATATATTTCAAATACAAAGTGACAAATTAGTAAATATACAGAGGAGCAAATTGTTCATAATGAATACATATCATACATTACATTATGCGACAAAATAAAAAAATGAAATACAGCCAGCTAATGGCATTCTGTAAGTTGTGAGTTTTGTTGAGTAGAACTCAAAAATATCTTTCTTATATTTCTTAAACCCTCTAAACTTGTTTTAGTTGACAAAAACATTATTTGGACTTTACGCACAAATTTATTGATTGCACAAACATTTCTCAACTAATTTCCAAAGTTTAAACCTTTTTAGAAAAGAGAGGAAAGGACATGTAGAACGATATACATATATATTATTTGACTTAATATGCTATGAGGTTTGATGAGGTAAACTTGACAAATGCGAATTATTTCATATTTTTCAGGTTTCTCCGTTCATAGTAGCAAACTTTAACTAAAAACTATGAAATGAGCGATGCCATTCTGAAAGTGCATTATGTTGTGAAGAGATTGACGCTTCGTTTGACCAAATCGGACAGAAATTACAGTAGTTATTATTTAAAGAGTATAACAGTCGTGTTATATTTTTCGGTTAAATTTTTTTCAGATGAATTTTCAGTTAAAAAATTTACTAAGTTTGAACCATATGTTTATGTATAACATTTTAAAGGCTCATCTCTCCCCTTTTCAAAAAAATTTTGGTTTTAAAAATGGGTTAAAAAATATTTGGGTAATCAATAAGTTTGTGCGAAAAGATCAAAAATGCGGTTTTTGACAAATAAAACAAGTTTGGAGGTTTCAAGAAATATAAAAAAACTTTTTTGAATTTTACACAACAAAACTCACAACCTACACTATGTCATTAGCTGGGTGTATTTGATTTTTTCAAATAACCGATGACAAATGCCTTATATTTGAATATTCCCACGTGTAAAAACCGGAAAGGACATAATGAATATCTATCGTAATTCGAAATCGAATCCAAAAATTGAAAAACTAAAATATAGAGAAAAATGCAAGTGTATCCCTGTAAGTATGTAAAAGAAAAGCCAGGGATTAATACATAAAAACCATCTGAGTAGCGCTGGTTTCAAAATGGCAAACTCAATATAATAAGCTACAGTGCACTATTTTTGGATAGCTTGAAGAATCTGATTCATGAAACTGAAAAAATAAAAGAAATGTGGGACTTAAAGTCTTAAAAACCTAAATTCTTTAAAGGAACGAAAAGAAAAAATAGACATAATTTCCGTTATTCTATGTCGATGAGCCTAAATAAATGAAATGTGAAGATAGTAATTAATATATTTGCCAGAGAATAGTAGCGCATTCTCAAGTTTAATGTTTCTGGAAAAGGATCGCCTAGTTAAATTAATCACACGGTGTTATCAAGAAGTCATAGCTTGTTTGTAATTAAAATACATACATAATTAAAAGATACTCATTTAAATAAAAAATAACAACAGCATATAATAAACAATTTCTTTCATTTCAAATAGAGGGCTATGTTGGCCATATTGTTGCCGCTATATCTGTCAAATGAATTCCTTTTCATTTGATAAGTCTGTTTTACCAAATCACCATAGATGACCATAGAGAAGGACGTAAGCCGCTGAAATGGGCTCTGGAGAAGTTGCTAACTAATCACAATTTTACGTCGAAAAATCATTTTCAGTTATGAAACCCACTTCTGAATGAAAAAACTAAATTTTAGAATTCGGGACGAATTCTTTATAAAAAAGTCACTGTATGGTGTGGATTGTGGGTTGGCGGTGTCTTTGGTCCATATTTCTTTAAGAACATTATTAGCGAGATTATCACTGTTAATGAAAAGCATTATAGATTTTTGATTAACAAATTCTAATGGCCATTGGACATTCAGATAATGTTGAGATGATTAGCCTTTATAGTCAGTGGATCTGCGTATCGTAAGTACCATATTTCGTAAAGTGCTTTATTACTACACATTTTAGAACTTCAAACATCACGTAATTTGCGTACTGTTTAATACCGCTCTTGAACTAGTTAATACCTTTAACGATTTAGGGATAGTTTTCGATTGTAAATTGGACTTCAGAAATCATATTACATCAACTGTTAGCAAAGCTACATGTACCCTGGGATTTATCAAACGATGGGCTAAAGAGTTTTCTGATCCTTATGTTACTAAGCAATTGTTTACCACACTGGTTCGCCCAATTCTTGAATATGGATCTCTAATATGGGACCCTCAATACGCTGTACACTCTGATAAAATTGAATCAGTTCAAAAACAGTTCTTATTATTTTGTCTTCGTGGTTTAGGGAATGGATGGGATCCTAATGAAAGGTTACCACTTTATGAAAAACGCCTAGCACTCATTAAATTACCAACTTTAAAAAGCCGTCGTAAAATGCTAAATGCTATCTTTCTTCTGAAGCTGTTTAATGGTGTTATCAACTCGCAATTTCTTCTAGAAAAACTTTCCATAAAAGTACCTGTTCGTCCGACCAGACACCATAATTTCTTAAATATAAAATATTACATAGTTAACTACGCGAACTTCGATTCATTTCGTAGAATCTGTAATGATTTTAATAGTCTGTATCATCATATAGATTTTAATAAAAGTATGGAATCCATTAAAAAGGATATAATTTTACAATTAAACACATTTAATTAATATTTTCAATGATGTCTCTTTTTTAACTTATTTTTTGAATTGAAATCATAATAATAATAATTCTGAATTGTTATATAAAATGAATTGAAATATAAAATGAATTGAAATATAAATGTAAAATTTAATGAATTGAAATATAAAATGTAATAGTCTGTAAGGATATTCCATAGACTTAAATAAATAAATAAATATATTGAATTGTTGTTAACATTTTAGTTGTCCACGTACCTATTTACAGAATAATGGGCTTCGTTGATGAAGATGATTTTACGACAAAAATTAGAGGCAGTCAACTACTTCAGAGCACATCTCGTTGTCTATGATCATTTTGTAAAACAGACATAATAAATGACAATTAAGTTGCCAGATAAAGGCTTCAAAAAGATGGCCGTTATCAATTGTTAAAATTTGAATGTCTTTGTTGGAAGTCCATATAGAAAATGCTATTCAAAATAAAATAAATATTATTAAAAGAGTTATAGTAAGTACGGACTACGCCTTGCAATGGAAAAAAGCACGGGTAATGATTTAATTTATTTTCTAAGAAAAGAAGAAGATTTTCTATAATTAGGATAGCAGCAGACTATGTAAGAAATTTACCATTGATTATTAAAAGAAATTAAGAAAAAAATTTAATACTTATAATATAAAGAGAAATTTATGCTTCTTAGGGCCATTATTACAACTTGCCGTTAACTAAAGGGAGGATTTTAATGGGCAGATAAATTGTTCATCATTATTATAAGTGGACAATAAGGTAAAGGTAAGCGTTAAGCTAAAGGGACAGATACTTCAAAGTGTTCATTAACAATGAGACATCTACTCAAAGACACCTTTGTGCAGGTGTCCCTCAAGGGTCAGTTTTACCCCCTACTCTTTACGCTATCTTTACGTCTGACTTTAAAGCTCAAAGAAACCAGTCTTTAGCCTTTTATGCTGATGATACAGCAATAATAACCTCGGGTAAAGTTTCAAACGCAATTGTAAAAAATATGAAAAATGCACTTATTCATGCTGAAAAGTATTTCAACAGGTGGAAAATAAAAATTAATCAGGAGAAAACACAAGCTACCATATTTCCTTTTAATAGATCAGCAAAAAGGATACCAAAGATAAATTTAAACATACAAGGATCTATAATTCCACTTAGTAATAATGTCAAATATCTGGGACTGTTATTCTACAAGCACTTAACATTCAAAGAGCACGTTCTCCAATCATGTAATAAAGCATTAAACTGTGGTAGGGCCTAATATCCTCTACTAAATAAAAAATCACAACTAAATCAAAAGAATAAACTGTTAATTTACAAAATGTGCATCTGTCCAATAATGACATATGGCTGCCAGGTGTCGTCGTCTAGATGTGCGGGAACGTACATGAAAAAACTGCAAATCGTACAAAATAAAAATTTAAAAACTATTTTTAACCTTCCCAGAAGATATTCAACAGCCCTCTTACACAGAAAATTTAAGCAGGAGTTGTTCAATGATTTTGTTAATAAATTGACTACAAGATTTGAAGAAAAAAAAACAGATCTTCAACTTTAAAAATATTAAGAAATTTGTAAGATTATTATCTTTTTCTCCAACTTCTGCAAAGAAGATGGTGAAAAAAGCTAAAAATAAAATTTCTTAGAATTTTATGAGGTTTTTCTTATCTTTTTACTCAAAAATGTTATAATTCACGAACTGTAGATATTTTTAAAATTAAGTTATATATTTGTTGCAATACTTTAAGTAAATTCTCAAATACTGTAGATATAATATGCTTGTAAATATTTTAACTGAGGATGATATAAATAAATAAATAAATAAAAAATAAAAAAATTAATAATTTTATGTGAAAAGGTCAAAAATACAGTTTTTGTCAAATAAAACAAGTTTGGAGGGTTCGAGAATAAAAAAAAAATAAATTTTTGAGTTCTACTCAACAAAACTCGCTTCCCACACTATGTTGGGTGAAATATCTTTTCAGCTGCCGAAATACCACCATTTCCAGATAAATTTATTTCTTATTTGCACGTGCGAGTCATGCAGTGTTGTCTGATTAGGATATTTTCCCAAAATGGGGATTTATTTTTTACAATGTGGATGAAAAATAAATTTTTGTGTACGATTTTATTGGGGATAAACGAGATATTTTTGGGGACTTTTTAATTTCTTTTATTATGACTTATTTTTTCTGTTATTAATTTTATATTACTGAAGTCGCCGTAGTCTAGAAGATAGTGTGTTAGCTTATTAGACATGATGCCACAGTCCAAACAGACTTCAGACATATCGAACGAAATCAAATATGAAAAAATATTTCATCAACGACTTCGTCTCAGCAGATTTCTGACACAAACTCTGTTATTAAATAAAATTGCCATTAAAAGATTCTAAAAATTTTAAAATCGGAATCTGCTTTAAACTATAGGTCCCGCCACTTATAAACTAAATTAACAAACACGACATAAGTGGTGTGAGAAGTTAAGTTGTAATACTGACTGAACGGTTTTAAGTTACTTATATAAAGTCAGAAATGATTCCTGCCTAAAAAATATTATTTAGATACAACAAAAATGATAGGAGCTGGACTACGGTCCTTATACTTAATTTAATTAGAAAACTATAGAAACGACTTGTCAGCCAAAGTAAAATTAAAAGTTTTTTTGTTCCCAAAAGTTGGCGATCTTTGCTAGAATATTTAACTGCCGGTGCATCTTCCTGCAATAATGAAAACGGAAACTTAGCTACAGATTCACAAGGCCTCCTAGGGTTATGGAGACGACAATTATATACTCTATTAAGATCCAATGACGATACCAATTCCGCCTCTCGAGACAATGATGATGTACCGAACACAGTCGAGAAATTGAATATAATACAAAAATAAAGAAGGAATCAAATGTCAAAGAGATCGGACTTATCTTTCCACTGAATGAGTTATGTTTAAATATCAAACAATTATATAGAAAACCGATTAAATCAGATATTATACTTATGTTTTAATTAAATGTCCAGCATTGTATAAACATTTGCTTACAAATTGGTTGCAATCAAAGTAAAGGAGAACATCAGCTTAACGGAAGCAAGTACACATACAGTGGACGGCAAAAGTCTAGGTACCCTAATATGTATAAGCAATTTTATGGCTTTTAAGCAATAATACCGTACAAATAGTTGAATTTTTTTATATTCATTTTATTTATTTCTTTTTTATTATAAAACAAAATAATTTTGAATGTTTTCCCAAACCTAAGCAAAATAACAGAAGCATTCTGCTGACTCCATATTTTTGAACCGCAAAATTGTGGGGGTACCCCACACCTAGAAGAACTCAGAGTGAATTTAAAACGAGGATAAAAAAATATAAATACTGGTGTTTTGCTTTAACGTCGTTTAACATTAAAATTATAAACAAAAGCTACAAAAACAAAACAATGAACTTGTTTACAAATTATCGCACTGCGTAATAGAACAGCACACACCAGCATAAAAAAATGGTAAATAAAAATATACCAACAAGTAAGTGGTAAGTAAATGGTAAACAAGTAAACAAATATACAACAACCAACACTACAACAATAAATGTAAACAAACAACATAATGACATACCAATGTTTACATTTATAAAGATCTCGAGAAGGTTAAGCCACGAATATTAGCCTTCAAGAACATTTATTAGGCTGTTTACGTTGTCATATAAAAGGCAAGACAAAGCAGGCGACAGAGTGAATAAAAGTTCAGTCAGTGTGGTTTGAAGACGCGGTGTGTTTGAAGAGAGTAATCGTGGTTTGAAAATCTCCGTTACAAACATAAGTCGAACAATTGTCTAGTAATTGTTTATGCAAAGGGTGTAAATAGAGGAATAACAAACAAAGCAATTGTTGGTGCATACATAAGGATGTGAACAGTGGCGCATATAATTGTGTGAATAATAAAGAATTTTAATTAAAACTAAACACAGATTTATTTTTATTTTATTTGCAATTTGCGAGCTTATATTTTAAACATTTTTTTAAAAGGTAAAAACGTAACAATATTTATTTTTAATATTTAGTAGGATATCCCTTAAGGTCAAACACTCAATTTAAGCCATTGGGCATTGAATGTACCAGATCTATTTAGTGTGTTCTATTGATATTTGCTGTCTAGCACTTATGTAAAAGTTTTTCTATAGCTTTTTGTTTAAGTTTTAGTGGCTGAGTAACCGCTCTTCCAAACGATTTCTCTTGGCAACTTGTCGGGACTTTGCGCAAAAGTATTAAGCCTGTGAAGACTGTGGTAGGTAAATCACATCTTCACATTTGTAGCAGTATGATTGGGTTCAGTGACTTGTTGGAAATAATAACCATTACGAATTCATAATTTTTCTCAACTGTAGGTGAATTTATTCTTTAGAATGTTTAAATGTTCTCTCTTCTTCATTATATCCTCAATAAATTTTAATCTAGGTACCTAGACTTTTGCTGTGCCCTGCACATATTTTAAAAATTAATTACGTTTGGATTTTATTTAAATTTTTTACGATTTTGTAAAAAAAATGATTTACATGAACTAGAAAAAATAAATGTAAATAAATAAAAAAGATATATAAATAATACTAATTGGGAATAATAGAAATAATGATGATTGAAAGCAACAAAGCACGAAAATTTACAATTAATAAAATGAATTAAATTGTATTATATTTTATGCTACAACAAAAAAATATGCACAACAAATGTACAGAACAACTGATGTATCAGCATTCATATTCTCATGTTGTATTATTGACGTGCAATAAATTTGTTTGAAACCATCGAATTGTTAATTTACGACCAATACTCAAGGCATGGCAACGTCTCATGCTTTAGAGGTGGTACTTTTCACTAAAAGGTACAAGCAGCCGGTTTTGTTTATTAAGATTGTATTAGGCGGACAGTGAACTCAAGTGTGAGATTCACTACTTGGAGCTTATGTAGATGAAAAATTGTCCTGGAAACCCAACGTGAAAAAGACCTCCACTATAAAAAAATGGTGATCAGGCTCCAATCTCATATATCGTTGTTATAAAGATCTGCCTGAATCATTATTAGTGATGTTTTGCGTAAAACCTACAACTAGTCACCATCTCTGGGCAACAACACAATGGCAGGAATAGTGGTTTTACCATGTTCTCACGGACAGTTGAATTACTTAATTCGGCCACTGAAACACAATAGCCAATTAACCCGTTTCTACGATACGTTCGCGATTCAGTTTGATATTTTTTTTGTTTGTTTGGTGCGAATTTTAAATTTGTAATGTGGCAATGGATAAAAAAGGTAAGTAGAAATATAAAATTGTAGCATTGATAAGCAAATATCATTTAATTATTATTTTCATTATTAGAAAAAAGAAAAAGTGCAAGCAAGTGGGACCAGGGCAGCGAGCGGGCTTTATTAGAGGTATGGGCTGAAAGAATGGTAGAAATTTTGTATGGCGAATCATGTAACTCAGTTCGTAATTGGGGGTTGAATGACGAATAAGAGCGTGAATGACGAATGCGTCGTGTGAACGGGGTATTACTCGAGAATCCTACGGTTATTTGGAACTATCGGGAGTATTGATAATATTGTTACGTTTTTACCTTCTAAAAACGTTTAAGATATCAGTTCGTAGATTGCAAATAAATATAAATTCTGTGTGTCACTGTTCTCTACTTGATGTAAACATCAACAATTGCTTTACTGGTTATTCTTCTTTTCACTCTTTTCCGTAAGCAATAAATATTGTTCAATAGATCTTTATAACGGAGATCTTCACAAGCAACTGAAACACAAGACTGACTGAATTCTTTCTGACTTTATACATCGCAGAGTAAAGATGAATGCTCTTAAAGGAGAATGAATGTAAACACATTATTTACGTCATTGTTGTTTGTGTATTTTGTGTTGTTGTTGCTTATTTATTTACTTGCTTATCCCTTTTCTTATACTGATGTTGTTGCTATATTTTTCTTTATTTGTTGATCATGTAAACAAGTCCATTGTTTTTCTTTTTGTAGCTTTTTTATCATTTTAATGTTAAACGATGTAACACCATTTTCATTTTCGTAACAAAACTATGAATTCTTAAAGAAGTTTAAATATCCTGCCAAGTAACTCCTTAACACATACCCTCAGATTTTTGCTGATACAACTGAATTGAACTGTTGGCGGTGAATTTTGGCCCACTCTATAAGACCGCCTGATCATGGCAGCATCTTTCAGACTGAAGTGTCGGTCATATGGGCTGTGATAAAAATTATTAAGAATGAACTTATATCTGCAAAGGTCATCAGCATACTTTTTGATAATCAGGAGACTTACTCTGACACGAATCTCTTAATGGCATGGGAAAGCGGTACAACATATATGCAGCATGTGGATATCGGACTTTGTATTATATAAATATATAAATATATATATATATATATATATATATATATATACGTATATATATATATATATACGTATATATGTATACATATGTATATATCGGTATTTGAAGAAACTGCAGACATGATGAACTAGTCAGATGTAGCTGAGTCATCGAAGTTTTCATTGTCAAGGATTTGGAAGCTTATAATTGACATGAGGGATATCAACTATATTCAAAAACAAATAAGTAAATCTGGCCAAAAAGGGCGCGCGGAGAGTCCACTCAAAAGAAGCACATATAGCATACTGTTGGAAGTTATTACAAGGCATTCTCTTACGAGCATACATACATACATAATTGGTCATTACAACCCTTCAGTCAGGAATATGACCTAGCTTCTTACATCACTTAAGCTGTGTGTGTTAATTTTATACATAAGTAGCAAGAACCACTTCATTTATTCTCAGAGTATTTGCCAGAAATCTACTGACATGAAGTTCCCGATGAAATATTCAAATTTCGACGACTGCATTTAATATATACTGCTGACATATCGTTGAACAGTCATACAAATATTTCTATCTTTAACACTGCTTTACTTTCGACGCATGGGCAACTTTAAAGAGTATTTGGTACTTTTAGGAATACTAAACTACTAGACGTTTTATGAGCACTAATGAGAAATATTTTGGTCTTGGACACTTGGTAAATAACTTCTATAGAAGTTGTAGAGGCTAGGAAAAGTAGAAAACAGTTCTTCTTCTATCGGGTACATATCCACAGAAAAGTACTTTGGTGTCTATTATGCAGAGGATTGGGAGCCTACTATGCAGACGATAAACATTAGGAACCTAAGTAGCTTTATCAGAATCTAAGTGGTTTAATCAAAGGCTAGAGGAAAAGAACTACTGTGTTGTTTCAATGGTTGGTATTCATTTCTATCTACCTATTCACTCAGGATTCAATCAACAAGGTTCCTCTCTTTATCCCATAAACGGGGAGTAAAAACAATAAATAGTTGGACAATTAACACAAGCCCTTGTAACGTATGGCGTGTATTGTTGGACGAAAATACAACAGTGTATGTTTGTCGCTGACAATTTTCATATAAAAATCCGATACACTAATACACATTTTTTTCATATGTTTTTGGAAGTTGTATTAGTTTCGTGCTATCAGTTAATGTAAATGCCAGTAGTCAAGAAGAAGAATAAAATATATAAGATTTTCTACGTAACTAAAGTCAACAATAAACATTTTAAAATTATATTGTTCGCTCAGATAATTAATTAATTTATTTTTATTGGTAATATTTTTCATTTTTTTGCTTGAAAATCAAATTATGAATATTGGTCTCTTCTTTTTATCATTTTTTGCCGTTTGGAATACGAAATACACAATACAACATAACACTGAGCGTTCCCAAACAAAAAGTGTATTCAATACAACATACACGATAAAAAGTCGTGTCAATTGCCCAAGTAATTTTAAAAGCGTGATACATTTTCTATTATAGTTTACAAAACTAATGTACCAACAAGTAGTCTACATCGTCTACAAAAAAAAAAAAATATGGTTATGCCTCTGGCTATCAACAAAGCGTTGTACCACTATATTTACATTTATGTTAGGAACGAGTACAACAGCAATTATATTATAATACCGAACAACAAGAACAAAAACCCCATACAAAGCTTCAGTGACAGGCATGCAAAGTGTATACTTTTTAAAATGCTTTTCTGTTCTATTATTTTGCATTTGTCTTTGTTTATTGCAATATGGTTGTGATGGCATATCCTAACTGAAATGTCGCACACAGACATGTTCGGATGTTTCATTGCATGCAACTAAATGTTGCTGAAAGGGATGTCGCGCAATAAATTCCAGACATAAAATTTATAAAAATATTTAGCAGCGCATGTTTCAATGTGAAATGAGTTCCAAATATTACATTACATGACTTTATTATTCGGAGATTATCTTTACTGAAAGCAATGCCATAAACAATAATGTACTGACTTGGTAAATCATTATTCTTTTCTACCTGCAATTATTTATTGAAAGACGAATAAAAAGGAAACGGGTAGATTATTTCCCTCGGAAAACACCTTCGAACTAAAAAGAATATATCTCAAAGAGGGATTTTCAAGCCAGTAGAAACCGTGGGCGACAAAAAATGATTGTTGCTGAATAATAACAAACAGATAGAATTAAATTTTATGAAAATTAGAAGCTGAGACAGTACCCATAACTGAGCACTATAGTAGCATCCATATATTGCATACACATGCATAATTGGTCATTTCAACACTTCCGTCAGGATTACGATATGACTTCTCACACTACTTATGTTGTGTGTGTAATTTTAGACATGAGTGGCGGGACCTACAATTTAAAGTCGATTCTGAACGATAGATTTTAGAGAAACTTTTCTTAGTAATTTTATTAATTCTCAGAGTTTTTGCCAGAAGACTGTGGTAGCAGACGCCGAAGAAATATTTGTTTATATTTCTTTCTGTTGGAGATGTTTGATCATGGGTTTAAAACGTGGCCTCACGCCATCATCTAAATCTACTGCATGTGAATAGAATATGCTCGGCATCTTCACCCACACAGTTTGGGTACATTGGGCATCATGTTAAAATCTATGCAGGTATCTTCTGATGCAGTTATGACCAGACAAGAGCTGAGTCACGTAGAACTTTAGCTCGTAGTATTTATTCTCCATTGAAGCGGTTATATTAGGGATAAAATTAAACGTCCCCTTAAACTGTCTCCCATAATAATTGCTATTTGCACATAAAAAAACTTCCTTTCTTACATTTTCATTACAACAATCTGTCCGAGGTTTTAATGACTGCGGATTATAAAACAAAGTCATCTTACGTGAAGGCGATGCGAACTGTTGGACTTTTTCTTGTGTGTTTTTTTAAACTGGAGGTGTATACGAACAATTTAAGATACCCCATGTCGTCGCTCAAATTTAGTCTGATTTATGCGCCAGTGTCATGAATAATAAACATTTAGAGTGCTCTCCACTCATTAAAGCCGTGGTGGGTGTATAAACTATGTATGCTATATTCCACACATAATGCCATCACTAGGTCATTCAAACGAATAAAAAATTTCAATGATACCTCACACACACTGTGTTTTATTTCAATTAAAGATAGGAGGCGCTTAAAAATGGCACAACTAATAAAACGGATCAGGATCGTTTAATATTGTTACGTTTTTACCTTTTAAAAACGGTTGAAATATGAGCTCGAAGATTGCAAATAATTCCAAAATTCCGTGTGCCACTGATCACAAATTGATGTAAACAACAACATTTGGCTTTGTTTGCTATTCTTATTTACACTTTTATGCGTAAACACTAACAATTGTACGACAGATCTTTATAACGGAGATCGTCAAACCACGATTATTCTCTTCACACGCAACGTGTCTTCACACAAGACTGACTGAATTTTTACTGACTCCGTTGCCTGCTTTGCTTTGCTTTTTATATGGCAACGTAAATGGTCTGATGAATAATCTTGAAGCCGAATGTCCATGGCCTCGCCGTCTCGAGATCTCCATAAATGTAAACATCGTTGTTTCATTGTTGTTTGTGTATTTTGTTTACATTTATTCTGGTAATGTTTGTTGTTGCTTTTTGTTTACTTGGTTATCCCCTTTTATATTCTGATGTTGATATATTTTTGTTTATTTGTTCATCGTGTAAACAAGTCCATTGTTTTTGTTTTTGTAGCTTTTGTTTATCATTTTAATGTTAAATAATGTAACGCCATTTCCATTTTAGTAACAATATTATCTACAAGTATAAGGAAACAGAAATTGTGTTTAATATGTTCATTGGTGACTAATCTAATTAAAATCTAACAAAAAGTGGCATTCCTTTGTAAGTCTGGGATATCAATTTATCTACTCATGTCTACAATATATTCGTACAAAAACAATTTGGGGTTCACAGACGTATACATATAATTGCTTACCATTCATGCAGCTAGTCAAGTTATTACTTGTGTCTGCCGCTCTGGTGCTGGTTACCTGTTTTGTTTATGGTGATAGTTATTGCACTCGGTAATTACTCATTTCATTTTTTTTTTTGTTTAGTAAATGAGCGAACGACGATAATAATATTGTTGCTGATGTTGCTGGTGTCTGCAAGCGACATGTTACGAGAGTTTTATTTTACTCTAATATTTTAGTGTTCTAGTTAGTTGTCACATTTTAAGTGCCATGTTAATTTAAAATTTTGTCGTTGTCATTGTATAATAGCACGGCTACAAATAACGACAAAATTTAGCTGGAAACAATCCATTTATACATGCAGACTATGATGAAAAAAAATTATACAAATATTGTCTCGCATAATTGTCTATGTTCATACCATTATTTCCTTATATGTTTTGCTTTTTAATAAAACAAAGCGATAATTTGGCTTTGAACTTAGATAAAATTTAAAGGTAAACTATAATGGACTTACATCAGTTTATGCATCACTGCAAGTGTTAATATTTGGTTGTTTCGAAAGTGAGTGACATGTTCACAACGTGAATACTACGTTAACACGTTTATATTTGAATTTATTACACTTACATTTATTCTCCATCGACCAAACTAACGCGTCTAAGCCAATAGTGGACATTGCATTAAACAGCGGAGAAGCAAGTCAAGATTCTCAGAAGATGTGTTAAGCATTCCTAAAACAAGTCACCCAACAAAATTTGTTTTAGCTTTGACTGTAGTAGAATACCTGAATATCCGCATGATCTACTTTATAGTTTTCTTTGAATCATATAGAATGTAAGCTTATATCTTAAATATTCGCGTTAACGTCAAAAGTTTATCAGATATTGAAATTATTCCAATATGTTGTCAATATTATGTTGACAAATGCTGTTTGCGATCCAAAAGTAAATCCACAAATAATTCATCGGGATTAACCCAGATAGTTTCGTCAAAAATGAACCCGCGGTAGTCTAATAAGTAGTGTGTTGGGTTATTAGACACGAGCCCAAGGTTCAATCCCTAACCCACTCATCTCAAGGAAGGACGCAATATAAAAAAATATTTCTTCTGAGAATAAATTAAAATTTCAATTAAAAGTTTCTCAAAAAAATCTGTTGTTCAAAGTCTGATTTTAACTGTAGGTCCTGCTACATATGAATAAAATTTACACACACAACATAAGTGGTGTGAGAAGCTAGGTTGTAATCCTGACTGAAGTATGTATGATAGTGTCTAAAGACTCCAGCTAATAATATCAAATCTAGACCAAATAAAGCAGAGTGTAAACATTTTCAAAATAATTTAATTGGATCATAAAAGTGAGTTATCAAGTTAATCATTACACACGTACATAGATTACCCAGACTACATAAACTAATTAACTTCACTGGGTAGAACGCATCCAAAATATTATACTTTTCATAATTTTGAAGCATAAACCAGGCTTTTGGCTTTAAGGACTGCTTTTGTTTATGATTTAGTCTTACACACTTGTGATTAAAGAAAACCTTACAAGAAAAAGTCTAACGATGCTAAATCGCAATCACATCCCCTACATATGAGATAGGCATGGCCATTACTTGTAAGAATATCCATTGTGGGCTGTCCTGTTAAAACCTACCCACTTCATCCAATTCAAATGTCAAAAGATGTTGGTAAAAATCGACCTATTATACTCGCCGTCGGCTGTGTCGGCCTGGCCAACATTTTTGTCAAAGACATACGAACCAATGTCACCGTCAGCTCAAAATATGCACCAAATAGTGATTTTTTGGGAACACACTTAACGGTCTTAGATTTTATGTGGATTGGTATTGACAATTTCGTTGGTTCACGTACTCATTCATCAAAAAATGAAAATCATCATTTCAGGTGATTTTTAGCAATTGCGAATACATGTCGTTGTCTGTGGTCGCCTTAGGAGAATTGGCAAAACATATTGAATAAAAGACAACTAATTTGAGAGATGTAGCTTTAAGAAGATGGTCACTATGGCTTTTCCACTGTCAAAGTTCGGAAGTCCCTGTTGGAAGACACTGTAGACAATCATTTACTCTAATACTGCTAGTAACTCTACTGATAGTAACTCTTGAACCCTTGAAAATTAATTTCCTCATTTAAATTAGAGCAGCTTCTAAATTTCAGAATCAACTTAAAAAGTCGAACAACCCTAGAAAATAACATTTGACATTCAATGATATCTCCGAGACAAAAAAAAATTAACGCAATGATTCAAAAAAGGTTCTAAATGGTAAGATTGCCTGATTTTATGAAAAATAATTTTAAAATTTTAAATACTTTATAATCCCTTAGAAGTAAGTGGTATACTTTCTATTTAATTGCATTTGAAATATATTACTCATACGCACCATATTACATGTGCTAGAATAGTTACTCTGAAAGGTATGCAATAAAAATCTTTGATTTTGTCATGTATGAAACTAATGGAATTAAATATCACTCATACGTCCCATATGTTCTTGCCATGAATCAATTTTACATATTAAATATGTATACTATATATGAGCATAATATGAGTTAATATACGCGGTGAGTCGTTTAAAATTACTTTGAAAATCTGGGTTATTTGGCTGCATATGCTTTTTGGGTAGCTTTGCCAATTTTATAAAATATTTGAACTTTCACATGCTCATGGTGCTGAAAAAAAGAAAATAAAATTATTTCGATTTCATTTCAAGCATACGTTATTTATTTCTAAAGATAATACTGCTTTAAGGGAGATATTAAAATCAAATGAAATATTTTAAGGATTTTATTGGATGCTGATAACGTTTTAAATTGAATTTTTTTTAAATGTGATAGTCAACTGAAGTCAACTGCATACAAAAGTTATTGGCATCTACTTCGAGAATAATGAGAATGTATTTTCTATAAAGTCTTTTAAGTAAATTTCAAAGTTTTTGATGCATAAAAAACGTAGTACAAAAAAATGCAAAAATTGGGTAATAATTTCAAAATAAAGTAGTGGAGTCACTTACTTCAATAATACGCAGATAAACATTGAACGAAAAAAACCCAAACATAGGTGGTAATATCCTGTAGCTATGCGTTGATTACTGCAATCGTCAATGCAAAACTTTACTTATCAGAAGATCGAATTCTGGGAAGAAATCTCAAAATCACCGCAGTTACTATACGTACCAAAGTTGAATTTGAATTTGACATACATACATAATTGGTCATTACAACCCTTCAGTCAGGATTACGACCTAGTTTCTCACACCACTTATGTTGTGTGTGTTAATTTTATACATGAGTGGCGGGACCTACAGTTTAAAGTCGACTCCGAACGACAGATTTTTGAGAAACTTTTCATGGCAATTTTATTTACTCTCAGAGTTTTTGCCAGAAAACTGCTGAGAGGAAGTCGCCGAAAAAAAACTTTTTGTATTTTATTTTGATGTCTGGCCTGGGGCTCGAACCCTGGCTTTTCGTCTAATAAGCCAACACACCACCTACTAGACCACGGCGACTATAACCAAAGTTGAATTTGAATTTGAATCTATAATTTATATACACAATTGGTCATTACAACCCGTCAATTAGTATTACGATCTCCGAACGACAGATTTTTGAGAAACTTGTTCTTTGCAATTTTATTAACAGTCAGAGTGTTGGCCAGAAATCTGCTGAGAAGAAGTCACCGAAGTAATATTTTGTCATCCTATTTTTTTTTTTTTTTTTTTTTTTTTGTAAGATGTATGGCCTGGGGTTTGAACTGTTGCCAAATATGTATAAAAATTTCAACTTTTGTTGCAACAAAAGAATAGTAAAGCAAAAGAAGAACTTTATATCAATATTGTAGTCGCCGTAGTCTAGTAGGTAGTGTGTTGGCTTATTTAGAGTTAGGCCACAGTTCCAACTCCAAGTCAAATATGTTCAATGAAACGAAATATAAAAAAATATTTTTCTAGCAAAAATTCTGAGAGTAAATAAAACTGACATGAAAAAGTTTCTCAAGAATCTGTCTGTCGTAATCGACTTTAAACTGTAGGTTCAGCCACTCATGTATAGAATTAACACACAAAACATAAGTGATGTGAGAAGCTAGGTTGTAATCCTGACTGAAGGGTTGTAATGACCAATTATGTATGTATGTAAGTTTATATTTTTAAATAAAAAGGGTTCTTGAAGGAGACATATTTAATGCAAGCAGCTGAAGTAATATTTTTTTTAAATAGTATTTCAAGCTCTTATCCTGGTACCAAAAGTGATAGAATATGCAATATGATAAAATATTTAAATCATCTGCATTGGGGTAATTCATAAATAAATTTTAAATTCCACCTTGTATACCATACGTTTTTATCTCCATACGGATTTGCAAATGAGATTTCCATATGATTTATGGTGTGTTCTATTTTTAATAAAAAAATTTTTAGAAAATTTATTTGGAAGTTTTTTTTGTTTTGTAAGACATTGAAAATTATTTCGGGTCTATTTTCTGAAACAAATGTAACTGTCGAGAAAATCTTTGATAAATTAAACATAAATTTTTTATGAGTATATAAAAGGGGTGTCCAAAATTTGCATAGATTCCATATCTATCATATGGTGCTCAACGATGAAATATTCCAAGTTTACTCCGCTATTGGCAGACAGAATCTTACTATCTTACCATTTCCATTTTGAGGCCTCTAGGTGTCATTATTGCTACAAGGTTTTTCAGGTTCAATTTAAATCTCATTTTCGTCCATTATTTCCATTTAATACTTGATATCGTATTCGTTAACCAGCAGATTTTAAAGTCATTATTTTACCCTGAATAGTACTACAGTATGTAATCACATAGTGAAGGAGCGAATATAAAATTCAATTGTTCAGAGAATATTCCATATTCATCTTCATAGTGTGATGTTCAAATTGAGAGGCTTAGTGTATACTGCGTATAGTACTACTTTGCTTGGTTGGCTTAACTCCCTGTCCAAAATCGTTGTAACATTTCGATGGTAATCTCAGCAGTTATTCTAGAATTTCCTAAAATAATTTTGATTCTTTGCCGGTTCTTTCCATGGCTTTTACTAGAGTATTAAAGGTTATGTTAGAGAAGCATAGCAAAAGTGAAAATACAATTTCTTGTGGTGCCTCCTGAACCACCACTTTAGAACCAGTTGACACATCTAAAGAAAATTCGACCATTAGCAAAATTCAGTTGTTTCATGGTGTTAATAACCAAATTTGGTTTCATGTTATTGATATTTTGATGCACTTGATGCTCACACAATTCATACAATTTTGACTGTTAGCGTATGCATTAATACAGAAAAGCGAATTTTTTAGATGAAAAATATTGAAAAAATTTTTTTTCATGAAAGAGAATAAAATTAAACAATAAAAAGTTTAAGACACTCAAACCCGACTAGGAACAGAACTGTACACACTGTTGTTATACTTATTGGGAGTGTTAAGTTGCTGTTTCAAAGTTTTATTACAACCATTATTACAACTTCACGTTAAAGTTGGGTTTAGTTAAAGGTAACTTTAGCTAAAGTGAACTTTAAAGTCACCTTTAACTTATTTTTGTTATTACAACCTAATGATAAAATAAAGTTAACATTTTC
The DNA here is from genome assembly GCA_932273835.1 of Sarcophaga variegata. NCBI lineage: Eukaryota > Metazoa > Arthropoda > Insecta > Diptera > Sarcophagidae > Sarcophaga > Sarcophaga variegata. Next base: position 29,997,413 of record OW026358.1, on the reverse strand, counting down.
AAAAAAACTGCTCAATTAAACAAGTTTTTTTAAATGCAGTAGCAACGATGGGCTTCGTTTTTTTGTTATAACTGCTCATTTTATTTATATTTGAAGTTGCCATAATGAAAATAATATATAATATAGCAAGCTTAGACATAAACTTATCTTTAAAATTTACAGGTAGGATGATCCTTCCTTTAGCTTAACACTTAGTTTTATCTTATAATAATGAAAAACAATTTATCTGCCCGTTAAAATCCTGCCTTCAGTTAACTGCAAGTTGTAATAATGACCCTTAGTTTCATTATTTTAATTAGCGGTCCTCCTTAATGTAAGAAAAATATTTAAAACTAAATTATTTAAAATATATTTCTTACTCAGTTTACAACTAAATTGAAGAGGTACCTTTTATTATTTTATTTCCAATTAACTTTTGAATATTTACAGTGAAAGGATATTTAGGACAAATTAAAATAGAATAAAAGAAATAAAAAATAAAGAAAACACAACAAAAACCAAAGCAAGTGGTAGAGGTATACATTGTATAAGAGAATGGTATCAACAGTTTATGGTATAAGAGTAAAGTTTTGTTTCAATACATACGTTCAATGTTACGTACGTGTGCATTAAAATTAATGGGGAGCTTTCAAGTTCATGAAATTCGAAAAACTATAAGGCGACAATGTGTCTACTAACGGATGTAATTAGTATGTATAAATCGATGTGTATGCTTGTTAGTATAAGAGCTTAACGTAATTCGTATATAGCAGAAGGTAAGCTATTGCACAATATACCTGCGCTATATCAGTTTGGTGTAAAATTTTAAAGAGTGCGGACGTGTTTCAAGAAGAAAAAAACTGTATTACGTATATAAAATAAATTCGTAAGAAATTAATTTTTGCACTGAAATTTCTGAAAAATTAGAAAAATTTTCATATTAGAAACTGTTAATGTGTGTACTATAAATTGAGAAAAAAAACTAAAACTAAATTATAAACTTTTTAATAAATTTCAATTAATTTTAATTAAAACAAAATTGTTTCTATAACATGCTGTAACTTTACTATGTCTAAATGTTCGTTGAAATAAGAGACTGTATTTAAAGGCAAACGAAAACTACATCTGAATACACAGTCTTTCAAACAACTGTCTTAGTGTTTGGCTAGTGTTACCAAAATACAACAATAAAACCAGATTGCGAACCATTTTCAAATCTGGGGCATTTGATTAATGAAATTTCATTTACATCAACAACTCAACACATTTGTATTAATATGTACCGTTATTGAAACATAAGATAACATGTGTAACTAGCGAGTGCAATGGAATGGATCTCTTAAATTCAGTCGCATGTGGAATCTAGTACCCGTGTATTTCATAAAAAAATTGCAGATCTTTTCGAAACTTTATTTTTACTTTATTTTTTAACGCTTTATTTTTTATTTCATATGTAACGCTTTATTAATTAAAATATGGTTCGATCATTGGTTTTCGACGCAAAATAAAAATTATCTATGAACACATATTGTCGCCGCTTAAGAGGTCTTGAAGTTCAAATTCAGAAACAGCATTGCGGACGATAACATACATAGTTGGTCATAGTCAGTGTGTATGTTGTGTGTGTTAATTTTATCCATAAGTGGTGGGACCTATAGTTTAAAAACAACTCGGAACGACATACTTTTGAGAAACTTCAAACTTAACACGGTTAGAACCGTGGCATTACGTCTAATAAGCCAACACACTACCTACTAGAATACGGCTACTTCATTTAGGCATTATTAGGCGAATATAAATCTTTGTTACGTACTGTTAATTTTTTAAAATATATTAGGGAAAATGATAGATTTGTATTCTAATTTAAATGGCACTGTTTTGTCTACCATATTTAACAGGATGCATTTCTGTATTGGCATCTCGTGTTATGCACACTTCTACCTGGTGCTGATATTTTGAGGTCATTAGTGGCATTTTATTTGTCATCTTCATAATATTTAAACTTCATTACATAATTTGTCATTCAAAACTTTTAGTCAGGCTTACAGCGGACTGTAGAAGGCAACAATATTTGTCATTCATATTCATTCGCCCTTTAGAGATTGAGGCGAAAAGGTGTAATATGAATGAATAGTGAATAGTGTGGACTTTAAAGCGTGGAAGACCCAATATTGTTTATTGACAAATAAACGACGCAATAATATTGCGTCACCTGTTACTATGTTTGGTGTAAATATTAGGGAGTCAGAAGCTCTTGATGTTCTAGGCATGAAAATGAAATACAACTCTCATGGCCGGTGTCTCAAAGTCTGTTTTGAGGCTTCACGTCCATGTACCGGAAAGGGTGAAGGTTCTAATTTGGGTGTCTAACTCTATTGATTCATTGAAGCACCGTTGCACCGTTACTTGTGTTTTACTATTCTATCGATACTATAACGGCGAAAAAAAGGAACTTGTTCCCGAAAGCCATATATTCATACGTTGTACTAGTCTTTATCGCCGAGCACATCCGTTTGTGATTGATTAACCAGTGGAACGCACAATGCTTTACAGACAGAATTCGTTCTTTAGCCGTAGTATTCGTATACTATTCGAAGTCGCCGTAGTCTAGTAGGAAGTGAGTTATCTTATTAGACGTAAAGCCCGAACCCGAACCCGTAAAGACTCGAACCCTCGACATCAAAATAAAATACAAAAATTATTTCTTCGGCGACTTCCTCTCAGCAGATTTCTGGCAAAACTCTGTGAGTAGATTATATAGCCATGACAAGTTTCTCATAAATCTGTCGTTCCGAGTCGACTTTAAACTGTAGGTACCGCCACTCATGTATAAAATTAACACACAACATAAGTGGTGTAAGAAACTAGGTCGTAATCCTGACTGAAAGGTTGTAATGACCAATCATGTATTTATTCTTATGTGGAACGCTCTACCCGTAGAAATTTTTCCTGCCACATGCATACAATATCCGAGCTCGATTATCTAGAACATTCAAAATTCTGAGAGAAAATAAAATTTTCATAAAAATTTTCTCAAAAATCTGTCGTTCGGAGACGACTTTAAACTGTATGTCCACTCAAGGCACAATTTTTGTCATGCCAGATTTTTTAGCTTTTACACGCTTGGTAATGAAGTGTGTAGGTTTAAAAAAAATTTTAATTCAATAAAGAGAGTCGTACGGCTTCCAAATCTCCATTTTTATTTTATCGCAAAACTCGTATAAAATTTGTGACAGTCTGAATCCCCTGATTGGATTTCTAGTGTTACCACCTGGCACTAATCTTTTTTTGGTGAAAATTTTATCACAAAACCAAATATGTAGCAAAGAAATTATGGCGTCTTATGAAAACACTTGCAATCTGATAAATATTTACAAATTGTACTCCTATTATGCTCATGAAGTGTGCGTTTCTTCCTACTCAACAAGTTTAATAGCATATTGTTATGCATGTATGTGTGCTTGTGCAGTTTAATAAATATTTACATAACATACAAAAAGACGCTGAATGTAACTGGGCGTATGAGTAATATTAAATACTGATGTTGCTCATACCAATCATTCTATGACTTGAAGACAGCAAAGCTTGCGGGGGCATATTAGACATTCTGGCAGTAATTTATGTTGCGGATGTGGTCTGAAGGTTAATTGGCAGCAATTTTTAGTTAATGGAGATAATTGTGGAATTACATTATTTTCTCATGAAATAAAATTAAAATGCGAAGTTAACATATATTTTGAATGGAAATTTATTACACATACATACATACATAATTGGTCATTACAACAACCCTTCAGTCAGGATTACGACCTAGTTTCTCACACCACTTATGTTGTGTGTTTATTTTATACATGAGTGGTGGGAACCACAGTTTAAAGTGGACTCCGAACGACAGATTTTTGAGCAACTTTTCATGGCAATTTTATTTACACTCAGAGTTTTTGTCAGAAATCTGCCGAGAGAAAGACGCCGAAAAAATACTTTTTGTATTTTATTTTGATGTCTGGCCTGGGGCTCGAACCCTGGCTTTTCGTCTAATAAGCCAACACACTACCTACTAGACCATGTCGACTTCTAAATTTATTACGTTTCTTAATATACAGAGAATCACAATGAAAATGGCCTACTTAAGCTATTGTAAGTTAAATAAATCGTAAGACAAGTGAAAAGATTTTAGTTCAAAATTTATTATTGTTTATAGGTTTAGCATTAAGCATTTTTGCATATAGGAGGCTTAACTTATTTCGTTTCTTCAAAAGGAAAATTGTAAAATTTTTTAAAATTAAAAATTGTTCTTTATATGTTTTGCAATCATATCTTACAAATTCGGCACACTCGAAACTCATTTTGTTAACGGTCCTCCCGTCTTTACGTTTTGTAAAAAGTTTTTACGAGTGGAATTTTGACTTACTTTTTGCTCACCGTTCATTTTTCGAACTTTGCGTGATCTTTTCCATCATTATTCATACTTTATTAACAAGCTTTGCTATTTTCTATTGACTTTATCTATTTGTATGGTGTTCAAGGACTAGCTTTCTAATTTGAAGTCTAGTATGACAGCAAATGTTGATATATTCAACTAAGTAACTGATTAAATGAATGACTGTTTTAGAGCGTAAGTGTATTAAAATAAATAATAAAACCAAAGAAGAGTGTGAAAAAGCTAAATATAAACGAAGCAGAGTATTATAAAAGACACCAACCAAATACACACATCGTGCGGTACACAAAATTGTACAAAGAAATTCGTAGGAATTTAAGAGATTAAGAACAAAACAAAGATCGAAAACAATAAAAACAATTCCTTAGAAAGACCGTGAAATCCTCAGACATAAAATAAACAAGTATAATTATTTATATATTTCTCAAAAATATGCCGTTCGGAGTCGACTTTAAACTGCCACTTACCCGCCACTCATGTATAAAACTAACACACACACAACATGAACGGTATGAGAAACTAGGTCGTTATCCTTAATGAAGGGATAATTATGTATGTATAATTATTTATGAATAGTAAGTTAGTGGTGGAACGTGAAGTCAGTTATGAGACGTGAATAACAGTAGATCGATCCATCGATCAATGTATCACATTTCATAGAATTTTAGATTTTGTAACAAAATTTAAATTTACGTCAAAATTTTTGACATTATGTACGTTGTAGTATGGTTTTTAAGTAAAAATCAAACACTTCATGCCAGCTTGGTTTTATTTTTTTTCTAAATGTTAATAATTTGACATTTAGCACCCCTGCGCTGTGGCGAAGTAGATTGTTTAGATGCAGCAGCTTATTGTCACTCCCATCAGTAACGCTCCCAATCGAGGGCTAGCTGAAACCTGATTGTACAAACCATTGTTATATTTCGCTAGAAAAATTTGTTGTCCACGTCATGTGAATTGAAAAAGTTTCCTGTTGCAATAGAACATCGATTACGTCAATAACAATGTTCTCTTTTACATTCCTCTCTGGTGTCCCGGATATAAGTTTCCCCAAATACGGCTATAAGTAGTTGCTACGCACGTAGCATGTACTTGATTCTAAAACTGCCAATTCGATTCCGGTGGACTACGAAATTTATAACGACCATAAAATTCAATTAGTTACTAATCTATAGAGACAAAATTCTTGAAATTATTAAAAGCTGAAAGACTTTCAATTCAGTTTACGAAGAGGCGTTATAGGTGTACATTTATCATCATTTCCGAGTAGCACATTATCAAAGCGAATGATTCTGTTATCTGATACGTACATATTTGACCAAAATACTATCATCTGTAATAATAATGAAACAAAACATAGGACGAAACACTTTTTTCTAATGATTGTCTGTCTCGGAAGATAAATATGAGAAGAGCAGTAAGAAACACTTTACAACATTTCATGTGACAGCTGCTAGCAATCTGCGTGAAATTTTTTCTTCCCAAACTACAAATACGGTTCTCTATTCCAAGCAGTTCCATCTTTTTCGATTAACGTCCTATTGTCATGTTTGCAGCTGTCAATATTTGCGTCTGTTCATAAGAGGAGCTTCTGTTTTCTTCTTCTTCAGAATCTTTAGTAGTAGGAATATTACATATATGTAAAAGTACATATTTAATCGGTCATTAAAACCTTTCTTTGTAAACTGAAAATGTCTGACCTGAGGTTTGAATATTGATCTAACGTCTAATAAGCTAACATAGTACATACTTGACAACGACTACTTCAATCAATATCAAGAGCAGAAAATTCAACTTTTTCACTTTCATCCAACACTTATCAAATATCATAAATAATATAGTACTCCCAATAAAACTTCACAAAATCTTTTGAAAACTTAAAAAAATGACATTCACAACACCAAAGAATCCCTAGTAAAGTCGTATATATCAAAAATGATAAGAGCCAGAACTATGAAGTTTTTGAATTATTTAAGTCCTATTTGAAATTTTCTTTTTTTTATTTGGTTTAAAATAACGACAATCAGAATACTAACGAATTAAAAAATTTTCAGACATCAAACTTTTTCTGAATTAAAGTTATATCGTCTTAAAAATTGAAATGTATCTTTTTTGATACAAAGCTTGATGTAGGAATAAGCGCGTAAAGTACAGTGAAGAAGATTGAAAGTTTGAATTTTGTTAATAAGGAATATATGAAAAATAAAGTTTCAAAAGTAAGTGATTTCTTTTATTTAACTAGCAATCATCGAATCTATGATCAATAAACATTTTACAACATTTAAAAACATAACAGTATCACATGAAACAGTATTATATGGAGCACTGAAATAATAATTTGTTTGTATTACTATTATTGTTGGAGTTACAAAAGTGTTTCCTTTTTTTTTAATAGAACAATTACAATTTAAAATTTCTTTTAAAATTTGAATATTTCGACTGTATATACCATAGAGTTTTTTTGGTATATAATATAATAATAATTTTGTCACCTTTTCTTTTTTTTAATTCTTTCTAAATTTGTTCCTATTCTTTTTCACTTTCTTTTCTTCGGTAACGCGGTTAAGCATCCCTTCCTATCATAATGTAATAATAATTTATCAACTGCTCTCTGCTGTTATCGATTATTTTAGTGGAATTTTCGAACATATTACAGCATAATAGTCACTCTTTTTTTTTGGCAATCTCACTCAGAATTATTTTTCCTATTTTATTTATTTAAACCCAATAGACAAGAATGTAACCAAAATGTTGCAGAATGTAGCAAAAAGGTTTTCTCGTGAATATTATTTTGCAATATATTGTTTTTTTTTAAATATGTCCTACAACATTGCTCTTGATTTTTCAATGCTAGAATTGACCATCATGCTAACTACTCGAAATACAATTTACAATACCAGCAACAGATTTTGTTTTACTATACCTTATACACATATCATAAAAGTGTATTTAAAATGACAATAAAAACGGCAATGATATAAAAATTAATATCCCGTAATAATAATTTAGAATGGAGACTGAAACGGTAAGAGTGAATGTATAACATCCCATAACTCAAAGAACATTGTTGGCTATGGGTCCTTACAGATACATACATATATGTTTGCTATTTGTTTACATTTCCTCCTTTCTGAAAAGAACGTGTGTGTTTGGGTATCGTATATACACAACAGCCATGAATTGTTATTTAGCGTAACAAGTGATTGGATGTGTAACAGTAAACAAAACGTCTACAGTACTTACAGGCAATTTGAAATTGTATTTACCAGTCGTGATTTCTTTCGTTTACATGGTTTCCTTTTTTTTCCATTTTATTTTATTTCATATTGAATTTGTATTTATTTTTTTTCCGCAGCAATTACTTCCTTTTTTTGTTTATTGATTGTGCTTTTTATATAATTTTCTACAGTACATATTATACTTTGTATCGATGATATTGGAAACATGTGTTTCTGCGGTACGTTTAGCTATGATTTATGAATTTCAGTTTTTTGTTTTTGGCTTTAAGACATTCGCTCTCAAAAGTCGTATTTTGTTTTTATTTTCCTTTCCTTTGCCTTTGCAGACAGAACAACGTCAGCAATTTTTTTGTCCTCGCAGCTTTTCTATTCTAAAGATAAAACGTTATTTGATTACATAAGTAGGAAGGTGTAATTGATTTTCATTTCTACTCAGTGTTGCAAAACTGAAATTTTGAAATGTTACTGAACTAAAGATAACTGAAAGAATACTTTTTTCCATCAAATGGTACTTTAAAAAAAAGAAAAATACATACATACATATTGGTCATTATAACCCTTCAATCAGGATTATGACCTAACGTCTCACACCACTTTTTTTGTGTGTGTTAATCTTATGCAATAGTTGCGAAACCTACTGTTTAAAGTAAACTTCGAACGACACATTTTTGAGAAACTTTGTTAGGGCAATTTTATTTACTCTCGGGGCCATTATTACAACTTGCCGTTAACTAAAGGGAGGATTTTAACGGGCAGATAAATTGTTTTTCGTTATTATGAGTACCCAATAAGATAGAAGTGATCGTTAAGCTAAAGGGAGGATCATCCTACCTTTAACTTTTAAACTTAAGTTTATGTTTGTACAACATATTATATATTTTTTTTTATTATGGCAACTTCAAATTTAAAAAAAATGAGCATATACAACAAAAAAATGAAGCCCGCGTTTGCCACTGCGTTAAAAAAAACTTGTATAATTGAGCAGTTTTATCGACATTGCTCCGGCACTGTCATATTTTTGAAATATTTTATCTGTAATTTGTTTAACGAAAATAAGTTAAAAGTAACTTTACAGTTCCCTTTAGCTAAAGGCACCTTTAACTACCCCCAAGTTTAACGGCAAATTGTAATAATGGCCATCAGAGTTTTTGCCAAAAGGAAGTCGCCTACGAAATATTTCCTCATATTTGGTTTTGATGCAAATGTCTGACATGGGGTTTGAACCGTGGGCTCACGTCTAGTAAGCCCGCACACTACCTACTATACTATTTATTTATTTATATTTAATATACATACGCCACGGTACTAACGGCGTATTCGTGTTCCTGATTCGGAACATAACAAAACGTAAAAGCCTCGTTGAGTCAAACATCGATGGAAGGTACTGTAACATACGTTAGTTACCGAAATTATATTACGCTTCGCCAAGCGTTTTCATGGCTTTTAGTGTTCTAAAAAAGAATGTACGTTCAGTGTACGTTTGTATAACCGGGGCTAAAGCCTAATTCTACATTTATCATTACGTTGAACGTGTTGCTAATGCATTAATAGTTGAAAAGCGCAAGACATAACATATGTAATAATAAAAAAAGTACAGAAAGCGTCGTGGGGGTACTGCCGTATTTTTGAAATGAAAAAGTACTGAAAAAAGTACAAAAGTACTGAATTTTTCAACACTGCTTCTACTCAACATAATTTATGACATAAAAAATAGAAAAATAAAAAAAAAATTAACAAAAATGTCAAATGTGAAAATGCCAAAAATTAAGAATTTGATTTTGTTTTTCTTTTGGGTTTTTTCTTCCATTTCATGCATGCCTTATGTTAGGTTAGGTTAAACTGGCAGTCGCCTCTATGAGCACAACTTACTTGGATCCTACTATATCCCATTGTAACATCAATATTACTAAATCCTTCATTCAATTATGGCTCTTGCTTGGCATCTCACAGCCATGAAGGTATGAATTTTTCTCAAATCGTCTTTGGCTACACAAGTTTTGTAATTAAATATTTGGTATCACAGAATTCTCCTTTTAATGTCCCCAAGCGCAATAAGGTTTCTCAAATGGAATCTTGGTATGTTCAATGCAACTTCCGTTCTACATATATACATGTTGGGCCAGATCTGCCTGGTGTCTCTACATGTGGATTCATTATCCCACTTTACCTTTGCCAATGAGTGGAGTTTTTGTGAGATCACATGTTTGCCTCTCATCAGAGTAACTCCTATTTAATTTTGAAATTTATTTGAATTTTCCGTAGTGCCAGATTTAGTCAGGGCGTGGGCCTTGTTGTTACTTTCAATTTCCCTGCGTCAAGGTGCTGTCGAATGTCTAGGTATATCCTTCAGAGACATCCGGCATTCCTAGACAAACTTAGGGATCTCTCTCTAGGGATATAATGGCCTATAAAACGGTAACGGTAACGGTAAACATTCATATATCCCCATATTTTATACTCAAATAGTGAATTCGCGTGGTAGCCATTATTTCAGTCCAAAAAGATACTACAATAATCTGGTAAAGTGCAAGAAAAGATATGATGTTCAGTTGTTCATAAAAAAATCACATCCAACATTGGTGCTTGATCAGTATCCACCAATGAGAATTTGAATGACGGGTGGTGTAAGCCATTATTTAAAAAAAAACCAAGGTCGAAAGCAGGTTCAAGTATCGTGTAGTCGATTGATACGTTTAGACTAAACACACCCAAGATTTTGGCATGAACAGAGCTTCTCCTCTTCCATGCTCTAATGGCTCAAAGTCGCTTTATCTTCTTCGTCACCAACATGGAAGCCAATAAGCACAGCTGCTTTGAAAATTAAAATACACGGTGAAGAATTTCCTGCTAGAGCGCTTATTGACCCAGCAACAGATTTTTCATTTATTTCTGATAAGCTAAGGCGCAAATTACACTTACCCACCCTACACATAGTTGCTGAGATCTCAGTTTTAAATGAGGTTGTTTCAACACGTTCGAACAAGATGTGTGATATACATCTTGGTTCAAATACGAATAAGGAATTTTCACCTAATATTCAGGCAATTGTTGTCAAAACACCACCCAAAACTTAGACCCTACTTCCATAAAAGAGTTGGCCAGGATCCGATTAGCGGATCGTAAATTTTATGAAAGCCGCCCAGTTGATATTATAATTGGTGGCGATTTTTGCCCACAGATAATCAGAGCTGATGTTAAGAAAGATATTCTTGGCACATTAATAGCTCAAGAAACTGAGTTTGGTTGGATTGTAACCGGACCACTACAAGATTCATACCCTACCCGAAAAATAGTTTCTTATTATAGTTCTGTCAAGCTTGATATATTTTTGACCAAATTTTGGGAAATTGAAGAAATTCTACTAGCACATTTCCGGAACATTGACTTGACACATAACCAAAATCGTGGTTCTACCCACCTTCCATATTTCGCCCTCGTTACACACCCATTACTCACCCGAACACTCTTTTAGTCCACACAACTATTAATACTCAATCAACGATTAATTTCAAGTTCCACCCGACAAGAAGTAATGGTTGATCTCCAGGTCGGAATTGAAAGTCTGTACCCAAGGGAAAACCATGAAACCCCGAGTGAAAAAATGAATCCTCTTACCCATCTTTTGTACAATTAAGAATTATTTGTTTTTATTCACAGGTTTCCCACCCGGGAGGATGTTCACTCACACATTCCCAATCCTGACTTCCAATCTAACAACACAAACATCTCTAAAAATAATAACAATAATATCACCAACACATATCAACATTCACAACACACATCAACATATACAACATTAACAAACACTTATCATTTACACATATACAAAATTAATATACCTACTCTCTCTTACTCATATACTAGAATTACTACTAAATTACTGTTTGAGTCCATTAAGACAAGGCCAAGATTCTATAATCAATCTAAAGGATATACAATTTTTTGATAAATAATTGAAAAAACTTACAACCACAAGAAATTAAAAGATAGAAATCTGCAAAATCTTTCCTCATCTTTCCCCAAGTCAAATATTAGGAGACGACCAAGTGATGGTGCGGCAACACATTTCTTTTAACATCTCACCCATATTCGGGTGACAGCAAAGTGTTTGATCGGGCCGCGTCACCCGTCACATTTAACTACTATAACTACGCGTGCCCTAAAAGCCTTAAAGATAAGTTTTTACCCAAAATCGGAAATTGCTATCTTGTTCATCACTGATGCCGAATTCTTCCTTTGAACGTTTATAATCATTGGTTTTTGCGTTTGTTCACAGAAATGCATTTTTTTAAATTTAAAAATTTAAACTGTCAAAAATAAACAAACAGTAATTTGACAGTCTCAACATCTATACAACAACATAATAACCTGATGAGCTAAATTCACCTTTTTTGGTAGTTTATTAAAAAAAACATTTAATTGGTTTTATTGATTTAGCTGGACAGCTGGATGAATTTCCGCAGAATTTCAGCAGAAAATTACTTGCTATATATTTTAAAAAATCATAACATCAATGCATTCAACAACAAAACGCTTCTTATGGAAACGAACATAAAACCGTCTTTCTTTTTAAACTTGCAGTAAATATACAGTGAACAACAAAATTACGGCAATATACATATTTTGACAAAAAAAATCACCACAGGCTTAATACTCGTGCACAAAGTCCCGATATGGCTCCAAGAGAACACAGAAAACACTAACCAAGACTTGTACATTCAATTCCAAATGAAGTTAAATAGAGTGCTTGACCTCAGGCGAATTTCTACTAAATACAAGGTATAACATTTTCACATATTAGGCCTTCGAATTTTAAATTTACACAGAGTTCTGCTTGCAGGTACCTATGGAGTCGTCTGAAAATTTTCCTTATTTTTCTCTTGTTTTATGGAAAACATTAAAAAGGTTCTGTTTTATAATAAAGTAGAAATAAATTAATAAAATAAATATAAAAACCTTAATTTTTTTATAAAAATTTTTGGTTGAAATTCATGAAATTGCAAAAATATTATGCGTATTAGGGTGGCCTGGTAGTCTAGTAGGTAGTGTGCTAGACTATTAGCGTGAGGATCGTAGGTTCGATTCCCACCAGAGACTCTGGTCTATGACACTACACCGAGCATATGGTCAAGTTACTCCGCTCGTATATCATTAGAATATAATTTGTAATTGTATTGCAATTAATAAATAAATATTGCCGTACTAAGACTTTTGCTGTCCACTGTATGTCAGTGTCACAAAAAAAATTCTTTCTGACTTACAATAAACAGCATAAAAGATAAGATAAGAATAAAATAAACAAAAATACTTTAGTTGTTAAATTTTTAATAACAAAGAGTTGTAGTCATTTTCAGAGAAAAGTATAAACATAGTCTTGTTTTTCAATAAATTTGTAATTTTGGACCAATATGAACATTATTTTTTAATAACTTGTTTGGTTTTCTGAAGCTTCAATTGGCAGGAATTGTAAGTTCTCATTCAATGCAACGTCTGGACTAAAATACAGGCGCGTAAGTAGGGTCCTCAATTTGTTGCGCAGTCGTTGTAGGCTAGTAGACAGTGTTGGCTTATTGGACGTAACGTCAGAAATAAAAGATTGCTATGAAAAATTTTTTAAATATCTGTCGTTCAGACTGGACTTTAAACAGTAGGTCCCACCACGCATGTGTGAAATTAACACACACAACACAAAAGGTGTGAAAAGCTAGATGGTAATCTGATTAAAGTTTTGTAATAATTTTATAAGGTCAGAAATAAAAGATTGCCATGAAAATTTTTTTAAATATCTGTCGTTCAGACTGGACTTTAAACAGTAGGTCCCACCACGCATGTGTGAAATTAACACACACAACACAAAAGGTGTGAAAAGCTAGATGGTAATCTGATTAAAGTTTTGTAATGACCAATGGGTTGACATTACCAATTGTAACCTGACATTGTTCTCATTGAACATAATTATATTCCTAATGTCTAAAGCTAGACTCTTGCTTTATTCAATACAGTGCTAATCCTTCTTAACAACATGTTCTTGAAATAAATTCTAACAAAAACCTTTATTTGTTCTTTTAGTGGAAATCTTTAAACCGTGACTTTAATTTAAAAGTTTTTCAAATTTTAATTTTTCTCAGGTTATTGTACAATTTTCTACAATTTTCCTAGTATTCCTTACGTATATTAAATACAGCATAACATTCAAAAGCCTTCAAATTAATGAAAAGAAGTAGAAAAATCGATAAGTAATCACAATCTCCGTTTTCTATAGCTTTCGTAATTATACTTGAAATTGAAGGAAAACAAAAAAACGTTTTCAAAAGATACCATAATTACAGCAGTTTCCAAAAAAAGGAAATTAACTGAAATAATTAAAGATTATTAAAACCGGTCTTGACCATTTTTTGTTATTAACGTGTAAAAGGAAGAGAAATTGCTTATAACGACAATGAAGTCCGGATTCTATTTAAAATATATTTTATAATGAAATTCTCATTCTCCCATATGCTGATTATAGAGAAACACAAAACAAAATATTGTCCATATAATGCGTCGTCTTTTAAAAAAGCTGTTGTTGAGATGTCAAAATCAAGGTTTTTTGGTTTGGTTGCAGACATCATAATTTTCTTGTCACGACGGAAATTCTTTCAAATTGCCGACAAGACAGAATTTGTCATTTGTTAACGACCAAAATTTACTTCCAATGCGCCAAGCTTACGTTCGATATTCGAAGAGTGTGATCCATCACGATCTGCTAAAACCAAGCCAGAGGCAATAATTGAAGCTACCATTGGCCGAAAAGTGCTCTGGATGTACAACCAGACAGGAAACTGTAATTTTTCATCATGACTTCATCATGGTTGATCACATATTATGGTGTCGATCAACAACTATTTGGAAAGTAGTGAATAAGAAGTTCAATGACATCCGACTTATACGCAGATCCTGTCACTTCTGATTGCATTCACACGTACGCATACATAATTGGTCACTACAATTCTTCAGTCACAATTACGACCTAGCTTTTCATACAAGTTATGTTTGAAATAAATAGAGTTTGTAATTTGTTACCCTCAATTTATGACTTGAGTGTACCGCGCTGTAGATTCGCCATAGTCTTGCAGGTAGTGGCTTGTGTTCTTTCTGGTCGTTTTTCGATTAATGCATGACTCAAATTGATCATTTGCTGCCGGGAGCCGTCTGTTTTAATGGTTTTTGGAGCTCGTGGTAAACTACAATTTTCTGATCCCACCAGACACATAGCCTTGTCTTCCTGCTGAATCGATCTGGTTTTGTATCAGAAATTGATTGTTGTTCCGGATTACTCCACAATTTTTTTCTTTTATCCCATACTTTTCACCACGACGAAAAATTGATGTAACACTGATTTTCTATCCTGTCTTTGAATCAAAACTTCACAAGTGGTTTTTCGGTTTTCCATCTGTCATTCAATTCATGTGGCACCCATTTTACAAACCTTTTGATCTTTCTCATAGCTTTTAAACGCTCAAAAATTATTTGTTGTTCAACATTTAAAATTTTTGCGAATTCTTTTCGACCTACACTGACATCTTCATCCAATATTGTTTGCAATTCGGTGTCCTCAAAGTTTTTTGGTGGTTCTTCACTAAAATCGTTATCTCTGAATTATCAAAACTAAATTATACATGTTGAGTCTGATTGAGCTTGATCACCCTATGAATCGACAAGTATTCTATTGGACTCGCCAAGACTTTTCTTTAAATCAAAACAAAAAATTGATACTTTCTGCTACTCATCTTATTCTGGTACAATATACACCTTATTTAACATGATGTAAAATATGCTGTGTTTGGTCCATTTAATATTATTAAGTTTTTACTTGCCACTTAATTGGCCATTAACAACCCGATTAACGGATTTCGGCATGCCGCAAAACATACTTCCAGGTGCCTCTGCTTCTTGCGCGCCTATGCCAGTTGGCACAACTATCTATGGCAGGGCCTCCTTGATTTGGTGCCTCCAACGCATACAAGGTCGTCCTCTTCGCCGACTGCCGCAGATCCCCGCATCAAATACCCGTCTCGCCGAGCATCTTTCTCCATTCGAACGACATGTCCGAGCCAGCGCAGCCGCTGGATATTAATACGCACAACGTCTGTATCGTTGAGGACCTCATACGGCTCACTGTTAGATCGGATGCGGAAATCATCTCCAACTCACACTGGACCGAAGATCTCTCTCGAATACTCTCAAGGCTGCTGCGTCAGTGCTTAATAGGGTCCATGCCTCTGCGCTATAAAGAAGCACGGGTAGGATGAGCGTCTTGTAGAGTATTAGTTTCGTCGTACGAGAGAGGTCTCTGCTACTCAATTGCCTATTGAGACCATAGTAACACTTGTCGGCAAGAGTGATCCTGCGTTTGATCTCCAAACTGACATCATTTTTGGTGGTAACGGCGGAGCCAAGATAAATAAATTCCTTGACTGTATCAAAGGTATAGTTATCGGTCGTAATCTGAGAATCGATACGCCGTACGTCTCTACTTGTCGATAACATACTCGTATATTTTGTTTTGCCCTCATTTACTGCCAAACCCATCTTAGTAGATTCCCGTTCAATACCACTAAAGGCAGCAGCAACAGCTCGCTTGGTACGTCCTACGATGTGAATGTCGT
Organism: Sarcophaga variegata; assembly: GCA_932273835.1. Classification (NCBI taxonomy): domain Eukaryota; kingdom Metazoa; phylum Arthropoda; class Insecta; order Diptera; family Sarcophagidae; genus Sarcophaga; species Sarcophaga variegata. The sequence continues at coordinate 29,981,106 of OW026358.1, read as the reverse complement.
CAACGACGACTTTTTTGAAAGCGTGTTTTGTTACGTTTTTTCCATTTAAAAACGTTTAGAATATGAGTAAATTGCATATAAAATAAAAATAAATTTGTTTTTAGTTTTAATTAAAATTATTTATTATTCGCACAATTCTGTGTGTCACTGTTCACAACTTGATGTAAACAACAACAATAGGTTTTCCTTGTTATACATTTTTCCTTTTGCTACCTTTGCATAAACAATAACAATTACTGGACAATTACTCGACAGATATTTGTAACGGAGATCTTCAAATTACTATTACTCTCTTGAAACGCACCGCGTGTTCACACAAGACTAACTGAACTTTACTCACTCAGTCGCCTGCTTTGTCTTGCCTTTTATATGGCAAAGTAAGCAGTCTGATGAATGTTCTTGAAGGCAAATGTTCATGACTTCGCCTTCTCGAAATCTCAATAAATGCGAACATCGTTGCTTACGTTTATTATTGAAGTGTTGTTGGTGTATTTTTGTTTACCATATTTTTATGCTGGTGTTTGTTGTTATAACAAGAAGTACTATAATTTGTAAACATGTTTGTTTAGTGCATTGTTTTGTTTTTGTAGCTTATGTTTATAACTTTAATGCTAAACGATGGAAAAGCAAAACACCAGCATCTAAATTTTTCAAATGTCACACAAAAAATTAAAAGAATTAAGGTTCGATCACAATAACTTTTCCATAGACATTAGAATATGGGTTACCCAAAATTTTTTGGTTGTGTATTAGTGAGTTAGAGAAAGAAAATAAGTTGAGAGCTTACAGTCAAGGAAAAATGTTAGCAATAAACCTTCTTTTGATTTTCATTTCATCAACATACACAAAGTTATACATCTTTTACTTAATAATTAGGGAATGCTTTTTAGTTATTTGCTGGGTACTAATATTGGTTCTTAAATTTCCTCTTATACTAATAAACAACCTTTTAATTTTTCCAAAATATTGTTTAATGTCTATAAAAAAGTTGATCTTTTTCATATCATTTAAAATATTTACTTGACTATCAAAACAATCAAAATGTGTTTTAAGACCATGTAAGACTTTGAATTTAAAAAAATGAATTTTTTAACATAAAATATTTTTTGAGTGTAAACCTAAAAAAACTATTGTAGCATCCACTGACATGTGTGCTTGTCGCAGTCTGATCGACAACTAAATAAAAGACCATAAGCAATGTGTGTGAATTCTATCTGCACAATGGTGCTATGAAATGGTAATCCCTGCATTAGAACCTTGACGTTCACTGCATATCGTTACACCTGGTAGTTTCTAAACTAACCGAGTGGTGCTGTATATTGATATTGTTTTAACCGCAGAAAGACTTTCAAAAGATATATCAAGAGATTCCAGCTTACTTCTATTTGTATGTTAAAGATATTGAACTATAGTAAACAAAAAACATCCGCAGAATCCATATTCTTAAGTTGGCCTAATAAATGGTATATGATTACTCTTCTAACTAAACAGACTTTTCATCACGATGGTGAACAGTTGAGGTAATAATAATAATAGAGGGCATTCTTGTTTTACTTTAGAGATAGTATGAAGTGGCTACTTCATACTATCATGAAGAAATGACGGTAATGGAACCAAAGGATATTAAATGGGAAAAATGGTAGTAGCTATATCAACTAATGGGATTCAAAGATAATACATGTCCCAACTCCTTTAATTTATTCTCAGTGCAATTTATCAACAAACGGACTACTTTGAACAAATACATAAATTTTAGAAAATTGAAAAAACAAATACAAAACGCTTAAATATGTTTCGAACTCATATACAAAAGCAAATTTAAATACACAAAAATATCTTGAAAAACTTCATATTGAATAATGAAAATTAAGTTTAATAAAATATTTTTATTTCTTTACAAAATTAAATTCCCCTAAATTGTTATTTTAAATAGATTTTAAACTCTAGAAAGATTAAATTTTGTCAAACTCATTAGAATTTAAGAACATAAAAGAATATGTAAATTTTGCAATTTGAATAAAAAGCCAAGAGATATGTATATATGGGTCTTCTAACAGAGACTTTGACTGTTGCCAACGGCAATCGCATTTAGGCTACATCTGTTAAATTAGTTGTCATTTACTCACCCTACTCTGCAAGTAACCATGGCCGCCCATAAACAACGATGTGTGTTTATTGAATGAGCTCTGACGCTGTTGGCAACGCACCCTAATATTCATCGAAAATACATCTTCAGCGATGAAGTCAATTTCTGGAAGAATAGATACCTCAACAAACGATATTAATTTACATGAAATACAAGAGCGTACAATACATTGCAATAAACTTATTGATTAGCATGGATTTTGGGCTGACGGCGTCACCGGTCCTCTTTTCTTTAAGAATAATATAGGACGGCCATTATTTTCAACGGTGAGCGCTGCACGTTGATGATCATCAATTATCATCGTCGATGATATCAACTTTTTTAGCATGAATTAGGTGGACTGTACACCAACGACATTTGGTTTCAACAGGGTAGCGCTACGTGCGACATAGCTGTGAGCATACTGAAAATTCTGCATGAGCGATTTGATTGCATTTTCATTTCACGGGGTGAACTGGATATAGAAATTGTGGAATTTCATTCCGTCCGACTTTTTCGTATGAAGTTTCCTTAAGTCGCAGGAGACGTCCTCAAAGACTGAATACTCCATGCCATCAGCCTGACGTATGTGCTAGAGTCATATGAATTTGAACAATTCCGCTGCACTCCACTCAGAGAAGTCGTGGCAGAAGTTTAAACGATGCATTTCAAACGAATAAAAATTTACAAATAATCAAAAAACCACATCGGTTACAAAGCCAACATAACGGTTAAATTCCATCTGATTTATACGTCTAAGTCTTGGAAAATGGAACAGTTAAGATAGGCACAAACCATGGCGAAAATTTAAACGATGTTATATTGCACATATAATGTCATCAACAGATCTTTCAAACAATATTTTACAGAAATTTTGTTTTATTTAAATTTAAATATAGAAAGCGCTTAAGAAAGGATTCTTTATATGAGTGTATGTATCCTGCATAATATATGTATCATATGCGTAAATAAAACAGAATTTTTGAGGGATTTATGCTAAGCTGTTGGAAAAAGTTTTAGCCATTGTTTGATTGTCATATCGAAAGATATTCATCAATATCATCTTGATAAAATACTACATATGATAAAAGATATGAAGAGGAAAATGGACAATAAGTTATAAAATTTGACTAAATATATTTGCTGCCAAAAGTGTTTGGTGTAATTTGGTACGCCTATTAATGTACCTCTTCATGCCGCAGCATTTTGGAATAATAAACAGAGATATTGCGGAATGAATCAAGGCGCTCACGAATTCTTTTGTGGTCGAATTTTGCTTCCTTACCTTTCCAATAATTAAATGAAATCCTTTAGTCGTTGGAATATATAAAAACTAACCTTTAACAAACTTTTATTTTAATAAAGTTCGGCATATGAAATGTGAATGTATATAACAAATAACTTTGATTTCTTTGTTGAGATGTCTTCACCAGCATCAACAGTCCTAAAAAAAAATGCACATATTTAATGGCATATTATACAGAACTTTACATACAGTGGGTAGCAAAAGTCTTAGAACGGCAATATATTTTGCCAAAAAAGTCTCCCACAGCCTTAATATTTTTGCACAGTCCCGATATAACTTCAAGAGAGTATTTAGGGTATCATTTGAAAGAACGGTTACTTAATCGCTAAGCCTCAAACAAAAGTCAACCGAAAAACTTGCTCTTGGTGCAACCAGAAAAAATCTAAACAGTACTTGTACACTGAATTCCAAATGGGTCAAATGGAGTGCTTGACCTTAAGGGATATTCTTTTAAATACAAGGGATAACATTTTCATATATTAGGCCTTTGAATATTAAAACTACTCAGGGTTCTCCTTGGGGGTATCTATGGAGTCATCTGAAACTTTTCCTTTATTTTCTTCTGTTTTATGAAAAATATTAAAAAAGTGTTTGCTTTTATAATAAAACATAAATAAATTAATAAAATAAATATATAAACTATAAATTTTTATACAAACTTTTAGTTAAATATCATGAAATTGCTAAAAAAAATATATTACCGTACTAAGACTTTTGCTGTCCACTGTATGTAAGCATGTAAAGTGGAGGCATAAGTAGAGGCACACTATTTACGAAATATTTTAAATTCAATAATTTAGAAATTGTACATTAAATAATTTCTGACAAAATCCAGTAATTAACTGTAAAACAACGAAGCAAAATACTATTCGCAGTAAATAGTAAAAAAAAGTTTTGCAATTAAATTTATTAATTTATCCAGCTTTGCACGTTAAAGTCACCATAGTCTAGTAGATATTGTGTTGGTTTATTAGACGTAAGGCCACGGTGCAAACCCCAGGTCAGACATCAAAATGAAATATGAAAATATTTCTTCTTCCTCTCAGCAGATTTCTTTCAAAAATTCTGGGAGTAAATAAAATTGCCATTAAAAGTTTCTCAAAAAAAAATCTATTGTTCGGAGTCGACGTTAAACCGTAGGTACCGCCACTTATGTACAATATTAACACACACAACATGAATGAAGTGAGAAGCCAGGCTATAATCCTGACTAAAGGGTTGTAATGGTCAATTATGTCTGTAGTTTTGCACGTTTCGCCTTTCTGTTTTAAATGTACCTTTAGTGAATATTTTTTTTATTTCTTTTCACAAAATTTATTTACTATTCAAGCTATAGTGGCGGGGAAAATATTTTCAAGTTTTTTGTGAAACTTACAATCTTTGAAAAAAATTGAAATGAAAATAATAATTGAAATATTATATATTCACTTTTCCTCGTCAGTGTATGTATATATTGTCAACTCAATTTGATTGATTGATATTGTTTACTTACTTTGAGGTTGTTGTCGCAGAAAAGGTGGAAACTTATATTTTTCTATAACCAAAGTCAAATTTTATGTATAAACATACAATGCATCGGTATTTACAGATGAATAGGATAATGGTAGCGAAAGGATTTTTAAACATTTGTGACCACATTTATTCAAAAGGGAAAAATTTCTAGGAACTCCAACAGAACGCTGGTACGTAATTTCTTCCCAGAAATAATATATTGTAAAGCTTTTGGCTTAATCGAAAATACTTCAAGAGTTCAAATCTCGGTACAGTCATCGTAAAAAAAGAACTATGAGATGATAATTACCATGAAAAATCTTCCAGATCTATCGTTTGAATTTACAGTTAATTCATTTACGGCCGCAGTGCCAATTTGGAAGAACTAAGTTAGTTGGGGCGTATAGAAAAAGTACATACATATCAGAGATCAGCAATGAATCGTCTTTCCTACTCTTAAGTACTCATAAAATTTTGAGTATGAGTGAGTCAACAGTATTGAAATTTAACTACTCTGATTCATTCGTACTCATTACAACATTGATTTATAAGTATGAGTACAATGAGTATGAGTACAACTTTGACATCAAACTCATACCAATCGAAATATGTTTGATTCATAAGCCTACTCATTCAGATTCATAATTTTAGAAAAATGCTTATAAATGATTTGAGTCAATAACAGTCTTAGTCGTTGTTGCATTTACAAAAAAAAAAAAGAAAAAGACAAAGATAGCAAGCAAAACAAACACACAACCTTCTAGTGAGTATTGTAGTGTTCGTACGCGGATCATACTTATTTTGCGATTCCTGTAAATGTTGAGTTACGGAGAGTCGAAATCAACAAAATCATACCTATTGTTAAGTATGAGTACTAAGAGTACTTCCAACTTTGAATTTGAGTAGTATGAGTATGATTCCATTCTACTCATCTTTTTGAATACTCATTGCTGATCTCTGATACATATATAACATTTATGGGAATCACAAAACAGTAGTATGATTCGCGTACGATCACTAAAATACTCACTAAAAGATTGTGTGCTTTGCTTTGCTTGCTGTCTTTGTATTTTTCTTTTTTATTTTTTTTGTAAATGCAACAACAACTAAGACTGTAAATTTTGATAAATTATTCGAATCCCTTGAATCATTTATGAGTGTTATATATATTTTTCTAAAATTCTGAATCTGAATGAGTAGGCGTATGAATCAAACATATTTCGAATGATTTGAGTTTGATGTCAACGTTGTACTCATTCTCATTGCAACCTGTACTTAATAACCAACGTTGTAGTGAGTACGAATGGATCAGAGTAAATAAATTTCAATATTGTTGACTCACTTATATTCAAAATTTCATGAGTGCATATGAGTAGCGAAAAACGATTCATTGCTGATATCTGGTATGTATATAGGCTTACATCTAAATAACGACGATCACGTTCCTGATCGTGCTTCCCAATCATATATGTTGTAAAGTGTACCACATTGTAAGTCATTTGAATTGCGAAAAAAAATGCAAGAAAGACTTTTAAAATTTTTTTTATGTGCTCAAAGTAAATATTTTGTAACTTTTGTTTTTGTGTTCTTGTATTCAGTTTTCTCTGTAATTTTGGTTTGGTTTTAAACAGGCTTAAATGGGATGATATCATTCGGTGTATTAACAGCATTAAGCATAAATTATGCCTCAGAGTCATTGAAAATATGGACCATCGGATGATTGTATGCCACCGAAGACGTGGCGAGCAGTAGCCGGATATTTTGTTTCCCTCATAATTGTCACGGATCCCTCTATCATAATAAAAAATGTTAAGAAAACTTGACATTTAAAATATGCTGGATGGACCAGCATTTAATTAATTATTAATAATAAATAATAATAATTTTATTATTCTTTTAGGTTCTTCGTCATCAAAGGATGCTGACTATGCAAATACTACTTTGAAAGTAAATAGGGTATGTTATTACTATCGGCCCTTTTCAAGGCCTCAAAATGCTTCGCAAAAGAGGATAAATTTTTTTGTAGAATTATACCTAAAAAAGTATTCTTTAAAGAAAATTTTACTCATAATTTATTAGTTTCGCAAATATACACACAATAAACGCAACGCAGCAAACGCATTAATATGAAGTAAATATTTTAAAGCGCGACTACAAACAACGATTCTGCTGCTTTGCTTTTAGGCTAATTTCTGTTTTTTTTTTGTCGCAATGAGAAAATTAGTGCTAAAAGTGAGAGTATTTATGCTGACATTGAGAGGATTAGTTCTGGCGATGTGATAGCACACATGAAACATAGGTTTTAAAAACACGTTGTATTGTATATAACGCGCCATTGATAAAGAATTAATGAATGTTTATTCTATTTGTTTTGGTTATGCTTTACTGCTGCTGCCTTAATTATAATTAATACATATGCTGGGTACCTTAAGCTGCAATTACAAAATAGTTGTGCTTACTGTGTTCCGTTTATTGTGTTTGTAGCATCATGATTGGTTAAGTGAGAACGGTATAGCTGCCTTCTAAAATGTATCAATGCAAAGTTTGCATGCAGTTCTACTACTGTATATACATAAATTATGTAGATATGCAAAGTAACCAAATAATGATGACGTTTTGAAATAGAATACATTGTATATATTGTGTACAGTAGCATTATGAAACACGATACTTTGTTCAAATACAAAGCAACTAACATTTTGGAAGGCAGCCTATATGAGTGTTTAGATAAATTCTAATTTGAAAATCCAAGACGCAATCTATACATTTTAGCAGCGCCACTTTTGACGTTAAGGAAGCAAAATTTGCTTTTAACAGAGTACTGTTAGCTCTTTCTCAGTATCCATCTGAAAAATCCCACTTGTTTAGGACATATACTACGAATAGGTGTACCATACAATGTTTAAAGAAAGGCCGATTAATATAACATTAGCAACATTGTTACATATAAGGTGATGTTATATATGGAAAGTTTTTTTTTGAAAATATCCATTTTTTCTCAAATTTCTCTAGCGGATCAGTGGCACGTGTTGGTACGTGTGTAAATATTAAATTACGCATTTATATACAAGTATTCTTTCTTTCTTAAGTATTCTAAGTATAATTCTTTCTATTCTTAAGTATTCTTCCGATATGCCATTGTTTCCAAAAATATTTTTCGTTGGAAAAAATTTGTAAAATCTGTGAAAGCGAGTTCATTAAAATGTTTGCGGTTTTACTTTCGTCCTTTAAGAAAGTTTTTCTTTGCATTAATATTCCGTATTTGCTGGAAATTATAAAAGGTTTTAGCATCAGTTTCAAGGAAAATTCTTTATTTACTTGTCATCGGATTTTTTTTTATTATTTATTCATTTATTTATTGTCTTCAAACCAATTTACATTGGGCCTCAGCGTCAAAGTGACATTATTGAGGCAAGTTAGCAAAACAAGTTAATTAACTAAATTACAAATTAATTTCTTATAATAATTACAAATTAATTTGTTATAATATTGAAAAATCAAAATATTATTTAATTGTTAAGGTATATTAAGAAATTTCAAGATAATTCAATGTTTATACTAGAAGCATTTCAAGATTTTGCGATATATATTTTTTTAATTTTGTTTTAAATAACGTAATTCTCTGAATACTTTTTAAATCATTCGGTAATTTATTAAATTCAAAACCACCAATATATTAAATTTTTTGCTTTGTGATTTCTAATCTACAACTTGAGACACGTAAATTCGAGCTATTTCTTGTATTAAATGAATTTTGATTCCTGGGGAAAGTAATTGTATTGTGACCAATATTGTTTAGTGACTTAAAAACAAAAATAAGTAGTTGAAATATATACATACCCCTTAGAGGTAAGATATTTTTCGCAACATCTTGGTATAAGGACAATGTTGAATGCAGCAATGGCAAATTAAACACAACTTTCAATGCTTTATTCTGAATTCGTTGCAAGGATTTTAGTGCTACAGTACTTTTACAGCCGTAAATCAGAGCTAAGTAATTTAGCTGGCTTTGAATCAACGCTTGATAGAGCATAATTTTTGTTTTGACGTTAAATTTGTTTTTGAATTTATAAATAAAACCGATTACATTAGATATTTTCGATTTTAATGATTCAATGTGTAAAACCCACGAAAGATTGCACTGTAAATTGACCCCTAAATACCTTATTGACTGGCTTTCGAAAATTTCATCTCCATTAACAAAAATACTGAATTCTCCGTAATCTCTAGTCAATTGAGGGAGGAACCTGAGAACTTTTGTTTTCCTTGAGTTTATAACTAATTTGTTAAGTCTTGCAAATTCAAAAATCAGAGCTGCATCTCTTTCCATATAGGCCTTGAGTGCAATTTCATGTTTATATGGATACAGTGCACAAATATCATCTGCATACATGTATATTTTCCCATGGAGATCAAGATTAACAATGTCATTTACATATATAGTAAACAATAGCGGACCCAGAACACTACCTTGCGGCACACCATGCTCCACAGTTCCAAGTGTACTTTTGCAGCCATTTAATTCAACATATTGTTTTCTATTACTCAAGTAGTTTTTAAAAAGTTTAAGTTCACTATCCCTTATCCCATAGTACTGAAGCTTCTGAATCAATATTGATCCACTAGATCAAATGCTTTCGAAAAGTCATAGAAAATTCCTGCTACCCCTCTAAATCCTTCATCCAAACCGTTACAGATATAATTCACAACATTCGTAACTGCGTTCTCTGTTCCACTACCCTTTCTAAAACCATACTGGCACTCATATATTAGTTTATTTTTTTCTAAGTACGTTAATAGTTGCCTATGTATTATTTTTTCGAAAAGTTTATCAACAATTGATAGGAAAGAGATAGGCCTGTAATTTTCTTCAACATTAGCACCAGATTCCTTCGGAATTGGAATAATTTTTGAAATTTTTAAAATATCAGGGTACTCCGAAGTCTGTACCATACAATTAAATATATTAAATAATCGTGGCGATATTTCTCTATTGCATTCAAAGAGAGTTTTTGGGGATAAGTTGTCATGACCACAGCTCTTATTAATTTTGAGATCAGAAATAATCTGCGAAATTTCATCAACAGTTGAGCTTTTAAGACGAAGGTAGTTTATATTATAACTAAGTGTCCTAAGACTATTAAATGTATCACAATGAAAAGTTCTGATCCGTTGCTTTAAAACTTTGGGTACTTGCAAAAAATACTGGTTAAAAAGTTCACATTTTACAGAATCCTCTGATATCAAATCTCCATTTAAATTTTTCAAACTAACTTTCGTTTTCACACTTCTACCCAACGTTTCATTTAAGAACCTCCAGTATTTTTTTGGATCATGTTGAATGCTAATTATATTATTATGGTAGTAGTTATTCATAGATTCATTATACGCTTTTTTTATGACTTTGCTAAGTCTCTTTAGTCTATTCTGCACATCTATATTATTAGGTCTTCTGCGTCTTAGCTTCAACAAACGTTCTTTTAATGACATCAAGTTTTGCAAATTCTCATTAAACCATGGTGCAATTATATTCTTAAATAGCTTTGATTTTTTCCTGATAGATACAGAGTTATCGTACGCTTTTGACAAACAGTTTATTAAATTGGAAGTATCAACTGATGGATTATTAACAGTAGATATATTCCGTAAATTGTTCCGAAAATTTTCCCTTAACCTATTGTAATCACAAAATTTCACTTCAAAATCAAAATGTTCAAAACTCTGGACACAATCTTTCAGTCTACAACAAATTATGTTATGATCGGATAGATCACACTCGACCGAGTCTATAGATGAAATATTTGAAAGGTTACTAAACACATTATCAATAGATTTACCAGAAGATTGACGCGTCACTAATGTATGACAGTTTTTAAAATCATAATGCAAAAGTAAATTTGAAAAATCATCTGCTATTCTTTCAAGAAAGTCAATGTTTGAATCGCCAACGGCAATGCAAGGGCCTCGACCGTTTAAATTAATAAAATTCTCAATAATATTTACGAACTTACTAATATTATATTTCTGAGACCTATAAAAAGACATCACCCTAAGTGGAGCACCTTGTATTCTATAATATTGCAGGGATATTACACACAAATATTTGGTTTTACAAATTTCAACAGTGTACTGAAAATCTTGCCGTATGTAAAAAGAAGTACCACCATAGCCATCACTCCTACAACAATGAACGCAATTATACCCAGGAATATCATATATTTGAACTATCTTCGAATTGAACCAAGTTTTTTGAATAGCAATAATACAAGGCAGATTAGGAAAACTAGCAATTAGTGATTTAAATTTATTAAATTTGTTGACTGATGAAATGCTTCTAATATTGACAGAAACAATGTTGAAAAAAGAATAAGTTTTTAAATAATGACAAAAATTATTAAAATTAGAAAAATATTTAGTATTGATCATAAAAAAGAAAAATAAAAAATTGTGTAAAACACATTATAGAAAAGAAATAATAATAATGGTGAGTATTTACGCTGGAGACAAAAATTCCGAATGATTACCATCAAATTCATAATTGGCTGCCGGAGGTCTATTTAATGATTTGCGCTTGGTACCATAAGTTGCAGCTTCTGATAAAATTTGATCAACTTCTTCTTCAGTTTTTATATATCTAGGCTTCGATATTTCGTTCCTCTTAGCATATACTCTGCCCCCAGATGTGTACACAAAACTATATCCAATGATTTTTAAAGCCTTAGCATAATTAAAAAGTTGGAGAGTTTCTCTACTCAAAAGATCGTTAATGTAGACAGACTTCGTACAATCCATCTCTTTAAGTTTAAGTTTTGACTTCATAAGTTTGTCTTTTGAACTCTTATTGCTAAACTTAATCATCATTGCCTTCTTTTCATTATTTTACCTTTATTTCATGCCGTTGCCAGTGGTTTTTCAATTCAGTTGGAAAAAGTTTTTTTTCTAAAACCTTACGTTTAATTTTTTTTCTTAATAATTATATATTTTCTTTTCATCTTTTGGAAGGTAAATTTATTTAATAAATAACACTATGCGACAAAATAAAAAAGGAAATACACCAAGCTAATGCCATAGTGTAGGTTGTGAGTTTTGTTGAGTAGATCTCAAAAAAAAATTTTTTATATTTCTTGAACCCTTCAATGAAAATTTTCGAACTAAAAGTTCATTTGAAAAAATATGTAAAGGGTCCGCCAAATAACTTTTTTTTTTGAAAATGCTTTAAAAAAACTACTGAATATTTTCTCAAATTTCTTTTTTTATTTGAAAGTACAATCCTTCAGGTTAATATTGGAAAATAATTTCATTCAAATGGCTGCCTTGGCTGGCCATGCAGTAGCCTACACGAGCGGTCCAATTTTTAAGCACATTATCGATTGTGTGCAGCTGTATTTCACCAATGGCTTTACGAATATTGTCCTTTAAAGCGTCAATTGTCTCTGGATTGTCGGCGTAACACTTATCTTTGACGGCACCCCACAAATAATAGTGCAACGGTGTCATGTGGCCAAACCACATCAGCTCTGCGGCTGATTATGAGATCTTCAAAAACAGGGCGCAAAACATCGAGTGTAGCTTCGGCTGTGTGGCACGTAGCGCTGTCCTGTTGAAACCAAATGTTGCCAATATCCTCCTCTTCAATTTTTGTGAACAAATATTCGACAACATGGCCCGATAACGATCGCCATTGGCTGTAACGACCACTCCTTGCTCATTGTCGAAGAAAAATGGCCCAATTATGCCTCTTGATCAAAATCCGCACCAAACAGTGACTCGTTTTGGATGCGTCGGCTTTTCAATGTATGCGTGCGGGTTTTCTGTGCCCCAAATGCGACAATTTTGCTTGTTTACATACGCGTCAAGATCAAAATGAGCTTCATCTGAAAAGATGATTTTTTTGCCAAAATCGGCATCTTCTGGTGGACTGGACTGACATATTAATAGAAATAAAATTCTTTATTCATACACTGACAACTTGAAATTAATATATCTTAATTGACAGTTTAAGCTTATTTTAGGACAATATATCATAAAATCTTGCACCATGCCCAGATCTTCAAAAGTTCTGTCACCCAAAAACCGATGATGTTGTAAAGTACAGGGCACTCCCATAAAAGGTGGGTTACCGATTCAGTTTCATCCCTGGTCGAGCAGATTGAGCTTGTCAGCAAAACTGCTCATAGCGAAGTTAGTATTCAGGTTAGAGTGCAAACCTTTATATTGTTGAAGTAGTTCCTTGGTTTTCCTGCTGTCCACTGCTGAACAAAGCAGTTTTGACATTCGTCAACCAACGAATTGATGAATTTCATGCTGCCTTTTCCAATATTTTAAAGTATTCTGCAATTTCTTAAAGTATGTTAAAATATTTTGTATTTTGCAGTAGGGCTGCAAATATCCTCTCTCTATCGTCTCTTCCTCAGACATTTCCGATCCCTAACGTGCCAGTCCTTTACGTTTCCCTCTATGCCACAATGGCCCCTAAACCAGTAAAGGCGAGTGGATCCCCCATCTGCATTTATTAATTTTTTTTTCCAAAAATGGAGAAATGTTATGTCATTTTCAGGAAAAAATTGTTTAAGGTTCAAACAATCTATCCCAGTGTTTTTTATTAACAGATAAGGGCAGCAATAATATTGCATCATCTTAATCTTTGGGTGGTGCAAATATTAACGAGTCAGAGGGGACTTGTTCCCGAAAATCATATATTCCTACGTAACGCTCGTTTTTCTCGGCCAGGACATCCGTATGTGGTCTATTGGCCAGTGGATCGCTGCATTACAGAAAAAGTACGTTTTTTAGTCGGACTATTCGTATGTGGAACTCAATTCCTGCAGAGGTCTTTCCTGTTACGTATGGTATAAAAATATACAAGCCTAATGTCCATAAACACGGTTTTATCTTTCCTTCTTCCCATAACATACTTTCATAGTTCCAAACACAATGCCATCCATCCCCTGAGTGTTGATCGTACGAAACAAAATAACGGCGCTTGCCTTTGTTCATCCGATGGTAATATTAGAGGCTATACTCGAATTTTTAAAATTGTCTGCAACGACAAGTAATATACTATTCCCAACTACGAGGTTATTTAGAAGTTGTAATTTTTTTACTTTTAAGGGGTTAAAAAGGAATAAAATACAGAAATATCATCACATGTATTCAAAAGTAACTTAAAAATGTAATAACTACTTAAAGCGGCTTAAAGTAGCTTTTAATGTACTAAAGTTAGGAATATGATGTACATTTTTAATTTCTAAAAATTGCCAAAATAAGGGCATACATCGTCAAATCGTCAATATGATATTTTTGCAGCTCAAAATCGTCAAAATGACGATAATCGTCAAATCTGGCAGCTATGCACACACAACATATATGATGTGAAAAGCTAGATCGCAATCCTGATTGAAGGTTTGGGATGACCAATTATGTATGTATGTATGTATGACCAATTAAAATTTATTTTCTTAAAAATGTTTCAAATCACAATAAAAATGTCGTTTGCTTTAAAAATTATGAATACATTTATATGTTATTATATAAAAATTTATTGAAATAAATTACATTTTTATAATAAAAGGAAATTTTTATATGATTTTTAAGCGAACAAAAAAATTAAGAAATTGATGCAATAAACTCAACAGAATATTGTCGTAAGCGGTTTACACTGTTCTTACGCATTTCCCTTTTGTGTTCAATACACATTTATTATCATATTTTTCGTTCCTGGATGCCATATTATAAGTATTAAATTAACGCCTTGTGTCTCATAGGTTTGAGATGAACTTATGATACAAACAACATAATACTACTTATGCTTTAATTTATTTAAAACCATATCCTTCTTAGGTACTGATAATTGAAGGGGAAAAGTAATATATAAGTTAATAAGGAAGAGCAAATTCATGTTTAAACATAAACAAAGGAACTTTCTTTATTTTTTTAGCAATTTTAGCGGTAGTAAAAAAAATCTTTCCTATTGTGAAGCAATATAATTTTATTTACATACAACAGACCGCACGTAAAATTACAAATTTTTAAATGACATAAAAAAGATAATGACATCGAAAGACTAGGCCAAAAATTAGGAAATTTGTTTGTTTAATGCCACAAGCATTCCATGCGACTCTCCAGCATTTTTCTTTAAATGAAAAAAAATTAATGCTTTTCGCGCATCATAATTTTCTGGTACAAAATCGGCCATCTTTAATGTGATCAAGAAATATCGCCAACACAAAAAAAGTTAAGGCTCGAGTACAGAGGTTGGGCGCAACTACTGCATAAAGTAGATGCTCACACTCCCACACGGGAAAACTGTTTTGCTGAAGCTGTCATCGATGACGGGGATATAACGATTTTCACCGATGGCTCAAAAATGAAATGTATAAGTAGTTCTGAGTTCTATTCCGATAAACTGCCACTAAACGGTTCACTTAGATTACCTAACCACTCCATTTTATTATAGGTAAAAATGTTTGCTATTGAACCAGCTGCACGTTTGTTTGAAAGCAAGAACTTAACTCCATCGAAATAGATTACATGTGTGGACAGTCAAGCAGAAATCAAAGCTCTGTTGCTCTCATCTCGTCTAATCAAAGGCCATCAGGAGTTGCATGGACTCTATACACCGTGTACATCGACACAACACCCACTTCTACTGTGTTCAGGGCATCTGTGCCATACAAAGAAACGAAGAGGAGGAGAAGATAGAAGGGATATATGCGCCCCTAAAAGAATAATTTCCAAATTGGAAAAAGCAGAATAGTCTAGCAGATAGTGTGTTGGCTTATTAGACGTAAGGCCACGGTTCAAACCCCAGGTCAGACGTCTCCAACAAGTCGAAATATGAAAAAATATTTCTTCTGCGACTTCCTCACAGCAGTTTTCTGGCAAAAACTCTGGGAGTAAATAAAACTGCCACGAAAACTTTCTAAAAAATCTGTCCATCGGAGTCGACTTTAAAATGTGGGCCCCCGCATCTCGTGTATAAAATTAACAAACACAACATAAGTAGTGTGAGAAGCTGAGTCGTAATCTTGACTGAAGGGTTTTATAACAAATTATGTATGTCTGCAGTAGCAATACCATTACAATATTGAAACGTAGAAATAGGTCCTACACAATATCGTAACATCTCTTTAGGTGGATCATTGAGTGCATTACGGCTTGGAAAACTTAGAAAGACTTTCCTCAGGCTCTGGATAACATTGTGTTGTGATGAGGAGTTTACACTGGCAAGCTATAGCCAAGACAATCAATCGGTTTCTAGATTTCTTGGTGGCTTCTTCCAAAGCGTGGAAGTGACTGATAAAGACGATGGTAATATAGAGGACGTCAAAAGTACTGCTATTAACAACGATGAATTTTAAAGTAAGGAACTCGGATTAACCTTCATCGCAGCAACTACGTATATTTATTGATTATTTTTAGGGATGCGTAAATAGGCACATCTAAAATTGAGACAGAGGTTGGTATCTATAACTCTAGCCAACAAGGGCATTAGGCAATAGTAGAAATCGAGTGTAGTTCTTACAGTCATGCTCAACATAGCAAAACCTCTTGAATTTTCCTGCAGCCATCAGGCCTATAGTCAATGCACGCCTCAGATAGTTTGATCAATTATTCATCCACAGTCTAGATCAAAAAATATTTTTTTTTTCGTTTGTCAAGTAATTTCCTTTATATTGTTTTAGTAAGGGAAACTAAAAATTTTTTACAAAATTTTCAAATGCAACAAAAACTTTCATTTAATTTATTATGCAAAATAAAATGCAATTAATATCGGCAATTTGATGACGCGTTTCATAAAACAATAATAAATTTAATTAAAGTAAACGATACGATTTAATACAATTGTTTTAATTACATAATAGAACGTGTTCGGGAATGGACCGCAATGGTGACAGGTAAATAGTAATTGAACTTGTGCTAGACAATAAAAGTTTATTTATTTTTGATATGAACAACAATGTAATTAATAATTATATTAAAACAATTATAATGTGAAAGGGTAGTTAAAACAATGATCGCATTTACTACCACCCACTAGAACACTACTCACTTGCCTACCGTGATAACGAACTTATTACAATTAGTTTCGTGTTAACACCTTCTGGTATTCATACGATAAAAATAAAAGATAATTACATATGTGTATACATACATAAATCATTCCAACCCTTCAGTCAGGATGACAACCTAGCTTCTCACACCACTTATCCGGCGTGTGTTAATTTTTATACATGAGTGGCGGGACCTACAGTTTAAAGTCGACAGATTTATGACAGTAGTCTTCTGGCAAAAACTCTGAAATTGCTACAAAAATTTTTCTCAAAAATCTAACTTTCCGCTTTTGGATAACATTAACACATAAGAAATGGATGGTGTGAGAAGCTAGATTACAGAGTAGCATTGACAGGCAATCTAAGGCAAACTAGTTAGTCAGTTTTAAAAGAAAACCAGGTCTAGAGAATAAAATTAGGCAACACAATTAAACAGCACAATGACAGGCTTCATACATATCGTGGGTCAAAGAATATACATATCTCGTTAATATAGATACATAAATACTATCAGTAGGGTTTGTCAAATCGCCATCAACGATTAAATAAATTGTTTCATAAAAATGTTTGTGTAAGATAATAATCGTTCTACCGAGAGGACTGTTCACAATGTGGTGGATAAAGTTCAGCAAACGTTCGAAGAACACTCCTACGTCGACGAAACACAAAAATTTCCAGGAGAATTCCATACAGCCGAATCGAATTTTGCGTCGTGACTTTGGCTTGCACCGGTATATGTTCGTACATATGTTCGCTGAAAAGGTTCTGGAGTAGTCAGCAACGAAAAACAATTTTAAACGAAAAATCATGTTCGGCAATGATTCTCATTTTCAAACAAATAAAATTATCGAATTTGAGTCCTGCAATGCATACTGAAAAAGTAACAGTTTGATGAGAATTTTGGGCTATGCGTCATCGCTTCATATTTATTTGATGATTAACCACCATTTTCGCCGCATTATCAATTTATTTTTGTCTAAATTTCATGTCTCGAACAACAACGACTTATGATATCAACATGACTGCGCTACGTCCCAGGTATATGCGAATAAGTCACAACCGCAATAGTGCTCCATACCTTTTAAAAACGTTTAAAATATGAGCTCGTAAATTGCAAATAAAATAAAAATAAATTTGTGTTTAGTTTTAATTAAATTCTTCATCGGTCGCACAATTCTGTGTGCCATTGTTCACAACTTGATGTAAACAACAATTACTTTTCTCTGTTATTTCTCTGTTTATACTCTTTGCATAAACAATAACAATTACTATACAATTATTCGACAGATCTTTGTAACGGAGATTTTCAAACCACGATTACTCTCTTCAAACGCACCGCGTCTTCAGACAAGACTGACTGAACTTCACTACAATGTCGCCTGCTTTGCCTTGCGTTTTATTTGGCAAAGTAAACAGTCTGATGAATGTTCTTGAAGGCGAATATTCATGACTTCGCCTTCTCGAAATCTCTATAAATGTAAACATCATTTATTATTGTAGTGTTGTTGTTAAATTTTTGTTTACTTGTTTACCTTTTTATTATGATGGTGTTTGTATTTATATTAAACAGTACGATCATTTGTTAACAGGTTTGTTCATTGCATTGTTTTGTTTCTGTAGCTTTTGTTTATAATTTTAATGTTAGGCAATGTAAAAGCAAAACACCAATATCTAGATTTTTCATTTTCATAACAATATTTTTATTCCTGTTTATGGTTTGAATCGATAATAAGACACCACGATAACTTGCTCTCTAGGGCGATTATGTAGACTGTGATTGACGATGTACTACCTCTCAGCAGATTTCTGGCAAAAACTCTGGGAGTCGTTGGGCGTCGACTTTACCTGTAGGTATCGCCACTCGTGTTAACATACATAACATTAGGGGTGTGAGAAGCTAGATCGTAATTCTTCTGAAAGATTATAATGAACAATTATGTATGTGCGTATATATGTATGCATATAAATGAAATAAAAATTGTGTACTATTATATACTATGTGTGCTATATATAGTTTAGTTAACGAGGGATTGGCTTGTTGTTTTGATATAAAAATTAGAAATCGCCGTTTGAACCCTTGTTATAGTAAACAAAACAATTAAAATTACTAAATTTTACACTTAGGGCCATTATTACAACTTGTCGTTAAACTTGGGGTTAGTTAAAGGTACCTTTAGGTAAAGGGAAGTGGAAAGTTACCTTTAACTTATTTTCGTTATTACAACCTACAGATAAAATTTTTAAAAATATGGCAGTGCAGGAGCAATGTCGATAAAAGTGCTCAATTATACAAGTTTTTTTTTAACGCAGTGGCAACCGCGGGCTTTGTTTTTTGTTGTATATACCCATTTTGTTTAAATTTGAAGTTGCCATAATAAAAATAATATATGATAGGTCAAACAAGTTCAAACATAAAGTAACCTTTAAATGTAAAATGTAGGATGATCCTCCCTTTAGCTTAACGGTCATTTCTATCTTATTGGGTACTCATAATAACGAAAAACAATTTATCTGCCCGTTAAAATCCTCCATTTAGTTAACTGCAAGTTGTAATAATGGCCCTCAGAGTTTTTATTTACGCTGTAGTTTAAAGGTTTTAAATTTACACAATAAATGCTCGAAGGCTAGACCTTAAAAGAAATATATTTTTACAATTATTTAATTGATTAATTAATTTAAATTTATAATTTTAATTAACGAAACGGTCTCATTGAATGAACAAAAATAGCATACTCAAGTCAAATTTAATTCAACAAGTGTTTTTAGGCAATAACATAGATTAAAAGGAGAACAAGAGCAGAATCTCAACAATTTTAAATAACAACCACACAAATAGTAAAGAAATAAAAGCAAGTAAACAACGAGTTAAAAATAAAATTGTATTAATTTTCTGGAATAGTGTAAATAACATTTATTAACTAATTAGGCTGGTTCTACTCCATCTCTCTGTATATAATGTCAGCAATGCACAGTAATTTTAGTTTATTTATTATTGGAGTTTTTAGGTTACGTTTATAAAGTTTTTTAATTATCTTTTCATTACATACTGAAATTTTGTTTAATAGGGTCTTTCAGTTGATACCGGCAATCTTGTTGAAGGAACGTCTAACAAATTAGTTTCATTTCAGACTATTTTGCCAAATCAACATGGTCGTTTACACAACGACATGAGTTCTTAAAATGCGCTGTGGAGCAGTTGGCAACTGATTCCTAATTTTCAACGAAAAAAATATTTTTAATGGATGGGTACGGGAACAAACAATATTACAAAATTTGGAACGACACCAGTTCACATGAGATTCAATAGTATGCTAGAGATCCAAGTGGATTTGGCTTGGCTGGCACTTGCAACGTCCAGAAAATATTATAATTTGCTCGTCCATTGACATGTTTGGAACAAGACGATTTCTGGAGGCAAGTAGGCTTCATTAACACGATTTCCACAGAGAATAAAATCTCTTTCATTGAAAATATCCGAACCCTGCTGATCATCCATTTTCAATTTAAAAAAATTATTATTTGCGTTAAACTTTCTTAGACCTGACGTGCACTTATCTGTACGGAGAAATAATTTCATGACATTACATTTTTAAACAATCAAACAATTTATATACTCTATATTTGAGAAAATGTATGATATTTATAAATAAAAAAGAGATTTTAAAATGAAAACGATGCCATCTAATGATATTTATTTAATTTTAATATCATGAACAAGACTATTAAACTGGCATTACGGACCTCAAGATATTACTACCTGGTATAAACCTACATAACGTAAGTGTACCCTAAGACTCAAGTAAGACGGATCTCATCCGTTCACGACCATAACATTATCATACATATGTGCTTCTACGGTCGTAAAATTTCAGTTAAAATTAAGATAAAAGTAATTGCTTCTAGTAATTTAGGTACTGAAGGCTAGTTTTTCATAAAATGAAGAATTTGCTAGAAAAATTTCATTTTGAATATCTTAATGATGCAAAAATTAAGGCTTCTACGTATATCTTCAAACCGAGACCTTGGCATAACGTTTGATATACAATGTGTCCCATATCCATTTCTGAAGGCCAATAATCTCTAAATTATGACAAAATATAGAGAATTCTAGACCATTATTATGAGATGAGAATTTAAAAGAAATTAAGTAAAACAGAAGAAACGGTCGGAATGTATTGTTATGTTTTTGCCTATTAAAAACGTCTATAATATGAGCTTGTAGATTGCAAAAAAAAATTAAAATAATACGGTGTTTAGTTTTAATTAACATTCTTTATTATTCGCACAATTCTGTGTGCCCTTTGCATAAACAGTAACAATTACTAGCTAATTGTTCGACTGATTTTTGTAACGAAGATCTTCAAACCACGATTACTCTCTTCAAACATAACGCGTCTTCACGCAAGACTTACTGAACTTTTACTCACTCTGTCGCCTGCTTCGTCTGCTATGGCAACCAGCGTTGGCAGTAATTTTTTATTTTTATTTCAGGGAAAAAATCTTTTTTTTACAAAAAAAAAACTTGTTTTCTACAAAAATATCAACATTTTTAAAGGAAACACCGGAGACCGGTGCCCTCTATTCGTGTTTCTTTGCTACTTTTGCCCGGCACTAATAAAGTTCACAATATTTTATTTAAAAATGTAAATATTTCGTGTTATTGTTGAATTTATTGAAATTTTGAATTTTTCGAAAAAACTTGTTTTGTTAGAAAACAACTTTAATGAAAACTTTTTCGCATCTCAAAAAACTTGGAAAAACGGAAAACTTTGCAAATGGCAACGCTGATGAAGGCGAATGTTCGTGTTCGAGACATCGTTGTTTCATTATGTTATGTATTTTGTTTACATTTATTCTTATAGTATTGGTTGTTGTATTTTTGTTTACTTGTTTACTAGTTTTTGTTGTTATATTAAGCAATGCGATAATTTGTAAACATGTTCATTGCCTTGGTTTTGTAGCTTTTGTTTATAATTTTAATGTTAAACGATGTAAAAGCAAAATACCAGTATCTACTTTTTTTTATTTTCGTAACATTATGCTATCTGGGCCAATTTAAAAACATGTTTAAGGTTTCTAAGTAGCTCAAAGATGTATTTAATTACAAATATTGAATTCCCAGGCAAAAATTTCTTTAACTCCAACATCAGATACGTTACGGAAATTGTCTTGTTTCAAAAGCCTTCTCTCTATCATTGTCTTCCCTATTATTTTCCATCAATTTATGCTACATTTCATTTTCATTGAGTTCTTCCTCTGCAAAGCGTAATCAACAATACAATAAAAAGTAAGTAAATTATCGTAATAGTAAGGAATCATAACCTCTGTATGTAAGTAAACAAATTCGCTTACGAATCATAGAGACACCGGTGTCACTTAGTGTTTATAATAAATTTTTTACGTTTTTAACACAAATAACTTTTTATATTTATTAAAATAAGAAAATATACCCAACAAGCAATAAATAGCATGGCACGTCAATGAAAATACACCCAGCTAATAACATAGCGTAGGTTGTGAGTTTTGTTGAGTAGAACTCAAAAATTTTTTTATATTTCTCGAACCCTCCAAACTTGTTTTATTTGACAAAACCCGTATTTTTGATCTTTTCACACAAAATTATTGATTACCAAAATATTTTTTAAACTATTTTCAAAATCCAAAGTTTTTTGAAAAGGGAACAGATAAACTTATAAAATGGTATACATAAACATGTGATTCAAACTTAAATGTTATGAGTTTTGATTGGGTAAACTTGGAAAATATGAAATTTTTTAATTTTTTCAAATTTAGTTATTCTTAATGGCAAATTTAATTAAAAAATATAAAATAACTGATGATATTGTGAAAGAGCATTATATTGTGAAGAGATTGATCAAATCAGACAAAAATCGGACAAAAATTACCGTAGTTATTATTTAAATAGTAAAACAGTCGTGTTATATTTGTATGTATGTCATTTTAGCAAATGAACTTTCAGTCAAAAAATTGTCAGAATTTTTGATGGATCTTGATTGTTCATCAGAAAATGTGTCAACTTCACGTTTGATCGACCAGAAGTCGGCCAATATTTGTGCTTTTTGCAAATATTATTATTCCGCTTTGCGCAAATCTTGCCCAACTTGAAATTGATACATTTTCCAAAAAAACAATCAAGATCCATCAAAAATTCTGAAAATTTTTGAACTTAAAGTTCATTTGATAAGATAACATATATAAAAATATAACACGACTGTTATACTATTTAAATAATAACTACGATAATTTTTGTTCAATTTTATCAAACGAAGTGTCAAACTCTTCACAAGAGAATGCAGATTAAGAATGTCATCACATATTTTATATTTTTAATTAAAGCTTGCTGCTATGAATGGACAAACCTGAAAAAATATGAAACAAATATCGTATTTGCCAAGTTTACCTCATCAAACTTTATAGAATATTAAGTCGAATAATATATATATGTATACCGTTTTAAAGGCCCATTTCTCCTCTTTCTAACAAAGTTTAAGATGGTGACATTGGTCGAGAAATGTTTGTGTAACCAGTAAATTTGTGCGTAAAGTCCAAAATAATAGTTTTTTTCAAATAAAACAAGTTTGGAGAGTTCAAGAAATATAAAAAAACTATTTTTATGTTTTACTCAATAAAAATCACAACCTACACTATGCCATTAGCTCGGTGTATTTCATTTTTTTATTTTGTAGCATAGTGTTATTTTTCCATTAAAATTTTTTGTTATATCAGCATCTATTGCTTATGTTCACTATTTTTAAATTTCATAGAAAAAGAAACAAAAATTTTATATATTTACTAAGACTGAAAAGAATTCAAGGTAATAAATGAATATTTAACATTTTTTACATAGCGCTAGAAAAAAATGCTCGCAGTACAATGCCATGACACCCCCTACTAGTACATACAAGCAACAAAAAAAAGTTATGTATTTATGATGTGTGGAATATGCAAAACGATTTTAAAATTACATCACACACATTTGCTTTAAAATTTTAAATTATTCTACTTTCGGACGGTTGTTTGCCTACTACAGATGGTTGTTTGCCAGTAGAGGTCAAAATACCTTCACTAGAGGCAGGTCCACTGAGACTGTACTAAACTCTAGTGGGGAACATTGAAAAAGCTTTGGCTTAGAAACTTTACTCTTTGGCTGAGGAGGCTGTCATCAAGAATATCAATTCGGAAGTTGTTGTTAGTTACCGTAGTAGAGGACTTGGTAGAAGACCAGCAGAGACATGGTTTTAAGGTCTATGGTTATGCAGATGATTTGGCAATTGTGTCCGGCTTCGATCCGCACACTCCCTCTGTGACATGAAACCAGGCTTAAAAATTTACACCAAAATGGTGCTCATCGTGTGGTTTAATTGCCAATCATAGCAAAACAGATTTGCTGTTTGCTTTTTATATAAGGTATCCATTTTTAACTTACAGATCCTTAACGGGGTTCTAGTCTTCTTATCCAAGATGGTTAGGTGTCTGTGGATCATTCTTTATCCCAAGCTCTAATTACAGAATAACATTATTGATAGGGCTAGAAAAGCGCCATTAGAGCTTTACAACTGCAAAAAGAAAGTAAGCAAGTTCTGGGGTCTCAGAACAACCATCACATTCAGGCTCTATAGGGCCTTGGAGGAACCAAACTTGCTCTATGTGGTGCGCATGTCTGTTGGACGGTGCCAAACACCAATGCCATTTTCGGCTAATTGACGGAGTACGAAAGAGTTTTGGTCACCATCGCGATCTGTTCCACCACAAATGGAGCATTATTTGCTGTACCAAAGTGCCTTACCTTTGAACTTCTAATAAGACAGTGAGACTGACGCAATACTGACCCAATCTGGACTATAAACATGCTGCTCTATTGCAATGATATTTGCACATTAGGGTCGATTACATGAGTTGTTATAACTTTCTGATTAGAACATTCGATTTTAGACTTCCAACTAGAGACTTTTGGACAAAAGTTCCAGTTCCCGATGAGACCCTTGAAAACTACACTGATAGGTGAAACGTGACTCGTAGGGTGGGCTGTGGTATATTTATTATGCATGTTTTCCAAGCAGAGGTCATGGCAATTTTGAAAGCGTTGCATTGCTTCTTTAGAGGCGGGATTTTCTCAGAAAATCTCTTACTTTACTTGGACAGTCAGACAAAGTTTAAGTTCCTAACGAACCTAGTTTTCACCGTCCGTCATTGCCGATGAATGCCGAGAAGAAATTTCCAATCATTCAAATATAACTCTTATATGGGTTCCGGAACATTAGGATATCTTTGGAAATTACGTTACAGACGAGCTGGCCAGGGCCAGTACGGAGCGCGGAATATCCGACCTACTTTTGTTATTGAATCACATGGCCATCCGTTGCACAGTAGTCATTCTTTTGGGCCACTATCCGTTTGGTAGGGAACCGAAAGACATGGCATTCCGACGAATGACTTCTGCAATAATTGTCAGTTTGAGGACAAAGGAAAGACTGTCCTTCATTCACGTGTCTTGCTACCAAGTGGTGGATGTTTTCGACCTGTCATTTTCTAACATTCTTAACCGAACTTTTCAATAGCATGATTTATTATTTATTTTTCTTTTTTTGACTGGGATGGTTTCCTTTTGATCCCCGAGTAGAATTGACTAAAAATTAAAACACACAACATCAGTGGTATGAGAAGCTAGGACGTAATGCAGACTGAAGGGTTGTAATAACCAATTATGTATGTATGTATGTGTCTGTATATTAAACTTTCCGCTGATGAACCACATAGATGTGGACATAAATTTGGAAACAGATCTTATTTCTTTATATTATGAACGCACTCAAGATGATATGGTGTATCACAAAAATATTGCTAGACATCTGGAAATAAAACAAAGCAAACATAAAATTCGAATTAAATTGACACTGAAAAATGTTCAATCTATCTGTTCAATGAGTTCTAAGTTATGGTTCCAGTGGTCCTTTAATTATTGTCAGAATTGTGGCCACTTTAGGCTGACTTACTTTTTGCAATTCTACACAACAACAAAACCCCTTTAACATTCCTTTTAGCTACTTTTTGCTTTAAAAGATAACAGAATAGCAACGTAGATAGAAAATGCTCTTAAAATTTAATCCAACTTATGCTGTGTTTTGGTCACAAGTTTGCCAAAAGGGTGTAAACGTGTGGTAACACTTAAAACCATTACAATGGTTTTTCATTTCAAAGCTGCTTTAAACATAGGTTTCACTTTGCGCAACAGTTTTAAGGCCAAGGAAGAGAAGGTGTAGTTGTTGAGAAAACTATAGAAAATAAAAAAATTATCCCTTTAGCAAAAATAGGACGCGGGTTGGATATGTACTATGATTTGGCAAAGTTAATGGTAAAAATTGATTACATTATGATCCCATTTTGTTCAAATAGACATTGTCTTGGTATTGTTTGCTTTACAGTATCGCTGAAATTAATTCCATTAATCTCATTAACAAAACCCTTTTTCTCTAAATTCAATTTTATGTTCAGAGTTATCTTTCTAGAACCTACAATCAGGTCGGTGACTAGCATTTCAATCTGTTGGATATAAAATAACAAAAAAATGTAGTTTTGGGAGCTTGAGGACTTGAGGCAGAAGTTTTATTGTAAATAATTTTTTAATAATATCTGGTAGATATTATAATCAAAGCATTGACTTTTTAAATATGATTTCCGGCATATGTCTGCTGCAGCAAAGAGTTACATGGTCCATCCTATAATTACATTTTTTGAACACTTTTTTTGATAAATCAGGTCATATGGCGTCAATATGGTTTGAATATTGGTTTTCAATTCGTCAAGAGTCGCTAGCTTGTCGATATAAACCATTGATTTACGACAACTATATACAAATTAATTCATAGAGGAACGCGAGTGCTAAACAGAGTGCTTTTCTTAAGGAATATCCTACTAAATATAACATTTTTATATACATGTATAATCTTTGAATTTTAAACTTACTCTGAGTAGAAACCAACAGTTTTGCTGTGTAAACCAAAAATGTTCCCTTATTTGCCTTATGATTTGTGAAAACCCTCAAAAATCTTTTGTTTTATTATAAATAGAAATAAATTAATAAAATAAATATAAAAAACATTTATTATTTGAATATATTATTGCTTAATATTCATTAGGTCTCTAAAATATATTGGGGTACCTTGAATTTTTCTGACACATTTCTTTCAAAGCGAACAAAAAATTTCGGTATATAAGTTTTAAATCCATATGTAAAAGGAATGGAACAAATTTTTTATTTATTTGTACCAAGTGCACTCTGAAGCGCACAGTTTGGCTATATTTTATTAATTAAATTCTTGAGGGAAAATGTCCCTTCTTTTATACAAAAATTTTGGCTGATTTGACAATTCCAAATCAACCCCTTACTTCTAATAGAATTTTTAAATCAGCTTAATACTATAACACATGTTTGTGTGTACATTAAATACTTAACTATATTTAAAGCATAGTTTACCATTTCATAGCACAGTTGTGCAAAGAGAACTCACACGCATTCTTGTGTTCTTTCATTTAGTTGTCGATCAGACTGCGACAAGAACACATGTGTGGCGGATGCGTTATCATTTTATTTCAGCATAACACTCAAAAAATATTTTATGTTAAAAATGTTCTATGTTATTAGCTAAGCGTATTTCATTTTTTTTATTTTGTCGCGTAGTATAAATTTTTTTAAATGCTTTGGAATACTCGCTTTTTTTCTTTTAATAAAAAATGGATTTTTTATTCTTTTTATTTTTATTTATCTAAAAAAACATGGCATAATTTTTAAGCCAAATAAATGTGTTCTTTTAATAAAAAATTTATTTTTTTATTTTATTTTTATTTATCTAAAATTATTAAGCCAAAGTTATATAGCTTTACATATGTATGCTGATGAAATGAAAATAAAAATAGCGTATATTACT
Organism: Sarcophaga variegata; assembly: GCA_932273835.1. NCBI lineage: Eukaryota > Metazoa > Arthropoda > Insecta > Diptera > Sarcophagidae > Sarcophaga > Sarcophaga variegata. The sequence goes on along the minus strand of OW026358.1, from coordinate 29,953,185 downwards.
AACACTTTTCTATGGCTGTAAATAAATAAATTCTCTCAACTTATTTTCTCTCTCTTACTCACTAACACATAACCAAAAATTTTTTGACGAACCCTGATTTAAATGCTTTGTGTGTGTGTTAATCGTGGGACAAGCGGATGTCATATGACACGCGCCCGCTGTCCATAATAATTCCCACGGTAAAGTGTGAAGAGAGCCACACAAAGTGTCAAATGACAGTCGCGTGTGCGCATTACTGTTGTGGCGTTATACGCAGCAGCGACGGTCAGCAACATTGAGTCAAGTGGTCACTGCTCATATGTAATTGGATATTCTTTTGTTTATGCACATGAAATGTTGGCTTTGACAACACAGTACAATGATTTTACGTCTATTTTAATTTATATTTTATTAGTAAACTTAAATAGTATGATTAAGAATATTAATCTTAATTTAACGTAATCCAATCTTAATATTATTTCTTATTTAATTTTAATATTTATTTTGAATTTAATAAATGTTTAATGACCTACAAAAATTTATTTTAAAGATTATCATTTCACTTTTCTGGCCAGTTTAGTGTTATAATTAAAACTGTTTGTTATATAGCTTAAGTCTATTTTTATGAACTACTTATTCTTTATTATTTTTCTTATCACCTATAGTTACATTATTTCTTAAATCTATATTTTTAATTTTGTATGGACATTTATATGATTCCTCTAGTTTATGTCCTGTATTATTCCTAAGTAAAACTAAATCTCCTATTTTAAAATTATAATCTAATGTATCCTTATCATAGTTATTCTTCTGCTTGATTTTATTTATTTCTAATAAATGTTTTACTCTCTTAAGTGCAACTTCTAATCTAAATTTTGCCTCTTTGGCATAATCGTCTACATTGTATAATGGAGTAATTGTGTCTACTTCATTGAAATCTTTAAAACTGTTTGGCACTTTGCTTTCTATTGTACCCAAGGTCTGGTGATGATGTGCTGTTGATGTTAGTTTCTCGATTTTCAACAGAGTGGACAATTCGTTTAGTATAGAATTTTTATATTCTGTACCCATGTCCGAAATGAACGTCTTCATTGGGCCATAGGTAAGTACAAAATTTTCAAATATCGCTTTTGCGATCGTCTTAGCCGATTTATTTGGTATTGGTATTGTTACCAAGTGTTTAGTTAAGTCACTTATTAATGTGACTGCGTACTCATTTCCATGTATTGATCTTGGAAATGGTCCAATTGTGTCTGTATACACTGTATCAAACGGTTTGTTAGGTGTTTCTGTTATTATCATCGGGCCTTTAACGTGCTTGGTTGTTTTCGTTATTTGGCATTTGTGGCAAGCTTTTACATATTTAGCTATGTCCTTTGTCATATTTTTCCAGTAGTAGTATCTTTTTATTTTCTCTGCGGTTCTATATATGCCGCAATGACCTCCTTCGATAGGTTCATCATGATATTTCAGCATGACTTCTAGAATTTCTTTAGAATTCTTTATATCAAGTGTATTTATTTCATTTAAAAGCGCTATTTTAATTCTATGTAGTACGAAAGTATGTTCGAAAATTTTCTCACTAGGTGCTACTTGTAGTTTATTAACATTTAATTTACTGGCCGCTTTCTCGAGCCTAGAGAAAAATTGTCCTAAGTCAAGTTTCTCTTTAGTAAATATATCATTTATATATATGCTAGCTAATATGGATTTTCCCTTCTTTTTATTGGGATAAATCTTCAATTTATAATATTATATAACATTTTGTTATATAATATTTTATATTTTGTAGTGAATCCTCACTTTCCAAAGATACAGCGTTTAAACTATTGGTCTGCGTGATAGCACGTTTCAAATAATTATTATTTTCCTACTGCGGACTAGTAACAATTTCTAATAAATTAAAGGTTGTAGTACTTTGTTAGGACATAAATAATAAATTAATTATTTACAATAGATAAGTTAATGAAAATAAAATTTGAAGTGAAGAACTTACGCTACATATATGTTTTGTAAACGAAAAATCCAATAAGTCGCCCACACATACATATTTGATATCCATTCGTTACTGTAATATTAAAAGAGAGCTATGTTGAGTTAAGTGTTTCTGATAAATTATATTATACCGGGTCCGCCATCTAACGTTTTTTTTCAACTAGTGCTTATTTCGTGAATGGTAACACTTAGCTCATGTCTGATTCGACAGATAATTAGTTTTATCCTTCCGCTGAACGAATATGGACCATCCAATGCGTTTTGGCTTCGCTAAGTGGGCCTGCGATCGGCTTACAGAATATGCCGATTTTGGCAAAAAAAATCATCTTTTCAGCAAAATTGTCGCATTTGGGGCACAGAAAACCCGCACGCATACATTGAAAAGTCGACGCACCCAAAACGAGTCCAGAGGTATAATTGGGCCAATTTTCTTCGAAAATGAGCAAGGAGTGGCCGTTACAGTCAAAGGTGATCGTTATCGGGCCATGTTGAACGAATTTTTGTTCACAAAAATTGAAGAGGTGGATATTGGCAACATTTGGTTTCAACAGGACGGCGCTACGTGCCACACAGCCGAAGCTACACTCGATGTTTTGCGCCCTGATTTTGAAGATCGCATTATCAGCCGCAGAGCTGATGTCGTTTGGACTCTTCGGAGCTGCGATTTGACACCGTTGGACTATTATTTGTGGGGTGCAGTCAAATATGAGTGTTACGCCGACAAGCAAGAGACAATTGACGCTTTAAAGGACAATATTCGTGAAATACAGCTGCACACAATCGATAATGTGCTTAAAAATTGGACCGATCGTGTAGGCTACTGTATGGCCAGCCGAGGCAGCCATTTGAATGAAATTATTTTCCATTATTAACCGGAAGTATTGTACTTTCAAATAAAAAAAGAAATTTGAGAAAATATTCAGTTATTTCTTTTTAAATCATTTAAAAAAGTTATTTGGCGGAGCTTAATTTTAAGATCAATTTGTATGCCAAATAATAAACTCGTAAACTCAGTAAATCAGGTGTCTGGTATCATAGTCTATGCAGTGGTAATTTATTTATACCATAACTTGTGTTGTAGCAATAACAAAATTAAAAATATCTGATGCAACAAAGTGAAAGTCTCTCCAACTACACCGAAATAAAGGATAAAAGTTATTATTATTTATTGCTAGAATGTGAGAATATAGAAAGTTGTGTGATAATCTGATGAAACAAACATTGAATTTTTTAAAGTACTAACGCAAGTAGATTAACATGGTATTATATAACTTGATTAACGTGATATAACTTAAATTTTCCCAAATTTGCTGTTAAACAATATTGATTTTGAAGTGATCATTCCATGTCATTCTTACGAGTTTGGAGTTTCGGGAGATCAAAGAAACTATTGCGGGACCCAATCCGAAGCAATCTCATATACCACTGTGTATAGCAATGAAAATTTCTTTAATTCTTAATGCTGTTGTAGAATTTGAATATCACACTAAAGAGTGGCAGGGCGCCCAAGTTAAGACAACGTTAAGAATGGCACGAATCACACGAAAGCGGAATTATTCAGAATCATAAGCTCATTGTCAACAATATTAAAAACTTTCAAAAATCTTCTGTTTCTGCATGAAACGAACAAGAACACGGACGAGTGTAAATGGAAAAGAATCTTTCCAAGAAAAAACTTTTATCGACGTCTCACAAACTTTCGACAGTTATGGGCACGATGGCCTAATACATAACGTGGAGATGAATTCATCAATCCATATTGTGGGATTATGAAATCAAGGTAGTCAAGTAGGTAGCGTGTGAGTTTATTAGACGTGTGGCCACGATTTAAACTCCAGGTCAGATATCTCCAACTCAAGGAAGTATGAAAAATATTTCTTCAGCGATTTCCTCATAAGCGGTGTGTGAGGCTAGGTCGTAATCTTGACTGAAGGGTTGTAAGAAACAATTATGTTATGTTATGTATATGCCAGGATTTTAAAAACTGCCACTTTTTAATGACACAAGCAGGCCATCAGCCTCTCACTATGAGCAGAGACGCTGATGAAATTTATCTTGTCGATGGACTAACCCACAGAGCCATGTTGATTTGTTTCTACTAGACGTCACAAAAAAAGGAAACAGACGGTAATAGACAGGAGGGGTAGTTCTTAGATTCTAAGAATTGTAAACCTCCTTACACTTAAGGCCTCTCATCACGACACAAAACTAATGTTAATTTAATTTGGTCTTAAAGGGTAAATAAGTAGTAACAGTGCATATTAAAAAATATTGGTTATTAAAAACAAATGCGAATGTAAATACAATATGTGTGCAAAAATTATTTAAAAAAATTTCATTTTATATTATATTCGCGGTATTAGTTATGGAAACCGATATTTAATAACCTTCATATGATGTTGTTGTATCGAATAAAATTTGGCTGTTTTTCAAAACACAAAAATCAATTTTTACGCTCAATTTCAAATGAAATCAATTATTTAATTTGTTTTAAAGTGCGTGGCTTTGAATAGCGATAACTGTAATGGTGGGAATTTTAATTTTTATTAAAATAAGGGATATAAAACATTTGTTTCATACACTTGCGGATACAATGTAATTCATACGCACGTAAACTAAATAAATTAAATTTTGGTGTTATTTTAATGTAAACAGAACATAATTAATAGATTTAAAATAAAGTTCAAAAGTTAGGAAAAACAAAATGTAACTACAATTTAGTAAAATTGGAGCTAATTCTCCCATATAAAATCAAAAAGTTACCCATTTATTTGCTTGTTATATTAAGCAATTTTTAGAGTGGCCTACTATTATCCTACGTTATACACTGGTGAACAAGACTACACATAATTAAAGAAATATGAACTTTATATTTGTAGATTATTTATTACAATAAAAAACAATCCATATGTTCATTGGCTTTACACTCATGTAAAAAATTAACACACACAACATAAGTGGTGTGAGAAACTAGGTCGTAATCCTGACTGGAGGGTTATAATGACCAATTATGTTATATGTGTATGTAAGCCTTTAATTTAATTAAAAATAATTAAATAAAAAGAAATACCGTCGTTAAATCACCTCAATTGTGCTTTAATTTTTGCAGCCTCAGACGACCTAATGGACTTACTAATACTTAAGCAATGTTAAATACACTGTGTCGTAACCGTCATCATTGTTCCCTTTGCTGGTAATCTCCGTATATCGTCGAACATATAATTACCGTTAAATTCACTTCATCTCAGAACAATACCACAAGGCGTTCTCCAATACTTTTCAAATTCAATACAATGTAGTGAAGTGCATTAATTGAAAGTGTGCTTGAAAGTGAACTCAAATTCGTTCTTCTGCTTGGCCTGAAACTGTAAAACCATGGCTATAAGTCTGTATTGAAAGATAAACGAAGAAAAAAATTAACTTCGTTCCTTTTACGTCTCGCGACTTTGTTAGTTTGTTGCAGAAATTCAACAAGTAAAGAACAAAGGAGTGAAATGTGAAGAATAAAATGTGATAGTGGTTGGCAATGTGGATCTGGTTGTTAAAGTTATAACTCAAATGCTTTGCATATGAATTATGTTGCCAGTTAGACTAGTTAACAGCGATTTCTTGCATCGGCATGTTGACAGTAAAAAAAGATTGCTCTGTGAAAAACATGATAAGAAATTTAATCTATTAATCTGTTCTTATTGATTAAAAAGGTACAAATACAAAAGGACAATAGGCAAGATCGGGGATCTCAGTCCACCTATCATATATTGGCTCTATCGGGACATGATGGAGCCAACCTTCTTTTTCGGCATACATTTCTGACGGACGTATGTAAACACCAATACTACTGCCTACTACATAGTACGTAGGAAGTCGACTGTGCTGACCACGCGTGCCCCCTCTTCCAAGCATTATTTGTTATACTCAACTGGCTCCCTCTTGACCACCTATTAAGGCGGAAGCCTGAATTGGTGGCAGTAAGGCTCAATGCAGGTAAATCCTGACCCAATTTGCACTGTAGACACGCTACTGTTCTGGGAAGACATAGATACATTAGGATGGATTATGTGATTTCTTACAACTTTCTGAATGGAACATTCGATTTTAGAATTCCAACTAGGAACTTCTGGACTGGAGATCCGTAGGTTATCGATGGGATCCTTGAAGTTTATACTAATGGCTCTAAGATGAGTAACAGGGTAGGCTGTGGTATATTTATTAAGGTTGCTGATATTAATTTTTCTTATGTTCTTCCTGATCACTGTAACGCTTTTCAGACAATGAAAATTTTAAGCGAAATTAATACGTCGAATAGATAAGAGTGAATGGCGACTTTACCAAGAAAATTATCTTCAGCAACGGGGCATGCTTTCACCTCAGCGGATTTGTTGACAAACAGAATTGAGGAATTTGATCAAATGATAATCTGCAAGTGATTATTGGTGCGGTTTATGGGCTGGCGGTGTTATCAAGCCGGATTTCTTCGAAAATGAGATCGGCCAAGCAGTTATCGAGAATTGTGTTCGCTATTGCGACATAATAACGGAGTTCATGCGGCCAGAAATTAAGGATATGGACCTAGACGACATGTTGATCTAACAGGATGGTGCCACTTGTCACACAGCCAACAAAGCATTAGCACGAGAAAAAGCAAAAGTGAACGCCAATAAGGCAAGAATAATTCACGAGCTAAATTATGTTTCAGAGTCATTGAAAATACGGGCCATCGGATAAAGATATGCCACCGAAACTGAGGCCAGCATTTAGCCAATATTTTGTTTCACACATAATTGTCACGGATTCTTCTATCTTAATAAGGAATATTAAGGTAAAGTTAACTTTAAAAGTATTTTCATTTTTCTTTTTTCATGTATTTAGTTTTATAACAAGCGGGTATAACATTAAACCAGTGCAGCAATAACAGCCGAGTGAGCAACAGCAGAATGGAACGACAATTGCAGTTGAAAATAAGTCAAATTTCTGCATTATTAATGGTATGGTCACACCTATTGTATCTCAGCCATTTGCTTACATTGCATTCGTTCACTCCATTGGGTATACCAAACAAAATGCCACCTCTTTAACCATCTTTTTCCAGCTTTTCAGTTTACATCCGTTTTATGCACCGAAAATTCAGCACAAAGCTGAATTAATATTTCCATACGTTATGGTACTCATTGCTTACATCCTCCAAGTTCTGATGCCACTCTTCTAACAGATAGCACTACAGTTGTAAGTATTGTAACACACCCATCTTCCAGATAACGAACATACATTTATTTCTTCTCCTCTATTACTACTGCTTGCCTTGCTGACGGTAGCAGTGCAGTGGCAGTAAAATAGCCTTGTGGGAAATCTATCCTGTGAACTGTGCTGCTTGTTGTAGACTGGTGAGGAAACTTTTTAGTTGCCAAATTTTAAATTTTTTTGTCTTTTTTCACATTTTTACCACTTTTTGCTGTTACATCAACATTTGCAACTTTAGTTTGTGCTGTTCCAGTAGTAATTTGTAACTTCACTAACATACTATTACACTCACATATTTTCTTTATTTTTCAGTGTCGATTTTTGTATTATAAAAGGAGTATTCATGATATGTGTGAATGCCAAAAATGCTCGATAAGGTTTGCCATTTCATTAACAACCGAAAAAAGCTTACGTAAACGCTAACTAATGGCCATACTTAATTGGCCATTAATAACCCGATTAACGGATTTCAGCCTGCCGAAACACAGACTTCCAGGCGCCTCTGCTTCTTGCGCGCCTACGCCTGTTGGTCACACCAACCCTCCTCCATTCGAACGACATGGCCGAGCCAGCGCAGCCGCTGGATATTAATACGCTGCACAACGTCTATGTCGTGGAGGAGCTCATACAGCTCACTGTTGAATCGGATGCGGAAATCATCGCCAACTCGAACTGAACCGAAGATCGATCTTAGGTAGGACTTTTCTCTCAAATACTCTGCTGCTGCATCAGTGCTTAGTAGTATGTTTATGTACCTTCGGGGTCACTTATTTCATACAAAATTTGGAGCATGCATAGCTGTAAAAGAGTAAGAACATTGTAGAATTGTGAATTGAGTAGCATAGTTCTCTCTCGTACGACCAAACTAATACTCTACAAGACGCTCATCCTACCCGTGCTTCTTTATGGCGCAGAGGCATGGACACAATTAAGCACAGTAGTATGTTTATGTACCTTCGGGGTCACTTATTTCATACAAAATTTGGAGCATGCATAGCTGTAAAAGAGTAAGAACATTGTACAATTGTGAAAATGAATTGTGTGCGATCGGTCTTTAGGTTTGTAACATGTATTATGAAAAGGTATTGCTTTTTAATGTGTATGTGTGTGTGTGTGTGTGTTAAAATTTGTGAGAATGCATATCTGGAAAAGAATTAAATCATTTTAATTTTTAATTTTTCCCTACAAATTTGGAATCATACCTGCTTTTTGTTGGTCCTTTCATTTGTATTGCTTTTCAAACGAATGGTTGGACGGACAGAATGAGTGCGTGCACGTTTCCTCATCTACATCTCAGAGTATAGAAAGACTGTAATGTGAAAATTTATATACGTATGCATGAATGATTGGACGGACAGAATGAGTGTGTGCGTAACATGTAATGTGTATGATCGTTTTTTAATAGTAAATTCTTGCCACGTATTATCATACTCAATGCTGAAAAAATAGAAAAGGGATCTACACCTGTATAGTTGTTGTGTGTTTTTTTTTTATTTTTTGTATGATTTAATTAGAAGGATCTTTAATTTTGCATTGCTTTTTAAACGAATGATTGGACGGACAGAATGAGTGTGTGCGTAACATGTAATGTGTATAATCGTTTTTTAATAGTAAATTCTTGGCACGTATTGCTCATGATCACAGGTAGAAGAAATAGAAATATAAACTATTAAGAAAGGGTAGGTTGGTTGTGCGGTTGTTTTTAATTTGATGAGAAAGAAATGTATAGTTGTGCCTGTGGGTTTTTTTTTTCACGCATAAGTATAATTAATATCTGTTTTCACATAATTGAATTTACTGATTGATCTACAACACCCCAGAGTATAAATAGACTTGTTTTTAAGGATTTAGAATTTTTTAGTTTTACTGTTTTAAATAAATGAAATTATAGAATAAAGGGATTAATTAAAACAAATTAGTTTTTTTATTTTTTGAAAATTTTATTACATATTTCTTTTTTTAGATTTTTACAGATTCGAATTTAAAAATACGTTTATACAGATTAAATAACTTAAGTGTTAACAAATATTGTGTATAGAATGTTTGACATCGACAAATGTTGAAAGATTGTGAATAAGTATTTTCACAGTTAGATCTATGTATAATATTATTAATACATACAAATGGATTACTTATTTTACTAATGTTACATATTCTTAGTTCATTTATAAGTTTCATAAATAAATCTATATGTCTTATTAATAGTTCTTCCAATTCAGCTGATGTTACCATTTTTGTTCCCCTTCTTTAAAAATTTAATAGTAGGTTGTGTTAGTGCGGGACGATGTACTCTGCATTATTTCATTTTAATTTATATTTATTGAATAAAAATTTTAAACACAAGTGCCCACAATTAAATGTATTAAATTTTTGTTTTCGTTCATAATTATATTCAATAGGAAATTTTAAGTAGTTGACAATCTCAAGTGGTGGTTGTAAGTTTCCAAAGCTATCAAAGTATTCCTTATAGTTGTGGTTTTTATAATATGCTACCCAATGTGTTCCCATACCATTTGTATTATCTAAATTAACAATACCGCATTCTTGTTTGAATGGTTTTTCAGGTAAAGAATCACGCATGAAAACACCCCTAAAATGTTTGAGATGTCTTCCATATTTATTCAAATCCAAATCTGTTAATGGGCGATTGGGAAGGTTATCTAATAGTTTTTTTTGGAGCTGGACTATAATAGAGACCATATCCAGTTTTATATGGTTTGAGGTACAACCCTTTACCCATTGCAATTGATTCCATATATCTATTATGACGGTTAGCTTCAGCCAATTGTTCTTTTCCATTTTTGATAGCATTTACTGCTTTGACAATAGCGGATCCTCCACTTGCCAAACCACCAAGCGCTGACAATGCTGTTAGTACGGGAATAAGTGGAAGAAATCCTCCAATTTTCGGTACAGGTATAACTCTCGGTATTATAATGTCTGCTCGCTTTTTCCCTTTAAAATTTGAATGAATAGCCTTTTGAGCTATTTTAACAGCATCATTTATATCAAGGGGTTTCTGTTCTTTCAATTGTTTTAAAGTTTTTCTCACAGTAGCTGTGAATAATTTCTTATTACACTTATTCATTTTTCCTTTTCTTTTCTTATGTCTCTGATCCTTCAAACCTAATCCAAATTTCACTTTAGTTTTCATAGCGTTTGTCACAAACAACGCGTTAGCACGTTCTTTAATATCACTATCTTTAGATTTAACTCGTTGCCAGGCTTTTTCAGCTAATATTTGATCTGCTTGATGTCTTGTGTCTATATCTTTTGATTGTGAATATGCAATATCGTGCTCTCTACAAGCTGCGTCTAATAAATTTATACCCTTATCTCCTCTTGCTAAACGTTTTTCAAGTTTTGTACCAGGTCCACAAAACTGATAACCAGGTAGATGTAATTCAACAGGTACTTTATTTATTAAGTTGTTTACAAATCCTCTTCTCATCTTACACTGGCTGGGGTTTTGTTTTGACTGTAGATTATAACAAATTTTTTCGTTACTTTTATACCTCTTCGCAAAAATAACTGAAATCAAGACGATCTCCTATATATACAACAATTTATATGATTTCAGTATGTTAATTTTTTGATATTGATTTTGATCTGCTTTGTATCTGATCACGATCTACTTTACATCTGATCACGATCTGCTTTGTATCTGCTCACGATCTATTTTATATCTGATAACGATCTACTTTTTTGGTTTTGTCTATTTTATTTTAATTTTTTTTATTTTTTTTTTTTGACATTACCATGTTTTAGGTATACATGTTCTACCTCAATGTTTAAATTGTTTATTTGATCAGCTAGATCATCATGTATTTGTGTTATATGTTTTTCGATTACGATATTTTTGCTTTTATGGTTATATTTATTAAAACCTTCTCCAAATTTATTAATATAAGACATTTCTTTCACTCTTCTAATAAATTATGTTAGCTTCTTTAAGTTCTTCGATAATAGAGATTATTTCGTTTTGATGATTGTTGTGACCAGAACCTTCCGATGAAAGAAGTAAACGTAGTCTGTCAACTAGTTCATTAGGATCATCCCAATGTATGTAATTTGATCTCAGATTATTTTGTAATTTTAGCATTAAACCACTGCCTTTTGTTAAAATGTTTGTTGTTGTTTCGAATAAACGTTTAATTATTCGTATATATTTGAAGGCTCGTGTTCCTTTCACTTGTTCATTAGGTTCATAGCGACGTTTATGTGCATTGGTATTAATTAAAATCTCTTTATATTTTTTCAAATCATTTTTAGAATAATGGAGAGGTTTTTTATGAAATACTAGTTCAAATAATCCAGGCGTCATTTTCAATTTCATATTCCCTATCTGCATAGTATTATCTCTATTAAATATTAATTTTTCCTTGCCATATCTCCAACTACCGTCTACATCTTGATTAAAACCATAAATTTTATCCAATTGCTTATTATTAATAAGTGTTTGTATATTTTCAAATAATGGAGAGCTTTTCGTCAGCTTTAAACATTGTTTTCTTTCCAAGTTCTTGATACATGTACTTGATACAGGTCTATTATAGTCATAGTTTTTTTCACCATCATTATCATCAGTTGAAATATTTTCATACTGAAAATCGTTATTATCACCGTTTACATCATCATAATCATCGCCATCATCAATAGTATTGTCTATATCTTTATGCTTATCTTCAAGTTTTCCGATGATTTCATTATCACCATTTACATCATAATAATCATCATCATCATCAATAGTGTTGTCTGTATCCGTATGCTTATCTTCGAGTTTTCCAATGATTTCATTATCACCATTTACGTCATAATAATCTTCGTCATCATCTATAGTGTTGTCTACATCCTTATGCTTATATTCAAGTTTTGGGATGTTTTCATAATCATCATTTACATCATCATGATCATCGTCATCATTAATAGTGTTGTCTATATCCTTATATTTATCTTTAAGTTTTCCAATGATTTTTTTAAGTGGTTTTGTTATTGGTTGAAAGGTATCTTCTAATAAATTAACTCTATCTATTTGATTCAGTTTAATATTTTTTAACTTTTTCTTTAGAACAGCCCTTGTCTTTACAAGATCTTCCAACACTTTATTATGATAATTTTTAGACATTATAATAAATTTTTTTTTATTGAATTTGATCTGGTTATGATCTGCTCGCTATCTGATTATGATCTGCTTTGTATCTGATTACGATCTGCTTTATATCTGATCACGAACTGCTTGCTATCTGGTCACGATCTGATTTATACCTGATCACGATCTGCTTGATGGCTTGTGTCTATATCCATTGATTTTGAGTACGCTATATCGTGCTTTCTACAATCTACATCCAATAAATTATTCCTTTATTTCCTTTATTCTTGCTATTCGTTTTGAAGTTTTGTATCAGGTCCACAAAACTGATAAACAGGTGGATGTAATTCAACATATAATTTGTTTATTAAGTTGTCTACAAATCTTCTTCCAATCTTACACTGATTAGGTGTTTTTCTTTTGACTGTAGTTTATAACCATTTTTTTTCATTACTTTCATACCTCTTCGCATGAAACACTACACCAACTATACCTGCTATACCAGCTATACCAGCTATATCAGCTATACCAGCTATACTAGCAAGCTGTACTAGCAAGCAAGCTGTACTAGCTATACTAGCAAGCTATACAATCTGTACTAGCTATACTAGCAAGCTGTACTAGCTATACTAGCAAGCTATACAATCTGTACTAGCTATACTAGCAAGCTGTACAATCTGTACTAGCTATACTAGCAAGCTATACAATCTGTACTAGCTATACTAGCAAGCTGTACAATCTGTACTAGCTATACTAAGCTATACAATCTGTACTAGCTATACTAGCAAGCTGTACTAGCTATACTAGCAAGCTATACAATCTGTACTAGCTATACTAGCAAGCTGTACTAGCTATACTAGCAAGCTGTACAATCTGTACTAGCTATACTAGCAAGCTGTACTAGCTATACTAGCAAGCTATACAATCTGTACTAGCTATACTAGCAAGCTTTACTAGCTATACTAGCAAGCTATACAATCTGTACTAGCTATACTAGCAAGCTGTAGTAGCTATATCAGCTATACCTGCTATACCTGCTATACTAGCAAGCTGTAGTAGCTATATCAGCTATACCTGCTATACCTGCTATACCAGCTATACCAGCTATACCAGCTATACCTGCTATACCTGCTATACCAGCTATACCTGCTATACCTGCTATACCAGCTATATCAGCTATATCAGCTATATCAGCTATACCAGCTATACCAGCTATACCAGCTATACCAGCTATACCTGCTAGCTGGTATACTATATACTTGCTATACTGCTGAATAGCTGGTATAGCTGGTATAGCTGGTATAGCTGGTATAGCTGATATAGCTGATATAGCTGATATAGCTGGTATAGCAGGTATAGCAGGTATAGCTGGTATAGCTGGTATAGCTGGTATAGCAGGTATAGCTGGTATAGCTGGTATAGCTGGTATAGCTGATATAGCAGGTATAGCAGGTATAGCAGGTATAGCTGGTATAGCAGGTATAGCAGGTATAGCTGGTATAGCTGGTATAGCAGGTATAGCAGGTATAGCTGGTATAGCTGGTATAGCAGGTATAGCAGGTATAGCTGATATAGCTACTTCAGCTTGCTAGTATAGCTAGTACAGATTGTATAGCTTGCTAGTATAGCTAGTAAAGCTTGCTAGTATAGCTAGTACAGATTGTATAGCTTGCTAGTATAGCTAGTACAGCTTGCTAGTATAGCTAGTACAGATTGTACAGCTTGCTAGTATAGCTAGTACAGCTTGCTAGTATAGCTAGTACAGCTTGCTAGTATAGCTAGTACAGATTGTATAGCTTGCTAGTATAGCTAGTACAGCTTGCTAGTATAGCTAGTACAGATTGTATAGCTTAGTATAGCTAGTACAGATTGTATAGCTTGCTAGTATAGCTAGTACAGCTTGCTTGCTAGTACAGCTTGCTAGTATAGCTGGTATAGCTGATATAGCTGGTATAGCTGGTATAGCAGGTATAGCTGGTGTAGTGTTTCATGCGAAGAGGTATGAAAGTAATGAAAAAAAAATGGTTATAAACTACAGTCAAAAGAAAAACACCTAATCAGTGTAAGATTGGAAGAAGATTTGTAGACAACTTAATAAACAAATTATATGTTGAATTACATCCACCTGTTTATCAGTTTTGTGGACCTGATACAAAACTTCAAAACGAATAGCAAGAATAAAGGAAATAAAGGAATAATTTATTGGGTGTAGATTGTAGAAAGCACGATATAGCGTACTCAAAATCAATGGATATAGACACAAGCCATCAAGCAGATCGTGATCAGGTATAAATCAGATCGTGACCAGATAGCAAGCAGTTCGTGATCAGATATAAAGCAGATCGTAATCAGATACAAAGCAGATCATAATCAGATAGCGAGCAGATCATAACCAGATCAAATTCAATAAAAAAAAAAAATTATTATAATGTCTAAAAATTATCATAATAAAGTGTTGGAAGATCTTGTAAAGACAAGGGCTGTTCTAAAGAAAAAGTTAAAAAATATTAAACTGAATCAAATAGATAGAGTTAATTTATTAGAAGATACCTTTCAACCAATAACAAAACCACTTAAAAAAATCATTGGAAAACTTAAAGATAAATATAAGGATATAGACAACACTATTAATGATGACGATGATCATGATGATGTAAATGATGATAATGAAAACATCCCAAAACTTGAATATAAGCATAAGGATGTAGACAACACTATTGATGATGATGATGATTATTATGATGTAAATGGTGATAATGAAATCATCGGAAAACTTGAAGATAAGCATAAAGATATAGACAATACTATTGATTATGGCGATGATTATGATGATGTAAACGGTGATAATAACGATTTTCAGTATGAAAATATTTCAACTGATGATAATGATGGTGAAAAAAACTATGACTATAATAGACCTGTATCAAGTACATGTATCAAGAACTTGGAAAGAAAACAATGTTTAAAGCTGACGAAAAGCTCTCCATTATTTGAAAATATACAAACACTTATTAATAATAAGCAATTGGATAAAATTTATGGTTTTAATCAAGATGTAGACGGTAGTTGGAGATATGGCAAGGAAAAATTAATATTTAATAGAGATAATACTATGCAGATAGGGAATATGAAATTGAAAATGACGCCTGGATTATTTGAACTAGTATTTCATAAAAAACCTCTCCATTATTCTAAAAATGATTTGAAAAAATATAAAGAGATTTTAATTAATACCAATGCACATAAACGTCGCTATGAACCTAATGAACAAGTGAAAGGAACACGAGCCTTCAAATATATACGAATAATTAAACGTTTATTCGAAACAACAACAAACATTTTAACAAAAGGCAGTGGTTTAATGCTAAAATTACAAAATAATCTGAGATCAAATTACATACATTGGGATGATCCTAATGAACTAGTTGACAGACTACGTTTACTTCTTTCATCGGAAGGTTCTGGTCACAACAATCATCAAAACGAAATAATCTCTATTATCGAAGAACTTAAAGAAGCTAACATAATTTATTAGAAGAGTGAAAGAAATGTCTTATATTAATAAATTTGGAGAAGGTTTTAATAAATATAACCATAAAAGCAAAAATATCGTAATCGAAAAACATATAACACAAATACATGATGATCTAGCTGATCAAATAAACAATTTAAACATTGAGGTAGAACATGTATACCTAAAACATGGTAATGTCAAAAAAAAAAAAATAAAAAAAATTAAAATAAAATAGACAAAACCAAAAAAGTAGATCGTTATCAGATATAAAATAGATCGTGAGCAGATACAAAGCAGATCGTGATCAGATGTAAAGTAGATCGTGATCAGATACAAAGCAGATCAAAATCAATATCAAAAAATTAACATACTGAAATCATATAAATTGTTGTATATATAGGAGATCGTCTTGATTTCAGTTATTTTTGCGAAGAGGTATAAAAGTAACGAAAAAATTTGTTATAATCTACAGTCAAAACAAAACCCCAGCCAGTGTAAGATGAGAAGAGGATTTGTAAACAACTTAATAAATAAAGTACCTGTTGAATTACATCTACCTGGTTATCAGTTTTGTGGACCTGGTACAAAACTTGAAAAACGTTTAGCAAGAGGAGATAAGGGTATAAATTTATTAGACGCAGCTTGTAGAGAGCACGATATTGCATATTCACAGACACAAGACATCAAGCAGATCAAATATTAGCTGAAAAAGCCTGGCAACGAGTTAAATCTAAAGATAGTGATATTAAAGAACGTGCTAACGCGTTGTTTGTGACAAACGCTATGAAAACTAAAGTGAAATTTGGATTAGGTTTGAAGGATCAGAGACATAAGAAAAGAAAAGGAAAAATGAATAAGTGTAATAAGAAATTATTCACAGCTACTGTGAGAAAAACTTTAAAACAATTGAAAGAACAGAAACCCCTTGATATAAATGATGCTGTTAAAATAGCTCAAAAGGCTATTCATTCAAATTTTAAAGGGAAAAAGCGAGCAGACATTATAATACCGAGAGTTATACCTGTACCGAAAATTGGAGGATTTCTTCCACTTATTCCCGTACTAACAGCATTGTCAGCGCTTGGTGGTTTGGCAAGTGGAGGATCCGCTATTGTCAAAGCAGTAAATGCTATCAAAAATGGAAAAGAACAATTGGCTGAAGCTAACCGTCATAATAGATATATGGAATCAATTGCAATGGGTAAAGGGTTGTACCTCAAACCATATAAAACTGGATATGGTCTCTATTATAGTCCAGCTCCAAAAAAAACTATTAGATAACCTTCCCAATCGCCCATTAACAGATTTGGATTTGAATAAATATGGAAGACATCTCAAACATTTTAGGGGTGTTTTCATGCGTGATTCTTTACCTGAAAAACCATTCAAACAAGAATGCGGTATTGTTAATTTAGATAATACAAATGGTATGGGAACACATTGGGTAGCATATTATAAAAACCACAACTATAAGGAATACTTTGATAGCTTTGGAAACTTACAACCACCACTTGAGATTGTCAACTACTTAAAATTTCCTATTGAATATAATTATGAACGAAACCAAAAATTTAATACTTTTAATTGTGGGCACTTGTGTTTAAAATTTGTATTCAATAAATATAAATTAAAATGAAATAATTCAGAGTACATCGTCCCGCACTAACACAACCTACTATTAAATTTTTAAAGAAGGGGAACAAAAATGGTAACATCAGCTGAATTGGAAGAACTATTAATAAGACATATAGATTTATTTATGAAACTTATAAATGAACTAAGAATATGTAACATTAGTAAAATAAGTAATCCATTTGTATGTATTAATAATATTATACATAGATCTAACTGTGAAAATACTTATTCACAATCTTTCAACATTTGTCGATGTCAAACATTCTATACACAATATTTGTTAACACTTAAGTTATTTAATCTGTATAAACGTATTTTTAAATTCGAATCTGTAAAAATCTAAAAAAAGAAATATGTAATAAAATTTTCAAAAAATAAAAAAAACTAATTTGTTTTAATTAATCCCTTTATTCTATAATTTCATTTATTTAAAACAGTAAAACTAAAAAATTCTAAATCCTTAAAAACAAGTCTATTTATACTCTGGGGTGTTGTAGATCAATCAGTAAATTCAATTATGTGAAAACAGATATTACTTATACTTATGCGTGAAAAAAAAACCCACAGGCACAACTATACATTTCTTTCTCATCAAATTAAAAACAACCGCACAACCAACCTACCCTTTCTTAATAGTTTATATTTCTATTTCTTCTACCTGTGATCATGAGCAATACGTGCCAAGAATTTACTATTAAAAAACGATTATACACATTACATGTTACGCACACACTCATTCTGTCCGTCCAATCATTCGTTTAAAAAGCAATGCAAAATTAAAGATCCTTCTAATTAAATCATACAAAAAATAAAAAAAAAACACACAACAACTATACAGGTGTAGATCCCTTTTCTATTTTTTCAGCATTGAGTATGATAATACGTGGCAAGAATTTACTATTAAAAAACGATCATACACATTACATGTTACGCACACACTCATTCTGTCCGTCCAATCATTCATGCATACGTATATAAATTTTCACATTACAGTCTTTCTATACTCTGAGATGTAGATGAGGAAACGTGCACGCACTCATTCTGTCCGTCCAACCATTCGTTTGAAAAGCAATACAAATGAAAGGACCAACAAAAAGCAGGTATGATTCCAAATTTGTAGGGAAAAATTAAAAATTAAAATGATTTAATTCTTTTCCAGATATGCATTCTCACAAATTTTAACACACACACACACACACATACACATTAAAAAGCAATACCTTTTCATAATACATGTTACAAACCTAAAGACCGATCGCACACAATTCATTTTCACAATTGTACAATGTTCTTACTCTTTTACAGCTATGCATGCTCCAAATTTTGTATGAAATAAGTGACCCCGAAGGTACATAAACATACTACTGTGCTTAATTGTGTCCATGCCTCTGCGCCATAAAGAAGCACGGGTAGGATGAGCGTCTTGTAGAGTATTAGTTTGGTCGTACGAGAGAGAACTATGCTACTCAATTGCCTATTGAGAACATAGTAGCACCTGTTGACAAGAGTGATCCTGCGCTTGATCTCCAGACTGACATCATTTTTTGTGGTAACAGCGGAGCCAAGATAAATAAATTCCTTGACTATATCGAAGGTATAGTTATCACCAGTTATCTGAGAATCAATACGCCGCACGTCTCTGCTTGTCGATAACATATACTTTGTTTTGCCCTCATTTACTGCCAGACCCATCTTAGTAGACTCCCGTTAAGTAGCACTAAAGGCGTGGAATATAACATCGTTCAAATGTCCACGGCTTCTCTAGCTGGGGCGGAATCCAGTATTCCATGGATCATCCATGTAGGTCATCGCTGCATTTGATTTTATGAAGAAAAGCGCGAAATACGTTGCCTGAACTGAATACCAATTTTGACAAAACTATTTTCTTACTTGCATCTATTGTAGGATACTATATTCGACAATGGTGATTTGGCAAAACAGGCTAAATAAATAATTGTACTACGTGCCACAGGGCTTATGCCACTTTGAATACTCTTGAGAGTATGATCATCTCACGTGGAAGTGATGAGAACCAAGATATCGTATGATTTCACCCTGTTAGAGCCTATCTTGTGAGGTCGCAGGTGTACACGAATTAGATACAAATAGTAGTGTTCCTCAATATCAAGCATTATCTTTTTTTATTTATTTATTTTATTTTCAAATTTAGCACAACAAGATAGAAATCTTATAAATTAAATATCTATGCTATCATTTAATTTCAGCGTGATATGTCCACCAGATATTATACGCATAATGGCATCAATAGATCCTTCAGACAGATACAAAATTCACAGAATTTTACACAGAATTTAAATTTACACAGAATTTAATTTTTATAGTGCCTATTTTAACTACTAGAATTAGTGAAAGTCAAGATATTTGTAAGAAACGTTATCCTTGATTTATTTTCTCTTTCCTTTTTGCTGTTGTGCGTAAGATGGACGGTATACTGAACGGAATTATAATACAATATTCAATCTGTTAGAAAGAGGAGATACGGATAAAGCAAAAATCTTCTTTGAATAAATTCTTGCCAATTCTATAGAAAACAATTAGAAGATGTTATACATAGTTTAAATTTAAAATATTTGTATATTATTGTGCATAAAGTTTGCAACTTATCGAAGCAAGTAGCAATAAATACTAAAGAAAAAATAATATTTTAAAATAAAGCAAAAGAAGTTATTTTTATCACGAATATTGACCAAAAAATTATCATCATTCAATTTACTACGCTACCTTTATAATGGATATACTCAAATTAATTCTTTAATTCGTTCCCATTTGTAAACCAAAATATTTTTTAACCCTTTCTCCACCATAATATTATTGGAGGCAAATTTATCATTTTGTCTATTTATTGCGATTCAATAGATGTCCAAAAGATATATTTTAAAATCAAATTTCCAAAACAAAATAAGAAAAAACTGTCAACTTCAAGTGGCCATGGATAAAGAATGATTTTTCAATTACATCCCGCTATCGATAGGAAACGTAAATACGTGTTTGTAGAAATAAAATAAACGGTTTTTAGTTATTCGGATTATTTTAAACTTCGGTCTTGCCAAAGTATTAAAAAAAAGCTCTTCCTTTATAATATAAATTCTGGTAACAATTATATTTAAATCTAATCGTCGCACTATGTGGCATTTTGCCTGAAAACCTGGCCAAAATTAATAGAAGTGTTTTATGAGTTAATGGCTGGAATTTTTTGATAGTGTTAGTTATAATTAGGCCCAAAGATGAATCCAACTGATTTCGGTTCAAATCGGTCCGTGATTTCGCCTAGCCCCCATACAAATTCCCCTCGAAAGTGCACGATAAAAAGTGCATGATAAAATTTAGCACGGATCAGTTCTGTGTACTAAGAAATCATGGTGCAAAGTTTGGTGAAAATCGGAGCACATTTAACCCTGGTCCCCATATAAAGTTCCCTTTAAAAATTCACGTTTGCGCTAATAAATGGCTAAAAAACATCGGTATCGTGATGAAATTCGGTATGAACTAGTATTTTGTAAATCTAAATCATATTACCAAATTTTATTATGGTCGGTCCATAATTGCCCTTTGGTCCAAAATAGGGCCCTTTAAGAAAATATGGTTAGCAATTATAATTGGCTTAAAAATTTTATTACCTCAATGAAATTCGACATGAACATGTTTAATACGAATGCGAATCATTTTACCTGATTTTATTATATATGATCGGATCATAAGTGCCCCCTCTTATTCTGTTGAGAAATAAGGCCATATGGCTTTGTTGCCTATGGCTTTATTACACTGCGTCAAATTTTTTTTTTTTTTCAAAAAAAGTAAAATTTTCCAAAAATCGCCAAAAATAATTGCGCAAACTTTTTTTTTGTTCCTGAATGCAGAGAGTTCGTATTTTCTTGTGGTATATAACATTAAACTACTAAGAACTACTTTAACCTTTAAAATCCTTATCTTTTTTTTGAACGAATAATTTTAACATTAATATATGAGATATATATATATATATATATATAAAAATGAAAGTAGCAGTTGCTCATACCTTTCAAATAAAAAAAATCAATATAAAACTTCTATTTGTTCAGCCACAAAAAAATATCATATAAACCTATTAAAATTTAAAAAAAACACCAAAAACGCATCTAATTTTCTTCACTTTCCTGACTTTGACATCGTCTCAAGTCTACAAATCTCAACTTAAAGTCGTGAAAATTCACTATATAATGCAGAATTTTGTTGTCTATCGAACTGCATACTCAGTTTCTTAAATTTCTTTAAAGTCATTTTTCCCTTTTTGGCCTGCTTTTCAGGGTAAACGCCACATAGTGCGTCGTATGAACTAAAAATAATGTTTTCTTAACGCTTGTGTTAAGGCATACAATAATATCTCGAAGCTTTAAGCTGAATAATGACCTATGGGTGCCAGGTTTGGTCCAAAGTATGTGCTAAAACCTATGTTCAGAAAATGCAAGTTATTCAAAATAAGAACCTGAAAATAATATTCAACTTGCCTAGGCGGTTTTCAACTAACAGACTTCACAGAAGCTTCAACCAGGATATGTTCATGACGGTTGTGAATAATTTGACCCAGAAATTTGAAGATCGAAATAGATCTTCAAATTATGAAACAATAAGAAATCTCTAACATTAACATCTTTTTAACTTCAGAAATGAAGTTTAACTAAGGGTTATTGTTGGAAGTTTCTGGAAGGTCAAAGGTTTTTTCCTATCTTTTTCCCCTTACACTGTAAATTAATAAATTGTATATTTATGTTTACTAAATTAGGCTAATATTTGTTGCAATACCTTTTAAGTAAAAACTCAAAACTTGTATATAGTATATATTTTATGATATATTTTAATTGTAAAGATGATAGTAAAATAAAAATAAAAATAAAAAAAAAAAAAAAAATTAGACATTTTTTTAAAAATTAATAAAGGGTTGAGTTAGCAAAGAGAACTGTTTTTAGTTTAAATTTTTTAAACCTACCTTACTTGATATGCCTAGAAAAAGTGGGTTGAGAAGTTTATATAATTTTACTTATAATTTTAGTGTCTGGTTTTGATGTTTCTTTTAGTCTGTATAAAAGTTTTGTAATCCCTTGAGAAACATATTTGTGTCTAAATTAAATTTTTAATGAATTGTAATTTTTTAACTTTTTTTTAATAATAAATGAAAATTTAATAATAATTTTTTAGCATTTAAGCTTTTTATTAAAAAAATATTTTGAAGTACGTAAGAATAGCTACAATTCGATTTACATTATTTCGATTTACGTCACCATTTTTTGGAACCAAGCCCGAATAAAATCGAGCTATTACTGGATTCGATCATGACAACAATTTAAGTGTTTCTTTCAGCTTTTTGCACATACTGCTTGTCAAAATTCAATAGATTCGGTATTATTTTCGTCGTTTTCTTCAAAACTTGCAGTAGAAAGGTAGGTAATGTGTTAGGTCATTAGACGTAAGGCCAAGGTTCAAACTCTAGATAAAACATCTCAACTCAGCAGAAAGCTGGAAAAAAAACTTAGAGAGTAAATAAAATTGCCATGAAAGGTTTCTCAAAAATCTGTTGTACGGAGTCAACATAAATAGTATGTCCCGCTACTCATTTATAAAATTAACACATACAACATAAGTGGTGTGAGTAGCTAGATCGTAACCATGACTGAAGGGTTGTAATGACCAATAAAGTAAAGTAAAGAATAATCGCGTTTATGCTAGTTACGTTCTTTAAAGTTAGGAATGTTACTGAAAGAAAAAACTAAGGCGATATCATCAAATGTTTAATCCCGTAAGCATTTCGTCGAAACAGGTTTATTGTTGAAATTTATTATTATTAAAAAAAATTAGCGTCCGAAATTTTGAAGCTGTTGTATTTGCTTTTTCTGTTATTCAAATGCTATTAATTTTTATTACATCTATTTGGAACTGAAAGATGCTACCTGATATACTTTCAAGGGACATTTAACAAGTCTGTTTCTTTTATTTCTATGCAGTAAGCATGTGTTTAGGATTCATACCAAAAAGGAAGAAAATATAAAAAAGAATACAATCAAACGCCACATGGAAACTTTTAAATTTTTTCATTTTATTTAATTGGTTTTACTTTTTTCGCTATATCAAACTAACTGTATGCATTACCATGCCACTTAATTTAGGATTTAGGCGGTCACACAAGTCATGTGTCATGTCAAGTTTTTGTATAGAAAAGAGAGTATAGTATCGTATAAACTTAATATGTTATAAAAGTTTACGACATTAAGTGAAAATACGGATGGATATTTATCGGATGTATTGTTCTTTCAGTGTTTTGAAGTTTTTCAAATCATCATCACACTTCAGTAGATCGTGGATGCTTTGTTTTGGTATTTTACTAAACGTGTCAAAATATGTTTTAAATTTTTACACTTAATTTTTAAGTTACGCATTAAATTCTTAATATTTCCACTCTAACTCTAGGTACGAAAATACTTATCGCGTAAATTGCTTTTTATGTACATTTTTTAAACAACATAGCTTTCAGTTTCACTTTGACAAATTCATATCCTGCATACAGAAATGTTCTCTTTTTACAAATTTTTTGCTTTAATACAATCATCTAAAAATAAATAGTGGGTTGTAGTTTAAGTATTTAACCCTGCTGTTAGGTTTGGACCATTTTGGTCAAATTTTTTTTTATTTTTATTTAAATTTGCAATGGCTTATCGTATCAACTTAAAACGTCAGCTCAGGTATTTTTTTTTATATTTTAATGGTTTTAGTGAGTTTTTAGCTATATAGGACAAAATCGAACAGAACTAAATTAAAAGTTACAAATCTTATGTTATGGAGCAATTTGGTCCATGCAATTTATTTTATTCTGTATATCAGTAAAAGTAAGGAAAAACAATTATGGCTTATTGTTATTTTCGCAGCAAAATGAACAAATTGCTTTTGTCTTCAATCTACATTCAAATGTATTCATCACGTTGGGACTTACAGCAATTGCAAATTGTCCGTTTTCTAGGAGCTGACTTTTGTGTATCACCGCTTGTATATGGTACACTATTTGATGAAGATGCTTGTAGTGCAGTCAATAGCTCCGCCGCAAATGGATTTTTTTGTTTGACTGTCCTTTATAACATGTGTTCTTCGAATAGGCACATAGCTGATTGATTGATTGATTGATTTGAATCATTTGCAGCCCACGAAGAATCAATTTCTGAATATAAAATAAATGCATTCAATGCGGATATATCAACTATATTTGAAAACAACATTTGGTCATCTGTTTGTTTTTCTTTTAGTGCTGTAGTAGCTAATCAGTTGATCAAAAGAAACTATAAATAATGATAAAATATAACAAATATTATAATAAATATATTATTATATTATTATATAAATATAATAAGAAACGATTGCAGGTTTTTCTTATGATTACTGAAATCGGGTTCATCTGTTTTGTGCATATTGCTCATCAATATAGTACCTTTATTTTTATGGCCGGTATACGAAACAAGTGTTGCGATTTCACTGAAAGCAAATGTGGATGTATATAAAGGAACTTTTTTGAACATTTCGGTGGGATAAAATTATGTTTTTTCTAACTGTTCCCACATACATATGTCAGTTTTCCTTGTAAAAGTTTTTTCCCCCAACTCAAAAGATGAAACAAATTTATCAGCTGTAGTATTTTGCCGTTACAAACCTTCTGTCAACTCCAACACGTCACGCACTCCTTGATTTTTTATCAGGCTTATCATATTTTGGTTTTCCAAGGTACGGTTATATTTTCCGTAGCGGTATCTGGACACCGCGAAAAGTGTTGGACCTGGTGGTAATGATATAATATTCTCCGCTGAAGCCCCAATGTGACGTAATAAGGGATTTACACTGCATTGCATTTTGTTCTTCGCAATGTATAATGCATCTACAACACAAGCTCCTTAATTTTCCTCATCATTTTCCATTTCATATTCACATGTATCAATATCACTTTCACTTTCAATATTTTCATCTAATATGGAACAAATTAAAGTATCTGAATCAGTTTCATTTAGAATTTCAGCAATAGCAATGCTCTCCAATTTTCGTCAATATTCCATTTTTTTTTCTTTGAAAATGTAAACACATCAAAAGCTATACACGAACTGCAGTAAAACTTTGACTCGTGGTATACATATCTGTATAGAAATTTGGAATCCCAGAACTTTTGTAACAATTTAAATTATTTAAAATGTTTGGTCAAAAGAGTTTTATATCGAATTATTTATAAAAATACAAAGTGGACCAAAATGGTCCTTTACCTAAGATTCGAAAGTTTTTTTTTAACCTAACAACAGGTTAATATATTTAATAACATTTTCTATTACAGCTCTTGTGAGTATATGGCTAGCGCAATGCATATACATTAAGCTAGGTTTGCTGTTGATTTCCAATATTGAATTGCCCTCTTCTCTTGCACTAGCGTCCTTAAGTGCTTTTTAGAATGGCCTCTTTAAACTCCACTTCACTACAGTGCCATCTACATTTTACAATCAAGAATGCTTCTGATGGCATGGTTGGTCCAATTCTATTTTATCCATTTAATTATTTTTATTTTGGGTTTCTCGTTGGTGAAGTGATCCATATCATGCATATGATATGCATATGCATATTTGTTGATTAATGCCTGTAGTTTTTGCATGATGATATTCGAAACTGATCCGATTTCACTTCGGTAAAACGAAGTTGATTTACACAAGCGTTCAATATTGCAAGTTTGAATCATCTGTATATTTGTTCCTGTGGCATTATTGCTGTTGATATTTATTTCAAATCCACCATTGTCCCCTATTCTATCCACGTTTTGCTTACGTGTTGAAGATCTGCCTCACATTATCTAAATCTTCCAGTTAGCGTGAGAAAGTCCACGTAATTTCTTTCCCCATGAACAAATTTGTCTAATGATATCATCCAACCTGATAGTTAATAGCTGATTTGATAGACGGAATTCTTGTTTTACTCTGGCGTTTGAGTGAAGCACATACATATACCATGACTATAATTGGTCATTACAACCCTTCAGTCAGTATTACGACCTATCTTCTCACACTTATGTTGTGTGTATTAATTTTATACATGAGTGGCGGGACCTACAGTTTGAAGTCGACTCCGAACGACAGATGTTTTTTTGAGAAACTTTTCAAGGCAAATTTTTTTACTCTCAGAGTTTTTGACAGAAATCTGCTGAGAGGAAGGCACCGAAGAATTATTCAAATTTTGTTGGAGATGTCTGATCAGGGGTTTGAAAAGTAACCTCACGTCAAACTAGCCAACACACTACTGAACTAAGTCGTATTAAAGTAAATCTATAAGATTGCTGAATACAAAACAAGTATAATTCAGAAGTACCAAAGGGTGTGTGCGTCATAGATAAGTGTTACAATGCGAATTTCAAAGGATCGTAAGACATCGATACTTGTACATGCTAGCTATACTGGTATTCTCAGTTCTCATCGTTCCATTTCAATATCGGCAGGATATATATGTTTCTCTAAAAACCTTCCACCAAAAGTCTTCTTTAACTCTTTAGGATACTGTTCTGTGCCGGTAAAAATATCTCCCTTGTGGTAATCGCCCTATTCACAACAAATGCTCTATGAGTCTATCAGTCTGTTAGATAGAATGTTCTTTGTACTACTTATCCAAGTATAATTGTCTACACCTTATGATGGCATTAACTACGCATAGATTTTCATAGTTTCAATCTTGAACCTCTCTCGTCCCACTAATTGCCATTGACTCCTCTATGTGCCTTATAGCTGTACCTCAGTTTAAATAGTATTTGACCTGCAAATTGACATATTCACTCCTATTACTCTCATTACTAAACATTTACCAAAGTTATCGTGTTAATTTTCTCTCAATATTTTAACAATAGTGTCGATAGTCTAAATCTTCACTACCATGCATAACATAGTTTTACAAACACCCACTAGTCTTTGTATATTGTACATATCCGTGTGACCTCTTTTAAAATTCCTTCTGACTGTCCAAACAATGGCCCCATTTGTAATAATTGGTCTGACCATCATCGTATATATCCATGTTTGGTTTTTCATCTCTATATGGGTCCTTATATGCGTCATTCATGTCAATTTATTGTCCGATATTATCTCAAAATTTTTTTTTCATCTTCTGTGATAAAAAAAACTACCCAGAAGTCAAATATACCTCCATTTGCGAAGTTTTTTCAGTCTTATACATAATACTAATACAGTTTTGCTTTGCATTTGTATTCAATTCCACTTACCTCTACCAACATCTTACGTTCTCAAAACCCTTTTGAATGATGTGAAAAAAGAAATTATTCTTGTCATCAGATCCTATTCGGCTGTATATTCTTGCACGCCTAAGGTAATTTTATCGAGAATTCATCCAAAACCAAGCTTCACTATAGTGGTGAAGAAACCTCATCAAACTCAGTAACTCAGACCAAATACTCGTTATAGTGTACCAGAGTATCTGATGAGTATCGAACCCTTGTAGACACTGTAGTAAACTAGGACACTATTTTTTAGACTCCACAGGGCACCCATAAACCTTTTCCTTTCGAACACAATTCAGATATAAATAAGAGAGCCTTTTCTACAGTTCTACAACCGAAATGCGCTCCTATTTTTAAGTAATAGATTTTGTATAGAAAATAACAGATTCAACATTATGTGGATATACGATTGACAATGTTTTTCACAAGTTAAATTGTATTAAAGTTATATTATAAATCTTTTGGGTCTTTAACAACATAAACAATGAATTTCGTTCAATTGAAATCTATTTTTCCTGCACTTGTAACCAAACATACGTATATACTACATACCGCAGTTTTATTATTTAAAAAATTTCCTGTACGTAGAATAAAGTTTTATGCACATCAGCATGCATGAAATGGAATTATAAGGTACAGTGGAGAACGGCATATGAATTGTTTGTTAATGTGTTCGCATGTGTTTGTGTCTGCATTTTTTGCAACGACTGCAAATTTTAATTGTTGACTTTGTAGAACAAAGGCTTATGCAACAACAGGTCGTTTACACTGTTACGGATGGTAGAATTTCATGTACCAGAAACTCTTTTACTCGTATTCGACAAAAAGCAAAGGCTTTGGTTCAGGCACGTGGTGTACACAGTTCCGGTTGGCATAATTTCACGTACCCATGCTATTTAATATAAAGATTTTAACCAAAAGCTTATGATTTATTTCTGCTGGTTTTCGCAGTATGGGAAGGTAAAAGCATAAATTAAACGGATTTTCTTAAAGGAATAACGATTCACATGTATATCTTGCAACATTGGCTACTTGTTAAACACGTGGATTATGCCTTTTTGGTTTTGATTTGTCGAATTTCTCTTAATTCAATAAGAGTAAGATGTTGGTTTCAAGTAAATTTATTCACAGTGTTATTCGTAAACAACAAACTCAAAAAAATATTCAAGACTGATGCTATAAACACAATAAACAGCAAATGCAGCAATCTTTCAAAAATAGAATACCGGCGTGTATATGGAAGTGATTATTTTAAAGCCAGCGCCACGACAAGCAAAGATTCTGCTGCTTTGCTTTGAGGCTAATTTCTATTTTTAAATGCAGCAATAAGCCAATTAGTGCTTAGATGCAATTAGATGCTTAGTGGGAGGATTTTTGTTGGTAATATTAGGCTTAATGCTGTCAACTTAATCATCAAATAGAAGATTTAAAAACGCGAAATTATAATACGAAGCAACATTTAAGCCTTTCGTTACCGCAGTTCATTCCGCCGAAGTGGTGCTACTGAACAGGGCTGTGTACATTGCATGATGGCAAGTTGATGTTCGAATTTTCTAATTTAAGTATTATATATTTAAAGATGTTGCTGGTATATTAACTGTACCCATTGAATTATTAGTCTAGTAGGTAGTGTGTTGGCTTAGTAGACGTAAAGCGAGGGTTCGAGCTCCAGGCCAAACATCAGAACAAAATACAAAAAGTAATTCTTCGGCGACTTCCTCTCAGCAGATTTCTGGCAAAAACTAAGAGAGTAAATAAAAATTGACATGAAAAGTTTCTCAAAAATCTGTCGTTCGGAGTCGACTTTAAACTGTAGGTCCCACCACTCATATATAAAATTAACACACACAACATAAGTATTGTGAGAAACTATGTCGTAATCCTGACTGAAGAGTTGTAATGACCAATTACGTATGCATTAAATTATTATTATCCATACCTGTTAAATTTCGATTACGATTAGAAATCAATTACATGATTTTTTAAAAAGAATCGTAATGATTATATAATTCTATGAACAATTTTTTCGAATTACTAATTGATTACGATTACCAAAGAATCAAAAAATAATCAGGATTACTGACGATTAGTCTAATAATCAAAAAGAATCAAAAGAAGTTTAAAAAAGAATCAAATTGTTTTCAATAATTCTTTTTGATTATTTTCAAATATTCAAAAAGAATTCAAAGTAATTATTGAAAATAAATTGATTAGTTTTGGATTACTTTTGATTCTTTTTGATTATTAGACTAATCGCCAGTGATCCTGATTATTTTTTGATTATTTTGTAATCGTAATCAATTATTAACTATTTTAACCGAAAGTAATCATAATTGTAATCATTATTTCACCATTCAAAAAAAAAATCAAATTACTAATCATTACGATTACTAATCATTACGATTACTAATCATTACTTAACAGGTAAGTTATAAGCCAATACGAATTTAGGTTTTTGAATAATTTTGTTACGTCCTTCTTTAATTAGTATCTCAAACTCATTGGTATCCAAGGTTAAAAGCATATAGAAAGAATTCTTTTTTATTCATCAATTTTATGACATTAAAATTTTTGGATGCTCGAGGGGTTGCTTCTCCTCTTTTTAGTTTTCCATCAATTTTTTACATTCCATTCCTTCTTTTTATTACGGTCCCGTATGTATTTGTGCAATTATTATGTAGAAAATTAAATGGATGAACTGGAATCCAATTATATACATATAAGACATGACCTTTTCCTAGATAAGGCTTTATAAGTGCAACAATTGCTCCCGATTTTCCATATTCCATATTTTCGCTGTCTATCATGGTAGAAGGTCCAGCACAAACAATTAAATCTTGCACATATCCTGTCCGATTTTATTCCAAATCTGTTTCTCTTAGACGGAATAAACTGTTTGAAAGTAGCCGGCCTTTGTATAACAATAAACTCTGGTCTACGCACAATTTTTGGAAGGATTCAAATGATTCACTTAATTTTTTTCGTAGTATATCAATGACGTTGTGTGTATGCAGGGTAAATCAGGCGCTGGTACATACGGAGCGTTTGGTGTATGACGGCTAAATCCAGCATCCAGTCGCTGCTGGCAATATCCGGCGCTGATAACGGAAGGGTTAAGGGGCACCATTGATAAAGAATTAATGACATGTTTATTTTTTGTTTTACTTATGCTTTGCTGCCGCTCTCTTTATTATAATTGCGCTTGCTGCTTGCGTTTATTGTGTTTATAGCAAAACAACGATAATTCAAAGAACCGTCTTCGTTATGAAAAGTAACAGATCTAAAGCACACAATACGACAAATAAACGACAACAGCAAAACAAGAACAATTAAAACAGTACTTATTGTATTGGACTTCATAACAGAAATATCATGTCCTATTTGTCGATCGATGAAACAGTGGACTCGAATTTATCCACCACATTACGGTAATTCTTTTATGGTGATCGTAAAGTGATAACACGGTGCGACAGTCAAAATACACCCAGCTAATGACATAGTGTAGGTTGTGAGCTTTGTTGAGTAGACTGAAAAATATTTCTTTTTTATTTCTTGAACCCTCCAAATTTTTTTTATTTAACAAAAACTGTATTTTTGATCTTTTCACACAAAATTATTGTTTACCCAAATAGTTTTTAATATATTTTCAAATCACAAAGTTTTTTGAGACTTTAAAACGGTATACATTAACATATGATTCAAACATACATACTTGTTATGAGTTTTGATCGGGTAAACTTGGAAAATTTGATTCTTTTTCTTATTTTTTAAAGTTCAGCTATTCTTAAATGCAAAATTAAATTAAAAAATATAAAATAAGTGATGACATTCACAAAATGCATTATCTTGTGAAGAGATTGACACTTAGTTTGATAAAATCGGACATAAATTACCGTAGTTATTATTTAAATAGTATAACATTCCAGTTATATTTTTTATATATTTACGTCTTCTCATCAAAAGAACTTTTAGTTAAAAAATTTTCAAAAGTTTTGATGGATCTTGATTGTTTATCGCAAAATGTGTCACTTTTACGTTTACACGACTGCCAGAAGTCGGCTAACATTTGTGTTTTTTGCAAATATAATTATTTCGCTTTGCGCAAACATTAGTTTGGTCGTCCAAACGTGAAATTGACACATTTTGGGATAAACAATCAAGATCCATCAAAAATTCTGAAAATTTTTGAACAGAAAGATCATTTCTATAAATATATGTATATATGTATGAAAAATATAACTCGACTGTTAGACTCTTGAAATAATAACTACTGTATTTTTTGTCCGATTTGATCAAATGAAGTGTCAATCTCTTTCAGAATGTCATCACTTATTTCATATTTTTTTTTTTTAATTAAAGTTTGCTACTAAGATCGGACAAACTTGAAAAAATATGAAAAAATTCGCATTTGTCAAGTTTACCCCATCAAACCTCATAGCATATTAAGTCAAATAATATATATGTATATCGTTCTAAAGATCCATCTCTCTCCTTTCTAATAAGGTTTAAGATATCGGTTCAGAAATCTTTGTGTAATCAATAAACTGTCCAAAAAACCAGTTTTTGTCAAATAAAACAAGAAATATAAGAAAAATATTTTTGAGTTCTACTCAACAAAACTCACAACTTAAAATATATCATTAGTTGGGTGTATTTCATTTTTGTTTTTTATTTTGTCGCATAGTGTTATTTGTACGTATTGTTGAATGCTCTATTCCTCCTTGCTGATTTGGTAAAATAGAATGAATAAATGAAGACTAATTGGAAGACTAATCTGGCCCCAGGCCAGACATCAAACTAAAAAATACAAAAAGTATTTCTTCGGCGACTTCCTCTCAGCAGATTTCGGGCAAAAACTCAGAGAGTAAATAAAATTGACATGAAAAATTTCTCAACCAGGTCGTAATCCTGACTGAAGGGTTGTAATGACCAATTATGTATGTATGTAATTGGACGCATATGTATACTTTCTAAATCAAAGAGTTTACTACTCTCCAGAACTAGGAGAATACTTGTTGTGCCAGATATTATTATCAGGAGGAAAAAATTAATTTTGTTGAATCAGATCCAATCTGGGTATTATCTTTAATGGTCGGCTAACGTGGTCTAACCACATTAATGTCATCGTTGGTAAAATTTACGGTATGCTTAGAAACTTATGGGCTGTTGTAGATTCGACTCCCTTTGCCATATGTATGCAACTGGGTAAAACGTTTTTGATTCCTGTTCTCTTATAGGGATCTGAAATTTTCACAAACTGTGATACTGATGATAAGCAGAAACTCAACTTGGCTTATAATAATATAGCCAGATACGTATTTATTAAGGGACATCGAGACAATATATCACAATTTTCTTACCAGATATTTAGATTTATAATCTATTAAATATAAAATGCCTTATTCTCCTCCATAAGATTATTACTCCAAAACAGCCAATATACTTATTTAGTAAAATTACATTAGCTATATCCAACCGCGGTATGAAAATTATAGAACATGGACTTAAGATTCCTTTGTCACAATGCCAGTTTTTTATATACACCATCAGTCTTTGGAATACTTTGCCTAATTATATTCAAAACATAGATAACGCAATTATGTTCAGGGAGTTATACAATTTATTTAAGTAGTCGTTAACATATTTTAATTATTTTGTACATTTTTAATTTTTATTTTAATTAGCGGTTTTTCATTTTTTCATTTTCCTAATTTAGTCCTTAAATTTTTATTGATTTTCTATTTTTATATTTTTCTTTGTTTGTGTATATTTCTTGATATTGGTATATACTGTTATTCGTATTTTCCCTACTATATTTTTTAACTTTATTTTCTTTTTAATCCATAATTTTTCTTCGATTGCTATATTTTCTGATATTATAACATTTTCGAATTCATTTCTAATTCTACATTTTTCCTTACATTTTCTTACTTATTTTATCAATGATTTTTTATTACTTTCTTTGGTGAACTCCCATAGCACTCTTATTTGTAAGATTAATATCTTGTTGTGCTATGATTAATATTAAATAAATATATAAATAATTAAATTAAAAAAAAAAATCGATATCAACTGCCAAAGTTCAAAAGTCCCTGTCGGTAGAGGCGATATAATACAAATCATAAATTTATTAAATCAATTATTATTTAAAAATTATTCGGGATCGGCTCGGTGCCGGACTATCGAAAATTCCGGTCTATCGGGCGGTAATTATAAGAACAATTAGGTTAATAATTAAACTACAAATACAGTATGCAAATACATACATACATATAATGTATGTACACGTACTGTAAAATATATTTCACTTAGATTTAAAAAAGTAACGAATGTCTTTTTGTTTTCTTGAATTTTGACGTGTAGTATAAAATTTATTTCTAATGATATGGAAATCAATAATTTCTGAAGCACTGTAGCTAGTACTAACCTCCGCAAAAGAGATAAACCTATTTCTTTCTGCAGCTTCTCCCCAGCTGATTTTTCCTTTTCTTCCGTTTAGGCATCTGAGTCACTTTCTTCAAGATTTTGAGAAGGCTGAATGTTTACTACAATGTTGATAATGTCCTCACCGCTTAGTTCTTCTTCAACAGGTATAAGATCAATGTACATTCAGAACGAAACTCACTTTTATAAACAGTTCCAAAAATGACGTTTACTGCGATGTGAAAGGACACAAAACAACAACGCACAAAAAAATGGCGAAGTCACTTCGTGATTGATTAACGGAGCTGCACCCCACCTAAATTTGTTGTGACAGCCAATACAGAGCGCTTCCGGATGATCCCGAATTGCCCCGAAAACTTCCAAATAGCTCTCGAGCATTTTTATTTGCTTTAAAGACATACTTTTGGAGAAAACCAAAATTTTTAAAATTTTCCGTAGCGATGCCGGACTATCGGGCATTCCGGACTGTTCGATGCCGGACTAATGGACTTCTACTGTACAACAAAATTGGCCAATTTCCTACAATGGTGTTGGCTGTAAAAATCAACTGAAAACAAAAGTTCATCAAAAATTTATGTCACATTTCATCAAAAATGTGTATAAATATTTAATTTAATTAAATTGAAGAACCTAAAAGAGATATACACATATGTATATGGATGTATGTAAGTGCAGAGAAGATTCCCGGTATAGACATTTTAATTATAAACAACATTCTGTTTGTTATTCTTCAATTTCTGTGTGTGAAAGGATTTTAAAATCTGAATTAGAAATACAATACAAACTAGTACTTGGCTCATGTTTATGTATTCATAAAACATATTTTTTAAGAGAAAATGATATACATACATATGTACATAAATACAAGACGAGGTTTAATTAAATTTGTTTTTTTTTTTAACTAAAATTGATTATATTCTTCTAGGATATGTATTTTAATTAAATTTAGATTACTTTGTGGATCAAATTATTAAAAAAAAATATTTTTTAATTTGAAATTAGGAAAAAAAAAGATTTTTTAAATCGACTGTAGGTGTGTTAAGCAATATTGCCTTTTGATTAGAATATTTTCAAAGAAGAATTTGAGAACGGATTAAATAGTTTAATTGTCAGAAAGAAAGAAAGATTCTTGAAAAAGTTTTCTTTACAATTTTATTGTTTGGCTCATAAAAAGGAATCCAAGGGGCGTTGAATAACAGTACCACTTCTAAAAAAAATTAATTGTTGTCTTATCCCAAACAACTGTCGATATTTATTTTGTATTTTTGTTTTCTTTTTTGAATTTTTTCATTATTAAATTAATAGAATTTACAATAATCTTTCATTTTAAATACTTCTGTGCGCTTATCCATTAAAGAATACAATTTCATGTTTTATTAATTAAAAAGGCTTAAACGATAATGAGATTATGAAAATTGTTAGTAGTTTCTAGTGACAATGCTGAGAATAATAATGTGGAATAATAAGGTTTGCCCTTTTGTTGTCACATTGTTCGGATTTAAAATGAGAATGGAAAAAATTTGTTGTGTAATTTAAATAATAAATTTTGTGAAAAATGTAATTTAATAATTTATTAACAATAGGTTTCAATCATTTAAAAAATAAGCAAATTAAAGAACCATGCATGTGTTTCAAATCAGTAATAAGTTCACATGAGGTATACATATGTATATGTATATATAATATAAGTTATGTATATATAATGTAGTCACGTTTTTAAAAAACAAAATGGCAAAATTTGCAATATATTGTTACGTTTTTACCTTTTAAAGACGTTTAAAATATGAGTTCGTAGATTGCAAATAGAATAAAAATATATTTGTATTTAGTTTTAATTAAATTCCCTATTGTTCACACAATTCTGTGTGCCACTGTTCACAACTTCATGTAAACAACAACAATTGCTTTGTTTGTCACCATTTTTTACACTTTTTATTGTTATTGTTTGACAGATCTTTATAACGGCGATCTTTAAATCATGATTATTATCTTCAAACACCGAGCGTCTTCACACAAGACTGACTGCATTTTACTGGTTCCATTACCTGCTTTGCCTTTTATATGCCAACGTAAATAGTTTGATGAATGATCGTGGCTTCGCCTTGTCGAGATCACTATATATGTAAACATCGTTGTTTCATTATTGTTGCTTATGTATTTTGTTCACATTTATTCTTGCAGTGTTTGTTGTTGCATTTTTCTTTACTTGTTTATCCCTTTTTTACTGGTTTTATGGGTATATTTTTGTTTACTTGTTTATCATGTAAACAAGTTCACTGTTTTTTTTCGTAGCTTTTGTTTACAATTTAAACGGTGTGAAATCAAAACACCATTTTCGAAACAATATTTTAGTCTTTTCTTTATCTAGCCGCTTCTTATCTTTAATTTTAAATAAAACAAAGTGTGTGTGAGACATCACCAATATTTCTTAAGACCTATTGATGTCATAGTGTGTGGTACATAACATCTGCTAGTGCTTTTTCAATTTCCAATTTTGTATAATTATGGATGCAGCGCAGACAAAATGTCCAATTTTCTATGATTCTGGCACATAAATCCATCTGTATTTGATTGATTATATTGGCCTTGAGAACCAGTGTAGTTTGTGGTTTATTTGCACGCATCTGTTTTTTTAAGACCAACACTCAGGAGATAAGCTCCATTCATCCAATGTTTGTACT
Organism: Sarcophaga variegata; assembly: GCA_932273835.1. Classification (NCBI taxonomy): domain Eukaryota; kingdom Metazoa; phylum Arthropoda; class Insecta; order Diptera; family Sarcophagidae; genus Sarcophaga; species Sarcophaga variegata. Next base: position 29,916,322 of record OW026358.1, on the reverse strand, counting down.
GAAATAACAGGAAGGTAGTTATAATGAAATAGAATGATGGCTAACGTGCGACAATTTTTGTCTTGTGTACAGAACACAAGAAAAAATCACTGTTGAAAAGAGGTTACAAACTTCAAAGTTCTTTACCTGATATCGCAAACGAAAAATTTCAAGTTGTAAGCAATTTTCATTTCATTCCAGAAATTTAAAATTTAAAGCACAAATTAATATTTTTTTGAGTTATTTAAACTTTAGTCCTCTGTTTTATTTTTTTTTTTTGCTTTCCTAAGAACTTTATGACAAAATTTCAGTACAAAGTTCAATATTTGGTTTTCTCTTTATTTTTACATTGTATTTTTTTTAGTTGAATTTTTATGTAATAATGCACTGTTAGTTGACGCATGAAAGAATCATCAATCAATGTTATCGGTCAACAAAATCGTCTTTCGACAATTATTCTTAATGAATTTTTAATCATACGGAAGTAATGACCTGATAATAGATTTACACTTACGGTCAAATAATAAAAAAATATACTAAATTGTTTCAATAGCAAGTAGCGGAATTTTAATTTAATGTTTATTGTTTGGGATATTTTAAGTATACTTCCATCTGATATTCAAAAATTCATTAGAAAATTTTCAATTCAATTCAAGTTTATTTAGTAGTATTTAAAATACTTTCATAACAACAAAATATTACAAATATTAAATATTAGAAATATTAAAACATTTTTTCGATAAACATTGATATTTCCTTCATTCTTCAAATAATTTGGGATTATATTGTACATATTCAGTCCCTTATAGTATATTAATTTTTGCATTGCAATTGTATCCGCTCGCTGTAGCCTAAAATCGCTTGCATTTCTCAGTATGTACGGTTACGCTTCTCCAACATATCTTGACTGTTCAGTTAGGTACTCTGGTGCTTCACCTATTTTAATTTTTTGAATTAAATTCTGCGTGTTAAGTTCTAACCTTTTACGCACATTAACCCTTCTGACAACAGATACATACCCGGGTATGTTTTGTGTTTTTAAATCGCCGTATCTGAGGAAGTAATAACTGTATTAACCTGAAATTTTCTGATATCCTCACTAGTGGTGTTATCTACCTTACTCTTAGACTTGAGTAAAAATGGCGGATGGGGGTCGACGATGTGGCCATTTTCTGATTCCTATCCCTTACGTCAACAGTAGCATACCTGGGTATGTATAATGAAATATATGAAAATATTTTGTTATTTGATGTTTACTGAATTTAATTTACGAGTTCTTAATAATAAGATTAAACTTCTATCAAATATAAGAAGACATAAAAGAATATTAAATGCTAATTTTTCTTAAATGCATTTATTACATTGCGGCATATAACTTGAATGAGCGGCACACACGGTCTTGTTGCATAACGTGCAGGATTTGCTGGTTGGCAAAATTCCTTTTACTTTCATTCTACCAGTGTTGTCAGGTTCTTCCACTCTTTTATCTGCAGCACCTCTTACGCTCTAAGATTCCCCACATATTGCTTCAATAGCATTGCGTGTCGAAAATATTTTTGTAACATGTTCATTTTTATCTCTGTTTCCTCTTTCCGGGTTCACGAGTTGTTCGCTGAGGCTGTGTAGGAACATTCTACGGCGGCTTGTGGAAGCTTTCAACATTAGGTTATTCGCAACGTAAATTATGGGCAACGAGGTCTAGTATATTGTAGAATAAAGCCAAGGGCCATCTATTTAAGAGCACAAGGTAATATTATTAATGAAAATGTAGTTAACTCTACTTTAGATAAAGTAAAATATAGTGGTACAAGCACTCATCTTCTGTTCACTGTACATAACATAGATAAACTGCTGTCCATCATTGAACTTTTCGCTACGTTATATGTTGTGAAGAAATTATCACAAGCAATATTCCGTCCACTTCCATGAAAATGGTTGACGAAAAAGTCATCCACTACCCTCTTGCCTACGTTTTTTCCCGGATGCCACCAATCCAGTATAAATTTGTCCCTTCATTGGATAGGATGAGATGAGTCAAATACCTACCATACTTTAATTCCGTAATTGGCGGGTTTCGATGGTTTGTATTGGGTAAACCCGGTCCCACGTTTGGACCTGCTACGTAATTGCTGCGTAGACTATCATTCAGTATTATGAATGAATATCTAAGTCCGTTATGGCTGCAGCTTTGTCGGTTTTTTACGCTATTGACGTGTGTTTCCGTTGTCGAAAAGTATAAAGCGGCTTATATCCCAAAAACGCCGCACGCTCATGGGAGCTCGATATAAGCGATGTGAGATCGTTTTCCATAAGTCTTTAGTACGTACGTAACCAGAGTGCGTTACACCACCCAACAAGTAAGTAAAACCAAATCAACATAAAAATAAGCTTAGCAACAAAAGAAATTCCATATAAAATGTATGAACATACCCGGGTATGCTTCTGTTGACGTAAGTATAATTTTTTATCTGTTGACATAAAGGTTAAGCCATCTCAGTGCGTCTAACATAAAAGTAATTGGTGTAAATCGGTTTATTTGTAATATAGAACGCATCGCCTTATTCTGTAATTTCTGCAGTCTTGTTAACTGTTGCTCAGTACAGCATATATATAAAGTTGTTGATCTATATTCAAAATGCGGGTTCAGTATTGTATTATATATATTAATCGAGGTTAATATTGAGACCATATTTCTCAGCCGTTTAAAGAAACCTATCTTTCCGTATTTTCCTACATATACATATACTCTAAATGTTGCTTTAGCTTTAATTCCCTGTGAATTACGAAAACTTTACACTTAATATTGTTGACCTTTTCAATTACTACATTATTTATTCTAAATGAACTATTAGTGTGCAAATTAATTTCCATTATTTTTGTTTCATTTTCATTTAATTCTAATACTTTTATCTTCAACCATCTATATATATTATCCACATAATTTTCAATCTTTTCATAACATTCCTCACACATTGTACACTCAGTAAAAATGAGAGTATCATCTGCATATAAAATTATCTCGCATTTCTTTGTTCTACATTTTCAATCTTATGGACAGCTTTATCCTAATACAGAACCCTGTGGGAGACGAAAATCATTCTCCCTCATACTCGACTCAACATCATTTACCATTTTTATTTGTCTACGTCTCGTGAGATATCCTTTATCCTTAATGCCATAGCAAGACAGTTTCTGAAGCAAAATATCCCTATCTATTATTTCGAAAGCTCTTTTAAAATCGAAAAAAATTGCTAGAATTTTGCGATCATTCCCTATAAATGTCCATCTATTTATTACAGAGATAATTGCCGTCTCACATGAATACTTTTTTCTAAAGCCTGACTGATATTTCGATAGCAAGTTAGGTTTCTCAAAATATTCTTCCAATTGATTCTTAACTACCATTTCAATAATCTTCTCACATGTTCTTAGGGTATTTATCGGGCGATATTCCTCACATTTAATAGTAAATTTGAATAATTATTTTCAAAAATTAAAGTATTTACGTTATCATTACCTTCGAAAATATTTTCATCCTTTCAATTGAACATTTTAGTTAAGATTTGTTCATACAATAACTCAATGTGTCATTTTAATTAATATACTGGGTATAGTATAACGAAATCCATTAACACAATAGTTAGTTTTAGTAAACGGAATCTTGCATTTTATAAGTGCAATTGATTCACTTACGTATAGCTGAGAAAGTTTTGTCAATTCCTGTTAGGTATATTCCGGTATAGTTTATGTTAAGTTCAACTTGACAACTATAACACTTATATCAGCCGTGCCTTTATAACACTTATATTATCTATTTAAGCATATAATTGCAGCTCCTGGTTGGCATCTCGCAACCATCTCGAGGGTGCTATGAAGGTTTAATTTTTTTTAAATAGTAAACTGCCCACATCTGGTGCCAACCAGACATCAGCAATGAATCGTATTTTCCCTATTCATAAGCACTCATGAAATTTTGAATATAAGTGAGTCAACAATATTGAAATTAAACTAATCTGATTCGTTCGTACTCACTACAACGTTGATTTATAAGTACAGACTGCGTATGCTGTTGTACGCATTAAACTCATACCATTCGAAATATATTTGATTCTTAAGCCTACTCATTTAGATTCATAATTTGAGAAAAATACTTATAAATGATTCGAGTGACTAGAATCATTCATCAAAATTTACAGTCTTAGTTGTTGTTGCATTTACAAAAAATGAAAAATACAAAGACAGCAAGCAAAGCAAACACACAATCTTTTAGTGAGTATTGTAGTGTTCATACGCAAATCATACTTATTTTGTGATTCTTGTAAATGTTGAGTCATGGAGAGTCGTAATCAACAACATCGTACGTGTTGTTAAGTATGAGTATGATGAGTTCTTCAAACTTTTAATATGAGTAGTGTGAGTATAATATTAAAATAAGTATGAATGCGTATAAGTTTCAGAAATTATGATTCGACTCTACTCCTCTTTTTGAATACTCATTGGTGATCTCTGGTACCTTCAAACGTGCCAACAGTATTTGCTTAACTATTTCACGCAAGTCTTTTGGATTGAGCTCTTTAGTTTTCTTCCACCTGCCTCAAGGCTCTGAAATGCGTTAAGAAAAAAATGTGTTTTCTTCTGACGAGTTAAATATATAATTTTTACTCATGCCGATGCACTTTAGTACTAAAGTTGTGCTTTTTTTAATCATCCTTTTTTCGCTTTTAAACAAAACCCTGCTAAACGTCTAAGACGAAGACGTAAATCTAATGACGAAGCAAATCGAAGTTAGAGCGACCAAAAAATTTGATAACGTAAATCTAGACGACGTATATCAAAGGATAAGTGTATTACAACTTTACTGATGAGAGATATGTCGCCGCAGTCTAATAGGTAGTTTGTTGGCTTATTACACGTGAGGTTACGGCTCAAACCTCAAGTCAGACATTTCCAACAAAAAGAAACATGAAAAAATATTTCTTCGGCGATTTCCTCTTTCAGCAGATTTCTGATAAAAACTCTGAGAGTAAATAAAAATCGCCATGAAAAGTTTCTCAAAAATCTATCGTTCGGAGTCGACTTTAAACTGTAATTGGTGTGAGAAGATAGGTCGTAGTCCTGATTGAAGGGTTGTATTGACCAATTATTAAAAACCACTAAAACACACTTGTTAACACAATAATCGGCATGAATTTTTACTTCAAAAATAATTAAGAATCCGTGACATTCGTTAAAATTTATATTTTTATTAAAATCGCAAGCAATTATAATCCAAATTATTTAAATTTATTACTGAATTGCTTTATTTAAAATTATTAAAAAATTGGAGAACAAACAAAAAATTGGATATGATAACGATTAATAATAATGATGGTGATGAAATATAATGAAATGAATTATGAAATATGAAAATAAAACATAATCATTTTCATATAACGATAATTTATAGTTAAAGCAAATTTCACTACATATTATGAATACTTTGTGCCTCTCATACATATTGTAAAGAAAATTAAAATGGTGTTTAATAGTTTAACATTAAACTGATAAACTAAAGCTACAAAAACAAACACAATGGACTTGTTTACATGATCAACAAATAAACAAAAAATATAGCAAGAATATCAGTATAAAAAAGGGTTAAACAAGTAAACAAACGGGCAACAACAACACTGCAAGGACAAATGTAAACAAAATACACAAAAAACAATAACGAAAACAAAATGTTTACGCTTATAGAGATTTCGCGAACGCGAAGTCATTCTCCTTCAAAGGCATTCATCAGACCACAAAATACACATCAGACTGTTTACCCTGTGATCAGCGTTACCAGTAATTTTTTTAAAAAAATTTTTATTTCTGGGAAAAAAACTTTTTTTTTACAAAATAGAACTTGTTTTCTACAAAAGTATCAACATTTTTAAAGGAAAAACCAGAGACCGGTGCCTTCTATTAGTGTTTCTTTGCTATTTTTGCCTGGTACTAATAAAATACATAATATTTTATTTAAAAATGTAAATATTTCGTGTTATTGTTGAATTTATTGAAATTTTGAATTTTTCGAAAAAACTTTTTTGTTAGAAAAAAATTTTTATGAAAACTTTTTCGCATCTAAAAAAACTTAGAAAAAAAGGAAAAACTTGGCAAATGGCAACGCTGCCTGTGATATAATATGCAAAACAAAGCATTCAACGGAGTCAGTAAAAATTCAGTCAGTCTTGTGTGAAGAGACGTTGCGTGTGAAGAGAATAATTCGTGGTTTGAAGATCTCCGTTATAAAGATCTGTCGCGCAATTGTTAGTGTTTACGCAGCAGAGTGTAAAGAGAATATCAAAAAAGCAAATTGTTGTTGTTTATATCAAGTTGTGAACAGTGGCACACAGAATTGTGGGAACAATATGGTAAAAATGTAGTAATATGTTAAAATACTATTCACAATTAAATGTATATTTAATACGTACATTAACTACAATTTAATAGAAATCGTTTTTTTTTGTTTATTTAACCCTTTCGACACCTTTTAGTTAAAAATGTATTGCATTGGCAAAATTTTTAATGATTTTCAAAATATAAGTTTACAAAAACTACATTCATCAGTAATTAAACTTCAAATTGCAAAACATTGATTTTAAAACTTTTTTAGGTGCCCTAATGGCTTAGTTGGCTAAATTTCAAGTGTCGCGGCTGTTTGTTGGACTCAACCCAGAGACTCTGGGTGTTTATGATTGTCTCATTGTTTATCTATGCGCGAGATTACTCACTTCGTCGTGAAGAGTGTTCTGCAGAAGGCGGGAGTACATCGCAATGGCACTATTTTTCAAAAAAGTGTCCAGTTGCTTGCGTACGCTGACGACATTGACATCATAGGCCGTACCAAGCGAGATTTTACTGCTGACTTTAGTTTTATTAAACGGGAGTCTGCTAAGATGGGTCCGCCAGTAAATGAGGACAAAACGAAGTATATGTTATCGACAAGTAGAGCGTGTTGAATCTCAATAGTCAATAGATTTTATTTATCTTGGTTTCGCCGCGACAACCAAAAATGATGTCCCACTTGTGCTACTATGACACCCCCTTTGGTATACCAAAACTAATACCCTACTAGACCCCATTCTCCTCGTGCTTCTTAATGGCGCGGAGGCATGGACACTATTAAACACTGATGCAGCAGCCTTGTGAGTATTCGAGAGAAAAGTGCTACGTAAGATCTTCGGTCCAGTGCGAGTTGGCGATGATTTCCGCATCCGATCCGAACAGTGAGCTGTATGAGTTTCTCAACGACATAGACGTTGTGCAGCGTATTAACATCCAGGGTCTGCGCTGGCTCGTCCATGTCGTTCGAATGGAAGTGGATGCTCCGGCGAGGCGGTTATTTGATGCTGGGATCTGCGGAAGTCGGCGAAAAGGACAACCTGGTTTGTGTTGGAAGGACCAAATCGAGGAAGCCCTGTCAACGATTGGTGTCACCAACTGGCATAGGCGCTCAGGAAGCAGAGGCGCCTAAAAGGATGTGTTACGGAAGGCCGAAATCCGTTAATCGGGTTGTTAATGGCCAATTAAGTAAGCAAGTAATTTTCGAAAATAAAGTGACGAAGGTATATCACTGGCCATTAAAAATTGTCGCACGCTATCCCCTCTTTCCTTTCTCCTATAAATTATCTTTCCTGTATTCCAACACGATGCACGCTTGAATATTGGTTCAGAAGAAAAATATCTATACGATTTGCTTGTATTTAAATTTTGGTTGGAACGGTTTGACTGTAGAAAAAAAAGATAATATATTTGATATTTCTTGAATCGAAACTACTCTTTTCCCCATTTGATGTCCTTGTCTTAACCCTAATCTTACTGACATGAGCCTCTAAGGCTCATATCTAAAAACTACGGATTTCTTTTTACGAAACAGGCTTTAGTATATCATCTCTAAAGACCATCGTCATCGTTATAGCCTGAAGATGGTCAAGAATATGTACCCAGAAATTAATTAAATGTTCTCAAAATATTTTATTTTTTTTCTTTGTATCTTTCAAATGAATACCTTCGACAAAATTTGTTTGGTGTTTCAGTTTATTTTCTTTAGAAAAGTCAAGAACAGAACAACTTTTCTGAAAAAAATGTTCATAAAGGTCAACCAGTCCTAAGGGTATCAATGATGATCACCATTGGTACAGACTTTGCAAATGGAAATATAAATAGAAAATGAAAGGTTATTGAAAAGGTCATTTACATCATGGACACGTAGAAGCAAGTTGTGTCTTATGAAGCATAAAAAAGTACAGAAAAGAATCCCTATAAAGAAATCTCACACTTGAATAAGCATGAAATAAAAAAAATTTACTGAATTTAAAAAGTCAGTGCATTTTATAAATTTAAATATTCAAATTTCTATTATTTTAAATGAACGGTAGTTAATTTAATTGAACTTAATGAGTTTTGAATGTTGGCAAGAAAGAAATAACAATTCTATAGGATTTGTATTATAAACTAATGTCAGTATTAATGCTTTGCCTCTTAACCTCAATTGTAGTAAATGGAGCAGACGTATTCTTTAAATACAGTAGCGAGAAAAAAATGCAACTCTATGTCATATGATATTCAATCGAGACTCGAAACGGTATCCGATTCCGCTTCACTTTTGTTTTTTTATTCATTAATTTTAAATTTTATTAAAAAGCATCAGTAAGCGTTGTTTGCCTCTCTTTCTACTTAATTTTTTAGAGTATTATTTTTAGTATTATTGAATCTTTCATAGTGAAATTTACAATAGTTTTCAAATCTTAAAGCTAGTTCTGAAGGTTAATGGTTAGCACCAGCGTAATATTGTATCCAAATTTTATAATAATACTACATTAAAAATTAGGGTCAGTGCAGCCGTCGAGCGAGGCTCAATGTGTCACTTCGTTTTAACCTAGTTGAATTGAAGCAGGTCCCTTGCCAAATGCGTTGGGGTGAATCGTTAGTTTACCGACGTATTTTATGGCGAATTTTTTAATTTCTTCCTGAATTGTAGGAATGTTGAGATCTCTATGGATATTGTCGTTACGAATATACCATGGAGCGCAGACAATTTGTCGTAAAAGCTTGGAATGTCTTCTTTGTAATTTCAGAACGTTAGACGCGCAAGCACTGCCCCAAAGCTGAATGCCGTAGGTCCATATTGGCTTTATAATGCATTTGTATAAAAGAACCTTGTCTTCAAGGTTGTTGAATTAGGACCAATAATCCAGTGCATTTGAGCGGATTTCAGCTTAATGGCCGCTAATTTGTCCTTGATGTGGCGGGACCACGTTAGACGCCGGTCTAAGTGGACTCCCAGGTATTTGAAGTGATTTTCAACAGGGACATCAATATTATTTATTCCTATTTGTTGGCAGTCTTGTCTTCTGAGTGTGAAGGTTACATGAGCACACTTGGATGGATTCACCTTTATTCTCCACTTTTCAAACCATTTTTCCAAATCGTATATGTGCGACTGCAGTTGTGTTGAAGCTACTTTCGGGTCCTTGTTGGCGCTTATAAATGCGATGTCGTCTGCATACGTTGATGTGTGTGTGTGTTAGGATTTGTGGGCATGTCTGATGTATAAATTTAGTAAAGAATAGGGCCTAATATGCTTCCCTGGGGGACACCTGCAGAGATCTTTTTTGTTGGAGAGAGTTCGTCCTTCAATTCGACCTTAAAAGTTCTATCAGTTAAATAGCTTTTAAGAAGTTTGTGTGTGTTATCGGGGAGCAGTCGTATTATTCTTATAAAAAAGTGAATAAAAAAAAAAATTGCGACGCAATATGTTAAAGGTAAAAGTAGGTCAACTAGAGTAATTAAAATAAAAGCTTATTGAAAAATTTGCAAATTTTGAATTTAAAATAGAAACAGCTGTCAGCAGATAGCAAATTTGCCATTATAAGGGTTTGGGAAGGAGACAAATCAATGAATGAAGTTGCTCATCAAGTTAATATCAACAAGTCAATGGTCAAACGAATAACGTGGAAAGAAAGCCAGGAATTTGTCGACCTCGTAAATCTACTGCCGCCAAGACCGTCAAATGGTAAAAATAGTAAAAGTTGACCTTCGGAAAACGGCAGTAGGGGTTTCCATTGGCGTCCACACAGCCAGAAAACGATTAAGAGAGGCAAATTTACCAGAGAAGCCATTTAAAAGTAAGGTTAATAAGAAATGATGATAATAATGAACTTGCTAGATGGTATCTGCATTGGTCAAAAGAGCAGTGAGCCAAAGTATAGTGGAGCGACGAATCAAAATTTAACTTATTTGGCTCTGATGGCTTAAATTATATTTGTCGGCCCCCAAAACAAAGATATTCACAACAATTCCGTAAATAAACAATATTCCGTAAATAAGATAAGACACGGTGTTGAAGATAATATGGCATCGAGTTGCATTTACTTTAATCTCGATAAACGAGGCGATTGAAATACGATGCTTCTTTCATTCAACATTGTCTTTGATGTAAATAAATCAAAATATATGTGTTTATTGGTTTATTATTATTGGATTATTATTATTACTTAGTTGGTTATTCAGTCAAAATTAGGCCCTAGCTTCTCACACCACTTAAGTTGTGTGTGTAAATTTTATTCATAAGTGGCCAGAGCTACAGTTTAAAGTCGACTGCGAATGACACATAGCCAGAATCTTGGCAATTATTAATTTACTCTCTGCGTTTTTGCCAAAAATCTGCTGAAAGGCAGTTGCCGAAGATATATTTTCTTCATATTTCGTTTTGATTGAGATGTCTGACTTGGGGTTTGAACGGTAGTCTCACGTCTAATAAACCAACACATTACCTACTAGACTACGGCGACTACATATGAGAGGTATAATCGATATTTTTCATTCCCTTGAAAGACTTATTGATGTGTGAAATCGCTCAAATTTCCGCCACAACTTCTCTGATTGGAACGCATCCAAAATATTTAAAATTTCATGAACCTGACTGATAGCACGGCGTATGTCGGTCTTTCGGACCATTGTAGTTTGGAGCTTTTCTTTATACACCAGTAACTTAAGCACATACATATCTACCAGCGTCCTATCGAAATAACATATCGTTGGTGTCCAAATCATCTAACTCAAAACAAAAGAAGTTGATAATCATCGACCTATAGTGCTCGCTGATGTAAGTAATCGGCTGGCTAAAGCTGTCCTTAAAGAAACATGGACCGATGGTACCAAAGGAAACCACTACCAAACAGTGACTTTAGCAGTAATTCAGAAATGAAGATGATTTTTCAATAAAAATCGGTGTCAGTGGCCAACTGCTCCAGAGCCCAGTCGGCGAATTTACATACCGGTTTTTGGGTTATGTCTGTCCGTATGTGTAAATTTGGCAAACACACACAAAAAACACATTTTCGTTGAAAATACTCATATTCGGCCAGTTTCAAATGAGCCCAATCTGAATAAATTTTTTGCAAACGATAATCGGTTGGCGCCAATTCTTGTACAATACAGCTCGTATTTTATTGGCACCTTAGTAAATAGGATAAAGACCAATAAGATGAGAACCATGGCCAGTCGACATATCAGCATCTTTTTCAAAAATTCGAATCAAAGCTGTAATATTCTTTGCACACTTTTCTAGTTTCGTTGATGATTTTGAATGCAGAAGAACATATTGCTGAAACTACAATTGGAATATGTATAAAATACTGTACTCTGTGAACAGATTTAATTACACGGTGTGACAGTCAAAATACACCCAGCAAATGACATAGTCTAGGTTGTAAGTTTTGTTGAGTAGAATTCAAAATTATGTTTTTTATATTTCTCAAATCCTTCAATCTTCTTTTATTTGACAAAACCCGAATTTTTAATATTTTCACACAAAATTATTGATTATCCAAATATTTTTCAAGTTATTTTCAAAAACCAACCCTTTTTGTCTTGAGCCTTTAAAATGGTATAGATTAACATATGATTCAAACTTGCATATTACGAGTTTTGATCGGGTAAACTTGTAAAATACGATTATTTTCTTATTTATTATAATAATTATGGTAATTTTTGTTTGATATGATCAAACAAAGTGTCAATCTCTTTGCAAGAAATGCACTTTCAGAATGTTATCACTTATTCCATTTTCTTAATTAAAGTTTACTACTACCCACATCTCTGGAATCTCGCAGTCAACTCACTCCTGAGAAGACTTGCGTTTACCAACTTCTCCCTCCTTGGTTCGGAGGAACTTGGCCAGTACAGGGACTGCGTTCACCTGTGGCGTCACAACGGGCCGCTATACGTACTCAAGTGAGCTTTTGATATGAAAGCTACCACACTAACCTAACCTAACCTTGCTACTATGAACGGACAAACTTTAAAAAATATTAAAAAAAGTCATTTGTCAAGTTTCCCTCTCAAACCCCATAGCATATTAAATCAAATAATATACGTATGTATATATTTTTAGAGGCGCATCCCCCTCCTTTCTAATAAGGTTTATATTTTGGACATCGGTTCGGAAATGTTTGCGTAATCGATAAAGTTGTGTGTAAAAACAGTTTTTGTCAAATAAAACAAGTTTAGAGGGTTCAAGAAATATAAAAAAAAAATATTTTTGAGTTCTTCACAACAAAACTCACAACTTACACTTGGGGTATTCACACGGTCGTCATAAAGTCATATATCATAAAATAATATAAAAAATATGACTGCTGTGAACAACCCTCATAAGTTTGTGTGGTATTTCAAATTCAATTCAAATTCAAAAAAATTACAAATATTTTTAATTAAAAATGCCAAAAACAAGTCAAACATTTCATTACATATATATTCAATGATTTGTTATTATTTTGTTTCTTTGATGTACTCCCATAGCACTTTCATTTATAAGATTATTATCTTGTTGTGCTATGACTAATAATAAATAAGTAAATAAATAAAATAAATAAATAAATAAAAGTCAAAAAAATGAAATAATAACGGGTTTGTGCGAAAAATACAATTATTATGGCTGATTCAAGTAAATAGGAAAAAAATAATTACATGTTTACCTTTAAATAAATCTCTTTAGAGGTGATGATAACGATGAAGAACAAATAAATGAAATGTTCTTAACAAACGTCGCTAGTTTGCTCATTAATCGCAGAAGCATCCACCTTGGAGTTCCAAAATCCAGTAAGTTTAAGTAAAACGTGTTAAAAATGTTTGACGACAGCCGGTTTAATCAAATGATTAGGGTTCGGCAAGAGGAATTTGTGAATATACTCAACTTGATTAAAGACGATGATGTGTTTAATACAAGTCCAAAAACAGCACATCTTCCAATTGATGTTCAGTTAAAAATCGTACTTTATCTGTTGGGGTCCTCTGGCGATGGACTTTTAACACGAAAAGTAGCTACCCTCTTTGGAGTGGGTGACGGAGGCACAATACAAATGGTCACAAAACGTGTTTTTAAAGCAATTTTAAATTTGAAAGAAAAATTCTTAAGCTGGCATAATGCAGAAGAACGACAACAAATTCTGTTCGCAACTAAAAACGTATGGTATATAGACGGGTCTGAAATAAAATTATCTGAATCACCTGTCAAACACCACGATTTATTTTTTTCTAGAAAACACCAATATGCCGTTAAAGTTCAAACAGTTTGTGACTACAAATTACGAATAAGACAACTAACAACAGGTTAACCAGGTAGCGTACATGACGCAGACATTTTTTTAAACTCTCCAAAACCAAAACACCCTGAACGAATTTTGTCGCCACAGCAATGGATTGCTGGTGATAGAGCTTATCCCCTAAAGTCATTTTTGTTGACGCCTTATAGAGGAAACAGCACCGAACATTCCAAAGCTGAAAAGGATCTCTACAACAAACACTTTTCTAGATATCGAGTTCGCATTGAGAATTGCTTTGGTATTTTAAAGGAGAAATTTTTTGTTTAGTTATGACAAAACAATAAACACATAACAAAAGGTGTTATTATTTTATGACTTTTTTCTTTGAAGCACAACAACAGTTTTTTTAAACTATCACGAAACTTTAGTATTTTATGACAATAAGACTAGATAGCACACCGTGTGAATACCCCAACTATGTCATTAGCTGGGTGTAATTTATTTTTTTTTTTTTATTTTTTCTGATAGGGTTATTTATTTATTTGTTTTAATTTTGTTTTGTTTTGCAGAGTAAATTTAATAATTCATGATGGCTTACTAAGGCATACTGAACCAGTTTAGTATTTTTTGCTTACGAACCGCAGTCGTCGATTTCGTAAGTTCTCATGCAGCTAAAGCAACACCAGATATAAAGACTAAAACAAAACGAAATTGAAATTATACATAACAGATTGTTCATCAAATAGACTTAATTGATACCAGCAATAAAATAAAAATCAAATATTGAAGCTCTCATCACCTTCTAACTTACGAAACAAAAATATCAAATAACACCAGTAGTTTAATGGTTTTGTTTACTACGTATCGTATGTGTTAATATATGATTAAATAAAATTTTATATGTGTTAAAGAACAAAAGCAACAACAATATCGATAAACACTTAATAGTACATACATACATAATTGGTCATTACAACCCTTCAGTCAGGATTACGACCTAGTTTCTCACACCACTTATGTTGTGAGTGTTAATTTTATACATGAGTGGCGGGACCTACAGTTTAAAGTCGACTCCGAACGACAGATTTTTGAGAAACTTTTCATGGCAATTTTCATTTACTCTCAGAGATTTTGACAAAAATCTGCTGAGAGAGGGATTCGCCGAAGAAATACTTTTTCATATTTCGTTTAGTTGGAAATGTCTGACTTGGGATACATTAGGTTATTAAACTTAAATAAAACGAAGTGTTTTTGAGATATCATAGAAACTTTTATACTTATTTGAAAGCCCTAATATAATATCATTCAAATGCCGGCCTCGGCTTCTCTGTATGGAGCTCATTCGAAGTTTCTATTTTTTCATGACTCTGTCTCTTAAGTCAATTTGATTTTGACCGATGGCATATGTTAAGTTAGCTTTAAGGACCGCTGTCGTTTGTGACTTGTGACATTTTGCTATTCACCAGCAACATAAGAAAAGCCCACAAGAAAAAGTATAACGGGGTCAACCCGCATGATCTCGGTTGACAGTTTGCATCAACTCCACCTAAGATGAACATGTTCTCAAAGTAATTGTGAAGAGTATGTAATAATCCCATGAGATAAATGGCATGGCATAACCATATGTCGTTGGTACCATCCACTTCAGGTCAAAAGAAAGCAATAATCATCGATCTATAGTATCTGTTGGCAGTGAGTGCTTGCCCGACTCCTTTCTCAAATAAACATGGATCGATGACGTCGCAAGCATAAAATCCACACTAGGCTGGGGCTTTTTCTTGGATCTCATGAGGATTGGTAGCGTCGCAATTTCGATAATTTTCTTTGCTCATGTACTTCTTCATCCAGAAATGGGTCTCACCTCTGAAGAAGATTCGTTCTATGAAATTTCGGTAAAGAGACCATTAAGCGAAAACACGTTTTGTCTAAAGTCGTTCGTCTTTCAATTAGTTGGTTTTTTTAAGAATTCTGCTCCAACTCACGGAGCAAAATTCACTGATTTTAGGTTTGCCAAAAACCAAGTCATTGCAAATAATCCTCTCGGTAGGACGATTCGCCGTGGTCTAGCAGGTAGTGTGTTGGCTTATTAGACGTAAGGCCACGGTTCAAACCACAGGTCAAGCATGTCCAACTATGCGAAATATGAAAAAATATTCCTGCGGTGACTTCCTCTCAGCAGTAAAAGTACTGAAAGTAAAAAATAAAATTGCCGTGAATAGTTTCTCAAATATTTGTCGTTCGGAGTCGATTTTAAACTGTAGGTCCCATGTATAAAAATTAACGCACACATCATAAGTGGTGTGAGGAAATAGGTCGTAATTCTGACTAAAGGGTTGTAATGACGAATTATGTATGTAGGACGAAATGAAATGAGCGAAACGAACGGTACAATGCCCAATAGAACGCTCATTGTTATTAACGCATGTTGTGGACTGATATATCTGTCCATGGTGATTTTTTAAAACAAACTGAATTAATTACAACTAATTTGACCGATGAAGCGCTTCAGCACGAGGGATGTTATCACTTGTTAGATTTCCGAAAGGAGTGGTATCATGTGTTAATTGATCCTTATAAACCTTCGAGGCAGGATTACGACCTAGCTTCTGACACCACTGATGTTGTGTGTTCAATTTTATATACAGACTTTGGCGACTTCATTATTATCGCATCGTTTACTTAAAGTCGCAGAGAATCGAAAACTTAATAATTAATTAATCGATAATCTACCACCTTAAATATATTGTAACGAAAATTGAAATGGTGTTTAACATTAAAATGATAAACAAGAGCTACAAAACAAAAACAATGGGATTGTTTACATGATCAACAAATAAACGAAAATATAGCAACAATATTTGTATAAAAAGGGCGATAAACAAGTAAACAAAAAGCAAAAACAAACATTACCAGAATAAATGTTAACCAAAATATACACACAACAATGAAACAACGATGTTTACATTTATGGAGATCTCAAGAAGTCGAAGCCATGGACATTCTACCTCAAGATCATTCATCAGACTGTTTACGTCGCCATATAAAAGGCAAGGCAAAGCAGGTAACGGGGTCAGTAAAAATTCAGCCAGTCTGGTGTCGACACGTGTGGTGTGTGCGTGTGAAGAGATAATCGTGTTTTGAAGATCTTCGTTATAAAGA
The DNA here is from genome assembly GCA_932273835.1 of Sarcophaga variegata. Taxonomy (NCBI): domain Eukaryota; kingdom Metazoa; phylum Arthropoda; class Insecta; order Diptera; family Sarcophagidae; genus Sarcophaga; species Sarcophaga variegata. Next base: position 29,899,610 of record OW026358.1, on the reverse strand, counting down.
TCTGTCGAATAATTGTCTAGTAATTGATTTGTTTCTGCAAAGGGTATAAACAGAGGAATAACAAAGGAAAGCAATTGTTGTTGTTTACATCAAGTTGTGAACAGTGGCACACAGAATTGTGCAAACAATAAAGAAATGAATTAAAACTGAACACAAATTTATTTTTATTTTTATTTGAAACCTACGAGCTTATATTTCAAACGTTTTTAAAAGGCAAAAAGGTAACCTTATGGTTTTCTTCCTCTTGATTTCTCTTTCTGTCAATATTTAACATTAATTTGCGCCACCAACATAAATGACACTCCAGATTAATATAAAAGAGAAAAAATGGAATACATTTCAACAAAATATGTACAAATATGATGGCCATTACAATTGGCATTGATTCTCTTCTTGCAGTATTTGTTTTAGTATTTGTTAACTTAAATTTGACATTTCAACCACGTCAATTAATCAGATAAAGGTTTCAAACGTGAAAGCTTTAAACCAAATTTTTTACAAATTAGAATTAATTAAGTCTAACTAATGTTTACTGTCTTACAACAGTATTCATACATATACTTATAAGCGTTTTTTATAATCTTTTTGTGTGTGCATTTGTTATTTTTGTGTTTGTATTTCATATTCTTAACACGTACGAAATGACCATAAACTATATCTGATATGAATACCACCTGCAAAGTTTACGACTTAATTACAAATGAATCCTAAAATAAAGCCCCCTTATGAAGAAACAAAATTTACCACAAACAATTAATTAAGCAAAGTTTTCTTTTAATTCCTAGGTTATGACCGTGTGAAGAGAATAAAAGAATACAGGAGGCGATGTGTATTTTATAAAGAATAGCATTTGCTGGATATTAAATTATTTGAAATTACTAATGCTGTCTTATTTTTATTCTTATTATAATAATAGAGAGATAGTAGTTATAGGGGAAAGGAAATTTTATTTTTAAAACCTTGATATTGTTTAAACGACTTGTGAAAAATTTTGTCACTGTTCCTTTCTAGTGAATTGGTTTGTAATAATTCTCACTTTTTTTCTATTGCGGTTATTCATATATGAGCCGTTCAGTGCACAAATCGATTAACTCCATAAAACAAAAAGTTGAGAAATGCAATGAAATAATTTAAATTATTTTTTAAAATTTTCTTTACAATATAAATTCAAATATATATTGCAGAATGCATAAATACATAAATAGCTTTCATCTAATGGCATATAAAATTAATAAGAAAGAATAGCGAAAAAAATAATGTTAGTAATGTTATAAATTTCATGTGACTGGTGGATTTAATCGATTTGGCAACTGAAAAAATAATAAAGTTAAATTAATCTTTTGATGGTTGTTTAAAATGTAAATTAAATTTTGTAGAGAACACATTATAGTGATATTTTTCTTTCACTGGTACTATATTTTCTTTTTCACATTGTGTGACGTATAGTTCGTACATTTTCTTAACATTTAAGTCAGGATGTAAATATTGTCGTCTTGGATTATGAGCCCTTTGATAACATTTATGTCATATAATTTATTGCTTGCAATACGGTCTTTGCGCTAATCAACCAAAAAAATAACTAGTTCTTTAGAACGTCCGTCACTCACCTGATCTTTAAAACATTTTCTGGAAACGGGAATATTAGTTTTGTCTTTTCGAAGGTAATATGTGCAAGAACGTGATCTTTGGTCTTTAGTTCTATTCGTGGGACGCCTTCTTTTTACTTCTTTATCCTTGATTCAGCCTCTTAAAGAAATATTTTGGACAAGTTGACTATGTAAATTTTAAAATACGTTGCGTTTGCTAGTGGTGCGTTTGAATTACGTTATTGAAACGATTTAAATAAGAGTATGGAGTTAATCAAAATGAAATAAATTACTTATTATTCAATGGCCCAAAAAATTTTGTCGTTTAATGGTGTTAATCTTTATTATTCAGGAAAGTTGTAATAAATATAAAAAGTTATGACTATCCCAAGTGCTTTGACACTTAAATTATACACAAAATAAAGATTTTATAAAAAGTGGAGTTCATCACTTTGTACACTGAACGGCTCATATAATGTCAACAATCAAGAAAACACAAAACACTCACGATCTTCGATGGTAATCGAACCTTCAATCCATTTGTCAAGATTACAACCTACCTTTCATACCGCCAGCGTTGTATGTATTAATTTTATCCATGATCGGTGGAAGCCACACTTTAAAGACGACTCCAAACGATAGAAATTTTGTGAAATTTTTCAGTTCAATTTTTTTACTTCCCTATCGCCTATCGGCCTGATCTTTTTTTACTTTGATTGCAGACCACTAAAAGTCATATTATAAGCGTTCTACAAATTTCACCAATGCTCAATTCACAACCCTTATTGTGAAATTTTTCTTTAAAATTGTGGCCAAATCATTGGCCTTTACAAATATAACGTTCGGCTTTTGAAGCAGTATTTGTGAACTTTTTCATAAAATTTAAAAGTATGTTCACTGATGGCAAAAGTCGGTGGCTATTTTTGCTTATATTTAAAGAATAGATTTTCACCATTCATTTGATACTAGTATGAAGACGGAGGTGAACGGCATTACCTTTTTTCCATGGAAAACTGCAAACGCGAAATTTTTTTAAGGACATTTTAATTCGCTGTATAAGTGAGCTATTTTTTTTATTAATAAGAGGGTGCTTCTTCATTAAAACAGCATTAAAACAGCACTAAAATTTTATCAGTTTTTACCCATAAACTCCTGAGTTGCATTAAATTTTTAATATATTGTTACGTTTTTACCTTTTAAAGACGTTTAAAATATCAGTTCGTAGATTGCAAATAAAAATAAATTTATGTTGTTTTAATTCAATTCTTTATTGTTAAATATGTGTGCCACTGTTCACAACTTGATGTAAACAACAACAATTTGCTTTGTTCACTATTCTTCTTTACACTCTTCTGCGTAAACACTAACAATTGTTCGACAGATCTTTATAACGGAAATCTTCAAATAACGATTATTCTCTTCACCCGCATCGTGTCATCACATAAAACTGACTGAATTTTTACTGACCCCGTTGACTGCTTTGTCTTACCTTTTATATCGCTGGGTAAACAGTCTGATAAATGCTCTTGCAGGAGAATGACTTCGCCTTCGCGAAGTCTCTATAAATGTAAACATGTTGTTTTCGTTGTTGTTGTTTGTGTATTTTGTATACGTTTGTTTTTGGAGTGTTGTTGTTGTATTTTTTTAACTTATTATCATTTTTTATACTGGTGTTTTGTTGGTATATTTTTTTTACTTGTTTATTATGTATCCAAGTCCATTTTTTGTTTGTTTTTGTAGCTATCATTTTAATGTTATCATTTTAATGTTAAACGATAATATTTATGTCCCTATCGTTCGATTTTTCAAAATTCATTGTCAAAAAATTGCATTTTTTCCACCAAAAATTCCATATGCGGTGGCTGAGGAAAAACTTCCGATTAACTGTTTTCCAAATAAAGCATGGGAACAAATCGCGTCATAATTGAAATTTATGGCCCTGTGTCTCTTTGTGTAATCAGCGCATTTCCCGGTTAATGCTTGCTTCAAACGAGTTGTTTGTAGTCTGTACAAAACTCCCGTGATAGTCTGTTCGCAACAACATTACGTTCTTGAAATGGATATACTGCTGGTCATAATGAATTCACTGCTTATGGTCAGCTTTAATTCGTTGAAAAAATGAGTTGCTGTAAAGGCGGTCAGACAGCATTTTGTCCACAGTTCATATGGCACCCAGTGCGATAAAGGAAGTTACGAATAAATAAACTTTAAAATGAAAAATCGAGATACTGGTGTTTTGGTTTTACATCACTTAACATTAAAATGATTAACAAAAATAGAACAATAAACACCAGCATAGAAAAATGGTAAACAAGTAAACAAAAATACAACAACAAACATTACAAAAATAAACGTAAACAACGATGTTTACATTTGTAGAGATTTCGAGAAGGCGAAGTCATGAACGTTTGCCTTCAAGAACATTCATCAGACTGTTTACTTTGTCATATAAAAGGCAAGGCAAAGCAGGCGACTGATGTAGTGAAGTTCATGCTGTAGTTACCACACGTAACGTAACGTACCGTAGCGAACATTCTCTTTTTAGCATATGGAGAACAATGTAAACTATTGCCGAAACGTTCCCTCTCGTTAGCAAAACGGAACGATCTGTATAAAACAGAATTCTCCCACGTTTTTACGTGACATTTGAACATGAGAGAAGATGAGCAGTGTTGCTACGAAAAAAATAATGTAACCAACATTTGTGAAAAAATCACCAAATAAGGAAAAATATGACCAAAATTAAATTCGCAGTTTTTTTATTTTTTTTTTTCAAATTTAAATTATAATTGAGAAAACAGAAACAAAAAATAACAAAATAAAATTATAATCTTACTAATGAATTAATTTTAACAAACAAAACAAAAGCTATTTTTATAAGAAAAATAATAACCAAATCCGGAAAAATCTACACATTGAACAAAAAACGCAACACTGATGATGAGTCTGTGTACCAATTTCCTTGCATTGTGTTGTGTTCGTTTGTGTGTTGCTTTCTGTTCTGTTTCGTTTTTATTTACATTCTTCATTGACATATGTCCCGTTTTGAACGTTTCTATAACTACGCAAACGTTTTTAAGGATACGTACGTTACGATTTTACGTTTCTTATGCTTGAGTAACCAGGGCATTAGTCTTGTGTGAAGACTCGCTGCGTTTGAATAGAGTAATCGTGGTTTAAAGATCTCCGTTACAAAGATCTGTCGAATAATTGTTTAGTAATTGTTATTGTTTCTGTAGAGGGTATAAACAGCGGAATAACAAAGAAAAGCAATTGTTGTTGTTTACATCAAGTTGTGAACAGTGGCACACAGAATTGTGCGATTAATAAAGAATTTTAATTAAAACTAAACACAGACTTATAAAATAATAAATAAATATATATATATTTATCCCTTCCTCCGTAATCGCTTTCAAATATATTTTGATTTTTATGATTGTTTTTAATATCTCTCCAAAAATTAGATATATGTTATCGTCTTTAACCAATTCAGAATACCGACCTAACTCTTCTGAAATAATACACTAAGGTTTATACAGACATGAATAGCCCCTACTTGTCTTACTTTACTAATGCCATCTGTAAGTGTAATAACTTTTTTATTTCGTTTACCTCTACGCGTTTTATCTTTCAGTTAAAGAGAGTGTATACCGTCCTCCAACAATAACTCCTGAACTTTGAGAAATTGGCAACTGACCATAATTTTCATTGAAAATTATCTTCAGCGTTGGAACCCACTTTTGAATGAATGGGTACGAAAACAAACAAAATATTCAAATTAGGGATGATGCCAATCCACATGAGATCTAATAACGTACACCAATCTGAAAAAGCCAACGTTTGTTGTTTGTTGCTTCTGTTGGCGCAATCATTGGTCCATATTTTTTTGACACCGATGTTGGTCATCACTGTCAATGGCCCGCACTGCAGGCCGGCAAACTTTTTTTGGCCCAAACTGTTTGATCTGGACACCAACGGCATGTGGTTTGGGCAGGACAGAGCTACGTGCCACACTGTTTATGTTACATTGCGTATTATGCAAGAGCGATATAAAGGCACAGGCGATATGAAGGCACACGCTAAAAAAAAGTAATTTTTCCGATGGAGCACATTTTCGTCTGTAGTTATGAAAACTTAACGAATACAGATACATAACATACACATGCATACATAATTAGTCATTACAACCCTTTAGTCAGGATTACGACCTAGTTTCTCACACCACTTATGTTGTGTGCGTTAATTTTTATACATGAGTGGCGGGAGCTACAGTTTAAAGTTGACTCCAAAAGACAGATTTTTGAGATTCTTTTCATGGCAATTTTATTTACTTTGAGAGTTTTTTGCCAGAAATTTGCTGACATGAAATCGCCGAAGAAATATTTTTCATATTTCGTTGAGTTGGAGATGCCTGACCTGGTGTTTGAATCGAGGCCTCATGTCTAATGAGCCAACACACTATCTACTAGTCTACGGCGTCTAAACCATGTTTATCGTTTTATAAGTTTGGGTTCTATTAGGGTTAGGAACCCATTTACAATTTTGTCTTTTTAATAAAAGTGATCTGGACCTAAGGAAAAAAACAAGATATATTGTTAGAGTTTAATTAGGCTTTTTTATATGGGCGAATACTATAGCTTCAGACTTTAACAGATATCATATGGGAAGCTCTGGCGAACAGTTAAATTTTCTGCCATTTGACTAATATTTTACATAAGAGTGTTATTTTTAACCGAGTGTATGTATGGTTACAATGGCATTATGTGGACATATTACAAAACATTATAATTTATATACATACGACCGTAAGTAAATACAGTGGACAGTAAAAGTCTAGGTACTCCAATATATTTAAGCAAAAAAATTGCACCACCAGACATGGGCAGTTTAAAATTTATTGAAAGGAGATAAACAAATAAATAAAAATTGCAACAACAACACTGCATGGATTTCGAGAAGGCGAAGTCATTCTCTTTCAAGAACATTCGTCAGACTGTTTAACCCGCGATATAAAAGACAAGACAAGGCAGACAACGGAGTCAGTTAAAATTCAGTCAGTCTTGAGTGAAGACTCAGTGTTTGAAGAAAGTAATCGTTGTTTGCAGATCTCCGTTATAAAGATCTATCGAACAAATTGACTAGTAATTCTTATTATTTACGCAAAAGAGTGCAAAAAGAAATAACCAAACAAAGAATTGTTGTAGTTTACATCAAGTTGTGAACAGTGGCATACAGAATTGTGCGAACAATAACGAAATTAATTAAAACTGAACATAAATTTATTTTTATTTGCAATCTACGAGCTCATATTTCAAACGCTTTTAAAAGGCAAAAACGTAACACCATTTACGTAGCCGCTAAAACTCTAACAAAAGTCAACTGAAAAATTTGCTCATGAGTGCAGGGAGGCAAATAGCAACATAAAACTTTAAACAAAATTGATACGTATGATTCTAAATGGGATAAATGGAGTACTTGAACTTAAGGCATATCCTACTAAGCATTGTGTATAATATTTTAATATATTAGGTATTTGAATTTTAGATTTACTCTGAGTTCTTCTTGCAGGTACGCACATTTTTGTGGTGCAAAAATATGAAGCCACCCGAAAGTTTTCCTTATTTTTCTTATGGTTTGCGAAAATTCTTAACATTTTTTTATTTTATAATAAAATAGAAATTAATATATAAAATAAATATATAAAAATGTTCCTTTTGCTCTAATAAACTCAGCGTTATATTTGACTTCGTTCTACTTTAGACGCATAGCTGCCAGATTTGACGATTTATTGTCATTTTGACGATTTTGAGCTCCAAAAATATCATATTGACGATTTGACGATTTATGCCCTTATTTTAACGATTTTTGGAAATTAAAAATTTAAATCATATTCTTTACTTTAGTACATTAAAAGCCACTTTAAGCTTTGCATTTACTTTGCAATTGTTACTAATCAAATTTTTCATCAACACATTCAGCAGGTATTTGAATCCTTCTTTTTTTACCCTGCAATATTCCTGGAATCTGTAAAGGACAAATGATTTAAGGTCAAACATAAATATTTTAGTATGTATAATTTTTACTTTATCTCAGGGATTGATAGTGGATTCGATTCATGTCGAATAGATCTTCGGTGCAACCTCTCCATGGATAGTTTCTCTTCTTCTAGCACCAAAAAACGAAAATATATGTTTTTTAATATTTTTTGTTTATTCAGCATTTACAACTTCAGAGATGAAGTTGATAGAAGTTCTTAACTTCTAAGATTCTTAAAGAACATAAATAAATAGGGTTTTTTCCTCTATCTTTTTTACCCTAAATTGTATTAAATATTTAAATTTGTATGTATTTAATAAAAACAGGCCTTTATTTGTTGCAATACTTATTTTAAGTAAAATCTCAAGATTTGTATATATAAAAATTGTACGAGTAATCATATTTTTAAGTGTACTGATGATAGAGAAAATAAATAAAAAAATAGCATTTATAACTAATTCACAATAAATAGGGGTGATTAAGTTGAACTTAATATTATAATGTTATGAACGATTTAATATAATAATTAATGATTTAAAGTGTGACTTAACAGGGATAATTATTGAGTAACTATAACAGGTATTTAAATTTGTTCAGTTCCTAGTGACTGTAATACTGTCACATATAAAGTTGTTCTGGCAGCACATTATTTCTATGCAAATGTTGTGGTACCATTTGTATGAAGACGTTGCTATTTAAAAAATAGCAACAATTTCATTGCCAAATGTGTGCAATTCTGGAACATTCAAAAATAGTTCATTGAAAAATGCATTTATGACCCTAAATATATCCAATAAATTTCGAAAAACTTACAGTTTGGTTTGTATTTTGAGCTGGCGGCAACATCGGACCATATTTCTATGGGAAAGCGGTGAGCACCATAAGCCAATGATTACAAAATTCTTTTGGCCTGAATTAGATGATCTGGCCACCAGCGGAAAATGGCTTCAACAGAACGACGCTACGTGTCACACAGCTCATGGCACGTTGGATATCATGCACAAGCGATTTGAATGCATGTTAATCTCACGTGGAGGTGACCTTAGCTAACTTGAGGAGTTTTCTTGAGTTGCAATTGTATGCGAATAAGCCGCAAACTACAGCTGTTCTCAAACCTAACATAACCCATGCCCTCAATAAAGCTTGGCCTGATATCATGGAAAATTAAACGTTTTGAATGCGATCTACCCAGACAAAAGTCTGTCATGGACTTTGAAACGATGTTATATTCCACACATAATTGTTATTTCAAATGAAAAAAAAATATCACTTTCCTTTATTTAAACTCAATAGGAAGCGTTTGGAAATGAGACTTTATAGCTTTGTGAATGAATATTCATTAGATTAGAAGGTGTGTTGAACCGTGTTCAACATTCATTTTTATTTAGAACATTGCCTTAAGAACAACCAACCCATAAATCGGAAAAGTCGAATACTTTCTCTCAATCCCTTTCTTGACCAGGATAAACTACTACGCGTAGATGGCAGCCTCAATAATTCCGGATTAAGTTTCAACGAACAGCATCCTATCATTATTCCAGAAAAATCGTCACTAGCTAGACTTCTTATCAGATACACCCATCAAATTTTGCTTCACGCGGAACATCACGTAATGCTAAGAGCAGTTCGACAGGGCTTTTACATTCCGCGATTGAAAAACCTTATTCCGCAGTGTGTCAGAACCTGTAAAACCTGCACAGTTTACAAGCACAAAGTACAAGAACAAATAATGGGTGCGCTACCCCGTGAGAGAGTCACATTTTCATTACCATTTACTTATACAGGAGTGGACTTTGCCGGCCCATTCACACTAAAAGCCTCCAATTTGCGGAATGCAAAACGTTTGAAAGGATACGCAGCAGTTTTCGTTTGTTTCTCCACACGAGCAGTTCATCTCGAAGTCTGCTCGGAATTATCAACAGATGCGTTTCTTGCTTGCTTCACCAGATTTACTAGTCGTAGAGGTCTACCAAAAACCATATTCTCTGATAATATCAGAAACTTTTTAGGCGCTAAACATTCGCTATTAGCCACCCACAACGACTTTCTAAAAAATGCGGAAAAATCCATAATCGAAAAATATAGCACACATGGTTTTAGTTGGACATTTATTCCACCATATGCCCCTCACATGGGCGGCCTCTAGGAGGCCGCTGTCAAAAGTATGAGAGGCGCTCCGCTAGTAGCCATTCCAGAATTATCCAATCACCCCTCTGTGGAAAACATATCCTTCATGAACCGCTGGGACAGACTTAAAGTCATACAACAAGTCTTTGCCGTCGCTGGAAAAATGAATATATCACCGAGTTGCAACGTAGAAGCAAATGGAGAACAGAAAAGGACAATCTGAAGGAAAACGACTTCGTTCTAATTAAAGAGGATCTGCTACCCGCTACTGAATGGCGACTTGGTAGAGTAAAAAATGTTATTCACGGTACAGATCAAAAGGTTCGTGTTGCCGAAATACTGACCAGTCACGGCTTAATTAAACGTCCCATAACAAAACTTTGCAAGTTACCCATTGAAACTAATAATCCTTGTACGCAAAACTAATCAATTAATTTACAATTTTATCCATCACACGATCTTAGAGATTTAAGTCAAGCCATATTTTATTTGTATTGTGCACGTTTTCTTTGTTCTCTCTTTACAGATCATGTTAAACAAACCTCGCTGCAAATTGTGCCTCTAAAGTACTGTGTGCAGTTTCGAGATATGGCCCCCTTCGAAAGAAGAGCTCATGTTAAGAGGCATTACTACTGCCTAAACTGTTTCTCAGAAACTCATAACCGGTTTTGGTGTGAATCATTAAACAGATGTAACATATGCAGTGCCAGACATCACACTATGCTGCATGAGGATGGCAGGGAGCAAGCTGCGTCGAGTTTTGAAGAGGATTTAAGCATAAGTGACCCGTCAAGTCATCCTGGGCAGAACGAAGCTGCAGCCAGTTGCAAAGTGCACCCAAATCCAAGTGGACCGTCAAACTTCCCGGATACCCAAGAAAGAGGATTGATACCACCTCTTATTAGAGGAAAGCTCCTCCATAATAATGCCCCCAGGGTGGCCACTTACCTCTTGCAGACTTCAAGTCAGTGTAGGTTTCTCCTGAAGACCAAAGCAATTGAGTTTCCCGAGCTTCCGACCTCTGAGACCAAAGGAGTGTTTCAGGTGGCCCCAGAGTACGATGCGATGAAAATAATTGCAACTTGGGAGTTAGAAATAAGGAACAGAGCCACTTTTAAGTTCCCACCACCCCTCTTGGACGAGTCGCTGTTAAACCATTTTCGACATCTTTCTCCAAAGGCGCACGCTAATTTCCATGACTGCCGTAAGGTCGACGGAGTCATCGCGCGGCAGTTAATGCCCCAATTCATGTTACGTCAATTTGATTGCCCCGAGACAACGCTGCCCCAAGCACAAAATTCTGCTTTTGGCTGGATCATCCACGGAAGATGGGATGGATGTAATTGCCACTAAAGGGGCGCGGAGTATGTTGAACCGTGTTCAACATTTATTTTTGTAGTGTAGTCCCATGGTGAATTATTTTTATTTTCTCTTAATTATTATTATTATTCTCTTAATTTCTTATCTTATTTTTTCTCAATCTCTCGTATGTATAATCCCATGTATTTCTTGAATTCCTCATGTCTAATTTTTAATTTGAATTTGAACTTTCTTAAAACCTTTTATTAATTTCTAGAATCAGCTGATAAGTTAATTAGTTGATAAGTAGACAAAACCCAGCCAAGAAGGCAATAAATCTCATTTAAAGGAAAACCCTAAGTCTTCTTATTTTCTTGGGGGATATATATATTCAAGAGGAATATACATATCCCCATACTCGTCAACTCATTTTTTGCTAGACCCTAGGAGATTAGTTGACTCCTAGAGCCTACAAGGTGGATAGTCACCAGCAGCATATTCGCTTCTGACATGAGACCATTAGACCCGCTGGGCCATTTAAAAGTTTATATTTAAAAATGCAATAAAACAAAAACGGTTTGAAATTTTGCCAAATTAATTTTTTTGTTGTGAAGATGTTCAAGATATAGACTATGAAGATACAGCTCATGATGTATTATCTACTAGAATATAGCCTAGAATAGCATAGAATCGAAAAATTAAACATTTTTAAAAACCCATCAGAATTATCATATCATGCAGCTTAATTCCAAATTAATTCTAAATTTGTGGGGTATACTTTCTTTTAATTGTATATCAAATATATTACTCATACGCATCATATGTACTGTATATACTGGAATAGTTTCTCTGAAAAGTATGCAACAAAAAACCTCCGATTTTGTCATGTATGAAACTAATGGAGTTAAATATCACTCATACGTCACATATACATCTGTCATTAACGAATTTTACATATTAAATATGAGCATAATGTGAGTGTTACATCGTTCAACATTAAATTGATAAACAAAAGCTACAAAAACAGAAACAATGGACTTGTTTACATGATCAACGAATAAACAAAAATATAGCAACAACATCAGTATAAAAAAGGGATAAACAAGTAAACAATAGGCAAATACAATACTGCAAGGACAAACGTAAAAAACCCAAACAACAAGGACGTAAACAACATGTTTACACTTATAGAGATTTCATGAAGGCATACTAATTCTCCTTCAAGAGCATTCTTCAGATTGTTTACCCAGGGATATAAAAGACAGGACAAAGCAGGCAACATCATCAGTAAAAATTCAGTCAATCTTGTGTGAAGACCCGTTGCGTGTGAAGAGAATAATCGTGGTTTGAACATCTCCGATGTGAAGATCTAACGAACAATTGTTGGTGTCCACGCTGAAGAGTGTAAAGAAGAATAACAAATAAAACAAATTGTTGTTGTTTACATCAAGTTGTGAACAATGACAGACGGAATTGTGAGAACAATAAAGAAATAATTTAAAACTAAGCACAAATTTATTTTTATTTTATTTGCAATCTACGAACTCATATTTTAAACGTTTTCAAAAAGGTAAAAACGTGACAATATTGTTTGCAATTCGTTGTCTTCATATATTTTTGATGGTTCTTCAATTCTTACATTAAAATCGATATCTCTGAAGCTTCCAGATTATCTTCTGCATGTTGCTTTTGTAGTCGCAGTAGTCTAGTAGAGAGTGTTATGGTTTATTAGACAAAAGGCCACCGTTCAAACCCCAGGACAGACATCGAAACGAAAATATGAAAAATATTTCTTCGGCGACTTCCTCACAGCAGATTCCTGGCAAAAACACTGAGAGTAAATAAAATTGTCAAAAAATCTGTCGTTCGGAGTAGACTTTAAACTGTTGGTCCCGCCACTCATGTATAAAATTAAAGCACACAACATAAGTGGTGGGAGAAACTATGTCGTAATCCTCACTGAACGCTTGTAGTGACCAATTATGTATATATGTATTATATTCGATTGAAGGTGATATACATTATTCTTTTAAAAATAATCAGTAGATCAAGTGCAGGATTGATTGAGAGGCCCCTCTCGTACAATAAAACAAAAACTACAAGCCACCTGTCCTGTCCGTGCTTCATTATAGCGCAGAGGCATGGACAGTCTTGAGAGTATTCGAGAGAAAACTATTCTGTCCAGTGCGAGCTGGCGATCCACATCCACTTCCGAACCAACAATTAGCTGTATGAGCTCCTCAACGACAAGGACATTGTGCAGCGTATTAACATCCAGAGGCTGCGCTGGCTCGACTATGTCGTTCGAATGGATGATTGTTCTCCTGCGAGACGGGTATTTGGTAATGGGATTTGCTGAAGTCGGTGAGGAGGACGACTTTGATTGCGATTGTTGTGCCCAACTGCCTAATGTGCGCTAGAAGCAAATTTACCTGGAAGGATGTGTTAAGACATACCGAAATCCGTTAATCGGGTTGTTAATGGCCAATTAAGTAAGTAAATAAGTAGTTGGTTTGCTTCAAAACATGAACGGTTTATAGGCATGGAATCCACAAATTGCTTGAAAGATGGGTAAAATGTGTAGCCGGAAATGGCTCATATCTTGAATAGAATGCTTTTTTACCATCCCATTAAATTTTCACAATTTTGTTTTCACAAGAAAAAAATCCTTTATTGCATACCGGTACACCTATTATACTTCACCTATTATCTTCAGGTGAACATTAAAACAAACTTAATCCACAAATAAAAGTACCAACATAAATAACAGACGTCTCTCATTTTATATCGAAAAAATACCAATAAAATTAACTAAAAATTAAATTCAAATAAATTATAATCCTTATCTAGGTGAATGGTGAAAGTGTGAAAAAGATTAGAATATATTTTACTGAAAAAATAATGAAAGTTTTCATTTTCACCATCTTTTTAAATACCCATTTACAGAGAAATAAAAAATGGAATGGACTGACGTAAATAATTAATAAAAGGTTAGAAAAATCCTTAAACATAAACGAAAACGAATATAAATTAAAAAATAGAAATGCGATAAGAAGAGCTAATAAAAAATAAATAAATTATTCTATTTCATTAAGGTGACAGAGGGAACATGTACCCAAAGTCATTAATTTGGTTTTCATTATACGTCCTTGTGAGTTTTCAGACATAAAATTTAAACAATAGAATAGAGATTAAAACCAGAAATTTATTGCATTCTTCATCTCTATTTCGCTTTTATAAAACTTATTATTCTGTGAAAGAATTCCGGTTTGAAGCTTTTATTAATCGAATAAAAAATTAAAAAAATATTTTTATAACCCAATGAACCCATGTTGAAGAAGAACAAAATGAAATTGATTTGGGTCAATCGATTTTGCAATGAGTTCAACAATCATACCATCGTTTCCAATAAACATATACGGGTATACATTAATACATACATTCACGTGTCTGTATATCTTTATATCTTGAAATTTATGAGAAGAAGCTTGTAGGGCAAATATTCTGCAAACACAAACAGTACTATTTAAATTTGCTCTGAAGTTACATTTTCTGGTATTTTTTCAATAATAAAAGAAGAGAAAAATCACCGTTATAATTAAGAAAGGTAAAGTAAAATATAGAAACAAAAGCAAAAACAAAGTAATTTAGTAGTATTCAAATAATTTATTTTAAAATTAATAGATATGTGTCTCAGTTTGTGTTTTCAAAAGATGTATTCCAATAGGTAGACAGGAAGGTTGGAATGATAGCTTTGATACCAAAGTCCACTTGAGTACACATATAGACCGGCTGTGATGAAACAGGTAAGCTCAGTCATTCTACTGAACAAACTCCACCAAACTCGTCGAAGAAGTTGGTCTTCCCTACGCTGGAAGCCAGCCTGAAAGTTTAATAAACGAAGCTTTATCCTTGATATCAATGCTCCGTTAAGCTGACCAGGTAGGGTGAGCCAAATAACCAAATCTGCACCTGGCAAGAAATGGGCATTAATAAAGAAAGCGGTTGCCTCCTGTCCATTATGAGATGAGTCGGGCTTTGGAGCATAACCCAGGATTGATTGACGTTCTGGAAAGATTTTTGTTTTATTGCCAATGTAACCGTGGTAAGTGGCTTGCTCAATTCGATTGGCAAGCGTTCCGGAAGGAGTTTACCTGCACTGTCTAGCTCATCGGCCTTGGCTTGAATGTCTCTGTGCCTGGGGACCCAGACAAGTGAGGCACTGATGAGCCCAGAGAAATGTCGAGAAAACGGCGACACTTAATAATGAGTTTGGGGGTGGATCGTAACGCTCGAGAGGAATCTAATAGCTGATTGGCTATCAGAAAAGACTTAGATACAAGTAAAAGGAGCACCGTTGATAAGGATCCATAGAGCGGCGAGGTAAATATAATCCCAATATGTATAAGGTCTTTTTTAAGCGTTTTCCATATTCAATTTTAAATAAACCGAAGTCAGTATTAGATATCATCGAAATTTTATATTCTTTTCGAAGCTCTATTGATGCCATTATGTGTAAATACATCTTGGCTTATTCGCACATACTCGTGAAGTAATAAAACCACAGAAGGAAAAGTCAGATGAAGATTTGTAATTCCACATATCTACTAAACAAAAACTAGACAACATTGTATCAAGAGCGTCTAATGAAAATGTGTTTAAAAATTCTTCTCCGTTTGGGGGACCGACGTTTCCAAATTGTGTTTTAATAAACCTTTTGTATTAACAGTATAACAAAATTTGTTGGAAACAAGAAAAGTTAATGTATTTATTGCAGTAGAAATGGCATCTAACTATATGATGCATGATGCTTCTGCAAACAACTGATTTTGCAATCTGATTCTATTTTTATCGATTTCGATATTTTGCGTCGGATTAAAGTACTAAAAATGTTTTATTTTAATGTATTTTCAGATACTTGAAGACTTTTTTACTATTCTAAAACGTGAACAAAAGTTGAAATCTATAGTACTTTCCATTGAGTCTGATGACCTGCCCAACGTCTTCCACAAAGAAATACGGACCGATGACGACGCCAACCCAAATTCGATCATTTTATTTTCTACAAAAGTTAAATTTTCTACGAGTACAGGCTCATGACACAACTAAAAGAGGGGTGTGAGAAGCTAGGCCGTAATCCTGACTGAACCTGAGTCGTAATGGCCATTTATGTATTCTGTATGTAATTGTGTTGTAATTAAAGAATATATAATAAATTAATAAAAACACAAATTTGACTACACATATGGCTTTTCGTATACACCTGTGACTTAAAACAACCCCACAAGAATGAATTTAACGGGGTCAAATCGTCAGTTCACGTGACCATGCCTTCAAATCGCTCTTGCAGAATACCCAAAGTTATATGAGCTGTGTGCTACGTAGCGCAATTAAATTGGCAATATATCTATCTCATTGGTATTTAGATCATTCAAAGAAGTTGGTATTCTTCGCCCTAAAGTACTTGACGATGAAGCTGATGTCATGGCCAACGTCGTTCATAAAGGAATATGGACCGATGACGACCAATCGAAAGTACAAACCAAGCAAAATTTTTTTTTAAATCCATGGACGCTCTTGGATCTCATGAGAATTGGTGTCGTACCAAATTCGATATTTTGTTTGTTCGCATACTCAATTATACAGGAATATGTCTCATCAAACGTACAACGTTAGCTATAATTCCTGGAAAATTTAAATTTTTTACGGGTGCAGGCTTAAGTCATGACCTCTAAATAGCCAAGTTGTGATCTGCGAAAGGCCGAGTTGTTGTGAGTGATGCGAAATCAATTGCCTCGGGTTCTACTACATACTCTTAGGGACAACAAATTTTTCGACAGATGTACACCACATTGGGAATAGTACTCTCAATAGGATGATTATGGCTATCGTAAAAGGGGACAAACTCATACAACATTGCCGGAACTTAAACCTTTTTTGATAATACAATTTTATTATTTGGACGTTCTGTATCAGTCCATGGTGATTTGGAAATATAGGCTGAACGACTGACAACTAATTTGCCATTATCATTTGTCAAATTTCAGAAATCATTTTTTTAAACCCATATATAATCGTTCTATAATTAAACCCAACGAATACATTGGTAAAGAACAGTTCCGAATTTAATTTGTAATGGAATCCAAACCTTTTTTACCCCTATAATATTTCGGTATTATATGAAGAACAAAAGAAAGAAATGACGGGAGAGTGAGGTTCTATAGAACTCCTCTACTCTACTATAATTCTTAGGGCTATTATTACAACTTGCCGTTAACTAAAGGCAGGATTATAAAGGGCAGATAACTTGATATTCATTACTATGGATAAGATAAAAGTGAGCGCTAAGCTAAACGGAAGATCATCCTACCTTTAACTTTTAAAGTTAAGTTTATGTTTGAACTTGCCATATTATTTATTTTATTTTCAATATGGCAATTTCAAACATAAACATGAAAAATAAACTTTAATAAATTAATGGTTTTTCAAACCAAAATACATATTGGCGTATTCATTATATTTATTTTAAAACAGAAAACACAAAAATAAAAAAGTTAAAATCTCAAAACACAAATTTTATAAACAAATAAAAAGGCACGTCGTTGCCACTGCTTTTAAATAAAACTTTTTTAATTTAAGCAGTGTTATCGACATTGCTCCAGCACTGCCATATTTTTGAAAAAGTTAACTTTACTTTATCTATAGGTTGTAATAACGAAAAGAAGTTAAAGGTGACTTTAAAGTTCACTTTAGCTAAAGTTACTTTTAACTTAACACAGCTTTAACGGCAAGTTGTAATAATGCCCCTTAAATAAATGAAAAAATACAAACTGCGAACAGTAGTAAGCAGTAGTAGTATTTAAAGGATTTTTTCTTCGACGACAGCAGTCTTAACAAAAATTCCCACTCTAAGTTATTTTGAAAAAAAAGTACTTTGATTTTGCTAGGAATGGTTATGAAGTCCAGTTGTTTTATTTTTCGCAGTTGTTTATTTTTCTTACAAAAGCACAATTTTAATGCAGAAAAGAAGTTTAAAGATTAATTAATAATAGAAAAAAAAAACAAAAATAATTTAAGTTTCTACAGAAAAGTTTTCAACATATTAAGAGATTTCTTTCGTCGGTAGTTGTAATATTTACTTTTATGCGCACCCTAGCAGTTAAAAGTTTTTACCGCACTCCAATTGAAATTAAAGTTTGAAGTTTGGTAAGCAATTTTTAGCCGACATTAAATAATATTTAAATAAAAAAAATAAAATAAATTGCGGCGTGTACAGATTTTTTACTTGTGGTTATAAAATTATGTTTAAGCAGGGTAAACATTTCGGTTACATTTAACCGATAAGAAATAAGAAAAGAAAGAAACGTTTTAAAATGAACATTTTAGTTTAAACTCCATGTAAACATATTGAATTAAGTATTCTTATTTATATTACTTAATTATTTACTCAATTAATTTTATAACGCGATTAAGTCTGATAGTTGAAGTACTGAAAAGATGTGTTCATAACTTTCGACATGATATCACAGATTTTTATATACAAGCCAACCCAAGCACTCTTTATATCAGTAAGTGTTGCCAAAAACTGTTTCGTTTCTAATAAACTCTGAGACATTCGATTATCCAAGCATGTGGTATGTAATACACTGTCCTGAATATTTGCTTCCTTATTTTCAAACACTCCACAATGATTAGGGAACCATATAGTGTTCACCGTTCTATGCCCAGACTAATTACACTATGCAACAAAATCAAAAAAAAAGAAATGAAAAACACCCAGCTAATGACATAGTGTAAGTTGTGAATTTTGTAGAGTAGAAATCCACAATATTTTTTTGTATTTCTTGAATCCTCCAAACTTGGTTTATTTGACAAAAACTGTTTTTTGGACTTTATGCACAAATTTATTGATTACGCAAACATTTCTGAACCAATGTTCAAAATTTAATTTTATTAATAATAATTTTTATTATAATTAATTTTGTTAGAAAGAAGAGGGGTGGGCTTTTAAAACGATATACATATATATATTGTTTGACTTAATATGCTGTGGGATTTGATGAGGTAAACTTGACAAATGCTAATTTTTTTCACATTTTTTCAAGTTTGTCCATTCATATTAGCAAATTTTAATTAAGAAATATAAAATAAATGGTGGCATTCTTAAAGCGCATTCTCGTTTGATAAAATCGAAAAAAAATACCCTAGTTATTATTTAAAGAGTCGAGTTATATTTTTCATATATACAATATTTTTTCAAATGAAATTTTAATTCAAAAATTTTTAGAATTTTTGATGGACTTTGATTGTTTATCGGAAAATTTGTCAATTTCACGTTTGAGCGACAATCAGAAGTTGGCCAATGTTTGCGCAAAACGAAATAATAATATTTGCAAAAAACACAAATATTTGTCGACTTATGGCAGTCGTGTAAACGTGAAATTGACACATATTGCAATAAACAATCAAGATTCATCAAAACTTTTGAAAATTTTTGAACTGAAAGTTCATTTGATAAGTTGACATATATAAAAAATATAACACGACTGTTATACTTTTTAAATAATAACTACGGTAGTTTTTGTCCAATTTCATCAAACTTAATGTCAATCTCTTTACAGTATAGTGCACTTTCAGAATGTCGCCACTTATTTCATATTTTTTAATTAAATTTTGCAATTAAGAACGGCTGAACTAGAAAAATAATAAAAAAATTTTTTTTCTAAGTTTACCCGTTCAAAACTCATCATACGTAAGTTTGCACAAAATGTTTATGTATACCGTTTGAAAGGTTAATCTCTCCGCTTTCTAAAAAACTTTGCATTTTTAAATTAGGTTCAAACGTATTTGGGTAATCAATAATTTTGTGTGAAAAGATCAAAAAAACCGATTTTGTCAAATAAAACAAGTTTGGAGGGTTCGAGAAAAATAAAAATAATTTTTTAGTTCTACTCAACCTAGCGAATAACTTAAACCATGTAGTTACTTGGGTGTATTTTCACTATTGGACCGTGTTATTAATCGCCTCTTTACACTCCATGATTGCCATTTGACCATTATGAAGATATTTAAAGCCTTACACTTTGCCAAATGATGTCCAGAGCTTAATGTGCCTGATCGGCTAATACACAGTATTATGGTCCGTTTAACTGAGGCAAATTATGGTTTCAGGTTCTCGTCCAAACTCTTTTTTAAAGCCATCTGAGTAGCAACTAGTCATCACGGTCAACATTTTGCATTTTCTCACCATCGATGTCAATAATACTGCTGAGGCATAATTTACAGTAGGCCTAATTACGCGTCTGTAATCTTGACTGAAGGGTTGTAATGACCAATTAAGTTAAGTAAGGTCGTGGCCATTTTAAGAGCAGTGCAAATATTTTGATCTACTCTGACAGCGAATTAAGTTGTCAACGTCCGTCCTTGTCCATTAATGCCGAGAATTTTCACGGAAATTTCGGACCATTCAATGTAAATGTGGCGATGAAACGAAAATAAATATATTTTTAAACGAATTCGTCGTCGTTTCCAAAGGAATTTATTTTTGTTTCTTCGTTTCAGATTATATTTCGTCACTTTTTCAGGAATCTTTTCCTTGCATAAGATGACGATGCACTGTTACTGTACTTATTTCATTTCCGATCTCAGAGGAAATAGCCTTTGGCGATTTGGAAGGGTAATTTTTTGCCAAGAATTTTTGTAATTTCTCATGGTTTGAACAACCTTTTTCTCTTCTTCTGTACAATGATAATTTAATCCCATTTTCTTTGAAGTATTTTAGGGTTTTTAAACAATTTTTTACCAAAAAAAAAAATAAATTTTTACCGTTTTACATAAACACAAAGAAAAATCACCCAAATTGTATTTTACCATTGAAAAAATTATAAATAAGTCAAGTGTATTTATTATTATGATCAACAATTTTGTATGGATTTACTGGAATTTCCCTTTTTATATTAAAGTAAATGCACTTAGGAAATTTTTCGTTTTAACGATGTGGTCAGATGAGACGATAATAAAAAAGTATTGCTTGCATTTTCGAAGGGATTTTCATAGTTTAAGTTACTTTATTATTTTATAATATGGTGTATCTACAATTTTTAACATATGTGTACATGTGGCACAGTAAATATTAAATTTCGGCATAATTTTTTGAAGGTGATGTGTTGATGTTCAAAAAACTTGTTCATACTTTGTCATACCACTTCAGCTTTATTTTAAAGGTTTCTCTTAATTTAAAATCATAATATTTGTCTTTTTTGATGTAAAGGAATGCCTAAGAGACTGACAAGATGTTGTGCATTGCATGTCTATAACGTACATATGTCTATGAGTATGGTATATCGATGAGAACGAATAGACGGGTTGCTGTGCTGTGTATAAAAATGAAGTTTCTTTTAAATTTCTGGTTTCTTTTTTGTTCTATTTTCTTGACTCTTTGAAAGCAAAATATCAGCATTTTTCAAAAAAAATTTTAATATCCCTCAACCGACGGCAGAGGGCGCGTCCTCATTACCTAGGGACACGTACACACTACTATCCGGACTGTAACGGATAAGGGAAAAGTAATGGCAACGAGAACATAAATCAGCTACGGAACTTAATCACAAGCTGAATAAAGTAACAATAAACAGGAACTACCTATGACAAGAACGAAAATACATTTTTATATAATAATTTCCAAATTAATGCCAGCATATAAGCTACGTTTTATATTACAAACATACATACATAACATAATTGGTCATTACAACCCTTCAGTTAGGATTACGACCTAGTTTCTCACACCACTTATGTTGTGTGTGTTAATTTTATGCATGAGTGGTGGGACCTACAGTTTAAAGTCGACTCCGAACGACAGATTTTTGAGAAACTTTTCATGGCAATTTTATTTACTCTCAGAGTTTTTGCCAGAAATCTGCTGAGAGAAGTCGCCGAAGAAATACTTTTTGTATTTTATTTTGATGTCTGGCCTGGGGCTCGAACCCTGGCTTTTCGTCTAATAAGCCAACACACTACCTACTAGACCACGGCGACTACAATTACTACAAACACTACAATTAAAATCAATAAAATCATAATATAAGTTAAAATCATTACATAATCTACGAAAAGGAAAATTACATCCATAGTTCGTTCTATAAAAATCTAAAGAAAGAGGACGATAGTGCCGTGAAAATCTTGCTGCAATACTGAAATTCAGGTTAGAAAGCCAAAACTCAAAACCGAAATCACCTTTAACCAGAATAAAAACAAATCAAAACTAAATCTAAAGTTGGAAGTTTTATCAAACCTAATCTAGTCTCATACGACGGAAACCCATTGGCACAATCCCATCCTAAGCCACGTAAACAAAATAATAAAAACTGCTTCTGCACAGACTCTATTGAATCAGTATGACAACGATAGTATGGATTCCAAATAATAGACGCATACTCCGAAATAGGTCTAACAAGTGAAATGTATACCAGTCTTGTTATATAAGGATCAATGAATTCCCTAGCCCGTCTTTTCACAAAACCAGGAACAGCCCGAGCTTTGCCAATCATCATACTAATATGATCAATATGCTAGAATAGAAAAACCGGACTTAGATTAAAATTTTTTATTTTCTGAGCAAAATATTAAATTTTTTGTCATTATATGAGAAGTTTTTGGTATTCTGTTTTGTAATTTATTATTCAGCAGAACATGAAAATACCTCGACATGAAAATCGTAAAAAGTTTATCGATTTATTGTATGGTTATATTGGATATTATGAGTATACGTAAGTATCTTTCTGAAAATAATTCAAATTTTTTAAAACATTAATTTTTAGTAATGTCTTTAGTAAGGGGTTTCAATGTATTGAAGTTAGATTCCTATTTGTGACTTGATTTTATAATATTTTAACGAAAACACGCTTCGATTAAGTATGTGATAGCTTGCCATTATTCTTCTCATGAATTTTTCCCGATTTTATCAAAGGAGTTAAGGTCAAGTATTAAGTCTCATTTATTTGTATAAAATCAAAATTTTTTTGATCTTAAAAATAGAGAGCAATCAAGTCATCTGTCAGCCGTCTGATGAGAGAAAGTCGCCGAAAGAAATGTTTTTTATATTTCATTATGTACGATATGAACCACGAGTTTACGCCTCAGAAGCCCACAGACTACCTACTATGACGGCTAAATTCAAAAGCGACTACAAAATTAGCGTAAAATAAAAGCACCAAGCCATATATTTCTAAATGGAGCTGATCGATTTTTCTTTAAATTACAATTTATTATTATTCACTCACATTATCCTCATGTTTAATATTGTTACGAAAATGGAAACGGTGTAATATCATTTCACATTAAAACAGTAAGCCAAAGGTAGAAAAACAAAGACCATGAGTAAGAAAGAGAAGGGGAGAGATAACGAAACATAAGCGAACGCAACAACAAACAACGTAACAAAAGCTAAACACACACACACACAAACACAACTAACTTGTTCCAAGGTAAGCAACAGCATGAAAGAAAGCAACAACAAACAACATAAGCAAAATACCCAAACAACAATGTAGTCGCGATAGAATTCCCAAGAAGGAGAAGACGAGAACATTCTACTTCCAGCACCTTCATCAGACTGAATACGCGAGCATATAAAAAGGCAAGACAAAGCAGGCAACCAGTGAGTCTTGTGTGAAGACGAGTTGCGGTTTGAAGATCTCCGATATACAGATCGAACGTCCAAGTGGTATTGTTTACAAAAATGTTGTAAGCAGATAAGATAACGAACTAAACAAGCAGATTATTGTTACATACGACAAGTTGTATACGGTGGCACACAAAAGTAGAGTGAAAAATAAAGAGTTTAATTGAAACTTAACATTAAATTTTGTTTTTGCTTTGTTCACAATCATCGAACTGGTATTCTAAACGTTTTTAAAAAGGTAAAGACGTAACAATACATATCTAAAGTTAATAGTTACAAGCATGTGACGTATGAGTAATATTCAATTCCATTAGTTTCATACACGATTTTATTGCATACTTTTCAGAGTAATTATTCCAGTACATGTAGTATGAGGCGTATGACTAATAGATTTCAATTTGAATTAAATATAAAGCATACCTGCTAAGTAATCTGTATATGTATATAAAAATGAATGTATTTGTTTATATGTTTGTATGTTTGAAGTTTATAGACGACTAAACGGCTGAACCGATTGTCCAGAAATTTTCACAGTATCTTCCGTATGTCTAGAAGGAACTATAGGCTACCTTTTTAGGTGCCACGCCCACATACCCATTAAGTATTTAATGTCGCATATCTCATAAACTGCAACAGCTACAGTCCTCAAATTTTGTATGGACGACTTTGACGTATATATGAACAAAATGGGTGGATTGGCCCTAGTGGGCGTGTCACATCCTATAGTCTATATATATAAAAATAAATGTTTGTTTTTATGCAACTTATAGAATCGTAAACTATGAATTTGATCATGTTATGATCTTTAGCAAACTTGTTGCGCATCAGCCGTCGAAGGTTTCTAAGTTAGTATGACCAATTTCCGACAGGTGGTGCCACTGAAAATTACTCAAAATGAATTAAATCGTAAACTGTGCATTCTTTAACAAAGTTGTTGCGCATGAGTCGTCGGAGGTTGGCGCGATTAATTTTCGATGGATGGCGTCACTGAAAATTATTCAAAATGAATGACAAGCAATTGGTCGACCTAACCTCAAGCACGGAAGAAAAGAGTATTACGAACCTCAGAATCAGACGAGCATTGAGACTGAAAAATCTACGAGTACATGCCGCTGAGACCCGTTGGCATGAATCACTTGAACAACGAGAAGTGAGATTAGAAACTGATCGAATGCGTACTACTCAGTCATGTCCGTTTGAATCATCTGGACAACGGGAAACAAAATCAATAAAATGATTCAAAATATTTGAACATTTGTGTAATGTCTTTCCTTCAAATTTATTTTAGTTAGTGGCGCAGCAACAAGCGCAGCGTACAGCTAGTTATTAATAGAATATATATTACGATTATAATCGTAATGATTAGTAACTTGATAACATTTTTTGAATGGTGAAATAATGATTACAAATACTAATATTTTTGGTTTTCATAGTTAATAATTGATTACAGTTATAAAATAATCAAAAATAATCAAGATTACTGGCAATTAGTCTAAATAATCAAAATGTGTCAAAAGTAATCCATAAGTAATCAAATTGTTTTCAAATAATTCTTTTTTATTATTTTCGAATATTCAAAAAGAATTGAAAGTAATTATTGAAAATAAATTGATTCTTATTGGATAACTTTTGATTCTTTTGAATTATTTTTACTAATCGCCAGTAATCCTGATTATTTGCAGATTATTTTGTAATCGTAATCAATTAGTAATTCGAAAAAATGTTTTCTTAGAATTAAATAATCATTACGATTCTTTTTAAAAAGTAATGTAATTGATTACTAATCGTAATCGAAATTTCACAGGTATGACTAAAAGACCAGTTAAGAGAAATGTTCCTATAAAGTGTATAAACGATCAGTGATGTAGATCTGACAAATCTTAAGCTGAACTCTTAGCATCGCATGTATAATAGTAACGATGGTCTTACAGAAGCCAATACACCCATTACGAGTTTCTGTTTGGTGCAGCTTGTGGAGCGGAGGCATCATTGGCCATATCATCATATTCCTTTGAAAATGAGTATGGCGTAAACATTACGGTCAGTGGAGACATCATCAACAGGATGGTGCAACTTGCCACATAACTCATGGCACAAACGATATATTTCATCAAACGTTTCATAGCAGTTTAATTAGCTGGTATGATGATGTCAATTGGCCGCCAAGAAGCCGCTATTTGACACCGTTGGACCATTTTCTGTAGGGCGCCGTTAAAGAAATGTGTTATGCCGACAAGCCGGACACAATTGAGGATTTGACAGCCAACATTTGTGATGCCGAGATAAAACCCTATACACTCGAAAAACTCCATGACAGTTATTCCGATCGCATGAGGTACTGTAAGGCCAGCCGCGGCAGCCATATGGATGAAATAATATTCAATTTCTAACCAGAACCTTTGCACTTCACATAATAAAATAAATTTGGCAAGATTTCAAAGGACGATCCTTGTCTTGCTGAATGCAAGTTGACACGCAGCCGCATTGTGGCCATTGCTGGATGGCATACTAGCACTCGCTAGATGTTAACTAATGCATGCAGCGAAATCCAATCCCCTTAACGTTAAGTTTGGGTTGTGTGTGGGGTTGGAACCCACCACGTAAAAATAATATCCAATGAAAACCAAAACACAATCCTCTAGAAAGATCTTCTCAAAAGTTGACGCCCACGGCAAACGTTTAAAGGACAATGATTTACGAATAGGCACATTGAACGTCCGCACCCTTCACACGGTAGGAGCTTCCGCCGTGCATACAGCAGCATACAGGAAAACGTTGTCGTCAGCCGCTACACGAGCCATTGTCAGAACTATAGAGAGAGGAGAAGGGATGAGAGACGCCTTTTCAGACGCAAGAAGAGAGAGCGGGAAAGACGAGAGCGTGAGGAAATCGAGATGTATGGATGTAGGAATGAATTCTATCAAAAAGTTAAGCGTTTAACCGAAGGTTTTAAGCCCGGAGGGTCTTCCTGCAAGGATGAGAACGGAAACTTGACGAAGCTCCGGAGAAACAGGTATTTGATGCGGGGATCTGTGGATGTCTGCGTTGAAAGGACCAAATCGAGGAAGCCCTGTCACCGGTTGGTGTGACCAACTAGCGTAGGAGCGCAAGAAGTAACGGCTCCTGGCAGGAAGTGTTAAGGCAGGCCGAAATCCGTTAATCGGGTTGTTAATGGCCAATTAAGTAAGTAGTTAAGCAAATACATTATAAAAATATTTGTCTGTATACCAGCAGTTTTAAGACAATATAAACTTTACATACATGGTATATTGAAAATCAAATCAATCCAAATAGTCAATTTTTTACAAAATTTTTAGCAAAGTGGGTAAACGCGTACCTCTTACAATGCAGTTTTTCAGTTCTACTTTAACTACAAAACTATAAAATTTGTTATGTTATTATAACTTTTTCAATTTCGTTTTGTTTTATTTTGACCATTTCCATGAGAAATATGACAAAAGTTATGAACAAATATCTGTACAGAATATCGGTGTATACAAATTTATTCAGAACACTTGTTATTGATGTTGCTTAATTTTTATTTCGTTTCCTTTTAAGTCAAAATGAAATGAAAACTTGAAATTGATTTTGCTTACGTTTTCCCGTACTTGTCTCAATGTACATTATTTATGTTTTGCATGACTATTTGATTTCCATTACTTTTTGAAAATAATTGCTTTTATTTCATGAACAGCAACTGCGACATAAAAGAAAAGATGAAAGGAAATCAAATAATAAATAGTCGAACTTGATTTAATAGAGGATGTTAAAAATTGTATTTACTTAAGGCTTTAAGATTATAAGACTTTTGTCACGGATTGTATTTTTGCGTATGTATTCCGTATTACAATTAAATACACTCCTGTTTTACAAATTCTCCAAGCTAACGTGAATTAAATGCACAAGATGTACCGTTCGAGGTACAAATGTATCCGTAAGGACTATTTATTGTGAACGACTCTTTATTTTAATTTTCTTTGAGTTGGCGATGACATCTGTATAAGATATTTAATATATATCGTATCAGTGAACGTATAACATTATATTTTTTCATTGTCCTAAAGTCAGAATAGTGATACCATATACATTGAATCAATGGCAGATGAAAAGCCGAAAAACTACTTGGGAAAATGAGTGTTGTATCGAATTATTACTGCCGATGATTCAGGACAAACATCAGCCAGGAGAATTATTGTAATATGATTTAAGTCCATTATTACAACTTGTCGTTAAAGTTGGGTTTAGTTAAAGGTAACTTTAGCTAAAGTGAACTTTAAAGTCACCCTTATATTCTTTTCCTTATTACAACCTAATAATAAAATATATTTAACAGTCGGTAACACTGCTCAATTAAACAAGTTTTTTTTTAAACGGAGTGGCAACTACGGGCTTCGTTTCTTTTGTTGTATATGCTCATTTTGTTTATATTTGAAGTTACCATATTGAAAATAATATATAACATGGCCAGTTCAAACATAAACTTAACTTCAAAAGTTACCGGATGGATGATCCTCCATTTGGCATAACGCTCACTTCTGCCTTATTGTCCCCTTATAATAGTGAAAAACAATTTATCTGCCCGTTAAAATCCTCCCTTTAGTTAACGGCAAGTTGTAATAATGGTAGTAAGTAATAATAGTACAGTAAATAATAATAACAGATGGTGAATGGCTTACTACGCGACAAATAATAGCTCTGGATTATGAGAAGAACAAAGGTTTCAAGAGTTACAAGAAAATAATAGTTGTGATGAAGCAATTACATTTCAAGGAATTGCAGTGGAAATCGAAGGTTACGTAACTCCAGATTACTCCGACATCGAAGAAATCCAGTTACCAGAATATAACGTGAAGAAAAAACTGAAAATGGGAAAAACTCGCTGCAATATCATATGAAAATGGAACTGACTATGTGTAATTAAAATAAAAGATTTTACGTTTGTGTTGAAACAGCCGCTTGTGCGACTGTTCATTTCAATTGTCTTTTTATTAATAAATGTTCCTAAAACTAACTGTATGCTAATTCCTTAATCTAGTACACTATGTACATATATGGTGGGAAAATGCTGAGACAGCATAAGACACGCTGTCCCAACATTTATGCATTGTGGACAATATCAACAAAAATGTGTTGCTATTAAGTTATATACAAAGGGAATGGCAACTTCGACTAGTCAAACGCACTACACCTTCCCCCTTAACGAAGAACGATCAACATGAGTTGACATGACATGACATAGTTGGTAATTACAAGCTTTTTTCAGGATTGCGACCTAGCTGCTCACACCACTTATTTTGTGTCTGTTATTTTTATACATGGGTGGTGCGATCTACACTTTAACGTCGACTCCGCACGAAATATTTTTTGTGAAACTTTTCATGGCAATTTTATTTACTCTCAGAGCGTTTGCTAGAAATCTAATGAGCGGAAGTTGCCGAAGAAATTTTTTTTCATATCTCGCTTTCTTGGAGATCTCTGACCTGGGGTTCTAAACATGGCCTCACGTCTAACAAGCCAACATACTACCTTCTAAACTGTGGCGACTTCACACATAGAAATGTTATATACATTTTGAAAGTGTTTTAATGTCACTACTTGTTTTTAGGAAATTCTGTAAGACAGGTTGGAGTTGTTCTAAAACTAATTAAATGAAAGATAATAAAAGTTGTTTTTTACCTAATATTTGTTATTATTAGAGTTGTTGTTTTTGTTTTCTTTTTTGAACTTAATTATAAGTAATATGTTGCTTTCAACACTGGCCAATATATTCATTCATTTGAATGATAACCTATGTTGCTTGCGTAATGGTCTCACATTCAACTTAATTAATAAGTGTCTAATTGTGTGCTTGTTTTGATAGAACAGTTGAAGAAAATATGAGTGTATTATAGTATACCAGGTTTGTTGTATATGCTCGTATCGTGATTTATATTGTTATTTTTGTTATCGGACTTTAACCCGAAGAGAATACTTTGATAAAAGTTTAACTTCCTTGTGTTCAAATGTAAGACTTGTAAAGCAAAAAAAAACACAAAATGCTAAAACAGGCATTATTTTTAACACTTCCAACAATTTTACGATATAACTACTGAAGCGTTCTCCTACAGTTAGAGCTGGTGGCGTAATGACGGATATGATAAATAATACTATTGTTACGTTCTTACCTTTTACAAATGTTTAATATACATATAAGCTCGTAGATTGCAAATAAAATAAAAATAAATCTATTTTAGTTTTAATTAAAATTCTTTATTATTCGCACATTCTGTGTGCCACACTATTCACGACTTAATGTAAACAACAAAAAATGCTTTGTTTGTTATTCCTCTGTTTACATCCTTTGCGTAAACTATAGCAATTATTAGACAATTATTCGACAGATCTTTGTAACGGAGATTTTCAAACCACTGTTATTCTCTTTAAACGCATCGCGTCTTCACACAAGACTGACTGAACTTTTTCTAACTTTGTCGCCTGCTTTGCCTTGCCTTTTATATGGCAACATAAAAAGTTTTATGAATGTTCTTGAACGCGAATGTTGGTAACCTCGCCTTCTCGAGAGCTCTCTAAATGTAAACATCGTTGTCTCATTGTTGTTGTTTGCGTATTTTGTTTACATTAATTCTTGTAGTTTTTGTTGTTGTATTTTTGTTTACTTCTTTACCATTTTTTTGTATGATGGTGTTTGTTAATATATTACGCAGTGCGATTATTTGGAAACAAGGTTGGGTTATTTTCCAACTGCTTGGAAAAAATCATTCATAATTCCATTGTTTAAAGCTGGCAATAAAATGGAAATTTCTAACTACAGAGGTACAGCAAAATTGAATGCAATTCCAAAACTCTTTGAAAAAATTGTGACTGGCTCTTTATATCATCAAAAATCTTCAATTTTAACCTCATATCAACATGGCTTTCGAAAATTATGTTCAACTTCTACTAATATCTAGGAATTAACAACTAAAGTAAATAAAGGGTTCATCAACAGGCAACAAACTGATGTTATCTATACAGACTTCAGTAAAGCATTTGATAGAGTCAACCATGATCTTTTGCTTTATAAACTATCTTGCATGGGTTTTAGTAACAATGCAGTACGTTGGCTGAAATCTTGTCTTTATAGTAGAACTCAGCAAGTGAAATTTGAAAATCCTCTATCTAAAGTCATCGATGTTCCCTCCGGAGTGCCTCAGGGAAGCCATCTTGGTCCAGTACTATTCACATTATTTACAAACGATTTGCCATTTGTTATTATTCATTCTAATATACTCATGTATGCTGATGATGTTAAAATTTTTAATTCGTTTGATAGCATATCTGGTCAATCAACTCTTCAAAAGGATATTGGTTATTTTTGTCAATGGTGTGAAGTCAACTTGTTGGAGTTAAACTTTAAAGGTCATTGTTTTGTTTTGTAGTTTTTGTTTATAATTTTAATATTAAACGATGTAAAATCAAAACACCAGTATCTAGATTTTTTTTTCATTATAATTCGTAACAATATTACATATTTTATTCAATCTGAAATCTTCGTGCGAGTGCTGTTCACTTAAATTGGGCACATGCATACATAATTGGTCATTACAACTTTTCAGTCAGGATTACGACCGAGCTTTTCATACCATTTATGTTCTGTGTGTTAATTTTATACATGGGTGGCAGAACCTACAGACATAAGTGGACTTCGAACGACAGATTTATGATAAATTTTCGCCAGAAATCTGCTTGAGAGGAAGTCGTTAAAAAAATATTTTCTCGTATTGCGTTTTATTTGAGATGTCTGCCCTTAATAGGCCAATGCACTACCTATTAGACTACGACGACTATCCGGTACTGCCGCAAGAAGAAGATTTATTTTGGGCTCGGGTTGATTTCCTCTAAGGAATGTTTGCTCCACAGCTCTAAGTGATGGTGGTGTCACAATCGACCTAAATGCCGGTCTGGTTAGGGGTCCGCCATCCTACCTACCATAAACTAAGCTCAATATTAGGGACAGTGATCAAGAGGAGTAATTAATTGGTCATTACAACCCTTCAGATAGGATTACGACCTAACTTCTTACACCACTTATGTTGTGTGCGTTAATTTTATACGAGAGTGGCAAGACCTACAGTTTAAAGTCGACTCCGAATGACAGATTTTTGAGTAACTTTTCATAGCAATTTTATTTGCTTTCAGAGTCTTTGCTAGAAATCTGCTGAGGGGAAGTCGCCGAAGAAATATTTTCATATTTTCGTTTTGATGTCTGACCTGGTGTTTTAACCCCGTACCTACTAGACTACGGCGAGGAGTAATCACTGGAACATATATTTAAAGAATGTGAGGTGTTAGAGCATCCTAGAAAGAAGTAAATGGCAAATAATTATTCTTATTGACGTCGAATAACATCAGGGCCACAGGATTAAGGAAGTCATTATAAGTATACCCTCAAAATACATCTGGTCGTGGTATTCTACGTCCTTTACACAATCATAAGTATGTTGTGATTTATTAAATCTACTCAAACATCTACGTATTTTGATAAATCGATGTCCTTTTTCGTGATGCATTTTTGAATGTCCATCACTAATCAGAGGTAGCGAGTAGTAGAAGGAGAAATTATTAAATATCGCAGTAATGCTCACATCATTCAGAATCTAATAAAATTATAATCCGAACTTAATTAATTAATTATACAGTGCGACAGCGAAAATACACTCGAGTAACCACATAATCTAAATCGCCGTGGTCTAGTAGGTAGTATGTTGGCTTATTAGACGAAATGCCAGGGTTCGAGCCCCAGGCCAGACATCAAAATAAAATACAAAAAGTATTTCTTCGGCGACTTCCTCTCAGCAGATTTCTCAAAAATCTGTCGTTAGGAGTCGGCTTAAAACTGTAGGTCCCGCCACTTATGTATAAAATTAACACACACAACATAAGTGGTGTGAGAAACTAGGTCGTAATCCTGACTGAAGGGTTGTAATGACCAATTACGTACGTAACCACATAATCTAAGTTATTCACTAGGTTGAGTGAACTCAAAAATATTTTTTTTTTTATTTTTCTCAAACCCTCCAAATTTGTTTTATTTAACAAAAACTGTTTTTTATTTTGATATTTTCGCACAAAATTTTTGATTACCCAAATATGTTTGAACCCATTTTAAAAATCCAACGTTTTTTAAAAAGGGGAGAGCCTTTAAAACGGTATACATAAATATTTTGTTCAATCGTATATTTTATGAGTTTTGCAGGGGTAAACTTGGAAAATATTTTTTTTTTATTTTTTCATGTTTGGCCATTCTTAATTGCAAAATTTAATTGAAAAATATAAAATAAGTGGCGATAGTCTGAAATTGCATTATACTGTGAAGAGATTGACACATCGTTTGATCAAATTGGACAAAAATCACCGTAGTTATTATTTGAACAGTTTAACAGTTGAGTTATATTTTTTTATATGCTGTCTTATCAAATGAACTTTCAGTTTCAAAATTTTCAAAATTTTTGATGGATCTTAAGTGTTTATTGAAAAATGTGTTCTTTTTCCGTTGGATCAACCAGCGGTAGTTGGCTAATGTTTGGACAAAGCGAAATAATAACACTTGCGAAAAACGAAATTATTAGACTACTTTTTGTAGTCGTTCAAACGTTCAAGGAGCAAATTCTTAGGTAAACAATCAAAATCCATCAAAATTTTGAAAATTTTTGAAATGAAAGTTCATTTGATGAGACAGCATATATAAAAATAATGACTAAGCTGTTATACTTTTTAAATAATAACTACGGTAATTTTTGTCCAATTTTATCAAACGAAGTATCAAACTCTTAACAAGAGAATGCACTTTCAGAAAGCCGCCCCTTATTATATATTTTTAAATTAAATTTAGCAATTAAGAATGATCAAACTTGAAAAAATAAGAAAAAAAATATTATTTTCCTAGTTTACCCCATCAAATCTCATATCATATAAATTTGAACAAAATGTTTATGTATACAGTTTGAAAGGCTAATCTCTCCCCTTTCTGAAAAACATTAGATTTTTAAAATAGTTTAAAAAATATTTGCGAAATCAAAATTTTGTATGAAAAGTTAAAAAAAACGATTTTGTCAAATAAAACAGGTTTAGAGGCTTCGAGAAAACTAAAAAAAAAGTATTTTTGAGCTCTACTCAACGAACTGAATAACTTAGACTAGGTAGTTAGTCGGGTGTATTTAATTTTTTGTATTTTGTCGCATAGTGTTATCGAGAATAACAAGTTCTCAAACGATTTACTTAACTTTTTCAATTCTATTGCTACACTACAGGATTCTAAAACTTTAAGGATCTTATAACTTATAATAATTGTCATTTTATTTAATTTTTATTTTAAAGTTTAGTATGCTTCTATAAAGAAACTGACTCAAATAGGCACACTATAGACATTTCCTTGTATTTTCTTTATATCTTTTATTATATCTTCAACTACTTAAAGCAAACTTAAGTGCTCAGTGAATGTGTGCGCACGTACGAGTATAAACTTACATATTTAAGTTCTTTTATTTCTATATTAAGGTGTGAGTATAAAAATGTATACTTTCCATTTGTAATTCTGTTTACGATTACTTGGCGCTCAGTGCCTTTATGTCTGTAAAAGTTTCCTTTTGTTGAATATATGCCATCGCTTAAGGAAATATGCTCTACTCTTGTTGTATTTGTATAATTAGCTGATGTTGATATCGCTATTGTATACATTTAATTGTTTCCATTATGTTATAGTTTCTAAGCACTATTTCCTCTTTTCTTTACCCAATTTTTGGTAAATTTTGCTATTTAGAAGACAATACAATTGACATACTTTGTTGTAATTAACGATTCAGATTACATCAGCCATTATTACAATATTTTGGCAAAGTGCGAAGTTGAATAAAGTTTTTCCAAAATTGTTGATGAATCTAATAAGAGATATTATTGCATCTTCTCTGTTCGGATATTTTCAATCACTGGAAATTCTAGGGAATTCGTTCATTGTCCCAATCACGTATAAATACAAATTTTTTCTAATACACAATGACAGTTACAAAGTGAGAACATTTTCCCGCTCGTCCATTAGCTAACATTTTCCAGTATTTTTTCCACTTGCTTGAAGATTACATACATATTGTTACGTTTTTACCTTTTAAAAACATTTCAAATATGAGTTCGTAGATTGCAAATAAAATAAAAGTAAATTTGTGATTAGTTTTAATTAAATTCTTTATTGTTCGTACAATTCTGTGTGACACTGTTTATTACTTGATGTAAACAACAACAATTGCTTTGCGTGTTATTCCTCTTTAAGCTCTTTTGCGTAAATAATAACAATTGTGTGACAGATATTTGTAAGAAAATTCTATAAATGATTACGTACATACATAAAGAAGTATATAAATTGTAGACCTTCTAAAATCGAAAATTAAATTAAAAACGCAAAAGATATACTAATTTTGTATAACATTCGTTTGTAAGTTTACTACAAAGCCATGCATTTTATTTGGTGAGCAAACAATTTTATTACACAATTAACAGGATTAGCTATTAATCGTGGGAAATTTGCTTTTTAACACACACATCTCTGTATGTACATATATATATTGCTTTCGAAAATACACCCTCAGTCTTTGCTGCTGTTAAAAAGCGAAATGGTTAATACGCCCTGTTACATAATCATGGCATTTGTGTGTATTTTATTAAAATTTTTAGAAAGATGGTGTAGATAAACACATATGAACGTACGTACATACATATATGGATACATGTACAAAATAATCCCTCGATTAACGTCATAATAGATTCCAAAAAATGGTAACGTAAATCGTATTGCATATTACTTATTCATCTTTTTAAAAAGAGCTTCAAAACTTATAAATTCAGTATTATAAAATAAAATTCTTATTTATTAATAAGAAACATGTTAAAGAAGAAAAGACAAATCATTAAAAATTAACTTCGATATAAATTTGCACCTAAAGAGATTACATACATAATTGATCATTACAACCCTTCAGGCAGCATAGCTTCTCACGCCGCTTATGTGTTGTGCTTGCTAATTTTTTACAAGAGTGGAGCGACCTATGTTTTTATGTCGATTTTATTAACTCTCAAAGTTTTTCCCAGAAATCTGCTGAGAGAAAGTCCACGATGAAATATTTTTTCATACTTCGTTTTATTGGAGATATCTGACCTAATAAGCCAACACACTACCTACTAGACTACAGCGACTTCTAGGGATTACAAGACTTGTACAAAAAAAGATATACTATTTCATTCCCATTTTTACTTGCATTCTTAATAACATACATACATACATACATAATTGGTCATTACAACCCTTCAGTCAGGATTACGACCTAGTTTTTCACACCACTTATGTTGTGTGTGTTAATTTTATACATGAGTGGTGGGACCTACAGTTTAAAGTCGACTCCGAACGACAGATTTTTGAGAAACTTTTCAATTTTATTTACTCTCAGAGTTTTTGCCAGAAATCTGCTGAGAGGAAGTCGCCGAAGAATACTTTTTGTATTTTGTCTTGATGTCTGGCCTGGGTCTCGAACCCTGTCTTTACGTCTAATAAGCCAACTACCTACTAAACTACGGCGACTTCGACTTCTTAATAACATACATACATAATTAGCCATTACAACCTTTCAGAATTAAAGAATTAGTCAAGGCTGGAAATTAAAAGGTAGCATCTATTATTTTCATTTTTTGATATTATTTTCCACAAATCGAAAAGTTTTCTATCATTTTCAGAAAAAAATTGTTTAATGTTTAAACAATCTATTCCAGTGTTGTTTATTGTCACATAAGCCCAGCAATAATATTGCATCATCTATATCTATGGTTGGAATAAAAACCTTTGACGTTCTGGGCATGAAAAATAAGTGCTATGTTCGTTACAACCGACACATTATTCAGTATTTTGGCTTCTTAAGACGGTGCAAGAAATATTTCACTTCATCTTCTTCCTATTTACACCACTTAAGTATATACAGCCGAGAATCGAATACAACTCTCATGCAAGGGCCGGTGCCTCAACGTTTAGTTTGAGACTTCCGCGTACAAGAAAGGGCGACAGTTCTCGTTAATGACGATATGGTATCCAACTCCATAGATTCATTAAAGCATAGTTGCAAAGTGGCTTGTGTTTCACTATTCTATCGCTACTACAACGAATTTTGCTCGAGCAATATAAGGTGAGTTCTTCCGCTTGTTTTCCTACGTAACACACGTTTTTCTCGGAGAGCACCTCCGTTTGTGATCGATTGGCCAGTGGATGGCACACTGCATTACAGACACAATTCGTTCTTTAGCCGGACTATGCGTATGTGGAACTCCCTTCCTGCAGAGGTGTTTAATGTCATTTATGGTATAAATATATTTGTGTCCTCCTTCCTACAACATATGTTCCTAGTTTCAATGCACTACATGTGTAGGGGCCAACCCATTATTATTGGTCGTAAAAAAATTTTTGGTCACTTGCCTTTAGCCTTTTTAGGGTAATATTAGAAGCTACATATATTCGAATCTTTAAAAATGGTCTGCAACAGCAAATGGTAAATTATGCTCAACTACGAAAAGTGCCAATCTTATTTCAAAATTCTTGGCATTGCTATTATTTTCAGTTGTTCGAAGAACTTACTATTTTTCTTTAAATATCTGATCATTTCTTTCTAAGTTTCTTTATTAATTACGCTTTTATTTAGATTATGTAGAATTTTATGTAGTATCATCACAGGTGTTCGGAAATAATTTAAATATATAATACTTTATTTACTCTTTATTATTACTAACATAAATTTTCAAAAGTAACATTTGAAAAGCAAATACAAAGCTAAAGAGGCTTTTAATATACTAAAGAGTTCAGTAAATCGTCCAATGAGTCCTATGGCGTCTGGTGAATCAGACAGATCACCTCTTCTCTTTGTCGGTGGTAGAACAGATGTCTTTATCAGGCAGATGTCTAAAATCAGATAAGATAAAGGATTTGTACTCAATATACAATATTTGATTTTACCTGGTCTTGATGTATACAAAACACCACTTTCATAATTGTTTAGACTACATACCCTCCTTTCATCTATGTACTGGATGACGGAAGACTTAGAGTTGTGAGTGTCAATCATCGTAACTTTCCCTACAGTCACGTTGATGTCCTCTGTATCAACTTTAGATTTAAGAAGGACGTCATCATCCGACCTTCAAATTCTTTAAAGAAGTCACATTGAAGCTTATAGGCCGATTGACACTACTGTCGAATATAAAAGCAGGACCTTAGTTGCAATTTAATTTATCTGCGCACTGCGGACCTTGAGGTTTCTTCCTGTGATCATCCTTATGAATTCCTAGTAAGATAATTTCTCTTATTTGAGATGCGAAACAATGCACGAGATTCACTATTCAGAATAGCAGTAACATTCCTGAATACTTTAGAGTTCTATGTGAGCAGCTGGATGAAGTATAGAATATGCAGAATGGCGGGAAAATTGGCAACAAATCTCGGCCTTTGCGGTCAGCGAAATGAAAATTGCCTGAACGATTCTAAAGTAATTTTGTATAACAGTCAGCGAGGTGCTGATCACTCAGCTACGGTCCTTTCCAATCTCGTTGACCATCTTGTTAGGACTTTGTTGCCAGAATTCTGTAGCGTTACGTTTCTATAAGGTATCCTGAAGGGTTTTAGTTGCATTACAAAACTTGTGGCACCAAAAATTGTTATTTGACTTTGCCAGCCAACACTAAAAAAAAACTTTACCTTCAAGTTTAATTTATTAAAACATCGTAATTGGAGTGCCCATTAGCTTTTCAATTGCAAAAATACTTTTTGCAAATTTCGATAGAGTAACCAAATTTTTTCTGAAAAATATCGTAATCAAAAAGTAACTAATTTAACAATCGAATAACAATCGAAATACATACCTACATACATAATTGGTCATTATAAGCCTTCAGCCACCTTATCATCTCACACCACTTATATTGTGTGTGTTAATTTTATACAGGACTAGCGGGACCTAGAGTTTAAATAAAGTCAACTTCGAAGAACAGATTTTTGAGAAACTTTTCATGGCAATTTTATTTTATTTTTAAAGTTTTTGCCCGAAATAAGTTGAGAGGAAGTCGCCCAGTATTTCGTTTTGTTGGAGATGTCTGACTTATGGTTTGAACCGTGGCCTCATGACTAATAAGCTCATACGCTGTTCAGATATGCACCTTTATTGCGCAAATCGCAACAAACGCCATTATTGAGCTCAATCCTAATATCCTAATATAATGGGTGTTTTTTTAAGAGCTATAGCAAAAATTTTCAAAAAAAAAAACACATAAAATTCAGAAAAATGCATGAAATCTTTATTTCAATCGATAGTACGGTCCATATAATTTAATGTTTGAAGATTATTTTATGCAAATGTTGACCGCGACTGCGCCTCAAATCGTCCATCCGCTTGGTCCAATTTTGGCATACTTTTTCCAACATTTCGGCCGGTATCTCACGAATAAATGCTTCAATGTTGTCTTCCGATGCGTCAATTGAAGCGGGCTTGTCTGTATAAACATGAGATTTAACATAGCCCCACAAAAAATAGTCGAAAGGCGTTAAATCGCACGATCTAGGCGGCCAATTGACCGGTCCCGAACGCGAAATAAAATGTTCACCGAACTTGCCTCTCAATAAGTCCATTGTTACGTGTGCTGTGTGGCATGTGGCACCGTCTTGTTGAAACCACATATCATGCAAGTCAAGCTCTTGCATTTTGGGCAAAAAAAAGTTGGATATCATCTCACGGTAGCGCTCACCATTCACAGTTACGTTACGATTCGCAGCATCTTTGAACAAGTACGGTTCAATAATGTCACCAGCCCATAAACCGCACCAAACTGTAACTTTTTCTGGATACATTGGTAGCTTTTGCAATGCTTCTGGCTGATCTCCACTCCAAAATCGACATTTCTGCTTATTTACGTATCCATTGAGCCAAAAATGAGCTTCGTCGCTGAACACAATTTTTCGATAAGGAAGTGGATCTTCGGCCAACTTTCCAAGAGCCCATTCACCAAAAATTCTCCGTTGCGGTAGTTCATTCGGCTTCAATTCTTGCACCAGCTGTATTTTGAAACGCTTCACACCTAAATCCTTCTGCAAAATTTACCACGTTGTTGAGTAACAGAGGCCCAATTGCTGCGAACGGCGACGAATCGATAATTGATGGTCATCATTAACACTGGCCGATACAGCTGCGATATTTTCTTCAGTTCGCACTCTACGTAAGCGAGTTGGTGGTTTAATGTCCAACAATGTAAATTTGGTGCGAAATTTAGTCACAATAGCCCGAATAGCCGCTTCAGTGGGTCGATTTAACTGACCATAAAATGGAAGAAGCGCGCGATTAACTTTCTTAAAAGAGCACGCATTTTGATAATAAAATTCACTGATTTGCAAGCGTTGTTCGTTTGTTAGACGATTCATGGTTAAATTATAGACGAAACTGAAGATGTTTGACAGTGAAACAAAACACGAAACGTGCGTATGCTGTTTAAACCAGTGTTGCCAAAATGATAATAGCTAAAAAATCACCCGCTACTTATAATACTTTACTTCTTGTCATTACTAACTAAATTTGCAGTAGTAGCATTGCAAAGCAAATACAACGCTTAAAGAGGCTTTTAATGTACTAAAGTAAAGAAATCGTCAAAATAAGGGTATAAATCGTCATATCGTTAACATGATATTTTTTAAAGCGTAAAGTCGTCAAAATGACGATCAATCATCAAATCTGGCAGCTATGCTTACAGATTCTCCTACAGCTATTATGCTATGATGTTGTGCTTTGCCTAAATAAAACTTCAAAAGAATAATAGTTTAGCTGATCCTGGCTTATCTAAAACGAGGTAAATCGAAACGACTTAAATCGAGATGATATAATTCGAGGGACTATTATACAATATAATCATATGTTTGTACATGTATCCAGGTTTTTCTCTGATAATAAACTAAACCGTAGTCTAGTAGGTAGTGTGTTGACTTATTAGACGTAAAGCCAGGGTTCGAGCCCCAGGCCAGACATCAAAACAAAATACAAAAAGTATTTCTTCGGCGACTTCCTCTCAGCAGATTTCTGGCAAAAATTCTGAGAGTAAATAAAATTGTCATGAAGAGCTTCTCAAAAATCTGCCGTTCGGAGTCGACTGTAAACTGTAGGCCACTTATGTATAAAATTAACACACACAATATAAGTGGTGTGAGAAACTAGGTCGTAATCCTGACTGAAGGGTTGTAATGAACAATTACGTATGTATGCATAAAAAATGATGACAAGACCAAGAAAAAACGAGAAAATACTGAACATAACTTGTAAAATTTTTTTAGTTTTGGTTATTGTTATACAATTCCTAAATCTAAAAAAAATTATTTGTGTTTAATTTTATTAAAATTTATTTTCATATGTCAAGTTACTATCTTATATCGGGTCTTTCATTCAAAGCTTTCTATTTTTAAATCTAAACTGCTTTTAACACATCTTTCATTCAACTTGAATAAAATGAACTGTGTTTGAGACATCATCGAAATTTATTATTTGTTTCAAACACTATAAACATAAGTCTGTGTACTGTAGAATTCAACATCGTTCAAAAATGTCTCTGGGTGGAATGCTTCCAAAATGTCGAATTTTCTATGAACCTGTCGTATAAATCAGGGTAAATTTGACGGATGGAATGAGTTACACGGCTTTAAGTAATGCTGTGTTCTTTGGCTTACTCACATATACCAGCGATTTAATTAAACCCCAAAAGGAAAAGTCTTACGTTGTCTAACAGCATCTGTATGTGAAACGTCCATACCCTCAAATCGTTAGTGCAAAACATTTAGCGTGGCATGACCTGTATGGCATAGAGCGCTGTTCTGTTCATATATCTTTGGTGTCCATATCATCGAATCCGGACCAAAAGAGATTGGTAATCATAGTCGTATAGAGCTCCCCGATCCAAAATATTAAAGTTTAGAAGCAATATACCTAAATAATAGAATTACGAAAAGTAATATAAAATATAATTGTTATTATCAGTATAGTTCCTTGAGAAGTTGTCGTAGTCTAGTAGGTCGTGTGTTGGCTTATTAGACGTAAAGCCACTGTTCAAATTCCAGGTCAGGCATCGCCAACTTCATCTCTGCAGATTTCTGGCAAAAACTGTGAGAATAAATGTAAATTGTTATGAAAGGTTTCGCAAATATCTGCCGTTCGGAGTCGACTATAAACTGTAGGTTCCGACAATCATGTATAAAATTGGTGGCATGTCATAATGTCCAAAGTCATAATGTCCATGGACTTTATGTCACTTCGCGTAGTGTCATAATGTCCATGGACATAATGTCACTTTGTTTGTATTTTAGTTCCTTTAAAAAATTATATAAACTGATTAGTATTTAAATTTTTATTGAAAAATATTTATCTTTAATAATCTGTCTGCAGTAAGGACAAAGTAATTGCGATTGGTCTTTGATTTTTCTTCAAAGCAAAAATCGGCGCCGATTATTTACTGAAAAATATTTTTTTTCAAATCTCTTCTTTTAAATATCTGCATGTCATAAATGTTTGTCCAGCTTATGTGAAATGTAAAGTGATTCAAATAAATTGCAGTTTTATCTTAAATAATACATTTATTTTGTAACAGTAAATATTAAAAAATAAAATTCAAAATTTATTACATTTATTGTTTTTACATTTTATGGACATTATGTCGCTCTAAATTGAGTCATAAAGTCAATGGACGTTAAGACACACTAATAAGTCACATAATATCCATGGAGATTAGGACACTTTGACGATGGACATTACGACACTTTATAGAGCGTCACAACGTCCATGGGCATTATGTTACTTTTAGGCACATCTTAAAGTCCATGGACATTATGACATTGGACATTACGACATGCCACCATAAAATTGACACACACAACATTAGTGGTGTGAGGACTGTTCTGTATAATGGGTTGATAAAAATTGTTTTATTTGTTTAGACATTTTTTTCCAGTCTTTAAATCCATTTTTGTTTTAACTTTATCAATCAAAATTCACGCCGTACGCCGTAAAAAATTCAGACCGTACTCATCTTTTAATGAATGCGGGTTTAGTACAGGGGTTACCAAAAAAATTTTGGTTGTGTATTAGGGAGTAAGAGAGAGAAAATAAGTTGAGAGCTTACAGTCATAGACAAATGTTAGTAATATACTCTATTTTGATTTTCATTTCATGAACATACATATGTAAAGTTATCTATGTTTGACTTAATAATTAGGCAATGTTTTATAGATATTTTCTGGGTACTAATTTTGGTTCATAAATTTCTTCTTCTACTAATAACCAAGCTTTTAATTTTTCCAAAATAATGTTTAATGTCTATAAATAAGTTGTTCTCTTTCCACATCATCTAAATTATTTACTTGACTATTAAAACAATCAAAATGTGCTTTAAAAACATATAAGACTTTGAATTTTAAAAAAAGAATTTTTTTATCTAAAATATTTTTTGAATGTAAACCTAAAAAAATATGTTACTGCAACCGCTGACATGTGTGCTTCTGATCGATAACTAAATAAAAGAGCATAAGCAATATATGTAAATTCTCTCTGCACAATGAAATGTGCTATGAAATGGTAACCCCCTGGTTTAGTAACGGAAGAAGAGTTGTATTCTTTCGGAACAACGAATTGAATTTTTATAAAGCCATTGGAGTTTAGTTAACCTTTTCTTTCAATAGTAAATCGTCCTCTATGAAGATGCACATAATAGAATGGAATACAAAAGGTCAAGTTATCGAAAAAACGTAAATATATCATAAACATAAATATATCATATTTAACCAGAGTAGGCTCACTCCAATTAAATTAATCTTTTAGTGTAATGCAAAAACTACTACCACTTATTAATACATACACTTACCGTAAATTTGTGTATAAATTGACAGCAACAATATTAATGTTATAAAAATTAATTTACCAGCATAACTTGTTGTAATTGAAGTCAAAGCTCAGCAAATGTACAATATGAGTACGATAACCAAAGGCACATTGTTGCATATGTAAGTCCTTACTGGTGTGTGAATATGTATAGTTTGCATGTGTGTGTTAACTTTTATATATGTATGTATGTCCGTTGTGGATTGTTATTTGGCGTAATAAGTGATTGCCTGTATAATAAAACAAAACGACACCACCAGTTACAACCAATTCGAACTTAAATTTACCAACCATGATTTCATTATTTCTCTTCTTCTTTACTGTCTAATTTTATTTCGTTGTGTTTTCTTATTTATTTTATTTAATGTTTTCGCAACAATTATCTTTTTTGCTTTGCCTTCTTTACAATTTTTTAAACAAATGTTAAGTATACTGAAAGCTTACTGAAGATATTGGGTGATGATAACGCGTTATCAACCAACATTGTTGATAAAAAGAGCGAAATTTGGTCAAACATAAAAGAATTATATGATAAAGAGTAAATGAACTTCGTCGATCCGACGAACAGTGACCAATTAGGGTTAAA
The DNA here is from genome assembly GCA_932273835.1 of Sarcophaga variegata. Lineage (NCBI taxonomy): Eukaryota > Metazoa > Arthropoda > Insecta > Diptera > Sarcophagidae > Sarcophaga > Sarcophaga variegata. The sequence goes on along the minus strand of OW026358.1, from coordinate 29,855,333 downwards.
GTGTTCGCCGATTCAACGAAGAGTAACCTTAATGTACAAAAAATGAGGAGTAACCGTCCAGGGTAAAAGATACTTACTTTAAAAGTAATTAAACAAATTTTTTGGAGATTTCTGACCTGAGTATGAACCATGGTATCTCGTTTAATAAGTCAACACTCTACCTAATAGACTACAACGACACACGCTATTAACACAATAAACGCAATTGCAGCCTGCGTACTAATTATAATAAAGATAGCAGCAGCAAAGCATAAGCAAAACAAATAAAAAATAAACGGTTCTCATTAATTCTTTATCAATGGTGCTATGTATTGACAGCCCTAACCCGCTCATTGCCAGCACAAATTTTCTCGCTGTTAGCACTAATTCGCTCATTGCTGTGAAAAAAAATAGAAATCAGAGCAGCAGAACGTTTATAATAATCACTTCCATATATACCTTGTATTCTATTTCTGAGATATTGCTGCGTTGCGTTAATTGTGTTTATAGCATCACAGTTGTTTTATTATGAAATTAGGTATTGATTTAATCTCATTTTTACAACAATTTCTTTAAAACATATTAACATATCCTTCAACATTTCCATAATTCTATTTGATGTTCAAAAGCCTAAAATCACTTTCTTTAAAAAATAACATTAAAAAGCTTTTTATTTCCTTTAATTTTTTTACTTCTTAAGTGACACTTTGACTTCCATTCATAATAACTCGCGTTATGAAATAAACATAAAGACACGACAAATTGGAAACGAATAAGTAAGAGATATACTTACAACTTTGGGTTTGAGAACAATGCCAGAAAGTAATAAATTTTCTTTAATAATAATACGGTGCGACAGTCAAAATACACCCAGCTGATGATATAGTGCAGGTTGGGAGTTTTGTTGAGTAGAACTCAAAAATATATTTTTTTTATATTTCTTGAACCCTCCAAACTTGTTTTATTTGACAAAAAAGGTATTTTTGATCCTTTCACTCAAAATTATTGATTACCCAAATAATGAAAATGTAAATATTTTTGAAAACGGGACAGCTGAGCCTTTAAAATGGTATACATAAACATGTGATTCAAACTTACATGTTATGAGTTTTAAAGAGGTAAACTTGGAAAATATGCATTTTTTCTTATCTTGCCAAGTTTAGCTATTCTTAATTGCAAAATTTAATTAAAAAAGGTAATAAGAAGTGATGACATTCTAATAGTGCATTATCTTGTGAAGAAACATTTTAGCAAATCGGACAAAAACTACCGTAGTTATTATTTAAATAGTACAACAATCGTGCTATATTTTTTATATATGTCATCTTATCAAAAAAACTTTCAGTTCAAAAATTTTCAAGAGTTTTGATGGATCTTGATTGTTTATCGCAAAATGTGTCAATTTCACGTTTGCATGACTACCAGAAGTCGTCTAATATTTGTGCTTTTTGGAAATATTATTATTTCTCTTTGCGCAAACATTGGCCAACTTCTGGTGATCGCTCAATTTAGTATTCTCAGTAATTACACTATTTATATAATAACTACGGTAATTTTTGTCCGATTTGATCAAACGAAGTGTTAATCTCTTCACAAGATAATTCGCTTTCAGAATGTCATCACTTATTTCATATTTTTTAATTAAAGTTTGCTACTATGAACGGACAAACTTGAAAAAATATGAAAAAAATTCGCTTTTATCAAGTTTACCTCATCAAACCTCATAACATATTATTTCAAATATTACATATATGTATGTCGTTTTAAAGGCTCATCCCTTTTCTTTCTAATAAGGTTTAAATTTTGGACATCGGTTCAGAAGAGTTTGTATAATGAATAAATTTGTGCGTAAAGCCAAAAAAACAGTTTTTTGTCAAATAAAACAAGTTTGGAGGGTTCAGGATATATAAAAAATATTTTTTTGAGTTCTAATCAACAAAACTCACAACTTACACTATGTCATTAGCTAGGTGTATTTCATTTTTTTTTATTTTGTTGCATAGTGTAATTATAGAGTACAGGACTTTTATCAATTCCCAAAACTTTTTTCAGCGTAACATTCCGTTCTTAGCAAATTAATCTTTTCGATTTGTAAAAAGGGGAAAAAAATAATAAATTGAAGCGAAACGAAATAGAAATAATAAATAAAATTATAAAAAGAAAATCACTAATAGGACTTAAATATTGTTTTATTACACGACTTTAAAGTTAAAAAGCTAATATTTCTTGTTATTACTGGGATTACTGCTAATAATCTATTAGTAGTACAGCATACAGTACAGTTAACAGCGTTCTGTTAACCCTGTCATGACCATAAGGTTATGAGGGGCAAATTAATTTGTTTGCCTATTTGGTATAGCTCATTAGATGTTCAAAAGACATATTTAACCCTGGACAGTTACTCTTCATTTTTGTCCATTAAGGTTACTCTTCGTTGAAACGAGGAATACTTTAACCCTAGTTGGTTACTGTTCGTCGAATCGACGAAGGTCATTTACTCTTTATCATATAATTCTTTTATGTTTGACCAAATTTCGCCTATTTTTATCAACAATGTTGGTTGATAACGAAAGCTTGTAGTGAGTACAAGCATGAGGCAGCATAAATATGCATATTTAAATATAAATAGTAGTAATATAACACCAAGCCAGTTTTTAGTTATTCAGATTTATGAAATTTTCGGTTTGAAACATATGTGTCCCTGTAGTTGTTAAAGTGTTAACACTTCTAAGTAACACAACTAGACAATTGCTAATGGTGTTTGAGTAATGCTGATACCCCAAGTAAATTTGTGAGCAAGTAAGTCAGTGGTTTGATTTAAACGGTCACAAACATCGTATAAAAACTATAAATGTCGCACAACTTAATGGTGGTATTATGTATGAGTGTTACATGAGTATTGCTTACATTTCAAGTATATTGGAAAAACCCGGCTTGATGAGAAAAATACAATCAGTTTTCTTTGTTCTGGTACATTAGTTTTTATATTTATTGTTTAAAGGGTAACGAAAACTTGTGATAACTTGCTTCATACCATTTAAATACATGTTTTAAAATTCTTGAGTAAAATAACCACATCAAAAAGGAGGCACATAAAGAATGTATGTTCAACGTTAAAACAAAACTCCTCCTATATTAAAAGAATACGATGATAATGATGTGATTGATGATGATAATCATTATCATAATTGCTTCGAAAATTTTCATGATTTTACAAATTTTCCATTAAAATATGTTTTTTTTAAATTATTAACAAGACGAGAAATTGCTTTCAAAAGTACAATAGGACGAGGAATTTGAAGCACGCATTTAAAAATATTTTCTTAAATATGTACAATATTTTTCTATTATGAATCTATATTTGAAATATATATTAAAGAGGATATGCAGAGGATTATTTTAAAATGTTTACAATCCTAGCTGCCAGATTTGACGATTTATCGTCATTTTGACGATTTTGAGCTCCAAAAATATCATACTGACGATTTGACGATTTATGCCCTTATTTTGACGATTTTTAAAAATTAAAAATTTACATCATATTCTTTACTTTAGTACATTAAAAGCCACTTTAAGCTTTATATTTAATTTGCAATTGTTACTATTGGAAATTTAGGTTAGTAATTACAAGCAGTAAAGTATTCTATTTTTAAGCTACTTTCGAAAAGCTGTTATGATTTTTCCTTTTTTCCCCTTAAAAGCCAAAAAATTATAACTCCTAATAACCTCGTAGTTGAGAATAATTTATCATTTATCGTTGCAGAGTATAATTTCTAATATTACTATCGGGAAAGCAAAGGCAAGCGCCGTTATTTTTCTTTTTTTCGTAAGACCAACCCTCAGGGGATCGATGGCATTGTCTTTGGAACTATGAAAATATGTTATGGGAAGAAGGAAAGAGAGAACAGTGTTTATGGACACTAGGCTTGTATATTTTTATATTATAAGTAACAGGAAAGACCTCTACAGGAATTGAGTTCCACATACGAATAGTTCGACTAAAGAACGAGTTTTTTCTGTAATGCAGTCTGCGATTCACCGGCCAATCGACCACATACTGATGTGTTCGCCGAGAAAGGCGAGTGTTGTTCTCGAGAACAAGTACCTTATTTCGCTCGAGCATAATTCGTTGTAATAGCGATAGAACAGTGAAACACAAGCCATATTGTATATTGCTCCAATGAATGAATACAGTTCGATACCCTACCGTAATTAATGAGAAACTCAGCCCTCTCCTGTACGCGGTCGAGAAGTCTCAAAATAGATGTTGAGGCACCGGTCTATAATAAGAGTTGTATTCCATTCTCTTTCGGATATAAGTGGTGTAAATAGTAAGAAGTATCAGATGAAGTGAAGTATTTCTTGCACCATCTTAAGGAGCAAAGGCACTGAAAAATGTCTCGGTTTCAGTGAACATCACATTGAATTTTCATGCTTAGAACGTCAAGAGCTTCTGACTACTTAATATTTATGCCACACATAGATTTAGATAATGCAATATTATTATGTGTCAATATATAACTGTTTAAACCTTAAACAATGTTTTCCTGAAAATAATATAAAACTTCTCGGTTTTTGGAGGAAAAAAGTCAGAAATGAAAATAAGAAATGGTAGCTTTTTTCTAGCCTTGACTAAATTTATTAAAAAAATATTAATATCATCACATTCGTCAGCTAATGTAGAGAGAGTATTAAGCTAAATTGATTTAAATGAATCTAAATTCCTTAGAAGCAATATTATATAAAACATAGCAGTACATAGCATACAAATATATTGTATAAAACACTCGTTTTTAAAGTTTTTTTTTATAATTAAAGCGTTCAAAGCACTCGTTAAATTTTTTGTTAAATGTTTCTGTTAAATGTTTCTGTAGATTGACTTTACTTTATATGTTTCACTACAATTTTTTTTAACTTTTGATTTAGGCATTTATTGATTGTGATGATTTTTTGTACGAATTCCATGAACGCCTATGACGATTTTGACGATGGCAGCTATGACCACTTCGTCGTTCTTCAAATATTGATTATATTTTTTTGTTTGTTTAATAGATTCAATAACAATTATCTGAAAAAAATTTGGGTTTTACAAAATAATATTGATCTATAATTGGCTTAATTTAAAGTTGTGAGCCAGAAAGGCAACATTAGGTTAAGTTAGGTTAGAGGACGTGTACTTGCCAATTAAGACAAGTACAGTAGCCGGAGGTCGAATTGACCCATTGTACAACGTCTTAGTTTCTCACATCACCTATGTTGTGTGTGTTAATTTTATACATGAGTGGTGGGACCTACAGTTTAAAGTCGACTCCGAATGACAGATTTTTGAGAAAATTTTTCATGACGATTATATTTACTCTCAGAATTTTTGCCAGAAATCTGCTGACAGGAAGTCACCGAAGAAATACTTTTTGTATTTTGTCTTAATGTCTGGCCAGGGGCTCGAACCCTGGCTTTTACGTCTAATAAGCCAACACACTACCTACTAGACTACGGCGACTACAAGGCAAAATTAACGCAGCAGAAAATTTCATACATTTTGGCTTTATTAACAGTATAAATATTATTGACATGAGAACTTATATACGTAAATATTAATATTTTCTATTTTTATTTAATATATCAATTTAAATACAAATCTAAGCAAATTCATATAAGATTAGTTTTCTGTATTTTAAGCAAACTTGAAAATAATTATTAGTATTAGTATCGCCGTTGAAAATATTTATGACCTCAGTCTGTTTTAATTCGATTTTGTTAAAAAATTTAAGTCTAAATTCATTTAAAACAGGACAGATACTAAGTGCAGCGTATTTTCGAAAGAATCGAAGTTGCATAGAGTACAGATTCTGATTGAAGAACTTCTGAACGGTCTAGCGTTTATATCAAAAAGTCCATCTGTTGCTCTTATCAGTAGACTTAACTCAGAAGAAGTTATTCGCAACAAATAATAATTTAGTTGAGAGTATAAGTCGTGGAATTGAGAGTTTTTGGCATCGGAAATTAATTTAGCATATTCATACGTTCTAACGTGATGTAAAATTGATTTGAAATATTCGCTAAGATGCACGGAGCTATTTTCAGGAATTTACATTACATAAACCCAACCAGTCCTCAGCCCAAAAAGTCTGCTTAGCAATTATGATTTCTGCTAGCATATTGGGAACCTTATTGATATAATTAAACTGCAATTTTTATAAATCCGTTTCTAAAAAAAGCATATAGTTTGGAGTGTTTTAAATAATTTTTCCACTACATCATACTAACACATAACTAAGCGAGATACGGCAGTAAAGGTTTTGAGTTCACTTTTATTCGAATTTTTGGATGGTTTATATATTTAGACCATGCTTAATTCGGACTTCAGTCCCAGAAGCCAATACATTTTTTAGTTTTTAAATTTAAATATTTTCTTTTCGAAACAAAATGGTCCTTCCCTGTAAGTTATCTACCTAAATGAAGTCCTAAATATTTAACTTTGTTTGCTTTTGGTAACTGCTCCCATTTAAATAAAGTGTTGGGCTATCTCCTTTTCTTAGTGCAAATGTAACATGTACAGATTTTTGTGAATTGACTTTAATATTCCATTTTTAACCCATTTTTCAATTGTATCTAAGTACCTTTGTAATCCAGCAGAGGCTTCAACAATCCACTCGTTCGATGATAATATGGCGGTGTCATATCCGAAGTACAAATCGTATATAAAATAGGACCTAGCACACTTTCCTGAGGAATCCCAGATTTAATAAATCCAAAGGTAGAATCATATCCATTTACATGGACATAGAAACGTCTGCCCTGTAAATATGATTTTCATAATAAATAATAAGGTGCTGGAAGAAAATTGTTTAGTTTATTTAGAAGACCGTAATGCCATACTCTATCAAACGCCTGATTTATGTCTAAAAACACAGCCGAACAAAATAATTTTCCTTCGAGTGTGTTCCTTATTTATTTTACCACGCGATGACATTGCTCAGGTGTAGCATGTTTATGCCTAAAACCAAATTGATGATCGGGAATAATGGTTTTCTCTTCTAAAATTGGTAGTGACCTCTTTAACAAAAGTATTTCAAATAATTTAGAAAATACGGGCAAGAGACTTATTGGTCTGAAGTTTCAGGATTATTATGATTTTTGCGTATTTCCACTGACTTGGATAATAATGTAGTCTCAATATAGCGTTGCATATAGTTGCCAAGTAAATAATACCCTTTCTTAGTAATAATTTTACAACTTTTGTATCAATTAAGTCGTACCCCGGAGATTTTTTATTATTAAGTTTTTCTATTGCAGCAATTATTTCGGACGGCGAAATGCTTTTAATGGGACGATCCAATTGGCAAGCAACATCTAAAAAATTTATTATATTGTCTTTCTCAGGTGAATTACATAAATTAAAATGTGTAAATGATCGCTCTAAGTACTCCTTATACACATCAGCTTTGCGACTATTAGATCTGCATCATTGGCCATTTTCCGATCTAACTGGTATATTCCGATATACAGGGTGTTTAAGGTATTTTGTGGCTTTCGAAAGACTGTATTTAGCTGTTCTAGATACATTTAGAGTTTTTAAGTAGCCTGCAACGGAATCATTTTTATATCCTTTTAGGCGTTTTTTTTAAATAGTTTGAAGCTCTATTCCAATTAGCTTTATCAATTGGACTTCGACTGTTTTTATATATTCTGCGTAATAGCTTATAAGTTCTCATATTTCAACAGATATTTGAACATTTCATTTTTTGTGGATTTTGAGGTGTATTTAAATATGCAGCTTCATATATTACATTATTGAACGTTTCAATAATACAATATCGCTCTTAAGCTGAAAGCTTGAGTGTTTGTTCGACCATTATAAAGCTATTCTAAAGCCAATTTGGACCCATGGGCTGCAAGTCTGGGGAACAACGAGTAACTCTAACATTGAAATACTCCAGAGATATCAATCTAAAATTCTACGCTTTATTACGAATGCCCCTTGGTACGTAAGCAACCGATGTATACATAACGATCTTAACATATCAACAATAAAGGAAGAGATAAACAATTTCAGTTTAAAATACCTTCAAAGGCTGAGTGATCATCTAACTTGTTAGCTATAACACTTTTAGACGACAGTGAAGAAATACGGCGACTTCAAAGATTTCATATACTTGACTTACCATTCAGGAGATAATCTTGAAGTAGAATCTAAGTTTTATCGGTTTTATTAAGTTTACGGAAATCTCACAAACTAAGTAATTGTAAATTATCATAAGATTTGCTTAATATTTTAATATTTTGTTTAAATAGATTGCAAATAAATACATAAATAAAAAAAAAGACCAAAACGAAGATACTGTCATTTTCGATGTAAAAGTTAGTTAATTTTCTAAAAGTTTACTAAATGAGGAGAACTTTTACTGTGATGTCACCAATAGCTATTCCCATAGGAAGAGCGTCGACCAAGTCATTCAAGTAAAAGCTAACACAATCCGACTTAAAATACAAACCAGTTTGAGTCCCAGCTTAACATCAAAAGAATTGGAGAAAGAATTACCATAAAATATTCGACTGGTAGTGCCATCATACGACTGTTGTAGTAAAAGTATTATTTTCGAACATAATCCAATATTTGCCAGTTTATAAAATAACTAATTACTGGAGATCGAATCAAAAACACAGGAGAAATCCACAAAAAATGCATACGTATTTTTATCATTTATCTTATTCGAATGTAATAGGCTTTATAAAATACATGTCTACATATGTAGCATTGTCAATGTGACATTGTCAAATGTGTCGAATATAATATTTGATTTAAATTTTTATTTGATGAATATTGTAGCACTTAAATCTTTTTGATTTTCTGTATTTAGTAAGTCATACTCACTTTGGATTTTGTACCACTTAGTTATTATAAGAAAAAATTAAAAAAAATATTTTCACTTCGCCAATCTCTATTAATATTTATATTCAGCTTAAGTATAATAAACATGAGAGAAAAATCTGTATCAGTCCTACGTATACGTGATGCGATATTTGTGGAAAAAGACAATATGTTGCTCATACGTACCAGTGGATGTAAATGGACTTATAAATTTGATTTCAAATTCAGTGAAAGCTATACCGTTTTTGTCGCCATGTAACTGCTTTCTGGCAAGGGAAAGTGAGAAAAAACTCTGGAACCCTCATCCTACTAACATGAGGCTGTGAGGCTCAATCAAATTACATACATAACTTTTATTTTACATATGTTTTGGAAAAATTCAGTGAAAAAAAATTGTGAATTATTAAATAAAAATATTTAAAATGTTCAAAAACGAAATATGTATTAAAATGTGACGTTAACTACAAACATGAGCCTCAGAGGCTTATATAAAGTGGTTCATATATTTTGACTGAAGATGCCGCCCTTATAACGTGTAGCGAACTTACAAATGCACTTGCAAAGAAAATGGAAAAACCCTTTACAGTCTGCGTTAAATATTTCTATAAATATAAATTATATTTCCATATAACAAGTCTCCAAAACGTTTACTAAACCGACAGTTAATTATCAATAACGAATCGATTTCTATTCAAAACAATGTTAAGTATCTAGGCGTGTATTTAGATAGAAAACTAAACTTCTCGAAACAAATTGAGGAAATCTGTAAAAACTCTCTCAAAACTACAAGGCATTGTGGCCATTGCTTATCAAACGTTCATGTCTAAACTAAAAAAACTAAAAATTTGTTGTTTAAAAGTGTTATTAGACCAACTTTGGCATATGCGTGCCAAATTTGGTATAAAGCTGCGAAAACACATTTAAAAAAATTGCAAATTATTCAAAATAAATTCCTTCAAATTATAAACAGAAAACATTGGAGATACTCAACGCAATATGGTTATATCATCGAGTATATCATCGAATATATAAATAGACTTAACAACATATATTTTGAAAATGTAGAAAATTCCTCTTATCACTTGATAACGGAATGTAGAGAATTGGCTTAATTGCACCATCGAGACAAAATCACCAGTTAAAAATATATGTATACTTGTATTATAAACAAATAATACAAATGTATACTTATTAAATTTTCAAATTCGATTTTTTTTCTTCATATCACATAAAGGTTTTTCCTATTTTCCCTTTAAATAAAATTATATTGTAAATAAAATTAAATAAATATATAGTATACTGCTTTTGTGTGTAAATATTATTCGTTGTAATATCTATATATAAAATCTCGAAACAAGTGAATTGTATAGACATATGTAAACATAATATAATATAATATAAATAAATAACAAATATAAGAAAATTAATTTATTTTTAGTAAATATTTAATTTATGTGGAAAGGAAATCGTTTTATCGCCTTACAAAATTATTACGCATATTACATTAACGTAAATCTTGCTTGTATTAGATAAAATTTAAAAATTATTCGTATATTTTGTAAAGTCCCACGGCTTGAGTGTATATACGTGTATATGTGTGAATAGGTCACTGTGCATTAGTTATTAGAGGTATTACCGTCATTGTTTGTTTACTTACACACGAAGCCAGTCAACACATAAGTGAATCGTGACCGATACCACTGGCACTCTCTGAATTCAAAATACTAACACTAAAATAAATTCAAAAATACATATACACTACTATTAACAGCACATAAATGTACAAAAAAAAAAACAAAAATAACAGGAATTGTGACAAAGCCGACGACAATATGAAGTAATGTGACGGAAAAGCCATAGTAATGGACCTCTATTAACGACCTAAACAGGCATGTAATAATACATTTTGAAAAATTTAAGTCAAGAAATTCTCTTTCTACTTTTCCTTTTGAATTCATATGCTCTTACAGTTATGCATGTAGTTTTTTTCGTTATTTTTCTGATCGGTGTGTTTTATGATGGTTATAAACGCACACAGATGTATGTACGTGTATGTAAACTCATAAGATAGAGAACGTTTTAATTTGAAAATTTAAGATAATATTTTAACACTGTAATACTGTGTTCAGATATGCACTTTTATTTAGTCAATATTCGGTATATTGAGTACAATATTTTAAGTGTTCAGGCATAATAAAAGAAACAAAACAGCTGTTTGTTTTAACAACATTGGTTTTATTTTGTTTTTTTTTTTTGTTATCTCGTTTTTTTGTTTGTTTATTTTTGTTTATCGTTGTTGACATTTAATTTGTCAAATATCAACAGAAAGTGTTCGATTAATTGTAATATGCTCACTAAACACACTTATAACAGTGCTGCATTTTAAATTTTACTCAATATTATAACAATTTTCATATTTATTGTGGAATAATTAATTGAAAATTTAGATGAAATATTGAGCTCAATAATGGTGTTTATTGCGATTTACGCAATAAATGTGCATATCTGAACACCGTATAAGTATTCTTACTCATAATGTGAATGCGTATTTGTAGTATTTTTGTGAATAACAGACTAGCAGGACATTCTCGTTGTGTCATAAATTTCTCGCTATTTATTGTTCTATTTTTAAGATTTTACTCATTGACATGTAAAAGTTACTATTACGATTTGACATTGTCTTTAGGCAGAGGTCCTACACACACAATCTGCCGAAACTTACGCAAGAAGCTAATTAACAAGGGTCAGCACAACTAGGGTGGTATCGTTTCACCACAACTACGAAGGTTGATTGAAGACGAACTTCTGACAAAACTATCTGAGATGGACATTGACTGCCAGGAATATTCAGGTTAGGTTGAAGTGATAGCTTTGATTACCAAAGCTTACCTGAGCACATATGGTGGTCCGTTGTGACGCCGCAAGTAAGCACTGTCCCTGTACTATCCGAATTCACTTAAACTAATCGAAGAAATTGATCAATGCAGGTGCTGCTCATTAAAGCAAGACTACCCACGCTGGAAAAAATCTGAAAGTTTAATAGACGAATCCATATCCTTGATATCAATGGGTGATAACTCCGTTAAGCTGACATGGAATGTAAAGCCAAATAACCTAAATCTGCACCTCGTAAGAGAAGGCCATTGACAAATAAGGGTCTGCAGACTTTGTAGGTACCCCCAAGAAAAGCTCAGAGTTAATTTAAAATTCAAAAAACCAATATGTTAAAATGTTATACCCAATACTTAGTAGGCTACCTGGCAACGTCAAGCACTCCATTTAAACTATTTGGCATTGAATGTGCCTGTTTTGTTTACCGTTTCCTGATGATATTTGCCGCCATGCATTCGTGAGAAAGTTTTTCAGCTGACTTTCCTTTAAAATGAATTAAAATCAATAAAAACATTTAAATTTTTTCACAGAATCTATCAATAATCGTGACAATTCCATGTACTACAAGTATGTATCAAAAGCGATACATAAGCTAGAATTATGAAGTTTTTTTAAGGCTCGCTATACGGTTAAATTCAAAATTACTGCTTGCAACGTTGACTGTCGAAATACGATAAAACTCTTAAGGTATAAACTCATACCGGTTAAGTAATGATTAGTAATCGTAATGATTAGTAATTTGATTACTTTTTTTCGAATGGTGAAATAATGATTACAATTACGATTATTTTTGGTTAAAATAGTTAATAGTTGATTACGATTACAAAATAATCAAAAAATAATCAGAATTACTGGCAATTAGGCTAATAATCAAAAAGAATCAAAAGTAATCCAAAAGTAATCAATTTATTTTCAATAATTACTTTGAACTCTTTTTGAATATTTGAAAATAATCAAAAAGAATTATTTAAAGCAATTTGATTCTTTTTTAAACTTCTTTTGATTTTTTTTGATTATTAGACGAATCGTCAGTAATCCTGATTATTCTTTGATTCTTTGGTAATCGTAATCAATTAGTAATTCGAAAAAATTGTTCATAGAATTATATAATCATTACGATTCTTTATAAAAAGTAATGTAATTGATTACTAGTCGTAATCGAAATTTAACAGGTATGGTATAAACACATAGACCACAGACAACAGTTCGGCAAAATTCTGCCAACTGTTTTTTCTGCCGTATGCAGACTGTTTAAATTTTTTGAAAGCAGAGCAGAAAAAAACGACTGACAATAATTTTCAAATTTCAATTTTCAATATCAGGTTTTTTGTACGCAAAAATAAACTCACTTATGAACAAACCGTACACACAAAACATTTATCAAATGAATTCAGATACAAACTTGAATCTATAATACTATTTGATTTATTATGAACACATGGATTGCTTTTTATTTCTAATTTTTAGAATTGTTCTTCCTCTTCAATAATATAAGTATTTGTAGCTGTTTTTTTTATTATGATTTTATGTTGTATTGGCATCACTAATTTGCTTTTAGCTGCTCACAAAAATAGAAAATAGTTTAATTTGGGCAGAAACTGCTTAGGTTGTTGTCTTGGCTTTGTCTGTTTTGCCTTCAATATAATCGTTTTCATATAAACGTGTTTATTCTTAACTTGGCAGCTTTCTGTTATGGTCGTCTGTCGTCTATGTGTTTATACTTATAGATTGCGTTCTTCTCTGACAAGGTAGCCAACTCAGAAAATGTTTAAGGTAGGCTTCTTTATAATACGAATATTTTTTGAATTATTCGAAATATTCAATTTGTTTATGACAAACCTTATTTTTTATTACAACAAAATTAAGAGACAACAAAGCAGATGGCAGTTTACTACAGTATTTCACATTATTTTCTTTTACACTTGCTGCAGTAGGGTTTGCTACTGCTGGTTTTAACGGTGCTGTTGATTGCCATGAAATACTTATCCCTTATGCGAGAAATGAAACTGCTTTGGTTTTAAATTGTCAACACCGTGAAATATATTTTCTCTCAAAGATAAGAAAAACCATTAAAAAATATTAATGAAAAATACAAGCATTTAAAAAAAATATTAACAATTTTCGAATCTTTTTTAAACATGTAAGTATTTGCGTAATCACCGTATGACTGTGACTATACCTTTCTAACAAAGGAATGACCAATTATTCTATATCAGCAGTTTGAGCTCAACGTGATATGAAAGAAAAATTAGCTTAACCCCATGTCAGCGTCAACTCTGTCACCAACGCTTTTGTATCTTATGCCTCCATCACAAATGTGTCATTTTCAGTTTAAATATATGGCAGTCATCTTCCTTTTTGTTCCTGTCTAATGATCAATTTATTTTCGGGGTTATTTTTTTTCCATTTGTATCTCTAGTTATCCACTCAGTCATATGAGAAAAATAATTTGTATGAATTTAATATTAAATTCATGATGTTAATAACTGAATACATAAAATTAAATAGAAACAAAGTTTCTTTTCAATATTTTAGAAATTAGAGAGGATGTACAAAAGTTTAAAAACATATACAGTGGACAGCAAAAGTCTAGGTACCCATATATTTGAGCAATTTCATGAATTTTAATCAATTATATTGTTACGAGAATGGAAATGGTGTTATTAAAATGATAAACAACAGCTCCAAAAATAAAACAATGGACTTGTTTTCATGATCAACGAATAAACAAAAATATAGCAAACAACATCAGTATAACAAAAGGGAGATGAACGAAGTAAACAAACAGGCAACAAAAACACTGCAAGGACAAACGCAAACACAATACACAAACAAGATGTTTACATTTATAGAGTTTAGCGAAGGTAAAAGTCATTGTCCCTCAAGAGCATTCATCAGACCAGCGACAAGACAAAGCAGGCAACGGGATCAGAAAGAAAGATCAGTCTTGTGTGAAGACACGTTGCGTGTGAAGAGAATAAATGTGGTTTGAAAATCTCTGTTCTAAAGATCTATTAAACAATTGTTATTATGTACGGAAGAGTGTAAAGAAGAATAACAATTAAAGCAAATTGTTGTTTACATCAAGTTGTGAACAGTGGCACACGGAATTGTGCGAACAATAAAAAGTTTATCTAAAACTAAACACAAATTTATTTTATTTGCAATCTACGAAATCATATTTTTAACGTTTTTAAAAGGGTAAAAACGTAACAATATGTACGATTAACTAGCGAGGCCCTGCTTAATATGAGGAAATATTTCTTCAGCGAATTCCTGTCTCAGAAGTTTTCTGGAAAAACTCTCAGAGTAAATAAAATTGCAGTGAAAATGTTTTTCAAGATCCCGTCGTGCGGAGTCGACTTTAAACTTTAGGTTCCACCACTCATGTATAAAATTAACTCACACAAAATAAGTCGAGTGAGAAGCTAGGTCGTCATTCTGCATAAAGGGTTGTGATGACCAATTAAGTAAGTAAAATAAAAACTAAAACTAGGATAAAAAATAAAAAAAAATAATTCATTTTTTACCAATAAATCGTTTAAAATCTTTTTCTAATATTTTGAATATCATACGTGTTCTATCTAAATCAAACCCTTAATACAAAGCAAACCTGTTGTTGTAATAAAATGAATAAAAAAAGATGGAATTAAATTCAGAATAAATAAAGAGCATTGCAGAAAAAAAACTAAATAAATGGATGAGTTAGCATCCTCTTATTCGTAGTTGTATTTCCGTTTTTATTATAGCATATGAAATTTTTTAAATAATAAAAAAATCCACAAACCCCCTATTTGTAAATAGCGAAATATTTGCTTCTGACCAATATTTGTTTTACATTTTTTTAGGTTTTTTTTCTACTTTTTAGTCCTGTTACCCGTTCGTTGAATAAATAATCAAGTCTAAACCAGAACCTCAATATTTACTATTTAATGAGTGTGAGACAATAATTCCGTGACTATTTGAATCAAATTCTCAGCCTGATTATCACTTACAAAGAATAAAAATTGTTGAGGTCCTTAAAATAAATTTTTTTGTAGATAATATTGTTTCGTTTTTAGCTTTTAAAAACGTTTAAAATATCAGCCCGTAGATTGGAAATAAAATAAAAATAAATTTGTGTTTAGTTTATAATAATAAATAAATAAATAATAAAGATATATTCTTTATTATTCGTACAATTTTGTGTGCCACTGTTCACAACTTGATGTAAACAACAACGTCGCCTGCTTTGCCTTGCCTTTTATATGGAAGAGTAAACAGTCTGATGAATGTTCTTGAAGGCGAATGTTCATGACTTCGCCTTCTCAAAATCTCTTATGTAAACATAGTTGCTTACATTTATTATTGTGGTGTTGTTTGTGTATTCTGTTTACAATTATTCTTGAAGTGTTTTTTGTGTATTTTTGTTTACTTGTTTACCTCTTTATGCTGGTGTTTGTTATATTAAGCAGTACGATAATTTCTAAACAGGTTTGTTTACTGCATTGTTTTGTTTTTGTAGCTTTTGCTTGTAATTTTACTGTTAAGCGTTGTAAAGGCAAAACGCCAGTATCTAGATTTTTCATTTTCGTAACAATATCATTGTATCCAGCGAATGCAAGTCGAACTTAATTGACCTCTCTCGTATGAATATATGGTATTTACTAGTTTTGGTGCATCACTTGTTGAAAAAATATTTTTCCATTGTCTAGAATTTTCATGCTAACATGAAATGTGAGCTTTTGGAAATGTAATTCTTAGAAAATAGAGGAGTTATATTGAAAACTTTAGTAGGTAGTGGTTGGATCGGTTTACTAGACGTGCAGTTATGGTTAAAACCCTAATTTAGACATTTACAACAAAACGAAACATGAAATAATATATCTTTGGCGACTGCCTCTCAGCAGATTTCTGGCAAAAATCTGAGTGTAAATAAAATAGCCATGAAAGAGTTTCTCCAGAATCAGTCCGTCTCACCAACAGTCTAGCACACTACTCACTAGACGACCAATGTGTAGAAAGTAAAGGGAACTTCAATAAAAGAATCTAACAATAAGTGATACTTTTGAATTACAAAAGCAAAAAATGCCTTAGCGACCATTAAAATTTTACAAAATCATCATTTTTTCTAAGACCAACTCAAGAGATGGTCCTTACTCATGCAGTGCACCGTGTTGGAAAAATAGTTTATGGGACATTAGATGTGAATATTTTAATATTACAAGTGTCAGGAAAAACCTCTGCATGTAGAGAGTACTAGCGTATATGGATTTTCCGGCTAAAGAACGAATTCTGTTTGTAATGCAGTGTGCGATCCAGTGGCCAATTGACCACAAACAGACCTGCCCTATAAGAATGACGAGTGTGACGTAAGAAACCATGATTTTCGGGAACAAGTCCCTTTAACTCTAAAGTAAAACCCATGATAGTAGTGATAGAACAGTGAAACACAAACCATATAGCAACTGAGATGCTCCAATGAATTAATAGAGTTGGATACCCTACCGTCATTAATGAGCTCCTCCTTCTCAAATAGATTTTGAGGCGCCTGCCCTTACATGAGAGTTAGTCTCTATTATCGGTCACACATAAGTGATGTAAATAATAAGGAAATCAGAAGTGGCGTATTTCTTGCATCGACACTTCAAAGAATTTGGTCACCTTAATGAAATCTTTGTTGTGGAGGCAAAAAATCAAATGATTCAAATTTCTAGGTATACAGACTTGTATTATAAACACGTACACATGTGGTCAAAATAATAAGTACACCCTATATATATTTTTTATGGCTCGTAGACGAAAATTTATTTCTATTAAAAGGAAAAACAAATATTAATTTCTTTTGCTATAACCATACCTGTTAAGTAATGATTAGTCATCGTAATGATTAGTAATTTGATTACTTTTTTTGAATGGTGAAATAATGATTACAATTACGATTATTTTTGGTTAAAATAGTTAATAATTGATTACGATTACAAAATAATCAAAAAGTAATCAGGATTACTGGCGATTAGTCTAATAATCAAAAAGAATCAAAAGTAATCCAAAAGTAATCAATTTATTTTCAATAATTACTTTGAATTCTTTTTGAATATTTGAAAATAATCAAAAAGAATTATTGAAAACAATTTGATTAGGTTTGGATTACTTTTGAATATTTTAAAATAATCAAAAAGAATTATTTAAAACATTTTGATTATTTTTTAGACTTCTTTTGATTCTTTTTGATTATTAGATTAATCGTCAGTAATCCTGATTATTTTTTGATTCTTTGGTAATTGTAATCAATTAGTAATTCGAAAAAATTGTTCATAGAATTATATAATCACTACGATTCTTTTTAAAAAGTAATGTAATTGATTACTAATCGTAATCGAAATTTAACAGGTATGGTTATAACATTAGAAATTAAATAAATATTAAAACAATAAGAGAAAACAAAAATTAAATTCAGTCTGCTTCAAAAAGTAAGAAATTAATCAAGAAAAACATTGGACATAATAATAAGTACATTTAGTTAAAACAAGCAAAAATGTAAAACACTCAAGTTTTTTCTGCTAATTTGGCTGAGTTTCGTTAAGAGCAGGTTTTTGGAGTGCTGGCAATAAGCTTTCTGCAGGTTTCTACTGGTATTTCATACCAAGTTTTTGAACAAAATTCCTTAATTGATCCTTATTTCTAAAAATCTCCTTTGCAATTCTTTGTTTCAACTCTCTTCACAGATTTTCGATGGGATTTAAACCCGGAGATTGACTTGGTCAGTCAAGAAGGGCAACATTATTATCTTGGAACCAATCCTTTACCAACTTAGGAGTATTCTTCGGATCTGTATCCTGCTGGAATGTCCATCTAAGTGGCATACTTTCCTCAGCTTAGGTCAATATCATATTTTCCAAGATACCTTTGTGGTGGAATCTGGTCATAGTGTCGGTCATTCGATGAATCGTACCGACACCATACCACGAGAAATAAACCCAGACCATAATATTGCCGTCCCGTGCTTGACCGTCTTCTTTGTAACGCGAATAAGGAATTCCTTACCCTTAGGGCGTCGAACATTCCGGGCACAGTCGTTTGCAAATAAATTAATTTTTGTTTCATCGCTCCACAAAATGTTTCTCCATTTTTTTCATCCTCTGCTCCGAACCAACTGGAATGACTTCTTGCAAATGCCAATCTTGCCTTTAAATTTTTTTTGTCTAAGAAACGGAACTCTTCTGGCTGTCCGTCCTCGTAAATGTGCTCTTGTAGTCTACGACGAACCGTTCGCGATGAAATCACTCTTAAGACACAAACGGGTCCTTCTTCGTAAGTGTTGCAATACGGATGTCTGTTGTTTTTGAATTTTTTTGGTTTTCCGCGAGTTTCGACGGGCTTTTTAGGCTTTAAATCATTTTATACAAAAATAGTTTCTGCTATAGAACGACGACTTAGGGCACTTTCTCTTGGTCTTGAAACAAATGACAATGACTTTTTCGACTCATGACTGATTTTTTTACTGTATATTTTGTTATGAATAAAAATAAACACTAGTAAAATAACTAGCCTTTCCAGAAAAACTAGAGCAGACTGCGAAAATATTAAATGATTGAGCAATGTATTTATTATTTGGAGCAAGTACTAAAACCACACCTGAACAAAACTGAATCACAGTGAAAACAAAGAAGATCCCCAGTTTGGTTTTTACTTTTAAATGCATTAAAGTTATTTAAATAAAAAAGAATTTCCATGTTTACTTTCCGTTAAAGTAACTAAAATTAAATATAAAGCAAAATAAGCAGGTGTACTTATGTTTTTGACAAAATGTATTAAACTATATAATGCATGTATAGAACACATTTATATAAGATACATTGTATGTCTACATACTAACCATTAATCCAAAAATAACAAAAAAATTTGTTCGTAAAAAATAAGTTTCATTTAGCGAAAAAACGTGCTCAATAAAATTTTATAGCTTTATAATGTGTTTTAACTAAAAAGCTTTTTTGTGTCAAAAATTCACTCAAGTAATACCTATAAATTAGTACACCATCCCTTATTTTAACAACAGCAACTATTGGCTGTCTATGTTCCGTCTCCCAAAACAAAACCAGTAAGGTATCATTACTTTGCACCATAAACAAGGAATTGATTGATCGATAAAAATGTTTTATTTGGTTTTAATATTTTGGGAGAACAGGAAAAAAGGCTAATATTTCTTTATTTTGCTACGTGTACCATATATACCGTTAGAAAATTTAACGGAGAAATTAAAATCTGCATCGATGGTAAAAAACGAATTTGATTTCGATATAAAATATGGGCACACTTGTATTAGTATTTAGAAGAATGCCCAAAAGGTCACTCATATTTTAATTACTCTCATTACTGCTTATTAACCCTATCATCTACAATCCAATCAGCCTCTTAAGTGATTTAGATGAACTGTATGACGTGAGGCTAAGGCTCAAGCCCGAACAAAACGAAATATGAATAAATATTTTTCCGGCGACTTCCTCTCAGCAGTTTTTTGGCAACAACTCTAAAAGTAAATTAAGTTGCCACAAAAAAAAATTCTCTCTTTCAATGTCGACTTTAAACTATAGGTACCGCCACTCATGTATAAAGTTAACATAAAATTGTAATAACCAATTAGGTATTTATGTATGTATGAGAAATTAATTTATTTCAGAATTTCATAAAACGCTTCAGAGTCTAATATAAATTTGGAAAATCAATTCAGGATCAAGAAGAAATACAGTAGTTCGCAGCAGATTGGACGTAATAGTAATGAATAAAAGTCGAAGAAAGTCCACTGGCATAATTTTCCTTGATATGATATAGTGTCTCTAAAAAATTTAAGTCCATACATACTTTCTAAAGAAGACGGCGTTGACCAAAAATTGTG
The DNA here is from genome assembly GCA_932273835.1 of Sarcophaga variegata. Taxonomy (NCBI): domain Eukaryota; kingdom Metazoa; phylum Arthropoda; class Insecta; order Diptera; family Sarcophagidae; genus Sarcophaga; species Sarcophaga variegata. The sequence goes on along the minus strand of OW026358.1, from coordinate 29,834,715 downwards.
TAATAAATACTGTTACGTTTTTACCTTTTTAAAAACGTTTAGAATATGAATTCGTTGAATGCAAACAATTTAAATATAAATTGGTGTTTAGTTTCAATTAAACTCTTTTTGTTCGCACTATTTTTGTGTCCCACCGTCTACAACTTGACGAATACAACAATAATTGCTTGTTCGCTATCCTTCTTTGCTTACAACGCAGATCTTTTCAACGGCGATCTTCAAACCTCGACTGTTCTCTTCACACGCAACGCGTCTTCACACAAGACTGACTGAATTCTTACTACCAGTTGCCTGCTTTGTCTTGCCTTTTTATAGGCCCATTATATGGGTCTGATGAATGTCCTTGAAATCGAATGTTCGTATGTTCGCCTTCTCTAGATCTCTATTGTGACTTCATTCTTGTTTGTGTACTTTGTTCACATTGCTTGTTGTTGTGTTTTCGCTTACTTGTCTATCCCCGTCTCTTTCATACCGATGTTGTTGGTTTACTTGTAACAAGTTCGTTGTAGTTGTTTGTGTAGCTTTTGTTAGTCATGTTATTGTTAAACTATGTTTTCATTTTCGTAACAATGCTTTTAGAAGTGGAAAATGAAATTGAAGTATAATTAAACACAGGCCATATTTTTTTTTTGTTTAACAAATTAACAAAAGCGCACCAATACAGCAACTGCAATTTGACGCTAATGATAACATTAGATGTAGTAATTTATCTGGAAGTAGAATTCGTCAAAAACTTCCTTTGTAAAAACAGACGGCTCAATCTAAGCAACAAAATAAAAATCTTAATTTTAAAGGCAATATTCGTCCAATGTCTGCAATATAGTAACGGGCTGCAAAAATGTATCGAAAGGAGTACCATATTACTCACAACAAATGCCTCAAATTGATATCTAACATGTGCTAGAGAATCCCTACTTCGCTGCTTCATGAAGAAACACAACCCTAACGTTACACATGAAAGACGTAAATATTTACCATCGATATATGGACATAACAAGTTAAAAATTTATTATGCATGTTATTGTAGTGATTTAATTAATAAGTTTTGTTTTTCTTTATTTACTCAAGAGTTTGGTGGGTAAGAAGGAATAACAAAAAATGAAATAAATTGTTCTGAAATAAACGATTTCCGAAAAACCGATTTTTAAAATTCGAAGTTTCATAAAATGGAAAGAGTTAATCCTTTAAGGGCCATTACTAAAGCTTGCCGTTAAAATTGGGTTTAGTTTAAAGTAACTATAGCTAAATTGAACTTTAAAGTCATCTTTAACTTCTTTTCGTTATTAGAACCTACAGATATTACAAAGTTAACTTTTGTCAAAAATGTGGCAGTGCCGGAGCAATGTCGATAACGCTGCTCAATTAAACAAGTTTTACTTAATGGCAGTGGCAATGACGCGCTTCTTCTTTTTTGTTGTATTTGCTTACTTAGTTTATATTTGAAGTTGCCACATTGAAAATAATATATAATATGGCAAGTTCAAATATAAACTTAACTTTAAAAGTTAAAGGTAGGATGATCCTCCCTTTACCTTGAAGCTTAATTATAATAATGAAAAACAATTTATCCGCCCTTTAAAATCCTCCCTTTAGTTAACGGCAAGTTGTAATAATGGCCCTAAAACGGTATACATAAACATATTATTGAAATTTATATGCCATAAAATTTGATCGAGTAAACTTGGAAAATGTACCTTTTTTACCAAATTTTTTAAGTTTGATCATTCTCAATTGAACAATTTAATTAAAAAATATACAGTTAGTTATAGTATAACTTTTTATATACAAATTTCTGTTCAATTTCAGGTTCGAATGAGAATCCCTTTAATAAACTAAAAATACGAGAGAAAGCAGCAAATATTTGATGTAAATTTGTTTGTTTTTGTAGTAAAATTTAATCACATCACAATCATTGTACAAATATTTACATGGACTTCCTTTATTCAATATAATCGTTTATATCTTGGTGAGCATGCTTTAAGTTGTTTACTTGGAAGGAAAGAAACATTTAACGTGTATGTTGGAAGTATGTTGGAAAATATTTAAACAATTCAAAGTTTCCTTAAAAACTTAAAGATTCATTTGTTTTCATGTTATTCAAATGTGTTTGCCTGAATCCAATGATACAAACATGTTTGTATGTTTATGAACGCACGTGTTTCTTTGGAAAAGAAAAGATCCACAAAAATTATTTTAATAGGTTAAAAAAATTTTTGTTTTCGAACTTTCTTTTTCATTTCATTTAACTTAGTTTGCAAACATAGTTTTCGAAAAACTATTTTGGGTAAATGCAGAAAAATTTATAAATTAACCCATTAATGCCCGAATTACTTTTTTCCTAACGGTTACCGTTTTGTTTTTTACACCCAATTTCCTCTCTGAGCATAAAAACTAAGGCAACCTCTGCTGGCAACTTAAGTTGCCACTGGGCACTAATGTTTTAATAGCAACATTCTTTTCTTTATTGATTACTTCAATTTATAAGTAAAACCTGAATACATGCTAAAATATATGAAACATATCATTGACTGTTTTCTTTAACTGTATGTAGTTGTCATCTAAAGTTCGTGAAAATATAGCTGAAATTTTATTTAACTTTAACAATTAAATTTTTCTCGTTAGGAAATATTCATAAGATTTCTAAGATGATAATCAACAAGTAATAAATGTAATGTATCATTAGATGTAAAAGCTTTTTATTTAGTTAAAAAATCCATTATATTTACACATTTACGAGTTAGTGAACCATATTATTACGTTTTCACCCCTTTAAAAACGTTTAAACTATGAGTTCGTAGATTGCAAATAAAATAAAAATTAATTTGTGTTTATATTTAAATCAATTCTTTATTGTTCGCACAATTCCGTGTGCCACCTTTCACGACTTGATTTAAACAACAACAATTTGCTTTATTCGTTATTCTTCTCACACTCTTCCGCATACACACTAACATTATTCATTAGATCTTTACAAAGGAGATCTTCAAACCACGATATTTCTTTCTACACGCAGCGTGTCTTCACACAAGACTGACTGAACTTTTTCTGATCCGTTCCGTGCTTTGTCTTGCCTTTTATATCGCAGGGTAAACAGTCTGATGAATGTTCTTGAAGGCGAATGTTCATTACTTCGCCTTCTCGAAATCTCTATAAATGAAAACATCGTTGTTGACATTTACTTTTGTAGTGTTGTTTGTGTATTTTTCTTTACTTGTTTACCATTTTTTTATGCTAGTGTTTGTTATATTAACCGCAGATCGAGCTTTGTATCAAAAATGATACATTTCAATTTTTGAAACGATATTACTTTAATTCAGTAAAAGTTAGATGTCTGATAATTTTTTAATTTGTTACTATTCTGATTGTCGTTATTTTAAACTAAATAAAAAAAGAAAATTTCATACAGGGATTAAAAAATTCAATAACGTCATAATTCTATCTTATGTATCATTTTTGATACATACGACTTTCCTAGGGATTCTTGGCGTTTGCATATAGTTTTTTTAATCTTTCAAAAATTTTATGAAGTTTTATCGTAAATAATACATTATTTATGGTATTTGAGAAGGAATAGAAAGTTAAGTGTTAGATGAAAGTGAAAAAGTAGAATTTTCTCTTCTTGATATTGATTGCAGTATTCATAGTCTAGTATGTACTGCGTTGGCTTATGAGACGTCAGACCAAGGTTCAAACCTCAGGTCAGACATTTCCAATTTACACCGAAAGGTTGCAATAACCGATTATGTATGTATGCATGAAATATTCCTGCTGCTGAAGGCTCTGAAGAAGAAGAAAACAGAAGCTCGTCTTATGAACTGACAAAAGTATTGGCAGCAACAAACATGAAAATATGTTTATCGCCAAAGATGGTGCCACTTGTTACAGAAAACTGTGTGCCTTTAGGAGTTTGGGAAGAGAAAATATTACGAATTTTCACGCAGATAGCTAGCAGCTGTTTCCTGAAATGTTGTAGAGTCATTCTTACTGCTCTTCTCATATTTATCTCATGTGACAGAAAAAAAGTGATTAGTCCTATGTTTCATTTCATAGATATTACAGATGATAATAGTGCGTATGAGATAACAGAATCATTCGCTTTGAAATGTGCTCCCCGGAAATGATGATAAATTACGCCTAGTCGAAAAATGATCTGAAAGTCTTTCAGCTTTTAATGATCCCAATAATTTTATCGCTGTAGAATAGAAAATTTCGTGGTTCACCGAAATCGAATTGGCAGTTTTAGATTCAAGTACTTGCTACTTGCATAGCAATTACTTACAGTCGCATTTGGGAAAACTTGTATCCGTGAAACCAGAGAGGAATTAAAGAGAGATCATTGTTATTGACATATTCGATGTTCTATTGACATTGAAAACAAATTGTGCTAACGAAATAGAACAACTGTTTGTACCATCAGGTTTCAGCCAGCCCTCAATTGAGAGCGTTACTAATGCGAGTGACAATAAGCTGCCACATCTAAACAATTTTAAACTTTTAAATCGCCACAAAGAAAAAAATAAAACCCAGCTGACAAGAAGTGTTTGATTTTTACGTAAAAAACCATACTACAATGTATGTACAATGTACATCATGAAAAAATTTCATAAAAGTGATAATAAAATGTAAGATTGAAAATAGTTTCATTAAAATTAATTATAATAAATAAAAATATTTAAACTATTTAACAAAATCTATCAATAATCGTGGCAATTCCATATACTGTACAAGTATGTAACAATAGTGATACATAAGCTAGAATTATGAATTTTTTTAAGTCAAAGTAATGCCTCGGCTTTCCTGCTCTCCCATATCAAAAGGCGAACGGTTTTGATTTCCATCAGATATCGTTTTAAAACATGTAACCTTTGCTAGATAATGTGATGTGCTCGTAGTAACGTAAAATGTAATCTGCGGCTTCCAAATTAAAATGTGTATAGACCAAAAAATATAATTTGAATATGAAATATGAGCACACTTGCATTGGTATTTAGAAAAATGCCCAAAAAAATCACTGAAATGGTAATTATTCTCATTGATACCTAAAGACCCTCCCAGCTACAAACCAGTCAGCCTTTTCAGCGAGAAATGAATTGAAATTAAGAGAAATTAATTTATTCCAGAATTTCGTAATACGGTGCAGAAGCTAATATAAATTCTGAAAATCAATTTATAATTTCATCCTACCAACAAGCATTAAAAGTCTTCAGAGGTCTTTAGACTTTCTCAAAAGAGATATCCAGGACTTTAATGTTGCAATACAAAATCTAATATCCTACTATTGTTCACTTGCCGTTATCTATACGATCTATGTAGAAATGCTCTGCTAATTGATTCACCTGCACAAGTCGTCGGACGCGTTTCCAGCCTGCTAACCTGAGAAAATGTTCACATTGGTCTGATCTGAATTCTGCTTTCTAATGCTTTCAAGAGGTGGCATTTCTATCCCAAAATTTGGTTAAATGTACACCACCGACAAATCTTTATTGATTTATACCAGTTCACACTGAAATTTCTTTGGGCTTTTTCCCATAGTTATATAAGGTTCAAAAACTGACCCCTGGAATAACATAAGGCCCACATGAAATCTTTATTCAGCATTTAGGCTGACATGTTTTTGACCTTTTGATTGAAAATTATTCCGAAATGCTTACATGTGGACACCCAGTTATTAGTCAATGAGCTCAAACACGCCTGAACACTGCTAACTGGAAGCGCTTTATGGCAATGGACAACAAATAAATATCGTACGCTTTTTGTGCAGGAAAGGAACGCTTAATTAGCAGCTTTAGGGTCATTATTACAACTTGCCGGTAACTAAAGGGGGGATTTTAATGGGCAGTGTGGTTATTTTATCATTAGGATGTAATAACGAAAAGAATTTAAAGGTGACTTTAAAGTTCACTTTAGCTAAAGTTACCTTTAACTAAACCCAACTTTAACGGCAAGTTGTAATAATGGCCCTTAGACGTGTACTAAAATGGTGGTTTGGCCAACAATATACTTGCAGTAACCACCAACCAATTTTATTCACCATTATCGACTATCGCCTTCGTTAAGGGACCCGTCAGGGGAAGAAACGATAGCAAAGGAATTAAATAATAAAGCATGTCTATAAATTTTTTTATACCATGAAGATAAATGGAAAGGATTGAACACCATATATTAGTTTTATCAATTAAATACATACAAATATAATTGGTCATTACAGCTCTTCTGCCAGGATTACGACCTAACTTCTCATACCACTTATGTTGTATGTGTTAATTTTATACGTGACTAGCTAGACCTATAATTTAAAGTTGACTTGGAACGTTAGATGTTTGAAAATTCTTTTCATGACATCCTTATTTACGTTCAGAGTTGTTGCTAGCAATCTGCAGAAAAGATGTCACCGACGAAATATTTTTTCATATTTTGTTTTGTTGGAGATGTCTGACCAGGGGTTTTATAAGTGGCCTCACGTCTAATAAGCTAACACACTACCTACTAGACTACGGCGACTATTGATGCCATTATGTGTGGAGGGAATTGTTAAATTTTTCATTAACTCTGTCGAGTAAATCAGGCTGAATTCGATCGATGGCATGAGTTATGTGGCTCACAGGAAAAAGTGCAACAGATCAAACCGCACGATCATGGTGACCATTTAACTTCACGTCCGCTGAGATAACCATGCCCTTAAATCCCGTGTGCAAAATATTCGATGCTACATGAGCCGCGTGGTAAGTAGCACAGTCCTATTGAAACTTCTTGCCTTTGGTGACCAGTTCGTTAAGAGAAGGAACTTTTTATTACACGCAAGCAATTGTCCTAGAGATAGCACAGTGCACGTCACGACTAGATATCTTTACGTAAGTGTTGGTCATGAAAAAGGAAATATTGAAGCAAACGTAGCTAATGCTTTTAGAGAGTATCATGAATCTGACAAATTACACCCAAGTTCAGGAATAAATGTGCATCATACATACAAAATATGAATGCACGTAGAGTTGGAAGTTAAGTGAAACAAAATGAAAATTCTCACACATCACATACATATCCATTTTACACTTGCAAGTGAAACAAACACCTGTAGTATTGCAAAAGTCAAGGAACATAAATTTGTTTTTTTAATTCAAATGAAACGAATGGTTATGAATACATACCGAGAGATAACACTGTTACATAGTTTCTGAAACAGAAGTAAATTTCTTTGGTTTCAATGTAAACAACAACGTGTGAACCGCACTTTTGAAATATGTATACTGCACATGTATTTTTTGTACACACATTCATATTAAATTGTGTTGCTGTTAATACATATGTCCTATTTCATACGACTACTATATGTATGGAAATTAAGTCTTCTAAAGAATTGCTGTAGTTATTTCATCTTACCAAGGTAGTCAGTTCCAGACATTTGCATTCAATTTGTTTTTTTTTTTTTTTTTTTCTTAAATAAACATTAATCTGCACAGAAACCAGAACAAATGCCCAAAATTTTTGACAATTACTGCAGTTTTCCTCATTAAATTTTTTTATTCGCCATTTCTTATTTCTTAAAATGAAGCAACACAAAAATGGAATGCATTTAAAAGTAGTAAAAAAAATGTCTCATTATTTACAATTAAATCTTCAATTTTAATTTTAAATTTAAAAACAGAAAAAAACACGTACAGCCATTGACAAAACTAAACTTTTTTTCTAAGTACCGAAAACCAATAACACGATGCGGCAGTCAAAATAGCCCCAGCTACTGACATAGTGTCGGTTGTGAGTTTTGTTGAGTAGAACTCAAAAATATTCTTTTTTATATTTCTCGAACCCTCCAAACTTCTTTTATTTGACAAAAACGGTATATTCGATCTTTTCACACAAAATTATTGATTACCCAAATATTTTTTAACCTATTTTCAAAGTCCAAAGTTTTTTAATGTTGTGATTTTGATCGGGTAAACTTGGAAAAAGAGAAATTTTGTCTAATTTTTTTAAGTTTAGCCAATATTAATTGCAAAATTTGATAAAAAATGTAAAATAGATGATGACATTCTGAAAGTGCATTATTTTGTGAAGAGACAAAAATTACGGTAGTTGTTATTTACATAGTATAACAGTCGTGTTATATTTTTTATATGTGTATGTCATCCTATCAAATGAACTTTCAGTTCAAAAATTTTCAAAAGTTTTGATGGATCTTGATTGTTTATCGCAAAATGTGTCAATTTCACGTTTGCACGACTACCAGAAGTCGGCTAATATCTTTGTTCTTTGCAAATATTATTATTTCTGTTTACGCAAACATTGGCCAATTTCTGATGGTAGCTCAAACGTGATCCATCAAACATTCTGAAAATTTTTGATCTGGAAAGTTCATTTGAAAAAATATATATATATTTTGGTAATCAGTAAATTTGTGCGAAAAGTCCAAAAAACAGTTTTTGTTAAATAAAACAAATTTGGAGGGTTCGAGAAATATAAAAAAAAGTTTGACTTCTACTCAACAAAACTCACAACTTACACATGTCATTAGCTGGCTGTATTTAATTTTTTTATTATTTTGTCGCATAGTGTAATTTTTAAAAAACTAAAGGTATAAACAAATAGGCGAAAAGATGAAAACGTGCCCTTTAGGCTTATTACTCTTGCACAATGTGGCGATATAACAATAAGAGAATATTTAGGACATCATTTGGAAAAACGGTTACGTATAGTTGGCGGCAATATCAACAGAAAACTTTAAACACTACTGGTACATTCAATGCCAAATGGGTTAAATGGTGTGTTCGACTTTAAGGGATGTCCTACTAAACACTGGGTATAACATTTTTATGTATTTGGGTGGTGCAAAAATATGGAGTCACCAGAAAATTTCCATCATATTTTTATGGTTTCTGAAAAACCTTAAAAATTTGTTCGTTTTATAATAAAATTGAAATAAACTAATACAACAAATATAAAATCAAATTATTTTTATAAACTATGGCTTAAAATTCCTAAAATTGTTTTCACGTATTGGCGTACACAGACTTTTGCTGTCTACAGTAATTATCAAAAATATTTCAAATTTTCAAAACAAAATTTTCTCCCCTTTTTCAAATAAAATAAATATTCCATCAACTTTATTTGCGAATGTTAACGGCAATCGATTATTATTGGCACAGAATTTGTGTTTTTAAAGTAAATTTTGGGCTGATGTTGACAATGGCCAAAAGCGTTGACAAGTTAAACTTTTGTTTAACAACGGATAAAATATTTAAATAATTAAGGAGGAAAAAAAATAAATAAAACAATGCAATTTAAGAAGGTTTTTCAAAACTATAAATTAAACTCAGTTTAGCAAAAGAGTTTCATAGAAAATCAAATCCTAAAAATTGTAAACATGAATAAAAGGAAAAATCGTGCAAATACATACATACATAATTGGTTATTACAAACCCTTCAGTCAGGATTACGACCAAGTTTCTCACCAGAGATCAGCAATGAGTATTCAAAAAGAATGGAATCATATTCATAACTTATCTTTAGCAAAGTTGTTGCACATGAGCCAACGAAGGTTTCTAAGTTGGTATGACCAATTTCCGACAGGTGGCGCCACTGAAAATTACTAAAAATTAATTTAATCGTAAGCAATGCATTTGATCATGTTATGATTTAGCGCAGTTGTTGCGCATAAGTCAACGGAGGTTTCTAAGTCAGTGCGATTAATTTCCAATAGATAGCGCTACTGAGAATTATTCAGACTGAATTGATTCATAAACTATGCAAACATTTTAAAGTTTCAAGTTTCAAACATTTTAATTTTGGAAAATTTTTAAAAATGCTATTGGTTCAATTGGATTGGGTACATTGTGAGATTTTAATAAATTTAAACGCATTTTTCACGTCGCCCCCGTGCAATCATACCTCCAAAGCAACAACCAATTGGTGGACTTACACCTCAAGAAGCATAGAGACTGCAAAATCTTTGAGTACAATTATATCCATAAAATGATTCAAAAAAATGATTTGTGTAACGTCTTTCTTTCAAATTTATTTTTGTTGGTGGCGCAGCAACACGTGCAGGGTACAGCTAGCTTCGTATAAAATTTCTCCGGTATATAAAAGGTGTTGTGGATAAAAATCCTAGGACCAAAGCCGTAGAAATACGAAATACTTCGGAAAGTGATCACAATGTTATTGTGCATTCCGAAACAGTTCGAAGTGTTTTCAGAAAGAACAGTTTCCGCAGCCGAGTGCCGAGAAAAAAGCCACGATTTGAATTTACCCAATAATATATGGATAAGTCAACTGATTTTTGGGCGAATGTAATATTTAGTGATGAGAACAAATAAAATTTGTTCGGCTGTGACGGAAAACAAAAAATTTGGAAAAAATCAGTTGACTTGTCCATATATTATCATTTTAAAAAATGATTTTTAGGGGGGGGTACGTATAATTATCTGTGTGACTGTATAAACTCCGTTATAAAAATTTATTATAAAAATCAATCGCTGCAAAGAAAACAATGATGTATTTTGTAACAAATCGATATGACATCGATTTATGCTTGCGATGCATTGCCTTAAAAAAATATCGTAGTTTTCTTTAACGCTCATCACCGTATGAAATGAGGTTGTTTCTAATCTGAATTACTGTAAAATTTTTAGTTTGTTCAATGCTTTATATCGTAAATTATTTTAGAGTAATTGAAAAAATATATATCTTCTTATATATAAAAATGAATGTGTATTTATTTGTTTGTGGGTTTGTTTGAAGTCTATAGACGGCTAAGCGGCTGAACCCATGTTCTTGAAATTTTCACAGTATCTTCCAGTATGGCTGCAAGGAGTTATAGGCTACTATTTATGTTGAAATAGGCAAATAAAATAAAATAAATAAAATAAAATAAATAAAAAAGTATGAATGTTATTGTCTAACAAAATATTACGTATACGTCACCCGTCAGCTCTATGTAATCTTATATATAAAAATGAATGTGTGTGTGTTTGAAGTCTATAGACGGCTAAACGGTTTGACCGATTTTCTTGAAATTTTAACAGTACCTTCCTGTATGTCTGGAAGGATTTATAGGCTACTTTTGATTTTAAAATTTCAAGTAGGCGAGGTGCCACGCCCACATTATCAATAAGTATTCAATGTCGCATATCTCACAAACTGTGACAGCTAGAGTCCTCAAATTTTGTATGGACAAAATGGGCGGATTGGCTATAGTGGGCGTGTCACCTCCCATAGTCTATATATGTATATAAAAATGAGTGTTTGTTTATATGTAGAATCGTAAACTATGTATTTGATTATGTTATGATCTTTAGCAAAGTTGTTGCGCATGAGACGACGAAGGTTTCTAGTTGGTATGACCAATTTGCGACAGGTGGTGCCACTGAAAATTACTCAAAATGAATTAAATCGTAAACTGTGCATTCTTTAACAAAGTTGTTGCGCATGGGTCGACGGAGGTTGGTGCGATTGATTTCTGATGGATGGCGTTAATGAAAATTATTCAAAATGAATGACAAGCAATAGGTCGACTGATAATTCAAGCACGGAAGAAAAAGCATTACGAGCCTCAGAATCAGACGAGCATTGAGAGTGGAAAATCTTCGAGTATATGCCGAGACCCGTTCTCTTGAACCAGTTGAACAACGAGAAGTGAGATAAGAAACTAATCGAATGGGTATTACTCAGGGCCGTTCATCTGAATCATCAGGACAACGGGAAACAAAATCAATAAAATGATTCAAAATTAATTGGACATTTGTGTAATGTCTTTTCTTCAAATTTATTTTAGTTTGTGGTGCAGCAACACGCGCAGGGTGCAGCTAATATATATATGCGAATACACTATCTACGTTATATTGTTATGTTTTTACTTTTTAAAAACGTTTAAAATATGAGCTCGTAGATTGCAAATAAAATATTATTATTGTTATCTAAAGTTCGTGAAAATAGAGCTGAATTTAATTTAACTTTAACAATTAAATTTTTCTCTTTAGGCAATATTCATAAGATTTCTAAAAAGATAATCAACAAGTAATAAATGTAATGTATCATTCCATTATATTTACACATTTACAAGCTGGTGAACCATATTGTTGCATTTTTACCCTTTTAAAAACGTTTAATATATGAGTTTGATTGCAAATAAAATAAAAATAAATTTGTGTTTAGTTTTAATTAAAATTCTTTATTATTCGCACAATTCTGTATGCCACTGTGCACAACTTGATGTAAACAACAACAATTGCTTTTCTTTGTTTATCTATTTACACCATTTGCAAAAACAGTAACAATTATTAGTCAATTATTCGACAGATCTTTGTCACGGAGATCTTCAAACCACGATTACTCCCTTCAAACGCTCCACGTATTCACACAAGACTGACTGAACTTCACTAACTAACTCGCCTGCTTTGCCTTGCCTTTTATATGGCAGGATAAACAGTCTGATGAATGTTCTTGATGGCGAATGTTCGTGACATCACCTTCTCGAAATCTTTATAAATTTAAACATCGTTGTTTATATTCATTGTTGTTGTTTACATTTATTTTTGTAGTGTTGCTTCTGAGTTTTTGTTTACTTGTTTACCATTTTTTTATGCCGGTGTTTGTTTTCATATTAAGCAGTACGATAATTTGTAAACGGGTTTATAATTTTAATGTTGAGCGATGTAAAAGCAAAGCAGCAGAATCTAAATTTTTCATTTTCGTAACAATATATATATATATATATATGTATATGGCAAATATATATACTTATATATTTTAATTTTAAGTTTGATTAACTTCCTCATGCGGATGTTAGTGGGATTATTACGGAGCTGGGCCAGTAGCACCAAGAAGTAAGTGTTTGTTCGATCACAATTTTCAAACTAAAGTGAAAACAGATATACAGACATAGATACATAATTAGTCATTACAATCCTTCAGACAATATTACGACCTAGCATCTCACACGTCTTATATTGTGTGTGTTAATTTTATACATGTTAAAATCGATTCTAAACGACAGATTTTTGAGATACTTTTCTTGGCAATTTTATTTAGTTTGTGCCAAAAATATGCTGAGAGGATGTCACCTAAGAAATAATTTACTTCATATTTCCTTTTGTTGGAGGTATCGGACCTTGGGTTTGAGAGGCCAACACGCTACTACAACTACGCTACTCGTAGCCTACTTCAGATATGCGTAATGATAATTAAAGCTCTATAAGTAATACCCTACTCATACTTCTGTTTACCGTTGTTTAAGCTTAAAAAAATTAAAAATAATTCAAAACGAACACTTTTTAACCGCTCACTGTGAGATGGCAATTTCTTTTCTTTTCATTAAAGTTGTTTCGGCAAAACTATTTTAACTGTTCCAGTCGAAAGACGACTACCTTATGATGGAAGAAAAATATGAATAAAAAATTCATGTCAGTTTACCTTCACTTTACAAGTGTTCAATTGTTCGAATGGTGTTTACCTTTAGCGAATGAAAACATTGAACAGAATATATTTTCTTTAACATATACGCTTGATTGGTTATTTGCGTTTTTCATTAATAAAAAGCCAACTTTTTTATTATTGGAAAATTTTTCAATTTTAAAGCAATATTAGTTGATTTCTTCGTCTCATTTGCATTGACAATATTTTTTCTCTGTTTAAGTGTAAATAAACTTGTAAGTATGTATGGGCATGTAGGTATTAATAAAAATAATTGATTATCTAATGATGCAAATCTTCATATTATAGATCGTATTTTATTTATGATTTATGTTTAGTCACCGGAGTCTAGTGGGTGGTGTGTTGGCTTATTAGAAGTGAGGCCACTGATTAAACCTCAGGTCAGACATCTCCATCAAAACAAAATAAGAAAAAATATTTTTTTGGTGACTTGCTCCCAGCAGATTTCTGGCAAAAAAACTCTGAGAGACAAAAATATGTCGTTCGGAGTCGACTTTAAGCTAGGTCGTAATCTTGACTGAAGGGTTGTAATGACCAATTATATATGTATGTCACTTCAAATTGTTCGAATTTTCCATTACTCTGGCTTTTAAATCAGGCTAAATTTGTCCTATGACTTGGGTCATGTTGGCTTTGAAGACCGTTGTTGTTTGTAGCTTATTCGCATATACCTAGACCAAAAAAAGGCCTTACAGGGTTAAAAAATTCAACGTTTTAGGTAGCCATTACACATCACCTTGTGCAGGACAACAAAAATGGCACGCAGAACCGTCTTGTGTCCAGATCATACTATTTAGGTCAAAGGAAACTGATGGACCTACAGTGCTCGTGGTTGACAGTGATGGCCTGGCCAACGTCGTTCTCAGCGAAATAAAATCCGATGACGCATAGTGCAAAGTGCACAAAATGCTTTTGGATTTGAATGCCCATTTTCGTACAAGACTTCAACAGTTTTAACGCGATGTTCAATTGTGTACCTTTTCATGTTTGAATTTGTCAAACACTGAAACAAAGAAAGATCAAATTAAAGGCCATTATTACAACTTACCGTTAGGATTTTTTTGTTTTTCATGTCATAAGCTAAAGGGAGGATCATCGTACCTTTAACTTTCAAAGTTAAGTTTATGTTATATTACTTTCAATATTGCAATCTCAAATTTAAACCAAATGAACAAATGAGCAACAGAAAAAGAAGCCCATCATTGCCACTGCGTTTAAATAAAACTTGTCTAATTGAGCAGTGTTATCGACATTGGTCCGGCACTGTCATATTTTTGAAAAAGTTAACTTTATTTTATCTGTAGGTTGTAATGACGAGAAACTAGGTCGTAATGACCAATTATGTATGTATGTGTAATAACGATAAGGAGTTCAAGGTGACTTTAAAGTTTAGCTAAGGTTACCTTTAACTAAACCCAACTTTAACGGCAAATTGTAATAATGGTTGTAATAATAAGTTGCGTAAAGAACTCGACCCACAACTAAAATCGTGGTGTATAGTTGGACCTCCCTTTACCGCAAGGTAAAAGGTAACGTTTATAGGTAATGCTATATTGGGTAAAATTAATCAATTCAGATAATTTTTATGTATTAAGTGAATTATTAATTTAACTGTGAAGTAGTTGATTTTCAATTAGTTTTACTAGGATCATGATTAATAATTCTCGGTTTTAATATTCTTTCATTTCTTTCCAATGATTTTTTTGTAACAATTTTTAAAGTCCTGGCATTAAAAATTTGAAAAATATTACAATTCATTACGTATGGTATATTTATTGTGTAATAATGTTTCAAAGTTTTATACAATTTTTAATTTTGCTTTTGAAAGACGCCAAAGAGAAGTATAATTTTTCTTTTGAAAATAAAAATGCTTCTTAGTTTTGTGTCTTACATTTTTTTTGTGCGTTCTGTGCAACTAAAGTGAAGTCATTTATAAGACAATAATAAATTACCGGGTGGAGTAAAATTGAAATTCTAATGCGAATAAACCTTTATTTTTACAACTGATAGAAATTTGTTATGTACTAGTAATAGTGGAATTAGCTAGAAATGGGCATGGAAGCAATATGTACAAAAAAAGGAAAACTTTTTGTTGCAGTGTATTCCGTCAACTGTTGATCAGTTCTTTCAAGGCAACGTAAATCTTGAGATCGTTTCATACATACATACATAATTGGCCATCACAACCCCTCAGTCTGGATTACTGCCCAGCTTTTCACACCACTCATGTTGTGTGTATTAATTTTATACACGAGCAGCGTCACCTACAGTTTAAAGTCGACTCCGAACGATAGATTTTTGAGAAACTTTTCATGGCAATTTTATTTACTCTCAGAGTTTTTTCCAAAAATCTGGTGAGAGAAAGTCGCCGAAGAAAAATTTTTTGTATTTTGTTTTAATATCTGACCTGGGGTTTGAACCGTGGCCCTACGTCTAATAAGCCAACACACTACCCACTAAACTACTGCGACTCATAAGTTTCATAAGTACCCAAAAAGTCAAGATCTAGACTGATACTCTTGTACGATATGTGACCACTTAGTCTCGTGTTTTGTCTCCTCTTCTGAAACACGCACAACATAAGTGGCATAATGAGCTAGGTCGTAATACTGACCGAAAAGTCACGCATCGTCTTCTACCAGAACAAAGCTTCCAAACTGTAAAAACCTGCTTTGAAAAAAAAAAATAAATCTCTTCGCAAAATTCACAGAACGTTTCGTTAATTTTGAACAACATAATCGATCTAGCTAGCAGGCAGAGCAGTAAGTGAGCGTTTTTGCATTGATTTTACTTTTTTTTGTTAAAACCATCAACAAGACAAAGAAATTTTTGTAGCGATGAAATTCAAAATTGCTAATGTCGCGAGAAGTCTTGAGAAACCTTCGAGTACCGGAAAAATTTAACTTAAGGAGCATGGCTTTTTTCATTTCCATCTTATCCGATAGGCTACTGTTATTGCCATAAATTTCGGTGGTTTGTTATTCTGCATTGTTTCTGTTTCGTTAATCTTTTATTGTGCTACGCTTAATTCCTATAAAATATAGAATTCAAGATAAACGACCAGCGTTAGCGTCGAATTTTTGTGAATTTAATTTGTAGTTGTATAAAGGTTAGCAGTGGTTATTATGTTTAATTATGGAAGTGACAAATCACCACTACAACCAGCGTTGCCATTTGGTTTCCCATTTTTTTCCAAGTTTTTTGAGATGCGAAAAAGTTTTCAAAAAAATTTTTTCTTGATTGGTTTTAAAATCTTTACCAAAAAAGGGAATTGTTTTTCTAACAACAATATATAATTCAATATTAAAGTTAAACCATTTCCCATCGCAATGGAAATATGCTAGAATAATAATAGTTTTAAAACCCAACAAACCTGAGAATAACGTCGCATGCTATAGGCCAATTAGTTTGTTGTGCAGTTTCTCAAAGATATTTTAACGGCTCTTTTTAGAGCGATTAATGCCTATTTTAGAAAGACAAAATATTATACCTGAATATCAGTTCGGATTTAGGCAGAAACATGGTACACCAGAACAGTGTCATAGGATTGTCAATAAAATTTCGAATGCCTTAGAGAGAAAACAATATTGTTCTGCCCTATTTTTAGATGTTCAACAGGCTTTTGACAAGGTTTGGCATATTGGACTTTTATATAAATTGAAAAACCTTATCCCAGCCCCATTTTACTTGGTGTTAAAGACATATATTCAAGATCGATATTTTTTTGTAAGCGTTAATGAAGACTATTCAAACTTTGGTAGCATCAAGGCGGGTATTCCACAAGGTAGTGTTCTGGGACCAGTACTCTACACCATTTTTACAGCTGATATGCCAACAATTGAAAATATCACCATTGCTACCTATGCAGACGATACTGCAATACTAGCTTCAGATGAATCGCCAGTCATAGCTTCTAACATGCTGCAAAATCAAATAAATCTTATTCAAGATTGGCTTCAAAAATGGAACATAAAAGTAAATAACACAAAATCTGTTCGCGTAACATTTACCCTAAGAAAAAATGATTGCGCGCCAGTATACCTAGATGGCACGATTATTCCAAGCAGCAATACTGTTAAATACTTAGGCCTCAATCTAGATCGGAGACTTACCTGGAAACATCATATTAAAAAGAAGCCTGAACAACTTAAAATTAAAACAAGAAAAATGTATTAGTTATTGGGCCCAAGGTCAAGCTTAAGCTTAGAAAACAAGATTCTGCTATATAAAGCTATACTAAAACCTGTGTGGACTTATGGTATCCAACTCTGGGGGACTACAAGTAATTCAAATTTGGAGATATTACAGAGATATCAGTCTAAAACTCTCAGACTACTAACAAATGCACCAACAAAAATATACACAAAGATCTTAGAATTTTATTGGTCAAAGATGAGATTCATAACTTTAAGTAATCATTAAAATGTGTTAGCAATAAATCTGTTAGATGATAGTAATGAAATCAAAAGACTCAAAAGGCTACATGTACTTGATCTACCCTTCAGAAATAAAAAAAAAATTAATTTCTAAGATTATTCGATTTTATAATACCATATATCATATTTTATTAAAATTAAAAAAGTAAAATCTCTTTGTATTTACTCTTTTATTTTGAGTTAATAATAGGAACTCAATATATGTTATATTTAAGTTATGAAATTTGCTCGTTATTTTAAATTTGTAAAATAGATTGCAAATAAAATTGAACTAAAAAAAAAATAAAAAATTTTTTTTTCTATGTTTTTCAACAAAATTAAATTTAAAATTTTTTCTATAAATTCAATAATAATAACAAGAAATTTTTACATTTTTAAATAAAATATTTTATATATATATATATATATATATTATATATTTTATATTTTATTTATATAAAATCCCCTGTACTGGCAACGATGCTGAAATTTGTAAAAAAGTTTATATAGGTACCACGAAAAATAAGCTAAAAACAAGACTAGCGGCCCACAAGTCAGACCAAAGGTTAAGATTTAATCATGAAACACAGAAAACTGCATTGATGAGCCACTGCGTTAATTATAAACACTCTCCTGACTTCGACAATGTTCGTATATTGGATACGG
This sequence comes from Sarcophaga variegata, assembly GCA_932273835.1. Classification (NCBI taxonomy): domain Eukaryota; kingdom Metazoa; phylum Arthropoda; class Insecta; order Diptera; family Sarcophagidae; genus Sarcophaga; species Sarcophaga variegata. Next base: position 29,816,209 of record OW026358.1, on the reverse strand, counting down.
AGAATAACTACAAACGTCGTTACTTTTTGGAGATGCTAAATATAGTAAATACACCAACAACTTTACGTATGAACTATAAAGCAGACATTGAGTGCAGCGCAGCCAGCAGCTATAGACATTTAGTAACGAAAAAGAAGCAATAATTAATTTTAAGTAGATCAGTGCAATACCATACGACGATGTTAAAACAACTATAGCTTAAAGTTTATTTTGTTTGTTTAATTTTTACAGTAAGGGTTTTTTCAATGTTTTTCTTCGTAATTTTTTGTTTTATTCTGTGATCGATGTACTTATTTATAAATGTTTTTATCGTTGTTTATGTAGATCAGTGCAATACCATACGACGATGTTAAAACAACTATAGCTTAAAGTTTATTTTGTTTGGTTTAATTTTTACAGTAAGGGTTTTTTCAATGTTTTTCTTCGTAATTTTTTGTTTTATTCTGTGATCGATGTACTTATTTATAAATGTTTTTATCGTTGTTTATGTTTATTGTTAAACTTTAGAGTGTCCCTGAGGATGAAATTCGATGAATTTCGAAATATCGGAGAAATAAAATAAAAATTATTTAAAACAACAACAGACCTCGAGCTCAATTATTTCATTCACATTTTATATTTTCTTAGTCCCGGGCAAAAGAAGCAAAGAAACACCACCATAGAATACCGGGCTCCGGTGTTTCATTTAAAAACGTTGGTACAAGTTTCTTTTTTTGTAAAAAAAAGTTTTTTCCCAGAAATAAAAAGTTTAAAAAAATTACTGGCAACACTGACTACAGCCATTAAATTCATTGTTCGATAAGGTTTACGTAAGGATACGTACTGGTATCCTCAGTATTCATAAGTGGTATGAATCAATGACAGCCTTATTCTTACAATTCAGCCCCTTTCAATTTCTTTTTATTGAGTTATGTCGGAAAATCTACACTACCATTGACGATATATAGTGAGATTTATTGAAAAATTTTGTAAAAAATTGATGCGATTGAGTTGAGCATTCAATTTTGTGTCACTGCGGCCATGTGCCGGAAATCATATTGCTACGAAAATGAAAAAATCTAGATACTGGTGTTTTGTTTTACATCGTTTAATATTAAAATTATAAACAAAAATATACCAACAAAACACAAGCATAAAAAAATGGTAAACAAATAAACAAAAATATGTCAACAACGAAAACTACAAGAACAAATGTAAACAAAATGCGCAAACAACGCCATTGAAACAACGATGTTTGCATTTATAGAGGTCTCGGGAAGGAGAAACCACCAACATACGCCTTCAAGAACATTCATCAGATTGTTTAGGTTGCTATATAAAGGGCAAGGCAAAGCAGGCAACGGAGTTAGTAAAAGTTCAGTCAGTCTTGTGTGAATACACGGTGTGTTTGAAGAGAGTAATGGTGGTTTTCAGATCTCCGATCAGATCAGTCGAACAATTGTCTAGTAATTGTTATTGTTTATGCAAAAGAGTGCAAAGAAGAATAACAAACAAAGCAATTGTTGTTGTTTACAACAAGTCAAGTGGCACACAGAATTGTCCGAACAATAAAAACTATAATTAAAAATAAACACAAATTTATTTTTATTTTATTTGCAATCTACGAGCTCATATTTTAAAAGGTAAAAACTTAACATATTAAATAAATAAATGTTATGAAATTATAATTAAGCAAATATAATTAAACAATTCAATATGGACAATATTTCTATCATGAATCATCATTTTAAGTTCCTAAACGTTGTGGGTTTTTCTGTACATTTAAGATTTTATCACTCAACTTTCATAACCGTCCTGAAAAGAAATTTCTCGTTTTCAAAAAAGTGGCGATACCTACAGTTTAAGGTCTATTTCGAGCGAAAGATTTATTTATTTATTTATTTATTTATTTGATTTATAATGATCTACATAGCACAACAAGATACTAAATCTTATAAGTGACAGTGCTTTGTTTACAATCAATAAGATATAAAAAATTAACATTAATTAAATATAAAAAATTAGAGAAAGTTAATTTATGTATATAAATATTAAATTAAATTAATAAGGTAAAGTATAAAAATAATAATAATAATAATAATAATAATAATAATAATAATAATAATAATAATAATAATAATAATAATAATAATAATAATAATAATAATAATAACAATAATATGAATAATAATAATTATAATAATAATAATAACAATAATAATGATGACCTAAAAAATAAAATCACAAAATTTACAAACATGAGATTAAAATTTTAATTATGAAAATAATTTAAATAACTCCTTTTTGAACGCATTTGCATTGCCCAGATTTTGGATGTTATTTGGTAAGGAATTCCAAAGACTAATGGTGTGTATAAAGAACTGTCGCTGAGACAGAAGAGTCCTGAATCGTTGCTGTATAATCCCAACACCCCGGTGGGATCTGGCAAACTTAATTTTACAATATAAATACTTCGGCTGTTTCGTGTAAATTAATTTATGAAGTAGAAGGAGGCATCTAATTTTCAGGAGATTATCAAATTTGATACCAAGAATCAGGTAAGCTAAATGAGAAATGTGATCCCGACGCCCCTTAAGGAAAACATACCTGGCTATGTTATTGTACGCCAGGTTAAGTTTCTGGTTGTCATCATAACTTCAATTTGCGTATATCTCACATCCATATAAAAGTACCGGAATCAAGTACGTTTTAGCAAGTTGCTTGCGAATGGCAAAAGGAGTTGAATCTATGACAGTCCACAAATTTCGAAGCATGCCATAAATTCTGCCAACAATGACACTTATATGGGTAGACCACGATAATTTGTCATTAAAGACAATACCCAGATTAGTAGCCGACCTGACAAATTCAATTTTATTTCCCCTGATACTCAATTCAGGTATGACAAATGATCCGTTTGTTCTCGAAAGTGTAATACATTTAGACTTAGAAGGATTGATACATAGTCCATTGGCCGAGGCCCATCCGTCAATCCTTGCTAAGTCACGATTAATGTAGTCCAAACAAGAATAAATATTCTCCCTTGGAGTATATATGTAAAGCTGCACATCGTCAGCATACATGTGAAAATTACAGTTAACCAAAACATCAGGTAGATCATTTATATACATGCAAAACAGCAAAGGTCTAAGTATAGACCCCTGGGGAACACCTCTACTAATAGTAAGTGGATCCGAAACTTTGCCATTGAAATGAACCTTCTGAAATATGTTCGTCAAATAAGAATAAATTAGATTACAGGCAGTTTCGGAGAAATAAAACAGTTTTCGGAGCTTTTTCAATAGAACCGCATGATCGACTGTATCAAAATCCTTAGAGTAATCAAGCAGAACCAAGAACGCCACACTATTCCCATCAAGTTCCGACCTAAGTTCCTCAACTACATTTACCAGAGCGGTAGTACAACTCCTACCTTTCATGAAGCCCGACTAATTAACCGTTAAGCAATTGTGGCCCCTCAGATATTCATCGGTTTGTATGGCCATGATGTTCTCCAATACCTTGGATAGAAAAGGAAGGATTGCAATTGGCCTGAACTCACAATTAGTTTTGGGAATGGGAAGGATTTTAGCCAGTTTCCAACTTTCAGGAAAAGAAGACTTAGTCAGAACTGTATTGAACAAGTAAGTATAGTAAGGCAAAAGTTTAGGAGTCAGAGCCTTCAAGAATAAAGGATGCAAATCATCAGAACCAACTGCATTCGATTTTACCGCTGAAATACATTCCAAAACCTCAAACTGATTTACGAAAGGAAAGCTAAAGGAATACTGTGGTGGAACACAACAGAGGTCATCATACAAGTCACCGTTAGACCATGGGACCCTAGAATTTACGAACTGGTCATTAAGCTTGTCCACATCCACATCAATATCGGCCTTTGGACATTTTCGGCCTATTCCTATTTCACGAATTACATTCCATTTAGACTTGTTGTCCATAGTATTGGAAAACTTTCCGCCATAATACAATCTTTTTGATTTCTTATGCTCCTGGTAACTTCCATCCGTGTGAATCTATGTAAAGCTTTCAAATCATCCGTCCTAAACATCTTCCATCTCCTGTAAGCACTATCCCTCCTCTCAATGAGTGCTTTTATTTCCGCATTAAACCAGGGCTGTTGTTTAGGTTTGATGTGCTTGGTTTTGACAGGAACGCACCTGTCATAGAGCAAACGCACTCTGTCCTGAATAAACGATAATTGGTCATTCGCCTTACCCAGTGTGTATACCTGGTCCCAAGATACGCTATCCAGCTCAATATTCAGAGTTGCATAATCAATGTTTCCAAAATCACGATACGTAATATATTTGTCCACGGGACGAGTTCCGGACAAATTATAATTAAGGAAGAGAAGGTCATGGTTGGAGAAGCAGGAAGCAGAAATTTGGTCAGATAACAATACCCTGTCAATGTGATTCACAAATATAAGGTCTATCAAGCTACTGGATGTTGAATGGAAATGTGTAGGTGTTGACACACTGAGGTGAAGTGAGAGCATTGGTCCAATAAGGGGATTATCAAGTAGAAGGTTATTGTTAAAGTCACCTACAATAACTATGTCGTCATATCGAATGGTAATATCCTCAAGAGTTGAAATAAAAGGATCAAAATTTAAACTAGAATTCGGTCTATATACACAACCAAGAAGAAGTTTCGGACCATCGTGTGTTGATATTTCCAGAAACAAATATTCAATCTCGCTCCCAATGTGATTTAATAATTTTTCCTTACAAAGCATACCATTACGAACATAAATCGCAACTCCACCACCGCTGGCCCTGGTCGCATTACCATTAACCAAGATTCTCCTATCTGATCGGAAAAGTTTAAAGCCCTGTAAATTAAAAACTGTATCCTGAACATCCAAGGGTAACCAAGTCTCAGAGACGCAAATAACGTCAATACCTGCTGCCACAAATAAGTACCTAAATTCATCAATCTTATTATTTAAGCTCTGAGCGTTTATGTGGACAATGTTGAGACCTGCCCTTTGTTTCGCAAGGACTCTAATCATATTATACACACTGTTTAATGATGATGTGTTGTGCTGGTTCGTTTTTTTTTTGTTGTTCCTTTTAATTTTGTTTTATTAAAAAAGAAAAGATGTTTTTGGTTTTGTTTCTATTTCAATTTGTCTTTTTATTATTTGGGTCTTTTTTCTTTTCACGTTCTAAGTTCACACATTTGTTTTACATTTAATTTCTCAATTTATAAAAAATTCACAACTGGTTGTTTTCTGTTTAATTTTACAATTTATATAAAAAATCACTGTTTGATGTTTTCTGATTCACTGTCGAAACAAGAGTGATCTCTATGCAAAAAATACTTTAATTTTAACTAATAATGAAAAGAATGTGAAAAGAATAAAAAAGTGATGAGAATATGTACATAATAAGGAAAAGAACCGTTAATATATATAAAGGGTGTTCTGAAGAGTGATGTTAACGTTGAACATTCCGGCCCCCATGACTTGGTGAAATTTACCACAGGTTTTGAACGGGTCCTGAAAATAAATATCCCAAGGCACTTTTTTCAGCTACGACTTGACCGACTTCTGTGTTGATGGCTCCATCGCGACGAATAGCACTATAGATGTCACTGCCAATTTCAACTTCAACAGTAGTATTGGAACAAGGGTCAAGATCAGCCAATGAATTAGGTGAAAAATCCTCTGTCGGGTCGGTTAAAATGGGTCCAGAATAGGGCTTCTTTGGCAGTAGATCTGTTACCAGGGCTGTTATCTTGATAGCCCATTTATTGATGTCATTGTGCGATCGTATCTCGAAGACAGCAAACTTATGCCCATACCTCATGATTGTTTTAATTTTGTACTTTTCTACGAATGATTTCAACACGTTGTTAAGGATCTATTGATGATAGCCCGTGTGCTGATCCAGGTAGTAAGATTACCAGTATAAACCTTAATGGAGGCGGTTGGAACAAAAACCAAATTCCACTTGAAGAAAGGCATTTCTGTGTCTACTCGTCGTGATGGCTGTGGATTGGCTCGTCTTGTTGACTGTGGGTCGGCTTGTCTTGATGGCTGTGGGTCGGCTCTTCTTGATGGCTGTGTTTCGTTCAACTGCATTGCATCATGAAGCAGTGTGTTGTGGCTTCTTTTACAGATATGACACCCTTTTTCATTTTTACACTCTTCTGTTTTATGGGATCGTGCAAGACAGTTCAGGCAATATTTTTTAACGATCATGAGGTCATATCTTTCTGATGGATTGAAGCTCAAGAACTTTCTGCAAGTACGTATGGGATGGTCCTTGAGACAAACTCCACATGAATATTGCCAGTGTTCGGGTCTTTGTTGTTGTTGGGATGCCATACCTGTAAGTGTAAAATTAGAACAATATTAGTGTATGTAATTGGTTAAGAGTTATACTAATTTGCAAACAAAACCACAATTTTTGTAATTGGTCTGGTGATTATTCCATTTTTGTTTTTATATCTACAACTCTACAGTTTTGGTCAGGTCCAAGATATGTTTTGATGATTCGACCCATTTGCCATTCATTGGGTGGCAAGTTGTTGTTCTTGATGACTACCAGATCGTTGATTTTAACGTTGTCCCTTTGAATCTTCCATTTATATCTGCGCTGAAGTTCAATCAAGTATTCGGACTTCCATCTTTGGCAAAATGAGTGGTAGATGACCCTTAGGCGTTTCCAGCGGTTGATGAGATTCAGATTTTCGTTGCTTACATCTGGTTCAGCTGGGGTCAATAATGCACTACCAATAAGGAAGTGTCCAGGGGTCAATGGATTAAGGTCATTTGGGTCATCGCTAGCAGGACTTAAGGGTCTAGAATTTAGACACAATTCTATACGAGCAAGAATTGTAGATAGCTCTTCAAATGTGAATTTCATGTTCGGTATCATCTTTTTTAGGTGTGTTTTGAATGATTTTACACCGGCTTCCCAAAGGCCGCCCATGTGTGGGGCTCCTGGGGGAATAAACTTCCAATTAAGATTTTGATGACTAAAATGATGGATCACTTGATTTTGAAGAGTTTTTATGAATTCTAGACGGTCTTTTCTTAGTAGTTCTGCTGCTCCGACGAAATTTCCTCCATTGTCTGAGTAAATGAGTGCGGGACATCCACGTCTTCCTATGAAGCGGGAAAATGCTGCTAAGAACGATTGGGTTGATAAATCGCTTGCTGCTTCAAGATGTACAGCTTTTGTGGCGAAGCATACAAATATACAAATATACCCTTTTGTAATAAGACAAGCTCGGCCTGTAAAATTTTTGATGTCAAAAGGTCCTGCGTAGTCTAATCCAGTTGTAGCAAAGGGTCTTGATAATGTTGTACGTTCTGGTGGTAATGAAGCCATGATTTGATTTTGCGTCTGTTTTTTGTACAAAACACACGTTTTACAGTTGTAAATTACGCTTTTGACCAAGGGTTTCAATCTGAATATCCAATATTCTGTGCGTAGAACTCGAACCATTAGTTGGTTTTCTCCATGAAGGGTAATTTTGTGTGTAAATTCCGCTAGTAGCTGTGATAGCTTCGAGTTATGAGGTAGCAATATTGGGTAGCGTTCATTGTACGTTAATGCAGGTGATTGCGCTAGTCGCCCATTGGCTCTAATAATGCCATGGTGATCCATGAAAGGATTTAAGGTCAAAAGACTGCTGGTTGAGGATATTTTCTGCTTGAGTTTTAAATGTTTGTACTCATCTGGAAAATGATTTTGTTGCGTCCATATGATGAGTCGATGTTTGACGAAATCTATTTCTTCTCGGGTGATTTCTGCTGAAGATACGCGAAGATGGGTTCGGTTGTTTCCAGTATTTCTCCATAATCGTATGACATAAGCGAGTACTCGATAAGCTCGTGATAGGTCTGAAAATCGATTTAATGGGTCTTCGCGTGTTGTGGTTGTAAATGCTTTTACAGTTTTTGCTTCTAGATTTGTGTCACCTGTTTGTGTTGGTATCGGCCATTGATTTTTAGGCAATTTTAACCAGGAGGGTCCAAACTACCATAAGTTGTGGTTTTCCAGTTCTTATGGAGTACATCCTCGGCTGGCTACATCTGCTGGGTTATCCTTTGAGTCGATATGTTGCCAATTTTGATTTCCAACCTTATCCAGGATTTCAGAAACACGATTTCCAACGAAAGTGTTCCATGAGCAAGGGGGTTTCTTTAACCAGGACAGCACGATTGTTGAGTCGGTCCAATAGTATGCCTTGATATTTTGAATTTGAAGATTTGGTATAAGTCCACATGCAAGATTTGCCAATAATACGGATCCACATAGTTCTAAGCGGGGCAAAGATATTTGCTTAATGGGAGCTACACGGGTCTTTGAAGCCAGAAGAAATGTGAATAATGAGTTTTCTGCTTGTACTCGAACATAAAGAGTCGCAGAATAGGCTTTTTCTGAAGCGTCACTGAAACCGTGAATTTCCACATTACAATTCGGGCTAAATTGGATCCAACGGGGAATTTTCAATATGTTTATTGTCGGGCAGTTTTTTATGAATTTTTGCCACTGTAGACAAGTCAAGGGTTTTAATATGTCATCCCAGTCGACTTTATCCAACCAAATCTGTTGCATAATTAGTTTTGCTTCAACTATTATTGGAGCTATCCATCCACAAGGGTCAAAGAATTTGGCAATTGTCGATAAAACTTCTCTTTTCGTGTAGTTTTCTTTTAATTTGACATCTGGAGCTGTAAATGTAAATGCGTCTGACGAAATGTTCCATTTGATCCCAAGAGTTTTTGTTCCAGCGCTATCTGACAGATTTAACCAATCGAGAGGTAGTAGTGTCTCATTTGGTAAGTCTTGTATGACTCGTGGGTCATTTGATGTCCATTTCATCAGGTCAAATCCAGCAGATTTTAGAACTGTTGTAAGTTCTTTTCTTGATTTGATGGCGTCGTTTAATGTGTGACCACCTGCTAAAACATCATCCACATACATGTTTTGATGTAGAGTTTTTGATGCGAGAGGGTGAGTTGATTTTACATCTTCAGCTAGTTGAAGAAGGGTTCTAATGGCCAGAAACGGGGCGCAATTGACTCCAAAAGTCACTGTCAGGAGTTCGTAATCCTCAATTGGGTCCTTTTCTGATTGCCGAAATAATATCCTTTGATATTTGGTTTGATTCGGATCAATAAGTATCTGTCGATACATTTTTGTGATATCTGCGTTGTACACAAAACGGAAGAATCTCCACTTCAATATCAGAAGCACCAAGTCCTGTTGAAGTATGGGTCCTGGATGCAATATGTCATTCAAACTCTTCTTGTTTGAAGACGGGCTCGAAGCGTTGAAAACTACTCTAAGTTTCGTTGTCAGCCTTTCGGGTTTTATTACTGCATGATGTGGCAGGTAATAATTTGGTTTTGTGTTGATTTCCAGGGGAGAAATTTTCCTCATATGTCCTAACTCGAGGTACTCAACAATTACTTGTTCGTATTGTTTTTTGAGTTCGGGTTTCTGGCTAAGTATGCGTTCCATTCTCAAGAACTGCGCCATTGCTATGTTTCTCGAAGTTCCTATTTCTTCGCTATTTTTAAAGGGTAGGGTAACGATATATCTTCCTGTGTCGTTTCTTCGTGTTGTCGACATGAAGTTGTTCTCGCAAAATGTGTCCTCATCTGACCTCAAAACCCGTTTTGGGGTTTCCTCCACCTCCCAAAAGCGTGTGAGGATTCGGTCAAGGGACGTAGTGTTGAGTAATGACACTGTTGTACTAGGTTGTGTCGTTGTTGAAATTGGTCCCCCCACAATCCAGCCAAATACTGTTTTTTGTGCCAAAAGGGATCCAATAGACCGCATCGGTGTGTCCATGCAATATATTGAGTGGCCCAAGTCGAGGCCTATAAGCAAGTCGATGGGTCTGCTTTGATTGAATTGAGGATCTGCAAGTTCTAATTTAGCAGTCTCATTGAAATGTTGCAAATCTAAAGTCTGTGGTGGTAAATTAGATGGAAGAGTCTTCAGGACTGGCGCCCAGACTTCTAATTTAAATTGTGAATCCACCTTGGAGCAAAGATTGAATAAGCATGCTTTGGTTGAAGTCTCTGAAACTGTTTGACTCAAGCCTGTAACATGAACTAAATTTCGTTTGGTGGGCAAATTTAGTCGATTTTTCAACTTTTCTGACATAAAAGTTGATTGTGAGCCAGGGTCGATGATTGCTCTTGCCTGGTACTTTTCGCCTCTAGTTTCGATCAGTACAATTGCAGTAAATAACAAGGTCTCTTTCTCATTGGGAGATTGATGGACATGTTTGCTCTCTTGCAGAGTCAAGGATATTTGGTATCGGAAAGTTTGATGCTGATGTGGACTGTATATTGGTGTTTTGTGCTGCGATACTCCTGCTAGATTGGGTCGCGTCACAATTCGGAACTAAAGTATGGGATTCTGATCCCTTATGTAACAAAGTGTTATGTCTTTGTCTACATAATCTACAATTGGATTTACTTTTACAGTCCTTAACACTGTGGTCAATAGAGAGGCAATTGTAACATGAATTTGTGACCTTTACAATGTGAATTCTGTCGTTAACGTTCTTCTCTAAGAACTTGGTGCAAGACCACAATTGGTGAGACTCCTTACAATGTTGGCATTTGTAATTTGAGTCATTTTTCTGTGCCCTATTTGTGTTTAAAGGTTTTATGTTTTTCGACCCAGTTTCATTTTGGGTTGTGTTTATGTGAAAAGTGTGAACTCGTTTTGGCTTAAATTTCAAATTATCTCTTCTCGATTGTTCTAATTTTGGATTCGATTGTGTGATGGCCGCTATGGATTCTAGTCTTAGAATTGTGCGTCAAGAAATTATTGAATTCTTCCCAAGTCGGAACTTTTGTAATTTCCTTAAGTGAATTTTCAAATTCTTTTAAAAGAGTCCGAGGGAGCTTTGTTGAGCAAATGTATACCAGGAATGGGTCCCATGTGGCGGTTTCTATACCTAAAGCATTTAACGCTTGAATGCATCCATTAACTGTTCGCTGAAGTTTTTGAATCGATGAGCCTGAGTCTTCAGCTACGTTCGGAAGGTCAAATAAAATTTTTAATTGTTCATTTACTTGGATCCGATTATTTTCGTATTGGGCTACAAGGTTTTTCCAGGCTATGTCGAAGCCTTGATTTGTCAATGGGGCATTTGAAACTATTTTCCTAGCATCTCCTCCAGTCTTTTGTATCAGATGAAATAGTTTTTCAATTTTACTAAGTCTAGAATTATTTATGTATAATGCTGTAAATAGATCGCGGAAAGTAGGCCATGTCACAAAATCTCCATAAAATGTGTCCGTGTCGCAAGGTGGTAACCGTACAAATGAGATGTCATGATTTTCCCTTGGTTGACTTTCAACATCAGAAATCCGTTCTTCCTTCTTTGGATTCGATAGGGCTTGAATTTCCGCATTAATTGACCCTAAACACGTTTTGTAGGCAGAAAGAACTTTTTTGTAACGATCACGAAGCTTATTTTTATCAATAGGTTTTTCTTTTGAATCCTCTTTTGTGTCCCTACACTCTTCATATGTCCTTTTGACCTGTGTCCATATAGAATCGAGTTCGACCCGAAGTACCTCAAGAGAGTGAATGTTGTTTTCGGCCGCACTTTGTGTGTATTCTGTTTCAAAGTCCAAAAGGTCATTTGTACAATTTACAAATTTATTGAATGCCATTATTTACCGATGAATTAAATTTTAAAACGATCAAATTAAGAATCAAATTTAAAACAAAAAAGTCCCTGCTAGCGATTTCACAGCAAGAATTACCAAAAATAATGATTAATTTCCCGATTGGTTATTAATTTGGGTATATTTTGTTTCCCCAGTAAATTACTAAAAGAAGTATGGGTGGTAACCCTTTTCGTTTTTCTATTTCGCTTTCTTCTTTTATTCAACCGCGACAAAAATTTTATAAGAGCGTATACTTGTAATAAAGAGTTTGTGTTTCTCTTTATTGTCTTATTTTTATTATTTTTAGTACTTACTTATCGTTGTTGTGTCTTTGTTAAAGCTGTTGCTCTCTAATTTGGGTCTCTTCTTGCTTGTGTCTTTTGCTGTTATTTTTGTTCTTTTTTGTTTTTCCACTTTGCCTGTGGATTCTATTTTTTCTCAAAAAATTTAACTGTTTTTAACCGTTGCTTATTTTTGTGTCTTAATATTTTTTCAATTTTTTTAGCAAGTTTTTGTTTTTGTAAATTACACTGCATACCAAGTGACCAAAAAATGTTTAATGATGATGTGTTGTGCTGGTTCGTTTTTTTTGTTGTTCCTTTTAATTTTGTTTTATTAAAAAAGAAAAGATGTTTTTGGTTTTGTTTCTATTTCAATTTGTCTTTTTATTATTTGGGTCTTTTTTCTTTTCACGTTCTAAGTTCACACATTTGTTTTACATTTAATTTCTCAATTTATAAAAAATTCACAACTGGTTGTTTTCTGTTTAATTTTACAATTTATATAAAAAATCACTGTTTGATGTTTTCTGATTCACTGTCGAAACAAGAGTGATCTCTATGCAAAAAATACTTTAATTTTAACTAATAATGAAAAGAATGTGAAAAGAATAAAAAAGTGATGAGAATATGTACATAATAAGGAAAAGAACCGTTAATATATATAAAGGGTGTTCTGAAGAGTGATGTTAACGTTGAACACACACAGTCTCTGGAATTAGAACCGTTAGAATTCATGAAATGGTACGAAATTTTTGGCAATGCATTCAATAATTAGATCTAAAGCAGAAATCGTAATATTTAAGCGTTCAAATATAATGGAGTTATACATACATGACACAAAGTTGTAGAAGAAGAATGTATTAATTAAATTGATATTGAGGATAATTAGGTAGATAAAAATCAAGTGAAGTTTTGGGAGTTCAAACAGCATGGCCAGGAAATAAGTTATTAAGGCTGTCTACATCGTCTATTAGTATGAGGTCATCATTCATATTCTTTTTGACGTAAACACAACCCCGCATAGAGAACGCAGAAGATAATTTTTTTTTTCTTTTTGAGGCGAATTGCTGCGCTCAATGTTTTAAAATTAGTCTGTGTTAAGTTCTCGTTAACATAGAACTTTCCTTCTGATGTCAGGCCAATATTTCTAAGGCGGAAGACAAAACCACTGTGTAGTTTCCTGAAGTTTTTGAGAAAGTTTTCATAGGAATTTTATTTATTCTCAGATTTTTTGCAAGAGATCTGCTGAGAAGAAGTCGCAAAAGAAATATTTTTTCACAATTCGTTTTTTTTTTTTGGAGTTGTATGACCTGGGGTTAGCACTATTGCTTATCGTCTAATAAGAGAATATACTACCTACTAGACTATGGCGACTTCAAACTTAAATGATGTGAATACTCATTTTTAGCTGTCAAACCGTACTTATCCATAACAATAATTCGTATACAGTTAAATTCTTTTTTGGCGAATGTGGTCAGGTCATTTCTGTAAGTTACAAACCAGTGGAATAGAAGCTTTCTCAAGTATATTCTCCAATATCTGATGACTTGATGATAAAAATTGACCACAATATTTTCGTAGTAATAAAATGGTAGAATTAATCACACTATGACATCATTTCGCGCTACCTTGTCCACAAATATGCTTTACTTGACCCTTTAGCTTAGTTTTGTTCCCATTAGTTGTAATAAAAGAACGCAGAATATAATGAAAAGTGTTATTGCAGTCCTGAAACCTCTAGAGGAATGAAGCGTTAGCTTTTGTTAAACTTCTAACAAAACGCCATTGAGATTATAACAAAATGAAAAATGATTTTAAAAGGTACTCCAAATATTTGTTCCTTTATGTATACGAGTACACAGCAACATATACATGAAAGACATTATTCTTGTAGTAACACAAGAAATAAATTACGAAGTGCAACATGAGCCAAAGAAATTAAAATGCATCAGGGATTACTTTTCTATAAAGGTTCTAAAATTGTTATGTCATCTTTAACTAAAGCTTAAATTCTTTAAATTAAATTCCTAAAAAATTTAGAATTTTCCTTAAAAAAATCGCACTCAAGTATAAATTATACTGTCAGTCTTTTTGGCTGAGATGAGGTTTCGTTTTTAAAATATGATTAATTTTTTTCTTAGAAGACTTCAGATTTACTTTACTTAGGTAACACAATTTTAAAACGAAAATATTTACCAATTTGATCACGATAACAGATGTTCTAAGGGTACCTCACATCATCCAAGGGATTGTTTAATATTCTCAACTGGCTATCACCAGACAAGTTGGCGAAATAAGTGGCCGCGAACACGGTAAAGCTATCCACATTAAAGCTTCCAACATGCTACAAACTTTGATTGTTCTGGTTTCGATCCTGTTTTCTTGCATACATGACTGGTCAATACAACCATTCAGTAAGTATTAGGACTTAGCATCCCACACCACTTATGTGTGTATGTACAGTGGTGGCCACGAATTTAAGACACGACATTTTACTTATATATTTGTGACAATTTTAACATCTTATCAAAAAAAATTTAGGTCCATGATGTTTTTCTTAAGATTTTAGTAATATTAGAAAGAAAAATTAATAATATTTTGCAACCTATATTTGGTTAAGAATTTTTATTTACATATTATATAGATCAACACAATTTTATCCTGGTCATGATTTTAATACATAGGCAAAATAAAGCTTAATTCACTAAAGTAAAGCTCAGCTTCATAAAAAAATCCTAGTATTTGGTTGGAAATCCTTTATTTTTGATCCCAGCAGCACATCTTCTGTGTAAACTTTCGACTAATGCCATACAATGTTGCTTTGGAATCGCATACCAAACTTTTTGGATTTCTTCACACAAATCGTTTAAATATTTTGGTTTACCTGCTCGTACATGTTCCTTAACATCATTCCACAAGTTCTCAATTGGATTGAGGTCCGGGGATTGAGCTGGCCACTTTAAAACAGTGATATTGTTTTCCTCTAAGCAACTCTTCACTAGACGTGAATTATATAAATAATAAATTTCCTTATTAGGGGCATGTTATCTTCAGCGAATGGTAGCACAGTGTCTGTTAGAATGTTTTTGTAAACCTGCTGGTCCATTTTAGTATTAATCTTGTAAATGGGACCTACACCATGCCAGGAAAATACTGCCCATACCATCACATTTCCACCACCATGTTTGACCATTTTAAGGGTGTACTTTGGGTTATGCTCCAGGTTTGGAGGGTGCCATACGTACTGCTTTCCATCAGATCCAAAGCGGCAAAACTTTTACTCGTCGTTCCAAAGTATATTTTTCAAAATATCATCGGTTTATTGAGATGTTCTCTCGAAAACGCTAGTCGGGATTTGATATTTTTTTTTGACACAAGTGGTTTACGTTGTGCAATACAGCCAAGCAAGTTTTTCTCATTTAGATGTCTTCTTATTGACCTAGACGAAATATTAATACCAAAATCCAATGCAATTTTATTTTTTACTTACTTGAGTAAGATTATTTTAGGATTATTAGCAGCTACTTTAGGGTGTAGTTTTTCGGACTACTACTGTTTGACATTTTTGGTGGTACCATGTTGCTTGATGTGTTCCAGCGCGTTGTAAATCTTGCATCTAGAACATTTAAGCAGCTTGGATTACTATTTTTCCATCAAATTTTAGTTGTTGGATCAGTTTTCGCTCGGCATCGGAATTCCAATATTGCAATGTATTGCAACATAAAATAAAATGAAACATTCGTTGCTCGCCGTTTAATTTCAAAAAACACCAAAAAATCACTTAAAAACCAGATATTTCTGAAATGTCTTAAATTCGTGGCAAGTTGCAAATAAACGTTTTTACAATAATATGATCAAAAAGCAACAAAATGTAAAAAGAAACAAAATAAAATAATGGTACTTTTTCTTAATATTACAAGGTACAAAGAAGAATAAAGAATATCAAATTTGGTATTACAGAATTGTAAAGATTATCACAATTAAGTTAGTCATATGTCGTGTCTTAAATTCGTGGCCACCACTATATGTGTTAATTTTATACATGAGTGGCATGACCTACAGTTTAAAGTCGATTTCGAACGATAAATTTTTGAGAAACTTTTCATGACACTTTCATTTCCTCTCAGAGTTTTTGTCAGAAGTCTGCTGAGAAAAAATCGCCGAAGAAATTTTTTAATATTTCGTTTTTTTTTGAGATGTCTGACCTGCGGTTTGAACCGAGGCCTAACGTCTAATATGCAAACATATTACGGATTCAGTAACGCAAATACACAATATCACGCAACGAAGTCGGATGTGGTATCTTTTCAGAAATACTTAACATTAGATCGTACTTTGCACTATAAAGCTGCCATTATATCCTTAGAGAATGTTCATCCCACATCTAAGATTGTTCGAGAATACCGGGGGAGTCTGCATGAGATAGCGGAGCATTCGATGGCTACCGTCAGTGTTGTTCCTGGACACAAAAACATCGAAGGAACAACAAGTCCGGCGCACTTGCTAAAGCTGGCACCCCGGAAATTCCTGGTGTTCCTCTGCAAAGAAGCAAACAAATGGTGTCACAAAAATTCTATTTATTGGCAAGGGTAAGATGGGATAGAGACAGATCTGGTCCTACATTGATATTTGTACAGTAGAATTTGGATTGAAACTATAAAGTCAAGATTTGAATAACCTCATAGCAGAGATAACAGGGCACTGAACTCTGGGTACTCAGACCAGAAGACTAAAAATGCTTCGTAACGACTTTTCCAGAAGTTGCAACGACGAAGAAGAAGAAAAGGCTACAGAACATCTTCTCTGTCGTTATGCGCCGCTTGGAAAAGTAAGCAGAAGAACAATTCTTGGACATCCAGAATACAGTAACAAAGCTAAGGCGATTAAAAACTGCTTCATAAGAGATGATTTAAGAGGTGCCAACTAGGAATATAACAACCATGTTACAACAGGACCTTACAGTATCCAAGTAAGATGTGCGCATTGATGTGACTGCCAATTTAACCTAACATAGCCTATTTACCGATTTCTTCTCAAAAATTTCAGTACCATACTCTACAGTTTGTGGGTAGCGCCCGATGAATGTAATCCAAAACCATAGAGTACTTCTATCTCTCATTTACACGGTAAACTTTGAATATCTGTGCTTGATCGCTATTTTCGGTACCAAACAAACTTTTGATGGCAATTTTACTTACTCTCAGATTTTTACCAGAAGACTGCTGAGAGTTTCTCAAAAATCTGTAGTTCGGAGTAGACTTTAATCGATAAAAATTATTATATTATATTAAAATATTTCCTGAGCTCAAATACAAGGTCTTTGTGAAAAAGTTATGGAATATGTCCTGAAAGAGTAATAGCCGACTATCAGACTTGCCCGATATTTTGTTTCATATCTAACTGGCACACATCTTCTTCATAGCACAATAAGAAAATCGAGATCCTTTTCAACTAACTTCATCTTAACTTCGTTAGGATTGGTTACATATCTTAATTGACTATTAAATTTATTTCATTCTTTTATGGAATGCTTTAGTAGTGAAATAGTTATCTGAACCAATTTGAATGAATTAAACACTTATGAGAAATAATATTACATACCATACATATACGGTTCATGGTCAGCCAATTTCAAATACAATGTTATGCTATACTCCGTTTGCTTGTAATGATAGCTACAAACATAAACTGTTAAAGATATTCTTAATAGTGTTTGGTTTGACTATTTGCAACTTTTTTAAAACATTTTCATCGTCCATTGCTTAACAAGAGTCAGAAAGTTTGAGCATAGTGTCGTATGGTAATAATAAATTGTAGAAATGTTAAGAAAACATGAAGAAGAAGAGACAAGAAAACTTTTAGGTCTTTTGGGATCTTATGGGACCAGCATGGAATTAAGGGCTTAACTCCAAACGATGCTATGAACATACGTACTGCACATAAAATACACATTGTCAATCTGCAAACAGTCTAATAACATATTTAATTAATTTTTACAGAATTTATGTCACTCAATGCGTGTATTTAGTGTAGTATTGTTTGATAGCACACTTCTTCACTGAATAAGTTGAATTTACTGTGAGTGTATGAAGTGAATGTAGTAATGCAGCCCTCTAGTGAATAACCACATGTGTTTGCTAATTGGGCTCTGGAACAGTATTTTATATCAAAAATTCATCTTCATCAATTCGGTCCATTTGAAGATGAAAGGATATGTGAACAAAACTAACTGGAGAATATGGAACTATAAAAATACACATGAAATAAAAGAGTTTCCAATGCATTCCGAAAAAGTCACTGGTTTGGTGGATTTTGAGTGATCGACGTGTTCAGTCAATATTTCTCAGTGTGGCAATACTGTGAGTATATGACTATCTACTTCGTTTGACGTGAGTTCAATAATGTGGATACCAACGGTATGTATATGCAGTTTCAATGCAGCTCATGTTACATTGGAAATACTGCGCTAGCGTGTTGAGTAAAGTACATCTCACGTGACGGTAATATGAACTGGTCAATGAGATTGTGCGATTTGATCCCATCAGACATTCTCTTGTGTGACTTTCTTAATCCACAGGTGTATTCTGGTATTATGTAAAATTGGACATGAAAGCGTGACTGATATTTAAGCGATGTTACATTTCGTACATAATGACATCAATAAACAAATAAAAAAATGACGCTGATATCTCATAAAACCTTCGTTTTATTCAAATTTAACCCTTTGCACTCGGCAACGTTTCGGACGTTACCTACCAGCAACTAAACGTCACTTTTTAATGAAGACGTACATCCTGGAAACGTGATATAATACAATATAATTTTAGAACCAAGTAAGGAATTGTAATGAAATTTGTTTTATATTAATTTGTGGACATTGAAGAACACATATTTAAAAAAATACAAAGAAGTTGTTATAATTACTTAGCATTGTGACAGTTCTTTTATCCTTCTACGCAAGAAGTGTAATATTATTTTTTCTATATGCCACTATCTTTTTTGACGAAAATTTTGATTTACGTAAAATTTTGGTTTTTATACGCTACAGGTAAAAAATACTTTGGAAATAACTAACGGTAAATTACGAAAACACAACACTGTCTTATTACTCCAGAGATCTTTTCTATTCGACGCTTCAGTACGAACTGAGATCTTGTTCTCTCGGTGATTGGATTTCTTTATTATCGTAACAGAAAACTACTGGAGAACAAGTGTTTTTTTAAAAAATTGAGGTGGAATACTTTCATTGTCTGTAATCGCTAACATCCTCTCAGAGGGGAGAGCCGAGTGCAAAGGGTTAAAATATGGACGCACTTTATCAACACGTTAATCGCCATGTCAGTCATGTGTCTGACGCTAAGAAGTTCTACATGAGCCATGTCAGATATATATGTCTGACATTTTATTTATAAAGAAATAGTCACAGTAAGAAGGTCTTATTCGGTAAACCGTAAACGTACCACTGTCGAGAAAAAAATTTTAATATATGGCCACGTCAGTCATATATGCGTGACATAAAATATAGTGTTTTTCCGGGAATTTTGGCAAAAACAATTTTTTTTGTGATACATTAAGTTCCCTTCTCCTTCTCCACCAAATTAACTAATAAAGTTACCATTGCCCATGTGAAAATTTTTCTGATATTATCGTGGCGATACGTTCATTTTATTTTATTTATTTTATACGTTAAAGGCCGTTTTTTATTTTAATTTTTTTTATTAAATTAAATTACTCATACGCGCTGATGGAAATTCTTTTATTTTTGGTGCAAACACAGCTTTTGTACATCTTGAGATCATAAGAAAATTTAAAATTTGGTTTTCTGACGTTGCTTGATACAATTGATTTATTGATTATTAATTGATTTATTTTTTTATTCGTTCTGCTTTTCTCTTTTTTCCGAGTAGTTTAATTTTTGTTTTTTAGTTTTAATTTTTGCTTACAATGACGATTAACTATATTTTTTTCTATTTAATTCTTATTGAAAACCGAAAACAAAAACAAAAAAAAAATTGTTGAAGTCCATTTATTAAAAATAAATGATGCGGTTGTAAAGGGTAGGCCATTTAAAAGTTTAAATTTAAAAATGTAATAAAACAAACACGGTTCGAAATTTTGCCAAATTTGCTTTCTTTATTGTGAAGTACAATTACTACGCTTAGAAATGAAATATCATTTTATTTATATGGTTGCCGCAGCTGGCCTCACAGTACCACATTCAATCGCACCAATTTTCGTATCTCCACAATGGCAACATGAATGTAGGCCCTCAAATGCTCAAATGTCTTTGGTTTGCCGGTATAACACTTTTCTGCAGCGGCGTCCCACAGAAAATAGTTTATCTGTGCCAAATCGCAGCTGTTTGGCGGCCAATTGACATCACCATTTCAGTTAATTTCAAATAAAATCGATTTCAATAAATCGATTGTTGCATGATATGTATGGCAAGTTGTACCATCTTGTGAAAGTAAACATCGTTCACATCGAAACCATGAAGAGCGGGTACAAAAAATCGGTTATCAAGGTGCAATAGGTTCGCCATTGATCGTAATGGTTGCGCCGTCCTCATTTTCAAAGAAATATGGGTCAATGATGACTCCGCTCTACTAGCCGCACCAAACAGTCACTCGTAATGGGCGCATTCGCTTCTGTAAGAGCACATGTGAGTTTTTTCTACAGTTCTAGGCATTACTAAAAAAAACCTTTAAAAAAGTTCTGTCGTGATATTAAGCCATACAAGCGAATAGAGAGCTTTTGCCAGAAACATGCTGAGAGAAGAAATATTTTTTATATTTTCGTTTTGATGTCTGACTTGGGGTTTGAACTGAGGCTTTACATATAATAAGGCAACACACTACCTACTAGACTATGGTGACTTCAACGAACAATACATTACAAAAAATTTAGTTTTTCAGTCGCAATATCCGTATGTGAAACGCTCTTCCTGCAAAAGTTTGTAAGTTAAATGTATTCAAATGCAACATCTATAAATACTACTTTTTTTCTCTTTCACTCAACCTGTTTTCCTAGTTTCAACATAATGTATTGCATGAGCAGGAGCCATTCCTACAAGAAAAAAACCAAGAAAAAAACGAAAAAACAAAATATGCGAAGTGTGGTTGAAGGAGGTTGTCTGCAACAAACTATCAAAGTGGGAATTTAACACATGCTTACTTAGCAGTAGCAGTATGGGTAAAGACATAATAGTTTTGTTTTATTGTTATTGCCTATACTCTTAATACAATAACAACAAATAGAACACAACTATTCAAAAGAAGGCGAAACATTGTTAGTACTATCACTCTGTTAAAACGCACAACAATTTGTTGGCGCCATTGTGTTTCTGCTCCTCACAAACATTCGCTGCACAATCCCTTTCTATACTGCCATGTTAAATAAATAAGGACAAACATTAATTGAAGCAATTTAAAATGGAATCAAGTGTTAAAAATCTAAACGAACAGCAACAGATAATAACGATTCAGACGATTTTTCATTTTATTCATACTAATAAAATGTGTGTGGCAGATATGCATGTATGGATAGATAGGTACATATGTGTTAAGTATATGTTTGTTGTGTGAATTTTTAAGGATTTAAAATATCAATAAACGGAAGTAGACAACTTAAATTTGTTCTTCACTATGGCGATATTAATAGGAAATCTATGCGAAAATATGCTTTTAATGGTGAGTGTTTGTGAAACCGATAACTCCCAACAGTACATATAACATACATATATAATTGGCCATTACAACCCTTCAGTCAGGATTACGACATAGCTTCTCACACCACTTATGTTGTGTGTGTTAATTTTGTACATGAGTAATTTTTGAACAACAGATTTTTGAGAAACTTTACACGGCAATTTTATTTGCTCTCAGAGTTTTTGCAAGAAATATGCTGAGGGGAAGTCGCCGAAGAAATATTTCTTTTCTATTTCGTTTAGTTGGAGATGCCTAACCTGGGGTTTGAACCGAGGCCTTGCGGTCTAATAACTACCCACTAGAACACGGCGACATATAACATAATTGTTGCTAATTATCTCAAAAGTCAAAATACTCAGTCATATTTCACTAAGTTTTAGGCTATGCAATATCCATATATTCATTCGTCTATTGACAAAACACACAATATTGTTTAGAAACAGTTTGTCGTGTAGAGACGGTTCTTTTTCGCTCATTTTTCGAACTTATTTTGCATTTTAACAGATTGGAGTACAGAAGTGTGCCCACCACGAGAGGCAATCGATGTGGTTAGGTTAAACTGGCAGTCATCTTAGTGCAGCAACAATAAAAATGTTTGAATTATATGTCCACTTGCAACATAACACTTTGGCTAAATATTGAATTATTTCACAAGAAAATATAATTTTATTAAAAAATAAAGAAGGAATCAAATGTAAAAGAGATCAAAATTATCTTTCCAGTGGAAAAGTACCGCTCAGACATCAAGAAATCATATAAAATACCGACCAAATGAAATATCCTTAATTTGAAATGTCCTTAAATTATATGTCCACCACTGTAAATTTTTCTTTTGTAAATTCATAATCAATTGTGCCCTACGCATATAATTTAGACTTAAATAGTAAAGGGTGAGCCATTTTAAAGTTTAAATTAAAAATGCAATAAATGTTATGAAGTACAATTGGTGCGGATAGAAATGGAATATTATTTCACTCATATAGCTGCCACAGCTAGCCTCACAGTCATAGCCGCCAGATTTGACGATTTGTCGTCATTTTGACGATTTTGAGCTCCAAAAATATCATATTGACGATTTGACGATCTATGCCGTTATTTTGACGATTTTTAAAAATTAAAAATTTACTTCATATTCTTTACTTTAATACCACTTTAGTTAGCCACTATAAGCTTTGTATTTACTTTGCAATTGTTACTATTAAAAATTTACGTTAGTAAAAACAAGGAGTAAAGTATTATATCTTTAAGTTACTTTCGAATACCTGTGATGATTTTTTGTATTTTATTCCTTTTTAACCCCTTAAAAGCCAAACAATTAATACTCCTAAATAACCTCGTCGTTGAGAATAATTATTACTTGTCGTTGCAGACGTTTCAAAAATTCAAGTATAGCTTCTAATATTACCATCGAAAGAACAGAGGCAAGCGCCATTATTTTTCGAACGACTAACACTCAGGGGAAGGATGGCATTGTGTTTGGAACTATGAAAATATGTTATGGGAAAAAGGAAAGGGAGAACAGTGTTTATGGACACTAGGCTTGTATATTTTTATACCATAAGTAACAGGAAAGACCTCTGCAGGAATTGAGTTCCACATACGAATAGTCCGACTAAAAAATGTATTTTTACTGTAATGCAGTGTGCGATCCACTGGCCAATCGACCACATACGGATGTGCTGGCTGAGAAACGAGCGGCCTTATTTCGTTCGAGTTAAATCCTTTTAAAGTAGCGATAGAACAGTGAAACACAAACCACATTGCAAAGATGCTCCAATGATTCAATGGAGTTGGATACACTACCGTCATTAACGAACTACTACGGCCTCTCCTGTACACAATCGAGAAACCTGAAAATAGACGTTGAGGCACCGACGCATACATGAGAGTTGTATTCCATTCTCGGTCGGTTATAAATGGTAAGATCAGGTGATAAGATCTTAAGAAGGAACTGAAAAATGTGTTGGTTCCAGCCAACGTTACCCTGAATTTTCATGCTTAGAATGTCAAGAGCTTCTGACTCCTTTATATTTACACCACCCATAGATTAAGATGATGTAATATTATTGCTGCGCTTATGTATCAATACACAACACTGGGATAGGTTGTTTAAACCTTACACAATTTAAAATTTCTCCATTTTTGGAAAAAAATTAATGACGCTAGCTTTTAATTTCTAGCAAATTTTTTAAATGTTTTATTTTTGAACTCATATATGTATATAAGTACATTTTGACGATTTTTTCTTAAATATTTGACGATTTGGTGCCTTGTTTATCTGGCAGCTATGCTCACAGTAGTTCATTCCATCTGACTAATTTGTGTTAACTTTTTCGGGTGTATGGGTTCGTATCTCGTCAATGGCATCACGAATGTTTTTCTTCAAATGTTCAATTATCTCTGGTTTGTCAGCATAACACTTTTCTTTAACGGCGCCCCACAGGAAATAGAGCAACATTGTCAAATCGCAGCTACTTGGCGAGCAATTGACATCACTCATTCATTTCAGTTAATTAAACGGCCATCTAACGTGAGATGTGTGGAAAGTTGCCTTATTTCGTTGCCCTATTTCAATATGAAAATGAGCTTCATCCAAAAAGATGTTTTTTTATACATAATCAATATCATCCTGCAAAGTCTCATTGGCCCATCTAGTGAAGCGAAAACGAAGCGAATGTGCATACGGCTTCAATCCTTAAACCAACAGAATTTTGTAAGGCGCCATAGCGAGATCTTTTCACAAAATTCGAAGTAAACTGGTGCGTGAAATTTTAAATTCTTGAGAACGAGAACGAGTTGATGCTGATTGATTCTCTCACAGCTTCGATATTTTCGGATGCACGAACTGTACGTGCGCGCTCACGTCTTGCTGCATCAACAATCAAATCAGTTTCACTGACTTAAGCAACAAACTTGTGTATATCGGGCACTTTTGATACTTCTCTGCGAACAAATTTTGTACGACATTCTCGTCCAATTTCCCATAAATTGATTCATTACGTTCAGTGGGGATAATATACTGCATTTTGTGCCAGAATAGAATGATTTAAGTATAAGTATAATTTAAATCGAATATAGTGTGAAAAACTCTTTTTTTCTTTAAAATAATGCTTAAGAAACACAATTAAAAATTTTTCATCCAGCATATGATTTCTTTCGTTCAGCGCAGTACTGTGTAGACATACACTACGAAAACTTCGAAAAAAAATTTCATCAGAATAAATTTACATTCCAGCAAGTCCCCTCTTTAACATCTTGTTGCATGCGGGCGTGAGTATATATATTCGCATTGTGCATACCATTTGCATTTGTGTAACTTTTATGAATAATTTTAACTTGTGATTTGTAATAAATGTTGTAAATTGCTTTTGTTATTTTTTTTTATCCTTTGTTTTTGCGATTAATATTTTGCATTCACCTCAACACCATCAACTATTAAAATGTACATTCAAAGTTTTGATGGATAATATACACTGTACATCAAAGCTTTAAAAATACCTGTTTCAAGGAGAGTGATGAT
Source organism: Sarcophaga variegata (assembly GCA_932273835.1). Taxonomy (NCBI): domain Eukaryota; kingdom Metazoa; phylum Arthropoda; class Insecta; order Diptera; family Sarcophagidae; genus Sarcophaga; species Sarcophaga variegata. The sequence goes on along the minus strand of OW026358.1, from coordinate 29,791,039 downwards.
CGTTGGCCCCCTTGTATGAGAAACTTTGTTTTAGATACAAGCATTGTTTTACATAAAATTAATGAAAGTTTGCAACATAGAAAATTTAAAACGATTTATTGTAGCAAGTTTGGGAAAATTGTATTTCTTATGTCAGTTTTGTTACTAGTGTATTTATCTGTTTTTTAAGTTTCACAGATCAAAAATAATTTGAAAGAAATAGCAAAAAATTATAAACTTTCTTTATATCGGTTTTTCCAACAGGGACGTACGAAAATTGACTGTTGATAACGGTCATCTAGTTGAAGCTATATCTATTAAATTAATCGTCATTTATTCAGTTTGTTCTAAGATACCTAACTACTTCAGTCTATTCCAAGCAGAAATCATTGTGATTTTGAAGGCGGTGCAATGCTTGCTGAGTGCTAAGATTTTCCCTAAATTACTCAGATATTTACACTCCAATGCTGAGGATTACTCAGAGAAATTCTGGATAATTCAAAGGTAACTCATATATAGCTTTCGAGATACAGAGATATCGTGAGAAATTGCTGGCAACGGAGCTACGGAGCTGGCAATCTCCGACATGTTACATGGCATAGGTATTCCCATTATGTCAACCTCGTTGGCAGCATGAAGGTATTTGTCAGACTCTGATGAAAACATACGGACAAGGAAAGGGCTGACTCACTTCTATCCTTTAATTGCATGGCCGTCCATCGTATAATGGTAATTCTTTTGGTAGGCATACCAAATGAGTTGGCATTTCGACTAATGATTTGTGCAGGAGCTGTGGGTCTAAGGAGGAGAAGGAGACTGTTTTTCATCTCATTAGTCAGTGCCAAGCTCTTCTCATAAAGAGACGGAGGTTTCTGATCTCTCATTTTTTGATATTGTAGGCCGAGCCCGCTAATATAAAGTTTGCTGCAATAGCAAGAATTATTTTGGGCTTGGGATGGTTTTCCCTAGGGAATGGTTCACCCCCGGAGAGAATAAATTGAGGTATCTCAATGGGCATAAATACTGGCCTAAATGGGACCTCTCCGTTGATAGGGTTCACCACCAAACCAAACATATCCTGCATTCAAAAATTGTTTTGGGTGTTCTGTTCTGCAAACTTATCAAATGCTTCATCCGTTTAACGATCGCCATAATCGTCTTACAGAAAGAATTATTCGCAATGTGGTTTCAGTAAACAATGAAGTGCAAGATCTGCAGAAAACATCGGCGCTGAGCAAGAGAGGGTTTAAGAGATGCCGAGGAAGCTGATTTTGCGTCGCTTACAACAACTGGGTATATCGCAAACCATAACTTACCGAATTTTTGGTCGTGCCAAAATTCAACCACCTTGGAACTGAAGGTAAACGAATTTCGTATTGAAATTCTTGAAATGTAACAATAGTGTAAATGTATTGAAGCAAAAATCAAGATGGCGTAAATTTCAGTGCTGTTAGGCGTGAAATTATATACTTGGTGCTTATATCCGAGGAATACAGTGTTATTATTGTTATCTTCGAACCATTTCTTATTTGGAGTCATTATCCTTAAAGGTACTTTTTTGTTAATATTTGATGGTCAATTTTTTAAAAAGTAAAACTGAGGTAAAAAAGTATTTTGAGAAGTGAGTCTTCAATTCTTTACATTGGCTCTCCAACATAGACTTCCGAGCTTTGACAGTTGATAATAACCATAGTGTTGAAACTTCATTTTTCAAATTATTTCTCATTATTTATTCAGTCTGTTATGCTAGGTCACCATGGACTACCATAGACAACGACGTGTGTTCGCTAAATGGGCTCTAAAACATTTAAAAAAAATTATCTTCAGAGATGAAGCCCTTGTAGGGTTCGGAATGATATTAATCCACCAGAGCTCCAAGAGCGGCTAATATATCCTGCAATAATCACTGCTTAGTGTGGTCCATATTTCTTTGAGAACAATGTTGGCCAGAGCATCACAAAAGGGAGATGATTACTAATTTATTTTGGCCTAATTTGGATAATTTGGACACCAACGACATTAGGTTTCAATTGGACGGCGCTATGTTCTTTACAACTAATGCCGCATGTGATATTCTGCACGAATGATTTAAAGGTAAACTTTTTCTTATGCAGTTTTTAAGTATCAGGTGTGTGGGTATAAGGTACTAGAAACAGCGATTCTCAAAACCAATATAGCACATGCTATCAGTCAAATTCAGTTAAAGAAACAAAAATGAATTTTAATTTGGTTTTGATTTTTACAATTATTTATATTCGCATTTTAATGATCTCTTTTGCTTAAAAAACTCATTGTAAATCCAAAAGTCATCATACGTAATGAAATTTGTATTCACGATATATTTTCTCTCTCTTATGATTTTAGAGCTCAGCCACAGAAATTGTTAATGACTCGGTCTCATTTACGCTTTTAATCGCATTGCAAATGCAGTAACGACTTTATTTAGAACTTAATATGAAGGAAGCCACAATCTGACGATACTTATACTTATCCTCTTCATAGCTTAACGTAGGGAGCTCTTCATTTGTTTTCTGAGAATTTCTTTTTTAATTCCAAAATTCTGCTTTTTGGTTGAATGGAAGTCACGCTGCAACGACTGAAGTACGTGACTACAATTTAATACGAGGAAAAAGGAGACAAAAGAAAAATTTCTTTTATAACACGCAGTAATTCATAAAACTTTTGCTTTTAAAAATCCAAGAATTTTTCTAAACAATAAATTTCTAAAACTCATTTGAGAACAATTTATGGTCTACCTCTAGGAAAAACATTTTCACCTACACACATGCATACATACATATGTGTATGTGAATTAAAAGAGTTATTTCGACTTTCTGGGAAGAAGGTAAAGAATATACTTCAGTTGTGGCAATGTTATAAGAGTCAAACTAATTGTAATTCTTCATTATCGTTATTTCAATATCGTCTTCAAATATTTTTATGTCTCTTAAATAACAATCAACGCTTTGATTGATTTCAACACGTAAACCAAGACTGACTCAAAAAGAGATAAAATTCAAAAGACATTGCGCCTGAAATCACCTCGAAATCGAGTCAAAATGCAATTGAAAAATTATACCAAAGCGTTAAGCGTCAGGAAATGAGGAAACCCGATTCACCAAGGAGTTAAGTTGAAAAATATTGCGGATGAAATTCAACAAATTTACTACCGACGATTTAAGATTGGAGCCTTAAATTGGTAAGCAGTATATATCAATCTCATAGGATGGTTTGATTAGATAATTGCAAGCCGTACGCTAATTTTAGCGGTGTAAATGTGTTTTCCATATAAGTGTGGCTTTATATTTAATATTGTTTGACCTCGTAGATTACAAATAAAAATAAATTTGTTTAGTTTTAATTATATTCTTTATTATTTGCATAATTCTGTTTGCCACTGTTCACAACTTGATGTAAACAACAACAATTGCTTTGTTTATTATTCCTCTTTGCACTTTATAACGGAGAAATTCAAACCACGTTTACATACATCCTTAACATATATAAATTACAACCCTTCAGTCAGGATAACGACCTAGTTCCTCACACCACTTATGATGTGTGTGTGTGTTAATTTTATACATGAGTGGCGGAACCTACAGTTTAAAGTCGACTCCGAACGACAGATTTTTGAGAAACTTTAAATGGCAATTTTATCTACTTTCAGAGTTTTTGCCAGAAAACTGCTGAGGGGAAGTCGCCGAAGAAATACTTTTTGTATTTTGTTTGATGATTGGCCTAGGGTATGAACCCTGGCTTTACGTCTAATAAGCCAACACACTACCTTCTAGACTACGGCGACTTCATACCACGTTTACTTTCTTCAAACACCGCGTCTTCACACAAGAGTTTTTACTAACTCCGTCGGCTGCTTTGTCTTGCCGTTTACATCGCAGAGTAACCAGTCTGATTAATGCTGTTGAATGTGAATGACTTCGCCTTCTCGAAATCTCTATAAATGTAAACATGTTTTTACATTATTGTGTATCTTGTTAACGTTTGTTCTTCAAGTGTTGATGTTGCATTTTTGTTTACTTGTTTATGTTTATCTTTTTTATACTGTTTTTTTCTGTTAGTATATTTTTGTTTACTTGTTTATCATGTAAACAAGTTCATTGCTTATGTTTTTGCAGCTTTTGCTTACAATTTAAACGATATGAAAGCAAAACAACATTTCTACTTTCGTAACAATATATTTACGAAAACACTCAACCAAATCTATATCACCAGATCGCCTAATATAAGACCACCTCGTATACTTCGATGCATTTAAAAGCAAATGCTATATTCTGCATTCTACACATTTTATTTATACTTTAGAAAGCGCTCTCTAGATTTAAATTTAAATAAAACAAAGTGTGTGTATGTTGTCATCGAAATTTTGTATTCATTTGAAGGACCTATTTACGCCATTGTGTGCTTAACATAACATCGCCCAAATATCCATCACTAGTTCCTTGTGGGAACTTAACCACAAACATTCCATTTTCCTTGACTATGGCTCGTAAATCAGACTGAATTTGGCCGATGACATGGGTTATGTTGGCGTAAAGAATGCTGTGCTTAAAGGTTTATTTTTTCTTTTGTTTCTTTTAAGACCAACAGTCAGGAGATGATCCCTATTCAAGCAGTGCATTGTATTGGAATATAAGAAAAATAGTTCATAGGAAAAAGGAAAGAAAGGTTAGTGTGAGACAATTTTCTTTATGACCAGAATATTCAATATAACTTGAGGTGTGAGACACGTAGCGCTCACGTATCGTCTTTGTCCAGGTCATCCAATTCTGCCAAAAAAAAGTTGGTAAATATGGATTTATAGTGCTCGTTTTCTAAGAAATTCCCATCAAACAGTGGCTTTATTAAAAGTCTACCCATTTTAATAAAAGTTTTTGATATTGTAACGCATATGGATTAGTGTCGTCAAAATTAGAAAATTTACATTGCACGCATAAACATTCCTCCTCATAGCTGAAGATTTTTCAATGAAAATTAAACATACATTTCGTTGAATTCTATATCCGGCCATAGTGAGTTGACGAAACTGACTGAATAAATGACAACGAATTATGCAGATGTAATTTTAACTATCAAAGTTCGGAAGCCTTTGTTGAAAGGCATGTTACAAATTTATATAACGTTAGAATTTCTTTAAAAGGAATGTTAACTTGTCTTTGTATCCATGTTGGATTTAAAAAAAAATTTGTGAAAAGAGCAAAAGGAGGAGTGAATAAAAGGACACGTAGTGTAAAATCCGAAATACTTGTAAAAGAAATTATGCAAATTCTTCGGAAGGCTTTAACATAAACTTTCGATTATTATAAATAAATATGCATACACACGTGTCCAACAATTTAACTCCAGAGACAAAGCTAATACACATATCATACATACAAATGAATTGCTTTGTGAACATTGTGAACAATTACAGTCCTTTCTTTGGAATAAGAAATACAATACAAATTGATAGATTATGAATATGTAAATGCCAGGTTGCCCACTTATTGTTTAATAAGCTGCACGTTATAATACGCATTAAGTTTGTCAATTTTCTAAAAAAAATACTTGCACATATGTATACCTTCTCATACCACTTATGTTGTGCGTTTCAATTTTAAACGTGAGTGGCGAGACCTACAGTTTAAAGTCGACTCCGAACGACAGATTTTTGAGAAATTTTTTATGGCAATTTTATTTATTCTCAAGAGTTTTTGCCAAAAATCTGCTGACAGCCAGTCGCCGAAAGTTCTTATTAGATTCCACAAAAATTTTTTCTGGTATTTCTTCCATTTGAATCTATTATGTTACTCTTCAAAAAGAAACATGGAATTCTACAAGCCATACCTGATTGCCGAATTACAAACTGATATATCCAGTAGTGGTTAGCAGAAAAACCAGGGGACTACTTAAGTTAGACAAGAGAACGGTACGCACTGCAACAGGAACTCTAACGGGACAATGCACTATTGGCAGTTTTGCTGACAAGTTCGGTTTGCCACACCAGGATTACTGCAGAAGCTGCGAAGATCATCACCAACATCTTTTTGTGTGACAGAACGTTTGAAGATTTGGGCACGGCGGCGAACGTGCTACAAGGGAACTGACTAATTTCCTCCGGAGTTCGGGATATTTAAAATCCACAGCTCACATATCATGAAAAGGGAGCTTACCTCACACTGGATAACACAATGGACTACCTAGATAGTTTGCTGTAAAATGCAATCTTCCTACTAACCTGACCTAAGCTATGTGCTTTGGTTTAAACATTTTGAACACCATTAATTAATTTATATGTATAGCAAAACGAAATTGAGAGGATAAAAGGGAGGCTTAGAGGGAACAACAACTTCAATTCAATTTCAATTTTGACAGCAGGGAAAGAAAAGGAAATAAACATTACATATTTACTTTTTTTCTGAAAAAAATTTTTAATAAATATTTAAGAGTGAAAATTTTCCGGATATATTTATTTCATATGGACGTGCTTAAAACATTTTTCTTTAATAAATAATAAATTGTTCCAAATGTCAGAAATGTATTAAGCTTTACTGTACATTCATTTATAATATGTTTTAAGTCTTCTCTACTCTACTCAACTCAATGTGGTGTTTTATTTTTCCGCGTTGTTGGAAAAAGCACATGAAACTTTATGGTCGGCTGGTTGCAAGAGAGCTATTTAACACGTCTCTTCGTTTCCTTCTATTTAATAGAAAAAGAAAAATGTTCCTTAAAATGTGGTCAAGTTCTTACAGCTTCACAAAGAAAATGAAAACGATATTATTGTTACGTTTTTACCTTATAAAAACGTTTAAAATATGAGTTCGTAGATTGCAAATAAAATAATAATAATTATAATGGTCTTGAAGTCAAATGTTCGTTGCTTCGCCTTCTCGAAATCTCTATAAATGTAAACATCGTTCTTTCATTATTGTTGTTTGTGTATTATTGTTTACATTTATTCTTGCAGTGTTGGTTGTTGCATTTTTGTTTATTTTTTTTCATGTAAACAAGTTCATTGTTTTTGTAGCTTTTGTTTGTAATTTTAATGTTAAACAATGTGAAAGCAAAACATATCCATTTTCGTAACATTATATTATAATCTACACTATTATTAAAGTAGTCATAATACCAAATATATTTTGTTTGTAGCGTTAAGAGTAAGTGAGCATGCAAGCTCTCTTTGCGTTTTTCGCAAATATTGAAATGAAAATGAAAATCTTTTAAAATTTTTAACTGAAAGTTAATTTGATGAATAATCTTATATAAAATATACATGACTGTTGTACTCTTTAAATAATAACTACGGCAATTATTTTCGATTGTATCAAGGTAAGCGTCAATCTGTTCACAAGAATATCACAACATATTTTATAGTTTTTAATTAAATATTTGCAATTAAGAATGGTTCAACTTGCAAGAACAAAAAAAATTATATTTATCAGGTTTAGCCGATCAAAGCTCAAAACATATAAATTTTAACCATATGTTTATGTACACCGTTTTAAACAAAACACATTACTTTTTGAGAATCGGTTCACAAATATGTGAGTAATCAATATTTTGTGTGAAACATTGTCAAACAAATCAAATTTGTTGGGTTCAAGAAAAAGTATTTTTGAGCTCTACTCAATTAACTGAATAACTTAGGGCCATTATTACAACTTCCGTTAAAGTGGGGTTTAGTTAAAGGTAACTTTAGCTAAAGTGAACTTTAAAGTCACCTTTATATTCTTTTCGTTATTACAACCTAATGATAAAATAAAGTTAACTTTTTAAAAAATATGGCAGTGCCGGAGCAATCTCGATAACACTGCTCAATTAAACAAGTTTTTTTGTAACGCAGTGGCAACGATGGATTTATTTATTTTTTTTTATTTTTTATTTTTTTATTTTGTTGTGTATGCTCATTTTGTTTATATTTTAAGTTGCCATATTGAAAATAATATATAATATGGTAAGTTCAAATATAAACTTAACTTTAAAAGTTACCGATAGAATGATTCTCCATTTAGCTTAACAAGTTATTTTATTGTTCTTTATCTTTATTAATAACAAAATATACAGTAAAAAAATCTGCCATGGGTCGAAAAAGTCGTTGTTTCAAGCCGTGTTGTCGTTCTATAGCAGAAACTATGAATCGGTTCCTATTTTTGTACAAAATTCTTTAAAGCTTACAAAGCTCGTCGAAACTCGTGGAAGACCAAAAAAAACTACAAAAACAGACGGTGATTTCATCGTAGACTACAAGAATTACATTTACCAGGACGGATAGCCAGATGAGTTCCTTTGCTTAGACAAGAGAAACTTAAAGGGTAGATTGGCGTTTGCAAGAAATCATTCCAATTGGTTCAAAGCAGACTATACTATGGTCTAGATTTTTTTTCTCGTGGTATGGTGTCAGTCCAATACATCGAATTATCGACACTATGACCAGATTGCACTACAAAAATATCTTGGATATGTTCCCCTATGCTTCTTAGACTGACATTTCAGCACTAACGAAGCATACTTCTAACATATTAAAGGATTGGTTCCAAAATAATAATGTTCTTGATTAGCCAAGTCAATCTGCGGACCTAAATCCAATCGAATATCTTTGGAGAGAGTTCCAACAAAGAATTGGAAAAGAGGTTTTTAAAAATAATCAGTTATGGTATTTTGTTCAAAAAACTTGGTATGAAATATCAGTAGAAATCACGAGGAAGCTTATTGCCAGCAGGCCAATAAGAACCAACAAATAAATTAAAATAAATGTGGATATATCAGTTTTTAACGAGACTCAGCCAAGTTAGCAATTCAACAAGTTTTTTTATAACGCAGTGGCAACGACGGGCTTCGTTTTTTTGTTGTATATGCTCATTTTGTTTATATTTAAAATTTCCATATTGAAAATAATATATAATATGGCAAGTTCAAACATATACTTAACTTTAAAAGTTAACGCTCACTTCTACCATATTATCAATGTATAATAATGAAAAACAATTGATCTGTCCGTTAAATTCCTCCCTTTAGTTAACGGCAAGCTGTAGTAATGGCCCTGAGAGTAAAAAAATTGCGATGAAAAAGTTTCGCAAAAATCTGTCGTACGGAGTCGACTTTAAGCTGTAGGTCCTGACAATCAGGCATAAAAATCAGAGGTCAGCAACGAGTATTCAAAACGATGAGTAGATTCGAATCATACTTATGATTTCTGATACTTATACGCATTCATACTTATTTTAATGTCATACTCATACTACTCATATTCAAAGTTTGAAGTACTCATGGTACTCATACTTAACAATACCCATGATGTTATTAATTTCGAACCTCCATGACTCATCGTATACACGAATCACAAAATAAGTATGATTCGCGTACGAACACTACAATACTCACAAGAAGGCAGTGTGTTTGCTCTACTTGCTGTCTTTTTCTTTTTTGTTTATGTGCCTTTCTTCTTTCTTTGTAAATGCAACAACAACTAAGACTGTAAATTTTGACGAATGATTCGAATCACTCGAATCATTTATAAGTATTATAAGTAGGTGCATGAATCAAATATAGTTCGAATTTTATGAGTTTGATGTCAACGTTGTACTCATACTCATTGCAACTTGTACTTATAAATCAATGTTGTACTGAGTACGAATGAATCAGAGTGGTTAAATTTCAATATTGTTGACTCACTTATACTCAAAATTTCATGATTACTTATGAGTAGCGAAAAAGCGATTCATTGCTGATCTCTGCTAAAAATTAACACACACAACATGAGTGGTGTTGAGAAGCTAGGCCGTAATCCTGACTGAAGGGTTGTAATAATGTACGTATGTATGTTGCTTTATTTTTGCAATCCCACTTTCTCTCTACTTTCACTCATTTTCATTCATCTGTTTCCGGTTAATTTTTCTAATCAATTACACAAATTCGTTACAATCTGTTTATCTTGTTACTTTTATTTTTTGATTTATTCTTTCGTAAATATTGTCTTTTATTCATACAACTGATTCCCCTTCTTTATTTTTATAAACAATTGTTTTTTGCCAACAATGCCAACAATACAGTGGCTGTAATAGCAATAAATTTGTAAAAAGCAACACAAAACAAAATTAAAAATAAATGAATAAATAAAATTCACAAGTATCAGGGGGAATTCAAAAAGAAGGTTGTCTGACTGTTTCAAAAAACCATCTAAGGAAGGGTGAAATCAATTGTTATGATTTAGTACTGAGAATGAAATAAAATGTACAATTTTTACTACCTAAGAAATAAAAAATGTCTTAATGACATAACCTAACCCCCCTCCATAATATTTCCATGTTAATTTTTATCACAAAAATATTTTTACCACTTTAAGGTGTGAAAAACAAAACGAAATAAAAAAGATTTTTTTCTTATCAGCCAGCAAAGAATAAAAAAAACATAAATATTTCTGAATGCTTTCGTTCCACAGTTCTATTTTGTATTCTTTCTTTTTTAGTATAAAAATCTTGAAATCAAACAAAAAACAGGAAAGTAGGAGTGAAAAATATTACGGTTGAGTTGGTTAAATGTCATCTTTTGAAGGATTCGTAAATAATACAACGATTCATCTGCAACAAGTGCAAAAAAATAAAAATGTGAAAAAAAGACGACAGAAAGAAAGTAAATTTCAAGGTCTTGACGTCTATGGTAAACCCACTCCGCATATAGTCCTAGAAGACAATCTTTTCTGTGAGTACGTAAGCACACTAAAATGTTTTTATCACTTTTTTTATGGAATAATTGAGAACATGGTAAACCGTATGTAGTGAAAATGTATGTACACTGTCGGACAAAATAAAGTGCGGTTTGAAATATTTTTTGTTTTTTGATTAAAGCATATGTTTATTGCTTTCAAATGTTTATAAATTATAGTTTCATTTTTAATTCGGTTAATATTTTATCTAAAAAGTATCGTAACATTGAATTCTTTCTTTATATTTTCTATTTATAATAGAAACTATATGGCACATAAGGAATTTCAAGTGACAAAATAAAGTAACACTTCAGTAGAAAATATTATAAACAATTAAATAACTTCAAAATTTAGTATGAAGTTGCTCCGCCTTTGTTATTTATGACTTCTTTTAATCTTTTCGTCACACTTAGCGCAAGGTTCTTCAAAGTATTTGTAGGAATTACCCTCCATGCACTTTGCAGTTTTTCTCATCTGAGGTAGCCCAAAGATGCTCTATCGGGTTTAAATCTGGGCTTTGAGCAGGCCATTCAAATTTTTCAACATTATTTTCTTCAAAATATGTTTTAGCGACCTTACTCGTGTGCTTGGGTTCGTTAATTTATAAACATTTGAAAGCAATAAAGATATGCTTTAATCAAAAAACAAAAAATATTTCAAACCGCACTTAATTTCGTCCGACAGTGTATGTATGCAGTGGGAAATTTAAAAGTTTAAATTAAAAATTTTTTTTTTGTTGTGAAGTACAATTTTTCCGGTTAAAAATCGAATGTTATCTCATTCATATGGCTGCCACGGCTGGCCTCACAGTACCTCATTCGATCAAACCAATTTTCGTGCACTTTTTCTACTGTATCTCGGCAATGGCATCACAAATGTTTGTCTTCAAATGCTCAATTGTGTCTGGTTTGTCACCACAACACTTTTCTTTAACGACGTCCTACAGAAAATAGTAGACTAATAAAACCGCCATCAAACGTATGCAGGAAAAAATCGATTGTGCCATGGGATGTGTGACAAGTTGCACCATATTGTTGAAATCAAATATCGTTCACATCAAACCTTGAGGAGCGGGTCCAAAAAATCGGTTACCTTAATGCGATAGGTGTCTCCATAGTGATGCTTCCGCCCCACAAGCCGCACAAAACACTCACTCGTGCATTGGCTTCTGTAAGACCATGTCTTCTAAGTCCCAAATACGGCAATTTTGCTTATTAACGTATCCACCAAGATGAAAATAAGTTTCATTCGAAAAGATTACTTTTTTTTGGTAAAATCGACATCAGCGTGCAGTTTCTCGTTGGCCTAATAAATCCGTTGCTCTAGCGTAAATCGATTCATAACATTCAGTGGAGATAATATGCTGAATATAATGCCAGATTCGAAATAACAGATGTAGTATATAGATGTATGGAGACACTTAGGCCACATGGGGCCCATTGTTATGCCACAGTTTAAAATTTTTCTCGTAGTTCAGAAGTCATTCAGAGCTTCCGATGACTGCAGCTCAGACTGTCAACATCAATGCATGATAATTTATCCAGATGGCTCTTTTTCCTTAGGCATAAAGCCAGTCTCTCCCTCCTCCTAATTTCTACAGCTTCTATAGAAATCATTCGTGAGGTGTCGAAGACCAATGGGTCTCGCAACGCCCCGTATAACTCCGGCAACAATACTGAGCGGCGCATAAATGTTTAAAATGTTTGCATATGATTGTGCAGTCATCGTAACAACATGCAACATGCATGCACCGAATCCACCGCCCCACTTTAAAGTACAAAAAAAAATTGAAAACTGTTGTTCAACTCAACTTAAAGAAAACACCTGGACCTGATTAAATCAGTATGAAGATGTTTATAAATCTGTCTTATTTAGCCATCAGGATTACTACTTTTATTCCAATTTTTAAAAAGTTCTCACAGTTCTTTATTTTTAATTTCATTCAATACCAGTTATGGCTGCAAAATATTTTATTTTACTGAAAATTAATTTATGTCCCAATAATTAACATACATACATACATATGTATTGTATATTTTAAGCGGCATAATATTTATATAATTTATTATATACAAATTAAAAATTATTAATATTGATAATGATAAACAATAAAAATTTAAATTAAAATAAAGGACACATTTTAATAATAATACATTATTTACAAAATAGAACGTGATACTGAATGAACCTCAAGAGACAGTAAAATTTTATTTTTAATTACACTAGGCGACAAAGATGTATTCCTATTTTTTAAACAACATATACTTTATTTATTTATTTATTTATTTATTTATTTATTTGTTATTAGTCATAGCACAACAAGATAATAATTTTATAAATGAAAGTGCTATGGGAGTACATCAAAGAAAGAAAATAATAACAAATCATTGATTATATATGTACTGAAATGTTTAAAATAATGTAGAAATAAAAATGAATAAGAACTTGTTAAAATCACGGGAAATAGCAATCGATACCAAAAAGGATAAAAAAATGAATATGTGTAAAAAATAAATTAGGAAAACTACAAAGAACAATATAAACATAAAGAAATATACAAACAAAGTAAAAATATATTCATATACTAAGATACAATGAAATTTAAAGATATATTAATTAAAAAAATTAAAAACAATTATTAATAGAAATAGAGAGAAAAAAATTCACAGAAAAAAAATCAAGATATGCTAAAAACTACTTGAACAGATTGTATAACTCCTTTTTGAACTTAACTGCATTGCCTATATTCTGAATATAATTAGGTAAAGTATTCCAACGACTGATGGTGTATATAAAAAACTGGCGTTGTGACACAAGAGTCCTATGTCTGTGTTGGATAATCTTCATACCGCGGTTGGATCTAGCAAATGTAATCCTACTAAATAAGTATATTGGCTGTTTTAAAGCAATAATCTTATGGAGGAGAATAAGGCATTTTATATTTAATAGATTATCAAAATTAACTCCGAATATCCGGTATGAAAATTGTGATATATGGTCTCGACGTCCCCTAATAAAAACATATCTGGCTATATTATTATAAGCCAGGTTGAGTTTCCGCCTATCATCAGTATCACAGTTCGCGAAAATTTCAGATCCGTATAAAAGGACAGGAATCAAATACGTTTTAGCCAATCTATAACATAACTATATAATATAACTATTTAGCGAATCTATAACAGCCCACAAGTTCCTAAGCATACCATAAACTTTACCAACGATGACGTTAATGTGGTTAGACCACGTTAGCAGTCCATTAAAGATAACACCCAGATTGGATGCTGATTCAACAAAGTCAATTTTATTCCCCCTGATAATAATATCCGGCACAACTAATGCTCTCTTAGTCCTGGAGAGCAATAAACATTTAGATTTAGAGGGATTTATACAAAGTCCATTGGCCCTAGCCCAGCTATCAATTTTTCGTAAATCACAGTTGATGGTGTCTATACATAGTTGGATATCCTCTATACGCGTGCTTCTATAGAGCTGAACGTCATCAGCGTAAATATGTACGCTACAATTATCCAAAACATCAGGCAGGTCGTTAATGTATATACAGAACAAGAGAGGCACTAATATTGATCCCTGACGAATACCTCTTCCAACGCTTAGCGAATTCGAGATCTTGCCGTTTAGATAAACTCGTTGTGATCTGTTCACAAGATAAGAACGTATGAGATTACAAGCTGAGTTAGAAAAATAAAAGAGGGTATGTAGCTTCTTCAATAATATTTTGTGGTCAACCGTATCAAAAGCCTTGGTGCGATCCAAAAGAACTAAAAACGAATTGAAAAATTGTTACCATATGCTTAACTAAAACACCTAAAATTTTATACTATATACTTTAAATAGTTTTGAATAAGCCTTAAATGTTTTTGAACATTATCAAATGTCGAAAAAGTTTTTAATCTAATTTTAAAATAGTGGTTGCCTTATAATTAACACATTCATCCATTAAAAATTTGTGTTGTATATTGTTACGTTTTTACATTTTAAAACGTTTAAAATATGAGCTCGTAGATTGTAAATAAAATAAAAATAAATCTGTGTTTGGTTTTAATTAAAATCCTTTGTTATTCGCACAATTCTGTGTGCCACTGTTCACAACTTTATGTATACAACAACAGTCGCTTTGTTTGTTATTTCTCTATTTACACCATTTGTATAAACAATAACAATTTCTAGACAATTGTTCGACTGATCTTTGTAACCTTCTTCAACCACACTGCGTCACAGACTGACTGAACTTTTACTAATTCCGTCGCCTGCTTTGTCTTGCCTTGCAGTCTGATTTTTGTTAAAATTAATATGTCGTGTTCCTCCATAACTAACAACTTTAGAAAGAGATTCTTTTCCGCATGAGTACTTATTAGACGATCTGCGGTATTATTTTTGGTTAAAATTAATATGTTGTGTTCCTCCATAACGAATTTCTGCATTTCTGAAGACATTATGAAGGAGTTCCTCTTCGTAGTAGTGCTTCTGGGTCGAGGCTTTCTTCTGGCCGCAGTTATTTTGTAATATTTTTGATAGGTCAGTATTATTGGGAAATTTTTAGGTGTCTACGGCTAGTATTTGCAATTTCAGAAGTGTTTTTTCCCATTTCAGTGCACATTTATTATAATTTTGAGAAATCTAGGTATGAAGAAAGAATTTTTATCCAGTGCAACATAGAATATATTCGTATATTGTTACGAAAATGGAAATGATGTTACATTGTTTAATCCTAAAATGATAAATAAAACATACAAAAACAAAAACCATGGACTTGGTTACGTGATCAATAAATAAACAAAAAATATAGCGACAACATCAGTATAAACAAAGGCATAAACAAGTAAACAAACAGGCAACAACAACACTGCAAGGACAAACGTAAATAAAATACACAAACAACAATAACGTAAACAACATGTTGACATTTATAAAGATTTCGCGAAGGCAAAGTCATTCTCCTTCAAGAGCATTCATCAGCTATATAAAAGGCAAGGCAAAGCAGGCAACATCATCAGTAAAAATTCAGTCAGTCTTGTGTGAAGACGCGTTGCGTGTGAAGAGAATAATCGTGGTTAGAAAATCTCTGTTGTAAAGATCTAACGAAAAGTTGTTAGTGCTTACTACGGCGATTTCACTGTTTTAAATCTTATATTCTTTCTTTCTTCCCGCTCTCATAAATATTATTTAAATAATGACTTTAAAGTTAAGGCTATCAGATTGTAATAAACTTTGAATTAAATTTTAGAGTTAAGAAAAAAATATTTTTTATAATTTTGTTAGAAACAAAACAATGTACACATACAATCAAATGTAATTACCAGGAATCTCCATGAATTTGGGAAGCACGTTTTGAAAAATTTGTTATGCTGAAAACGCAATGTTATGCTTATTTCGAACATAATTTATTTGTTATTTTTTTTTTTTTTTGTTATTTGACACGTGTATTCGGATAAAATCAAAATTATTAGATTACACGCATGCATACATTACCAGTGATATTTGTCATCACATTTATTTAACGGTTGCGCCTGTATTGATTAGAATAAAAATTTTAGAGCAATTTTACTTCAGATTGCCAATAGTATTTTTATTGCTTTTTAAATGTATTGCTTAAGCACGAGTTTGACGCGTTATAAGTGTTGATGTTTTTTTATAAACTAAAAATAGCATCTCAAATATATATTAGCTGTGATGTTTTCTATTTACACACAGTTACTAAATTATACGTACGGTTAAAAAATTACCGAAATTTTTTAACTAATCCGTTTTCGTTGAAAATCTTTATAGTTTCCTTGATGTTAAGACGGTCTTTTGCATTGGTTAAAAAATTTCTGAAATTGAACTGAATTTCGGTCCTACACAGGCCCACAAATTTCACAAGTTTCTGAACCAAAGCAAAAGACCATCTTAAAATCGAAGAAAGATGTCAGACAATTACAAATATTTTCAAAAAAACGGATTGGTTAACAAATTTCAGAAATTATTTAACCAAGACCGTCTTAAAATCGAGGAAAGTTGTCAGACACTTACAAGGATTTTCAACGGAAACGGATTAGTTAAAAAAATTTCTGAAATTTGTTATCTGTATGTATACTTCTGTGGCTATGTGTATGTATTGTTACGTTTTTACCTTTTAAAAACGTTTAAAATATGAGCTCGTAGATTGCAAATAAAATATCTCTGTGTTTAGATGTAATAAAAATTCTTTATTATTCGCACGATTCTGTGTGCCGCTGTTTACGACTTTATGAATACAACAACAATTGCATTGTTTGTTATTCCTCCGTTTACACCCTTTGCATAAACAATAACTATTACTAGACAATTGTTCGACTGATCTTTATTACGGAGATCTTCACCACGATTACTATATTCAAACACACCGCGTCTTCACACAAGATTGATTGAACTTGTACTAACTCAGTCGCCTGCTTTGTTTTGCCTTGCCTTTTATATGGCAAAATAAACAGTCTGATGAATGTACTTGAAGGCCAACGTTTATGGCTTCGCCTTCTGGCAATATGTATTAATATAAATATAGTTTTTTAATTTGTTCTTGTAGTGTTTTTTGTATATTTTTGCTTACTTGTTTACCATTTTTTATCGTGGTGTTTGTTGGTATATTTTTGTTTACTATTTTACCTTTTTTATGCTGGTGTTTGTCGTTACATTGTGCAGTGAGATAATTTGTAAACAAGTTCATTGTTTTGTTTATAATTTTAGTGTTAACCGATGTAAAAGCAAAACACCAGGATCTAGATGTTTTTATTTTCGTAACAGTATAATTAAAATTTGTTCTTATAATACTGGGAATTTAACCACTTTTCAAACATAATTTGAATCGATTAAGTGGTTTTTTATTTTTTATTTACAACTCAATTTTTTCCACAATATTTTAAGCAACAATGTACGTCCCTGTAGCATTAATGGATTGTTTTACTAATTAAAGTTGAATTTTGTTTTATTTAATTAAATTGTAATAATTTTTCAGTTTTCTTAATACGTGTTATAAACGTAGACGTATAAACATTATTTGTAGAATCTTGGACATTAATTTGATTGCTCAACATGCCAAATGAACATCAATTGTATGAATCTTTGATTTTACGTGAAAACCATATCAATGTGGCAAACAACATTTTCTAGGAAAAGTAATTGAATGAAATAAATATAAAAGAGTAGGCTGTATAACAACACTTAATGAATTTATTTTTAATTTATCCATTCCCATAATTGCTGGGGAGGAGTAGATATTAAGATGGCAATTTTTTATATTTTTCTATACAAATTTTTTTAATTAACAGATTCTGTACCTTAAACTCGCC
The DNA here is from genome assembly GCA_932273835.1 of Sarcophaga variegata. Classification (NCBI taxonomy): domain Eukaryota; kingdom Metazoa; phylum Arthropoda; class Insecta; order Diptera; family Sarcophagidae; genus Sarcophaga; species Sarcophaga variegata. The sequence continues at coordinate 29,773,036 of OW026358.1, read as the reverse complement.
ATCTTTTGCGACATCTATTTATATAAGGACAATAAAAGTATCCATAATAAAAATGGAAATGTGTGCCATAGCAAATAGGATCCCCATAATTTCATTATGTTTTCTAATCTAAAATTTATTACATTTGGATTTTCACTGCATATTGACTATTGCCCTTTGGGACAATACGCAATCTTTTTAATTTCTATTATTATAGCTTTTTTTTATTCACTGGGAATAGATACATATACAAAATTATATACATTGGCTCAAATAAGTCTTCGGACACCAAGCAGGCGAAGACAATTTGCACATAATTTCAAAAACTGCCTTCCGAATTTAAATAAAATAAAATTGTTTTAAAATCTCTATTTGTGCTTATAATAACACGGTGCGACAGTGAAAATACACCCAGCTAATGACACTATGTAGGTTGTGAGTTTTGTTGAGTAGAACTCAAAAATATTTTTTTTATATTTCTCGAACACTCCAAACTTGTTTTATTTGACAAAAACGGTATTTTTGATTTTTTCACTCAAAATTATTGGTTACCCAAATTTTTTTTAACCTATTTTCAAAATCCAACGTTTTTTGAAAAGGGGACAGATGAGCCTCTAAAATGGTATACATAAACATATGGTCCAAACTTACATATTATGAGTTTTCATAGGGTAAACTGAAAATATTAAATTTTTCTTATTTTTTCAAGTTTGGCCATTCTGAATTGCAAAATTTAATTAAAACATACAAAATAAGTGATGACATTCTGAAAGTGCATTATCTTTTGAAGAGATTGACACTTCGTTTGATCGAAACGACCACGACCCTCACGCTTATAGTCTTGCACTCACTAGACTACCAGCGCACCCGTGTAAAAAGCCCTCACGTGTGAAAAGCCGAGATACTACTTACAATACTATTGTTACTCCTAAGGAGGATTCCTGTATGAAAGGAAAGAAATTGTTATTATCAATTTGGTTATACCAACATTTTATTGTAATGGCCAAACTTTACACTGTGCAACACAACAGTATTGATATTGTCACGTTTTTTACCTTTTTAAAAAACGTTTAAAATATGAGCTCGTAAATTGCAAATAAAATAAAAAAAATTGTGGTTAGTTTTAATTAAATTCTTTATTATTCGCACAATTTTGTGTGCCACTGCATAAACAATAACAATTACTAGACAATTGTTCGACTGACCTTTATAACGGAGATCTTCAAACCACTATTACTCTCTTCAGACACAACGCGTCTTTACACAAGACCGACTGAACTTTTACTAACACCGTTGCCTGCTTTGTCTTTTATAAGACAAAGTAAACAGTCTGATGAATGTTCATGAAGGCTGATGCTCGTGGCTTCTTTTTATGGAGATCTCTATAAATGTAAACATCGTTGTTTTATTATTGTTGTTTGGGTATTTTTGTTTACATTTATTCTTGTAGTGTTTGTTGTTGTATTTTTGTTTACTTTTTGTTGCTTGTGTACATGTTTTTTTTTATGCTGGTGTACATGTTTACCATTTTCTTATGCCGTTGTTTGTTGTTATACTATACATTATGATAATTTCTAAACAAGTACATTGTTTTGTTTTTGTAGCTTTTGTTTATAATTTTAATGTTAAACGATGTAAAAGCAAAACACTAGATTTTTTCATTTTCGTAACAATAACATTATAATATTATATAATATTAATATTATAATAGTATAATAAATAAAAAAAAAAATAAATAAAAATCATGATTTAGAAGTGGCTCTTCTGAATAACCAAAGCACGCTTGAATTTAGAAATAATAAAAGCAAAAACTTCAGTGTGCCTGTGTGTTTGCTTTAGTAAAAAAGTACTTATTGGTACTTGTATTTAATTAAAGATTATTCAGAGTCTTCTTATCTACTTTTAAAGGGTTTGTTTTTTCGTTTTTTTCCCCAAATTTTCCTTTTTTTATTTGTTCATGAAAGAAAAAAGTCATTGCGTGCGTAGGAGTTTATGATTTCAAATACTGAAAAAAGAACTGATGCTGGGGAATTTCAATAAACTGATGAGATGAATGGATCTGACAAGATGGCAACAACATTTGATGCCTCATAAACAGCAAATAGTATTGAAGTATCCAAGATTTGATAGACATGGAGTTGAACAAGTGATACAAATATTGTGAAATATTTGTTATTTAGTAGACGTGTGCACAAGACATTTTGCTAGCTTACCCTTCACTAAACGCAGTACTGAATTGTTCTCTTTTTTGTTGGTGTTGATTATACGAGTACACTGAAATGTGTATTTCTCTTTCATTCAAAGTGTACAACAGCACTTTGTGTTGTAACAGCATATTTCACTACTTTCAGTATCGTCAAATGAATTTCAGTAATGTCAACGTTGAAAAATATGCGTACATTCTTTGCTTTTGCCATAAACTTTTTCAACAACAATCTCTCTTCAAATTGCTATGTTAATATTCGTTGTTTTTGTTAATTGCCCATTGAATAAATACTCTATATTTTTGGAAAGTGAAAAAAAATTGCGTTTAAAAACAAAAACATTTTTTCTTTCCCATTTACTGCAAAAAGAAATGCACGTTGTGACACCATGAAGTGTACAATATTTTTGCTGTACTCTTCACACAACTCTCTTTGAATTGTTGTACAATGGTTTATGAGTGCAGTTGTTTTTTTGTTATATATCTATGCTTCACTCTTATTTATATTTGCAGCTACAGAAAATATTCGCTCATGAGAAAAATACAATACTGTACAATTTTAAATGTCTTGTGCACACGTTTATTATTTAGTTATGCTTCTGGTCAGAATATAAAACTTGTATTGGCACTCCCCAACATCTACATTACTTAGACGGAGAAGCTATTGACCTGTTGAATATTCGGTTTATACATGAAAACATATTACTTGTATGGATTTCTTGATGTCAATGGATTACATTTCTCCGAACGTGTGCATAAGCTAATAAATCGCGTAATGTATAAAAACGATTGTATTGCTGGCTTTATTGGCAGAAATTTGCTACTCCAGCCTTCATGGTGTATTTTTTGTATAAATAGACCTTTATCTGAAACCACTTGTTTTACAGAAACATCACAATATTCCCTTAGAGACTAATTACTTAATTGGTCCCTGCAGCACTTTAGTCCTGATTACAACCTCATTTCTCGCTTCCCCTACGTTGTACTTGTTAATTTTATCCACTACCTACTGTTTAAAATCAACTCCGAACGACAGATTTTTGAGAAACTTTTTCATGGCAAATTTATTTCCTCTTAGAGTGGGAGAAGATGTCGCCGCAGATATATTTTTTTTTCCATATTTCGTTTTGATGTCTGACCTGGGATACGAAGCCGGGCTTTACGTCTAATAAGCCAACACACTATCTACTAGTCTACGGCGACACCTATGAAGCACATCGTAATCTTTTTTTAGAATTCGTAAGAAAATTTTACAGAAACAAAACTTTTTTACGCTGGCTTCCTGGATTTCGTAAACTACTTCATTTCAATACTTTCGATTTGGCAACTTTTTATTAACAACTACGGTAATGTATCAATTTTTCATTCAAATCTATTATCCCTTGCCAGCGTTTGTACACAGGCAGCGTTTTTCGCTAACACGTTCCTAAGTCTTGAATGTTTAATTTTTAAACTTACTTTAGGGCAGTCGCAAACTTTTCTATTTATTGTATACAGTGTTGGATAAAACAAAAGGTGAATTCCTAAATAACACATCAACAAATTTTGTATACTGAGCTTTTAGTGATTCACTGATTAATGTTTGTCGCCGTAGTAGTCTAGTTGTGTTGCCTCATCAGATGTGAGATCATGCTTCAAACCCCAAATCAAACATTACGGAAAATGAAAAATATTTCTTTGAGCTTTCAGTGATCCAACTCACATCCGAATTCTTACAAAATTAATGGAATTCTGCATTAATGTTTGTCGCCGTAGTTTAGTTGTGTTGTTTTTTTAGACGTGAGGCCATGGTTCAAACTACAGGTCAGACATCACCAACAAAACGAAAAATGAAAAATATTTCTTCGACGACTTCCTCTCAGCAGATTTATGGCAAAAACTCTGAGAGTAAATTTAATTGCCATGGAAAGTTTCATGCTCCTTGATGCATTCTGCCCCATCCAGATGATACAACCAGCTAAGATAATTGACTCCTGATAAAAAACCAAAAATATATAAATGTTCGCCTTTCGCAATTAGTACAGGCCTTCTGCTACTAATCTGATCTGTGCAAATCTCGGGCACATTATCTGCCTGATGCTCTGCTATTCCTGCCGTCGTGAGTCGACTTTAAACTGTAAGTTCCGCCACCCCTGTGTAAAATTAGTACACACAACATGAGTGGTGTCAGAAGCTAGGCCGTAATATTGATTGAAGGGTTGCAATGGCCAATTGTGTGTATGTATAACGAATAATGAGGTCACGAAAATTTTTACAATATTTTTCACGTTAGATACAGGAGTAATTTAAATTTTACAGGCTACGTGGATTGCTTAGTTAGTCATTACAATCCTGTAGGCATGATCACGACTTAACTTTTTACACCACCCATGCTGTGTTTTTATTTTATTCATAGGTGGTGGTACCTACAGTCTAAAGTCAACTTCTAAAGAACTGGTTTTTGACAAACTTTCCATTGCACTTTTATTTTACTCTCAGAGCTTTTGTGCTAGAAGACTGCTGAGAGGAAGTCTATCAAAGAAATATTTGTTTCATATATCATCTGTTTGAGATGTCAGAGATAGAGGTTGAACTATAGGCTCTCGTTTCATAAGCCCACACACTGCCTACACTGGACATCTATTGCGATAGACATTCGAAGTTATCGTCCCGCTTACGTACTATGTGCTCGAAATCCAATATTCATTTAAATTAGTTTAGTTTCGAAGTCTTTCCTAGTTTTGAAGCTTTTGATTCTTTTTAAACTTGATGTACACCAATTATTTATATGCAACCATTAAAAATTAATAATTATTGGGTTGTTCGGAAAGTAATTTCTTTTTTTTTTTTTTTGTGGAAATGAAAGACAGTCAAGTCAGTCAAGTGGTCATAAGCTGTGTATTTAATAAATCAATCCAATCTATCACGTGTTGTTATTCGCCGGTTCCCATCAACTAATGCCTTTTTTGCGACTCTATCAGCTTCAACCGGCCTTCCCGACTGTGGTGCATCATCGATATTAATATTGCCGGATCAAAATTTAGCGAACCAGTTCTGGCACTGGCGTACTGTCAACACACCTTCTCCATACACATCGGCCAATTTCTTTCAGGCTTGTACAGTATTTTTACCCTTTCTGTAGTAAAACAGTAAGATATGTCGAAAATGCTGCTTATCGCTCTCCATATTTAAAAGGGCACCAACCAAAAACTACTGCGTAGAATTAAATAGAATTTTTCACACACAAGCCTTGCTTAAGTGTGAAGTTGGGTGTAAACAAATGCAATTAAATCTTCTTTAGGGAAAAAACGAAATTACTTTCCGAGCAACCCAATATTAGTAACACATGGACGTATTATTTGTACCACAAAAAGATTCAAAAGATATTAAAAAAGTGCACAAAATCAATTGGTTGTTGTGGAGATCTTACAAGAATAGATAATTTTGTGAAAATTTGTGTGTTCTAATTATGTCTTCCGCCACTGTATATATATATATATATATATATATATGAAATGTATTAAAATGCTTGAAGTGGTTTTTGGTTTATCATTTCAGGAAAGGCATAAACCCACCTGAATATTAAAAACGTATTTTCTAGGATTTTATTGATGCATTACTGCCTTGACTTATATACCCGCAAAAGTTGTTATAGCTGCCTGTAGAAAAAGGGTACATAGAAGCAAATTATGGCCAAAAAGGTTAGATTATCTGAATTCAAAATTTGATTTTATTAATTAAGTTTTTTGTGCTGTAAAATTTGCGATTCCTAAAAGCTCATGCCATATATTTATAAAAAGAGAGAGGAGAGAGATAAAGCAGTTAGGGTTCAACTGATTAAAACAATTCTATGCAGACATAAACGGTTCAGCATGGCTTCGGTAGTGGCAATGGTAGTGTCGGCACCACGCGTGTGCACTTTGGAATTTATTGATGAAATAATGATTATGAGAGGGTATTTAAACATTCTAAAGAAAAATGCACCTAAAGTGCGGAAGAATTAAAAATTCGTAATGATTATTACTTCAAAAAGTCATTGAGTCTAATCATTCTACTGTTAACGTGTGATTTTATTTCCCTATCAAAGTCCCCACAGGGTTAATACTCTTGCAAAAAGTGCCGATATGACTCCAAGAGAGTATTTAGGAGATTATTTGGAAGAAAGTTTACGTAAGCGCTAAGCTTCGAACTATATTCAACTGAAAAATTTGCTCATGAGAGCATAGCGGAAAATATTAACAGAAAACGTTAAATAGAGTACTTGAGCTTAAGCCATTTCCTACAAAACATTTCCTACATTTTAATATATTGGGCATTTGAATATTAAATTTACTCTGAGTTTTTCTTGTAGGTACCTACACTTGTGCGGCGCAAAAATTTCGATTCACCAGAAAATTTCCCTTATTTTTATTATGGTTGTTGAAAAACATTACAATTTTTTTTTACAACAAAATACGAACAAATTAACAAAATTAATATGAAAACCATCAATTATTTGAACAAAGTATTGCTTAAATTTCATGAAATTGATTAAATATATTGGGGCTAAGCCTAGGCTTTTGCTGTCCACTGTATAATTTATTCCTCTAAGCAGCTTCTCCCAAGTGGTAAAGTGTGCTTAGGGTTATTGTCGTGCAGAAACGTTCCACGTTAATCGCAAATGTTTATATGGGCATGGTTGTATTGTATTTTCTGTACAGTTTTTGTAAAGATGTAGTTCCACTCTTGAAGTGGAAACAAAAGTTATGCATATAAAACCACCAAATTTTACTGACTCTAACGTTGTAATTAAGTTTCATGACACAAATTGTCTGCATAATAGCAGCAGCAACAATGATACATGCGTCACGCTAATAGAACTTGTGACATTTTACAAATATCTGGGAGTCTACGTTGATAATAAATTTAAATGGAATATGCATGTCGATTATCTCCAAAAGAAGCTGAGGAAAGCCGCCTACATGCTATATCATCTAAGCAATTGTGCCACCTATGATGTATTAAGGCAGGCGTATTTCGCAATTGCAGAGTCGCACATTAGGCATGGGATTGCAGCATGGGGAAGTGCTACCCACTGTAGATTACTACAAAAAACTCAGGATCGACTATTAAAAATTCTAAAAAAAAATCAACGCTTAAACATAAAGAATAATAATTACACTGCGAGCAACATCATCAATAATAATAGCATGGTCAGCAACAACATAATTAGCAACAACAGCTTCATTAACAACAACAGCAGCATCATCAACAACAGCAACAACAATTTTAATAACCATACAAATAACAGTATCAATACCTACAACATACACAGTAACAACCATAGGATCAACATTATCGATACCAACAACTTCTTGCACAACATCTACACAAACAACAGCAACAGAATCTACAACAATGACAGTCATAACAGTACCAATAGCAACAATATTAGTACCCGCAACTACAACAACAATAATAATATCGCCAATGGATCCAGATACCTCAATAACAACAACAGAATAGTCAACAATACAGTTCAAAATAGTAGCCTAGCAAAGGAGCAGCGTATATTAAATATTAAATCTATTTTTTATACAACATTAGCAACAGAATTCTATAATGATTCAAGGTTTCTCAAAAAGATTGATCATCAGCACAACACGAGGCGAAGAGCGAGAGGTAGATTTAAAACTGGTAGCTTCCATAATAATTATGGCAAAAACACATTAGAAGTAACTCTGCCAAAAATTTTCAATATGTTACCAATAGAACTTTTAAATATTCAGTACAAACAAAAAAGGAAAAAACTTTTGAAAAACTTTTTCGTAAGCTCGCAAGATTAACTTATGTTATTTCATTATATTTTGTATAATTTTCACTTTTTTTTTTTTCCATTTAGTTAGTATTTTATTATTTACTTTTTATTTTTTTCTTCTATTTATAAATATCACTTTTAGTGGCAAAACCTATTTATTTAATACTTCTGCAGACAAGCTATATTGCTTCGCGGAACTAGTAATTAATAAATAGTAATGAATTAATAATTTTAGTTTCTTATTTTTTATTTTATTTTAATTTTGTTATTATTTCGATATTTATTGTTATAATTTTAAATTGTAAACCTAATACAAGTTGTATAAAACATGAAGTAAATAAAAAAAAAAAAAAAAAAAAAAAAAGAAGTCGCCGTAGTCTAGTAGGTAGTGTGTTGGCTTATTAGACGCAAAAGCCTGGGTTCGAGCCCCAGGCCAGGCATCAAAGACAAAAATACAAAAAGTATTTTTTCGGCGACTTCCTCTCAGTAAATTTCTGGCAAAAACTCTGAGAGTAAATAAAAATTGCCATGAAAAGTTTCTCAATAAATAAAAATCTGTCGTTCGGAGTCGATTTTAAGCTGTAGGTCCCACCGCTCATGTATAAAATTAACACACACAACATAAGTGGTATGAGAAACTAGGACGTTGTACAATGGGCCAATTCGACCTCCGGGTACTATACTTGTTTTAATTGACAAATACACGTCCTCCAACCTAATCTAACCCAACCTAGTTCCACTCTTGAACTGCATCCTGAGAAAGCTTTATTTAACCTTCGTCTAGTAGTACTAGTTGATATATTTTATATATTCTGCAAATTTCTTGGCTGTGGCTTTACGAAGTTTGCGGCTCAGGATATATTATTTGGGATTCGAAATGTATGAAAATATTGCAAATTTTGCATTTTTATTCTAGACCAACAAAGTAACTGTGAAACTTCATTTACTATCTTCCCGGCTCCGGATAGTAATTACCAATTAAGTCGTCGTAGTCTAGTAGGAAGTGTTTGGCTTATTACACGTGAGGCCACGTTTCAAACCCCACGCCAGGCATCTCCAACAAAAAGAATTATGAACAAATATTTCGTCGACGACTTCCTGTAAGCAGATTTCTGCCAAAAACTCGGAAAGTAAATAAAATTGTCATGAAAAGCCACTCAAAAATCTTTCACTAGGTGTCAACATTAAACAGTGAATTTCGCCACTCATGCATAAAATTAACACACGCAACATAAGTGGTTTCAGAAGCTAGGTCGTATACTGGCTGAATGGTTGTAACGATCAATTATGTGTGTATGTATGTAATTGCCAATAAATAAAAAATGCCAATAAAAAGCAACTTAAATCAGATATTAACAATACATTGTTACAATAGCTATGTCCACTTGAAAAGAAACATTTTTACTAAACAATGACTTATTTTGTTAGAAAATTGGAAGGATTAGAATTATAAAGCTGGAATCAAGTGTTGAAGGAATCATACTTAACTTTCCAGTGCAAAAGCCCCTATGAAATATCAAGAAATCATTTACAAAACCGAACAAATGAAATATCATACTTACATACTTTAAATTATATGTCCACCACTGTATACTCTAGGTTATGTATTCGTTAAATTAACTTGTAAAGTCCGTAATATAGTGAAATATCCATTATCCCCAAACTTCTTGCTTATCAATACGTATGTCTGAATGTGATAAATGTATTGAACTAATGTGGGAGTGTTCATTCATTTATTTACTTGCGATTGCCTGTGAAACGACTATGATAATGTGTGTGGAAAGATTTCAAAGTTAATTTGTTATTTAACTCATATCACATACATACTCGTACGTGTTTATTTCTTTTATCCTTTTCTGTTTACATCGTCTATTCCTATACAAATCTCACATGAAATCTAAGTGCTTTTATAGCCGAAAGATAATTGTGTTTGAAGTCATATGAAGGCATAAATTTATGGAAGGATTAGAAATTGACTTTTAAGGGTAAACAAAAGTCAAAATTCGCACCTAAATCCATTTTATATTAAAACCAAAGTTCATGCTTTTATCTCTAAACTAAACTATTTGATAAATGTCAGTGAAACAGAAATAAAGTTTTGCAAAGAAATGTGAAAACTGTATGTGAAAAAGGTTCAGAGTTTTATATTTAAGTTCCTATACCCTATCCGCTGAAGTAAAGATAGTCTGTTGCATTGAAATAATAAATTACGAAGTGGAGTATAAGAGAGATACAGTGGATATTATTTTATAAAGGGCGTCTAACGTATTGTGATTCTAGAAATGGAAATAAATTCATATAATTGAAATATAAATATGATTTTTCATATGATTCTTTGATATTTTAGCACGAATTTTTCAACGGATAAGATCTCTTTTACACTTGACTCCTTCATTATTTTTTATTCTATTAAATGTTCTTACAAAATAAGTTATTCTTTAATTAAAGTGTTGTATTTCAAGAGGACATATGGTTGAATTATTTTTAGTTTTGCTTAGGGATGCTCATTTACTCATAAACTTTCGATGCTAACGTGCTTTTGCCAATCTAGCTGGACAAAAGTCGTTTTTTTGAGTTTCAATTTGAGTAAATATTTGTATCCAATATGAAAGAGCATTTGTTATAAAATAAGAAAATACAAAAACTTTGCCTTATTTGTCAACAATAACATTATAACGGTACTTTAGACTTGTATATTTTTGAGTGAATTATAAACAACAAACACAGTTACTTGTAACTTTTTATTGGAATAGAATTTTTTTTAAGTTTTTTGTTTGTTTTGAAGCGCAACTTATTCGCTGTTAATATCACGGGAATTTACTTTTAGAACCTCGAAAACTATTTTCGTTCTATTTCATTTAAACAATTACAAAAACATTTTTTTCTTCATAACGGTTCAACACCAAATTAGTTTTTTACGAACGTCTAAAGTACCTACTTTAAGGCACATATAAATTTATCTGGGGAAATTTGCCGTAACTGACACTAATATAGATTTAATAATCAGAGTTTTAATAACATCTTATCCATATATAAACAGTTTGCGAAGACCTCTTGTATATAAAAAAGCAGTATTGCCCCTGAGGTACTACATTTATTGTAATTTCCAGAAATACTAGAGGAAAACTATGAATTTTAACATTTAATTCTTACTTTAATTTATGCTGTGTGAAATATAATAGTAGCGCTGTATTAAAAATATTTTAGTTAAGTAAAAAAATTAATTTTTATTCCATTTAAAAAAGTTTGTTATTACATTTTATTGCCACCAGTCTAAACTATTGAAAAATAAAAATACTTCAAGACAAATATTATTTTTCCAAAGAAAACGATGCTAAATTGTTAAAAACTAAATTTGGCGTGCAAAAAAATAGTAGTAGCATTAGAAAACGTATCTGCAAAAAAAAAAAATGTTGTCACAAGTGATTACTTTTTTATGTTATTTTGTTAGATAGACCTTAATATTTAGTTGAAAAGCCCTTATTGGCTATTACAGCTGCGCAACGCCGAGGGATTGAGTCAACTAAAGATCTGCACCTCTTGATAGGAATACTTTCCCAAGCTGACCTCACTGACGCCCACAACTGCTTTACATTTCCCGGGTTATCTTTAAAAACATCTTTTTTTACATCGCCCCAAAGATATTCAATGGGATTTAGGTATGGGGACTGCGCCGGCCATTCTAATACCTTAATTATATTTTCAGAAAACCAATTTTTTGCCATTATACTGGTATGTTTGGGATCGTTGTCCTGTTGGAACACCCATTTAAGCCGCATATTATATTCTGCATAAGGAAGCATGACAGTTTTTAAAATTTCCACATACATTGAGGAGTCCATGTTGCCTTTAATTCAAAATATGGGTCCAATATGCCCAAAAATTAATCATAAGCTGTGGGGAAAACGACCCAGTTGTTCCGATAAAGAACGGAAGGTAATACTCAACCAGAAAGAAAGTAAATGATGGTTCCCAGTTACTTGGTTATTCTAGAAGAAAAAGTAATAATCTAATGAAACATTAGTATTTAGTCAGCCGAAAATTTTGCCCATGGGAATTAGATGGAAAATGGTTTGCATAGCATCCGGTTAATCATCCTCGTTATTCCAGATATACCATCAAAACAATTAATTATGATGGAGGAAACATTATGGTGTGTGGTCCTTCTTGTCGGCATGGTATGGGATCAATTTTGAGATTCATTTCAAGAATGGATCAACATGTTTGCAAACACAAACAAGTTTAAAAAACATACCTATTCAGGCGACGAATCCAAAACTTCTATGGTAAGTATGTCGTCCTGTTAACCAACAGTTAAACAATATCTTAATTCCAGATATACCATTATACATAGATTGATTATTATAAGCCTTCAGCGAGGATTACGATACCTAGTTTCTCACACCTCTTAGGTTGTGTGTGTTAATTTTATCCATCAGTGACGGGAACTACAGTTTAAAGACGATTTCGAACGATAGATTTTTAAGAAACATTTTCATGGCAAATTTTATTTTACTCTCGGAGCTTTTGACAAAATTCTGCTGAGAAGTGGCCGAAATATTATTTTTTTATTTTGTGGCCAGCTCAATCTCATGATCTCAATCCAATTTGAAGTTGAAAAGATAATGGTAGAAAAAGCTCAAAAATTCTGATTATTTGTGGCAAAATGTGTTTGAGAGCTTTTCCCCGATCTCTCTGTCAGCCTTTAGTACAAAGTTTGCCAAATTGATGTGGAAATGTTATTAACAATAAAGTTTACCTCACGAAATATTAGTGGTAAGAACAAACAACTAAAAAATAAAGCTTTAAAAATAAAACTAGTAAGTGTTTTAGTTATGAGGTCGGCCCAATAAAACTTTTTTTAAATATTTTTTCTTTACAAAATTGTAATTTGTCTTAACAACTATACTGAAAACTGTTTAAAATTTAGGAAATAAAATATTAAAATATTTTATTTGAAAATATAATGAATAAAATCTTAAATTAAAATCATTATGAATGGTTTAATTATATGGCCACCACTGTAAATACGATTTTTTGGGGTTTGTCCAATCTGTGTACATTCTTTATTCAAAGCAAACATATATGAATTCCTTTAATGAAAGGAAATTAATTATTTTATAACTCAAACGAATGTATTTGAAATTCTTTGATCAAATTAGTTTGCAAATATTTTTCGTCTGTGTTTTCTATTTAAAGCCCTAAATGCCAATTGTTTATGTAATGCTCAGAAAAAATAGTTTTTTAAATTCTTTTTTGTGTATTATCCAAGGTTAAAATTTTATTTGAGTTGCTGAAAGTGAACAAAGTAAGCAATCATTAGCAATTAATCAGCTTTAGGTGGAGTATCTCAAATAAACCTCACATGATAACAGAAATCAGAAAGCTAGAACATATCCAACGCTGTCAAGATTTGCTGTATATTTGTGCAAAAACGAAATACAACCTCCTCTCCCTTGACCTGTGCAAGATAAACTGGCCTGATAAAACCTAGAATCACTGTCGTACTTACTAACTACTCTGTTAAATAAATTTGTATCCAATCGCTCATATAGTAGAATAATTAAATTGCGGAGATTTTAGATCCAAAAGGCCATTAGCTACACTTTGACGGAATTTGCATATGTATGCTGATGTTCTTCTTTGAAGCTTCCTTATAAACAATATGCGCATTTGCTATTGAGAGGCCAAGTAAAAATTCAATTGCCAATCTATACCAGCTTTTCCTTTATTATATTTAGTGATAGCAAACGGTTTTTTCGTTTTTTTGTTCTACTAGTTGATGGCATATTTGGATCATATTCTTGATATGAATCGGATATTATCACTGGAGCATGCTGACATCTCGATTATCCTTCCATTTGAGTACTACTATTCCGTTTTCATCTTCTTGAGCCACCTTTTTTAACTGCAGAATTCATCACTTCTTTTTGGCAAATATTACTTATTGGAGTGGAGAGTGCTGCTTATTTAGCATTGAGCGAGCGAGTTCGTAGCTGGTATAACAATTGTTAACGTACGACCTTCTCCTTTCAATTCATTGATTAGTGAGAAGTCAACTTCTCTTACCACAATAGCTGATTTACCAGAATATATTTTCATTGACCACGTAAATCCTTCAGTAGAGCAAAGTCTAAACACTTTTATACTATATGGATGAGCTTTATTGGGAATATATTGTCGGAACACAAGTCTGCCTCTGCAAGGAATCAGTGTTTTATAATTTAACGATATTTTTTCCTGGTACATAAACTTTTTGGTACCGCATCTGGAACATTTCTAACAATGGTTGGATTTTTCCAAGTCGATCACCTGGTATTATCTGCAAAGTGCATGAAGCACAGTAGCAACAAAAAACGATTTCGGGATATTGTTTTTCCAGGAATGTTAAAGTTAAATAGGTTATCTCTTGACCAATAATCTGAAAGAGACCCAACTCTCACCAAAAAAATCCATAAAAAAAGTCCCAGAAGATTATTAATAAGAAGGTTTGTTGTCGGTACCCATTGTTTTCTTCTCGAAGATCTAGTTACGGTGGTTTTGTTCAAAATCTGTTGTGCGTATTGGTTGGTTTCTTTGACAATTAAATCAATTATATCAATGTCTACAAATGGCAAATATGTATCCAAATAGGAAATTTTCCAGTAATTGTAAAAGTCTTTTGACGTGATGAGAATTCAGTCCAATTGACTTCGGTATTCAACATTTCTGCGTCTGCTGTTGAACTATCTTCTTCTGCTTCGTCTTCCGTATTGATACCATCTTCAAACAACATGTCATCGATTTCCACTGGATCTATATCAGGCTCAGAGTCAGAATCAAAAACCGCCGGTATCCAATCAAAATCATCATTATTTGGAAAATCTTCAACACTCTCCATCAAGGCTTCCAATATTTTCTTTTCGCTTAACTTTCGTTCCCACAAATGCGAAATGATTGCAAATTAAAAAAGAAAATATAAAAAAAAAAATAATTAAAAAACAAGAAAAAAGCATCCTAGGTTTTTTTACGACAGCGATTTTTCCAAATGCATACGTCGCGACGCGTCGTGCAGTGCCACGTAGTACAGAAATGTACGACACAAAAAAGCCTATATAAAATAAAAAGCAAGGGCCAGAATGGACTGGGGTATCTCAGAAATCGATTTTTATCACTAATACACTCAATTAACAAAAAAAAATGTTTGGCCTCCTGGGAAGGATTTCTTCAAAACCGCTTGGTACTCAATGTGTTATGAGATTACTGTGTTTGCTGTGTTGTATTTATAGTGTTTATAGCCATAGTTATAATTAAGAAGCTCATAGAAGAGCTCATTATAGGCAATGTGCGACTTTTAATTCGTTTTCTCGATTTCTGCATGGTTAGGCCTGTCGTCTGTTGTTGCTACAGTAATCTGGTCCTCCCAAACTTTTTGTTTCTTGGTTACAACCTTTTGAAAATGTTCTACTACTCTATCAGACTATTAGCGTATCAGCGACATACTTGTCTTTCGTTAAGCACATACTTCGAACATTTTCTTAAAGATAGTGGAGCGAGAATAGATACAATTCCAATAGCGTTCCCAAGTAGAATGCATACATACATAATTGATCATTACAACCCTTCAGGCAGAATTACGACCTAACTTCTCACACCACTTATGTTGTGAGTACCATAAAAAACAGACAAGCGGCGTTACATCGAACGATATTCATTGATATTTAGCTTGTAATGTCTTCGCTCCAGACATGATAGTTTCGCTGAATAACGTAGCCAGATATGCGCTTCATCACTAAACACAAGTATTTGATTAAAATGTTCATCTTTGTTCAGTATTTTATACGCAATAACTTTAAAACCAATATTAGTGTGAAACTGGTTAATCACTGAAAGTAATAACAATTGAAATGAAAGTAAAATGAACGAATTTGAATTTTTTTTTTCAAAATTAATTTTGAAGTGTTGTTGTGAAGTTAAACGATTCATGATAAATAAAATAAAAGCTTCACACATTACTTATGTCGTGTGTTTTAATTTTTTTCATAAATGACGGGACCTACAGTTTAAAGTCGTCCGCGAACGACAAATTTGGACAAACTATTCATGGCAATTGCCAAAAATCTGCTTTCGTTTCCTTCCAGATGTCTGACGTGGGGTTCGAACCGACACACTACCTACTAGACTACGGCGACTATCGAGGGATTACTTATAATTTTTAATATTCAGTAACAACGAACACTCTGTTAACAAAAACTACATAAACTGAGCAATCAACAACAATATGATTACGTTTCCACCCAAAAGCATAAAAACCAATTTTGGTTTTACACGAAAATTTAATTGCGAAACTTTCCGTCTAAACGACTTTTATGCCACGCCTCTAACAAAAATAATAATGGCCATTTAAAATACAAAGAATATATTTGTTGCGTATTTAAGGCAATAAAGAAAATCTGCTGATTCTTCAATATTCCATTCCAGCCTCCACAAATATTATTTACTTCACTTTACTTATTCCATGTTTTATTAGCATGTGTTGCATGGAAATCATAAATCTTTATTTAATGTTTACCAAAATGTTTTAAATGTTGCAAAAAAAAAGTAAAAATAATTTATTTCAGCAGTAACTACAAACAATAAATTTTTTATTTGAACACAAGTATGTAGATTTTTATTTATCGATAGCTTTAGAAACTTTATGCTACAACACACAACTGAAATAGAATTAGCCGAACGTTCATGAAATAGGAACATACTGTTACGAAAATGGAAAAATCCAGATACTGATGTTTTGCTTTTCCATGGTTTAACATTAAAATCAAAAACAATAAACTTGTTAACAAATTAAAAATAATAAACAAAAAATAAAAAATGATAAACAAGTAAACAAAAATATAAAGTAGAAGTCCATTAGTCCGGCATTCAATAGTCCGGAATGCCCGATAGTCCGGCATCGCTCCGGAAAATTTTAAAAATTTTGGTTTTCTCCAAAAGTGTGCTTTAAAGCAAA
The DNA here is from genome assembly GCA_932273835.1 of Sarcophaga variegata. Lineage (NCBI taxonomy): Eukaryota > Metazoa > Arthropoda > Insecta > Diptera > Sarcophagidae > Sarcophaga > Sarcophaga variegata. Next base: position 29,756,089 of record OW026358.1, on the reverse strand, counting down.
TAAAAACGCTTGAGAGCTATTCGAAAGTTTTCGAGGTAGTTCGGGATCATCCGGAAGCGCTCGGTATTGTTCGGAAATAATTAGCAGCTGGCTAGTCACAGCTGTCACAACAAATTCAGGTGCAATGCAGCTACGTTAATCAATCACGAAATTTGTTTGTGCGTTTTTGTTTTGTGTCCTTTCACTTCGCAGTAAACGTAACATTTGAAGCTGTTTATAAAAAAGTGAGTTTCGTTCTAATTGTACAGTCACCATGTTTTCAAAACCTAAGCCTTCGAGTTCAAAAGAAGAGAAACGAAAACACATCATTATTAACATTGTAGTAAACCTCAGTCTATTCAAAATCTTGAAGAAAGTGAGTCAAATGGCGAAAGAAGAAAAAATCAGCTGGGCAGAACCTGCGGAATCACTAAAGACTATCTCTTTTGCTGAGGCTGGTACTAGCTACAGTGCTTCAGAAATTATTGATTTCCATATCAATAGAAATAAATTTTATACTAAACGCCAATAGTCAAGGAAACAAAAAGGCATTCGTGCCTTTTTCAAGTGACTTTTTCTAAGTGAAATAGGTTTCCAGTACGTGTACAGACTTACATTATATGAAATGTAAAATTATAAATAATTGTTCTTATAATTACCGCCCGATAGTCCGGAATTTTTGATAGTCCGGCACCGAGCCGGTCCCGAATGTGCCGGATTATCGGACTTCTACTGTACCAACAAACACTACAAGAATAAATGTAAACAAAATACACAAACAACGATAATGAATCAACGATGTTTACAGTCAGTGTTGTGTGAAGACGCGGTATGTTTGAAGAGAGTAATCGTGGTTTGAAGATCTCTGTTACAAAGATCATTCGAACAAATGTTTAATAATTGTTATTGTTTATGCAAAAGAGTGCAAAGAGGAACAACAAAAAAAGCAGTTGTTGTTGTTTACATCAAGTTGTGCGAACAATAAAGAATTTAATTAGAACTAAACACAAATTTATTTTTATTTTATTTGCAATCTATGAGCTCATATTTTAAACGTAAAGTAATTTTAGTAAGTAATGCTTTTAATATTAATATTAAAATTAATTAATATTTTAATATTAATTTTAATAATAATCTGAAAATCTAGATAGGAAATGTAGATGCACATTAGGTTGTTACTGATGGGAAGGATGTGTTCGATTTCATTCAAGCAACAATCATAGTGTTTAGTTACATACATATATACATACATAATTGTTCTTTACAACCATTCTAGTACCAAAATAAGTGTAATGACCCATTGGGACGGTTGTTTGAATTCAATTACTTGTGGAAGATATCCTTGTTTTTTATTTAAAAAAATTTATTTTCTCTAAAGTTTATTTTGTGTATTTGTATTTTTATATATTTATTTACTTATTTTCTTCTCTTTGTTTTATTTTTTATTTACATTTAATGTCGTTTGAATTTAATTATGACTCAGGATATAAAAATACACATGGACGCTAAGAATAAGAGAAGATTTTCATCAACAATTAAGAAAACAAACAAAAACAAGATACGTTTGATTGATTTATAAAGTAAAATCACTATTTGCAACAACTTAAGTACATGTATACGAGTACAACATTTTCCATTTCCTTCTACTTATTATTTTACAAATAAATTCTCAATTTTGTTACTCAAACCTACAAAAACTTATTTGCCGAAGAAGTAAAATTAAACCATTAACAAGATTTACTAAAGGTTTCTAAAGTACACTTATTTAAAACCATAATTTCATTGTAATTGCAACTGTTTTCGTGTAATTGCTGTAGCAAGCCAATTTTCTCACATTTTACTTCAATTCTTTAAATAAACCGGCATCAATCAATTAACTTACATTGTGTACCTTAAGGATTCAAAATAAAACTCAGTTTATTTTACAAGATTTTTATTGGAATTGGCAGGATAATAAGAAACTGTAGTAGGGTGAACTTTAGAAGTAAAATGAAAAGTTGTAAATAAAAAATCGAAAAGTTCTCGTTTCTTAAGAAACAATCGTAAAAATGGAAGAATAAACTCAACAAAAAAAAAAATATTAAGACCATTTGAAATATAAAATGAATAACGAATTCAAAGACATTCGCTTGACCGTAGTAGTTCTTTTTAAGTGATAATTGTTCTAATTTAAATTTCATACTTTTAGTTTTTAGCAGGAAGTGAGGTCCAGCGAAATGTAGGACCACGGTTCAAGCCCTAAGTCAGACATCTCCAACAAAACGAAACTTGAAAAGCACTTCGTTAATATCTCTCAGTGGCAAAAACTCTAAGATTAAATAAATTTGCTATGAAAAGTTTCTCAAAAAAAATCTGTTGTTCGGAATCGAGTTTTAATCTGTAGGTCCATAAGTGGTGTGAGAAGCTAGGTCGTAATCCTAACCGAAGAGTTGTAGTGACCAATTATGTATATACAGTGAGCGCCATAAGTGAGTCAACACTTTTGTTCTTAAGTATAAAACAGTTTTGTTCTTAAGTATAAAAAAGTTCCTTTATCATGAATTGTTGTTTTTGTTTTAACATTTTATAAGTAATAAATAAACGTTTTTATTTTGGGAAATTTATTCGACTATTCTCATTTACTTTTCTCGCTATCCTAAAAAATGAATTATTTCAGTGGTGTTTAGTCACTTTTGGCGCTCAGTGTATATCCTAACGAACTCACTACTTACTAGAATAAGGTGACTAATCGAACTTAGATACAAGTAGCATCGATGTATTTCAGCCGAATTGGTTTGAAAATTTGGACAATCACAGTTTACGGTATCAAAAACCTTGCTGGGAGTGTAAAAATGCGATTAATAATTACTCAGGTATGGAGCAGTTCGCTTTATATTGGTACCTAGGAGTGATCGGAAATAGGAATAATGATAAAGTATTGCATTGAAGACCAAGCTGAGAAAGTAGACAAAAATTGTATATCCTCTATTGTGGAACATTAACAAATTACCGAGATACTCTGGTTCGATTCTGTTGGGTGAAAAACCGTCATAAAGAAGACTTTGGCACACTGATAAGCGTTCTTACAAGACACACCACTTAACTTGTACAGGTAAACTTAATAAGCGCTGTAGATAATAATAAATGCTGTACATGGAACAATATATGTCATTGCCCAACTTCCATGAGAATCAGATTTCAATATTTTAGGAAAGATCTTTACTGACACTTAATTTTGTTTATAATTTTAATGCTAAACGATGTTAAAGCAAAACAGCATTTCCATTTTCATAACAATATTTTTTAATATAATTATAGATTTTTGTTTTTAATAATATTTATTATGTTAAATTATTTTTAAAGTTATTATTTTTCTAATTTCTCAAAATTTGTTATGTCTATAGTATATCCTCAGCAGGATTATTAAATAAGATAATGTTTTTTTTAGTGATCTCACAAAACACACTGAAAATATTACAACTAAATTAACAGATGTAGCTTCAACTAGGCAGCCGTTATCAATATCAAAAGCTAGATACTATAAAATGGGTAATGAAGGATACGAACAACTACGAAATTTAATCATTTTTCATTTCTACTCCACTGTAATACGTTTGAACGTGTATGCTATATGAATATGTTTAGAAACTTTTTAGGAAGGTAGTAAAGTTTATGTGTGTAGTCGCCATGTGCTTCTTTAAGTGTGAATTTCAATGGAATCTTATCTATAATGTCTTCACACGATACGGAAAAGTTTGAAACCATAAAAACCTAACGCTTTTTTCACATGATATATGAAAAGTTTTTCTCAATGTTTGTTGAGAATGAAATGAAAAGAACAAAGAATTGTATCCTTAATTTATGTATGTATATATATCGCTAAGGTGTATGGTAACTCAACCGCCTGGGTAAGGATATTTTGTGAAATACGTTTTGGGCAGAAATGGTGCTGCAGGTATATGGGCGTTTAAGATGGTAGTAGACAAAGTATATGTATAGTTGACTTTAGTAGATATTACTAACCTGAAAGTGTGTGTCTTAACCACACAAACAAACATATGAAACAGATTTCCAAGGGAAGAATAAAAATTGTCTATTCACCCTGAGTTCACATTAAATATTGTTGTTTTTCTTTGTCGCCTACAAAAATTAGAATACATTCCTGTTATTGACAAAACTTTTTCTATTAATCCTTATTGATTTAGTCCAGGACAATATTTATATCCTACAGTGGAGCTTTAGAGCCATGCAAGACAGAGAGGTGTCTCATATTTGTGAATTGAGCTAAGTAGGAGAACATTTTATATATTTCCGAGCGAAACCATGGGCTATACTTTAGTGAAGTTCAAATAGTTGTTAATGTTAATGATCCTTTTAATGCTAAAAAACCAGAACTTTTAAAAAAATTTTGCTTATGTTGATTGTAATAGAATTCATCACAATATTTAAATGAAGTTATCGTAGTCTAGTATGTAGTGTGTTAGCTCATTAGACGTGAGGCCATGTTTCAATTCCTTGCTCTGACATCTCGAACAGAAGAAAGATGAAAAAATATTTCTTAGGCAACTTCCTCTCAGCAGATTGCCATGAAAAATTGTTTTAAAAATCTATTGTTTGAAATCGACTTTAACTGTAGGTCCAGCCGCTCGTGCATAAAACTAGATCGTAATCCTGCCAAAAGGGTTCTAATGACCAATTTACTAAGTAAGTAAGGATCGTTGGATTAATTAAGCAATTTTTAATTTCTTCAATACAATTTGAATATTTTCCGTTCAACGAGAGGATTTTTATGTCTTAAACCATACTTGTCGATCAAAATTTTTGGACTACCTTTCTCATTCCAGCGTTGATAAGTCACCTAAAATATGATATTTGGTGAAGAATTTTACTTTTTTTTATATAGTAAGCGATAGAACACATCGAACACCGAACACATCGACTTACAACCATAAACTCTGACAAAAACTATCAATTTAAAAACCCTACAATAAAATCTCATTAAATATGAGCAACGATATGTCTTCATGCGTATTACATGAGCATATTTATGTAATATATTCGAAACCACTTCTTAATGTAAGTATGTTCATACATATTTGAAAAGAATTCAGTCGTTTTATTTAAAATTTATTACTTATTGAATATTATTTATTGAATCCTATACAAATTTGTATGCGTGCAGTGGTGTTCAAAAAGTTAGGAGTGCAATGCAATAAAATCCAAAGTTTCATTTTGTGAGAAACTATCCTAGTTTTTATATTCGATTTACTTACTAATACATATGTCTGCTAATGTTTATAAAATTTCTAAACTTTATTTTATTTTTCTTAAGGAAAGAAATAAATTCAAAAACAAATTCAGTGTTCAAAATATTAGAAGCGTCAACGAACTGCAAAATGTATACAAATTAAAATATAAAATTATTAAAGAGCAGTTAATTCATTACCTATATTTGAAAAACCTCCTTACATAGCTTTAAAGTTATTTGCTTTCACGCTTTTTCAATTATGTTTCATAAGTCGCTTGAATTTGACGCCATTTTTTTCTTCATCTTACTTTTAACGTCTTCCTATAGGAAGATGGGATTAATATCAGGAGACTGATCAGGTCACAACCTTACTTCAACCTTATTGGACCAAGAAATTAGTACCTGGTAAAAGTAAGCATATGTACCATAAGGTGCACATATGTGAACAAAGGATCTCAAGAGGTTAAACAGATATAAAATTATCTATATTTTAATCACAAGACGATTAAGGGCCATTATTACAACTCGCCGTTAACAAAAGGCAGGATTTAAACCGGTAGATAACTTGATTTTCATTATTATGAGTACACAATAAGATAAAAGTGAGCGTTAAGCTCCTACCTTTAACTTTATCTTTGAACTTGCCATATTATACATATATATTATTTTCAATATGGCAACTTCAAATATAAACAAGAAAAATAAATGTTAATATATTAATAGTTTTTCAAATCAAAATGGATATTAGCGTATTCATTATATTTATTTTAAAACAAAAAATAAAAAAGTTAAAACAATCAACAAAAAAATTTGATAAACAAAATGAATAAACATAACAAATAAGAAGGCACGTCGTTCATACTGCGTTTTTAAAGCACTAGTTTAATTGAGCAGTATTGCTCCGGCACTGCCATATTTTTGAAAAACTTAACTTTATTTTATCTGTAGGTTGCAATAACGAAAAGAAGTTAAAGGCGACCTTAAAGTTCACTTTAGCTAAAGTTACCTTTAGCTAAACCCAACTTTAACGAGAAGTTGTAATAATGACCCTAAGAATTATTTTAAAACTGAAATGTAATGTAATGTTATTTTCCTATGAAATAATATATTTGTATATGTGCAACTTTCAGTACGATATACATAGAATTTAACAATTTACAACCTTTCTAAATTATTCTAATAAAGTTTAAACAATATTAGAACAAATAATGTTTTAACCTGAATATATTACTAATAATTGACTGGAACTTTTGCAAAAACAAAAGAAAAAAATATTAAAACTTTTTTTCAAAAATATAAAGTTGAAATCACGTACAAATCCATATACAATATGTGGTGGTAACATATATTTTAATATGTAAAATATATCTGTCTTGCAAAAAGAGCAATGGCGAAATATGTTTTGGACGGATGAAAGCAAAATGGTTTTATTTGGTGGGAGAGACCGACATATTATGCAAAAATAAATGTTGAACATAGTGACGCAGAAATAATGACATGGAAATGTATTGTGTACAGTAGAGTTTGTCCAACATATCAAATAAAAGCCGTAAGTGATAGGAATATTTATGCAAAATTATTGGACGAAGTGGTGTTTATATATTCGGAATGGAATATGCCATTTAAATGGATATTTCAACAAGACAATGAATCGAAACACACTAATTGTCAAGGATTGATTTTGGTTCAATAATGTTGAAGTTATATTTTGGGCCGCTCAGTCTCCTGACTTCAATCCTATTGATCACCTGTGGGGAAATGCAAATGCAGCCGTTTTATGGAAAATAGTTAAAATGGCGTGAAAGCAAATAACTTTAAGGCAATGTTATTGACTCTAAAAAATTCTACTAAATATTGAAATGAAGTAACTGCTCTCTAGATAATTTTAAATTTAAATTTGTACACATTATGCGGCACGTCAATTTTGTTATACTATTTTTTCTTATTTCTTTGATATACAGTGGACAGCAAAAGTGAAGTTTTAGCAATTTCATGATTTTTAAGCAATAATACATACAAATATACATACATATATATTTGGTTATTACATCCCTTCAGTCAGGATTATGGACCTAGTTTCTCACACCACTTATGTTGTGTGTGTTAATTTTTATACATGAGTGGCGGCACCTACAGTTTAAAGTCGACTCCGAACGACAGATATTTGAGAAACTTTTCATGGCAATTTTGTATTTACCCTCAGAGCTTTTGCCAGAAATCTGCTGAGAGGAAGACACCGAAGAAATACTTTTTGTATTTAGTTTTGAGGTCTGACCTGGGGTTTGACCCCAGGCTTTACGTCTAATAAGCCAACACACTACCTACTAGACTACGGCGACTACGTTCACGCTAGAGATAAAACGATATTCGTTCTCATCGCGGATTTGGTATTTTTCATTTTGCAATGAAAGTAAATGAAGACTGTCTACACTGTGAAGTATATATACAAAATATTTAGTAGAATATTCCTAAGGGTCAAACATTCCATGTACTTTATTTGGCATTGAGTGTACCAGTTCTTATTTTTTCTCTTATATTTTCTGATTTTACCCATTCTTTTAATGGACGGCATTTGTTTCGACTCAAAGTTTCATCTTCATCCAATATCGTTTGCAAACATTATCCCTGAACCATCGAAAAAAATTAAAATTAATGCTTTCCGCAAATCATATTTTTTTTCTGGTACTAAATCCACGATACGATGATAAAATATGATGTTGTTTGATCACTGATTCGAGTATATTTTCACTGTAGCGTAGTGTAGACTTTATTTATTATGTAATAAAGGTAGACGGACAAAAATTTCAAACTCTTAAGGATTAAGTTTCACTTCCCCGACAATTTGTTAATTTAATGATACAATTGAAAACTAAATGAAATGGCATAATTATTTGAAATTAATTACATTCGTTGAATAACCACTGGTCTGCTACTGGTCCATATGGTTTTCTGGTTATTTTATGCGTTGGTGGTTGGAAAAATTTCACGATTAATTGTTTAAATTTAATACCTTCACAAGGTATCGAATACAATTTTTGCTGATAAAGTTATTTGCGTACTTGTGTGGTTTTATTGCAGTCATTAAATGCTTATCATTTACTAACTAACAGTTTGAAGCAACATTATAAATTTTTATTTTTCATTACGACATTAAAATTGCAGCAAATGTACTCAGAAGGCATCAAATGTTAAATAATTGATGGAAGATCCATAAGGCTTGGTGAACGCATGCAGTTTCATCATTATCGAGATACATTCGATTAGAAGATGAAAAACACACAAAATGGATGATAATATTGTTAGGAAAATGGAAAATCTAGATACGGGTGTTTTGTTTTTACATCCTTTAACATTAAAATTATGAAAAAAAGCTACAAAAACAATGAAATTATCGCACTGCGTACAGTAACTACAAACACCAGCATAAAAAATGGTAAACTAGTAAACAAAAATACAACAACAAACACTACATGAATAAATGTAAACTAAATACACAAACAATAATAATGAAACAACGATGTTTATATTTATAGAGATTTCGAGAAGGCGAAGCCGCGAACATTCGCCTTCAAGAACATTCATCAGACTGTTTATGTTGCCATATAAAATGCCAGGCAAAGCAGGCAACTGAGTTAAAAAAGGTCAGTCAGTCTTGTGTGAAGACGAGGTGCATTTGAAAAGGGTAATCGTGGTTTAAAGAGCTCCGTTACAAGATCTGTCGAACAATTGTCTATTAATTGTTATTGTATATGCAAAGGGTGAAAACAGTGGAATAATAAACAAAGCAATTGTTATTGTTACATCGAGTTGTGAACAGAGGCACACCGAATTGAGCGAACAGTAAAGAATTTATCTCAAACTAAACACAAGTTTTAATTTTATTTTATTTGCAATCTAAGAGCTCATATTTTAAACGTTTTTAAAAGGTAGGAACGTAACAATGTATGTATATTTAGACTTTTGATGCTGTGGTATTACTTATTACTACTCTCACTGCTATATATAATATTCTTATCACGTACTAAATGACCATAAACTATGTTAAACTTACACTTAAAAAGTTTATTAGTTCGTTACTCATTACGTTAGAATCAAGCCGTGGCTTATGAAGGCACAGACTTTAATACAAACAATTAATTAACCAAAGCTCCTTTTAACCCTAAGTTATTCACCTAATAAAACATATGAGGGAAGTTGAAAGTTAAGAACATTTATTTATTTAAAGTGATTAGAATATATTATTAATTACGTAACGTATAATAAATAATTATTATTAATTACAAAATAAAAAAATGAAATGCACACCGCTAATGACATAATGTAAGTTGTGAGTTTTGTTGAGTAGAACTGAAAAATATTTTTTTATATTTCTTGAACCCTCCAAACTCGTTTTATTTGACAAAAACTGTGTTTGTTCGACTTTACGCACAAATTTTTTGATTACACAAATATTTCTAAATCGATGTCCAAAGTTTAAACCTTATTAGAAAGGAGAGGGATGGGCCTTTAAAACGATATACATATACATATATATTATTTGACTTAATATTCTATGAGGTTTGATGATGTAAACTTGATAAATGCGAATTTATTTCATATTTTTTCAGTTTGTCCGTTCACAGTAGCAAACTGTAATTAAAAAGTATGAAATAAGTGATGACATTCTAAAAGTGCATTATCATGTGAATAGATTGACAGCTGGCTTGATCAAATCGGAAAAAAATTACAGTAGTTATTATTTAAAAAGTCCAACAGTCGAGTTATATTTTTCATATACATATACATATATTTTTCATATCAACTTTCAGTTCAAAAATTTTCAGAATTTTTGATGGATCTCGATTGTTTATCGCAAAATGTGTCATGTTTAAGCGATCACCAGAAGTTGGCCAATGTTAATAATATTTGCCATAAACCCAAATATTACCGACTTCTGGCAATCGTGCAAACGTGAAATTGGCACATTTTGCGATAAACAATTAAGATCCGTCAAAACTTTTGAACATTTTTGAACTGAAAGTTCATTAGATAAGATGACATATATAAAAAATATAACACGACTGTGATAATACTTAAATAATAACTACGGTAATTTTTTTGTCCGATTTGATTAAACGATGTGTCAATCACTTCACTAGATAATGCACTTTCAGAATGTCATCATTTATTGTATATTTCTTAATTAAAATGGGGAAAAAAACATATTTTCCAAGTTTACCCAATCAAAACTGATAACAAGTATGGTTGAACCATATGTTTATGTATACCATTTTAAAGGCTTACCTGTCCCCTTTTCAAAAAACTTTGAATTTTAAAAATAGGTTAACAAATATTTGAATAATCAATAATTTTGTGTGAAAAGATCAAGGTCAAATAAAACAAGTTTAGAAGGTTAGAGAAATATAAAAAATATTTTCGGGTTCTATTCAACAAAACTCACAACCTACACTATGTCATTAGCTGGTTGTACTGTCGCACTGCGTAATTCATTTCCATAAAACAAATTATTTTTATTGTTTGAAAGAAAGAAAGTTTCTTACGAACAGAACTGTGTTGCATACAAGGAGTAAATATCGAAATGCTGCGAGTGATCTCATCAACGTCAGGGAACTTCTCTCATTTTATGCCTTATATTTGAAACATGATTAATCCTGTTATGTTAGACTGAAGAGTATAAAGCAACGTCGTGGCGGACTATGTTATCTAGTAGGTAGTGTGTTAGCTTATTAGAACTGATGGCACTTTTCAAACCCCAAGTCGACCATTTCTAACAAAACGAAATATCAAAATATATTTCTTCGCGACTGCCTCTCAGCAGATTTCTGGCAAAATCTCAACGACCATTACTACAACTTGCCATTAACTAAAGGGAGGATTTTAACGGGCAGATAAATTGTTTTTCATTGTAATAAGTGGACAATAAGGTACAAGTGAGCGTTAAGCTAAATGGAGGATCATCCTACCGGTACCTTTTAAAGTTAAGTTTATGCCTAAGCTTGAAATATTGTTGATATTTTCAATACGGCAACTTCAAATATAAACAAATTGAGTAAGTACAATAATAAAAAGAAGTCTGTCGTTGCCACTGCGTTTAAAAAAAAACTTTTTTAATTGAGAAATGTTATCGACATTGCTCCGGCACTGCCATATTTTTGACAAAAGTTAGCTTTATATTATCTATAGGTTGTAATAACGAAAAAAAGTTAAAGGTGACTTTAAAGTTCACTTTAGCTTAAGTTATCTTTAACTAAACCCAACTTTAACGGGAAGTTGTAATAATGGCCGTAAAAGTAAGTAAAATTATCATGAAACTTTAAACTGTAGATCCTGATACTTATACATAAAGTTAACCCATACAACATGAGTGGTGTGAGAATTTGCACGTAATCTTGACTAAAGTTTTGTAATGACAAAATAAGTAACAGGTCGAGTCGCTTAGAATCCATCATACTTTAAACATTGACTTTTCTAACTAACAGCAGAATTGAAATACATGTCTTCTTATGTTGTTTTCTTTATGTGACACTTATCGCATAAAGTTGGGCTACCTTTAATTTTTGACTAGAGTTGAGCACTTTGACAGCTAGCAATAAGTTAGATTTGTTTATTTTCTTAAAACTAATTTTATTACAAGCAGTTAAAAACGTCATGGTACAACACGTGATGGATTCTCTATAGCTAGCACTTGACATTGTAAACATAATGAAACTTTACAAGTGCTTATTGCGTCAGATGATTAATAACATCCTTTCATTCTTACAATGCAAACAAATTAGTTTCAGCTCTTATTTCATATTTAGCTAGAACTTAAGAGACTACTCATATGCAAACATTTATTGAATATTCATTTTGAATAGCAACACGCAATGATGAACAGGCTTCAAAGCATTCAACTGTACTGAAATTAATTAAAAGCGTTTAATTAACAAGATTTATTAACTTAAGTATTATTGATTGTATTCCGTACAGATGCATTAGAACTATACGCTTCGCCTTCCGTGATTTTTATAATATATTTGTGAGTAATAAAAATAAAAGTTGTTTATATTTACTAATTCATATTACATGGTTAAATTTTTATAAAATAATAAGATTTTTTAGAATTATAATGAAAGTTTAAATTATTTCTTTCTTAAATCTATAATTAACCGAGGATCAGCTTTGTAAAAATACATTTAAATTATTGAGACGATATAACTTTAATACAGAGAAAGTTAGATGTCTGATATTTCTTTAATTCATTCGTATTGTGATTATCGTTATTTTAAACCAAACGTTAGCTTAGCGGTAATGGCATAAAGAAATTAATGTTTTACATTTTTTATTTAAGACAAAATGTTTTAAGTTTTTATAAAAATTTTTTTTTCACGAATTTCTGCATTTCTGCACCTTCAGGCATACAAAATTCGGCTTGCTTAGCAGCTTAATCCAGCAGACCATGGAAAGAGCAGTCAATTCATTTTATGAGAAATACATACATACATATGTATATAATTCGTAATTAAACCTTTCAGTCTTCCACTTATGTTATGTGCGTTAGTTTTATACATGAGTGACGGCACCTACAGTTTAAAGTCGACTCCGAACAACAGATTTTTGAGAAACTTTTCATGGCAATTTTATTTACTCTCAGAGTGTTTGCCAAAAATCTGCTGAGAGAAAGTCGCCGAAGAAATTTTTTTCATATTTCGTTTTGATGTCTGACCGGGGATTTTGAACATGGATTTGCGTGTAATAAGTAATTGCATTTATTCTCAGCTAGATATCACGTAAGAAAATTCCATTGCGTTTTCATATTTATTTTTATTTTATTTTAAAATTTTTATTCAATTAAAATTAAAATTAACCCTGTAATAAAATTAATAAAAATTCATTAATAAGTAATGGATATGCATTGAATTAAGCTCTAATGTTGTCCTATAATTGTTTTCTAGTTGTTGTTTAAAACTGGTAGACGTCATCGAAGCATACAGTCGATATATCGAATATATCACACCATGCAGCCTGAATTAATTCCAAACAATTTGTGAAACACACAAGTTCTCGACCGGATTCAGATCTGAAGACACTGATATTGTTATCTTCGACCCATTTCGTACTGCACTTTGTTATATATTTGGGGTAATTTTTCTGCTGGAAGTCGCATCAAAGCGGCATATTTTATTCGACAAAATGTGGCACGAAATTTTGAAATACTGTCGAAAGGAAAGAATAAACACTAAACGATTGTTCTACAAAAAGAACAAGAGAAACCTCAATTAGAAAACAACAATGGAATCCTATTTAATAAGGTGCAAGAAATATTTCATTTCATCTGATCTCCTTAGTATTTCCAACACTTATATCCCACCGAGACTGGAATACAACTCTAAAGTCTATTTTGAGGCTTCTCGACCGCATACAGGAAAGGTATAAGGTGCTCAGTAATGTCCCGATTTTTCTTCAGCGAGATAAGGGGACTTGTTCCCGAAAATCGTGTATTCCTACGTAGCATAAGTGCATCAGTTTATGGTCGATTGGCCAATGGATCGCACTATGCGTTACAGACAGAATTCGTTCATTAGCCGGACTGTCCGTATGTGGAACTCCCTACCTGCAGAGATCTTTTCTTGAAGACTTTTTTCCTCATTTTCTGCCATTGTAGTTTCAAAATTCAATGAAACTGTAATGTAAGGGCTAATATAGGGCTCTAAATACATTGCTATGACGTTTTAAAAAGGTATCTGTGGCCTATTGGAGCATGCATTAGATTACAATAGGCAGTCTCGTACTTAGATCCTTCTTGTGACTTTTCAAAAAAGGTGTGTGAATGAAATATTTCTTTCGAAAACTGTCTGCTGGCAAAAGCTCTGAGAATAAGTAAAATCGCCATAAAAAGTTCCTCATAAAAATCTTTTGTTCAGAGGGGACGTTAAAACTGTATATGTCGCCACTCATGGGTAAAATAAAACACACAACTTGGCTGGTGTGAAAAGTTAAGACGTAATAACTTTTATGAAAAATTATATTGTTTAGTCTTGCACCCATGTAAAATTATTACACATAATGTGGCCGTATTTTTAACTACGGATTTGTAGTGCCTAATTATGAATGTATTTGTGAAATAAAATTAAATTCTTAAACATGTAGCACGTAACTCTATTTCCAGCTGCAATATTAATGAAATTCCCATCTTATATTGCAATTTTATTTGCAGAAATTCTAGTATAGAGCTTTAATGTTAATACACAGATTGAAGTGGGTTATCATACAATCCTCTGTTCAAATGGCGATTAAAATGGCTCAAATAACATGGATATCAAACAAAATGTATTGTTTTAAACAAATGTATGTGCTTATGTTTACACATAAATCCATAAATTCTAACGAATTAATAGAAATTGTATGCTTTTAATGATGGTTGGAATTGTGTTGTGTAAAAAAACTTTTATTGCTTGTTTTTAACTTACTATATATGGTTGGACGTTAAACCCTGGAGTTTAACAATATGAAATAATAAAATTGCTGCAGTATGTTGCTTTCGAGTTTCCAGTTTTATTTCATGAATTTTGATGCCCACATACGATTACAACAACATTATGTTTGAATATCAAATATTTTAAATACACTTGAATTATACACCAAAAGAAAAAATAAAATTTCATTTCAATTTTTATTTTAGAAATACTTATCCAACATTCTTGATTTTCTTTAATCCTAAATGTTGTGATATATTTTATTATTATTGCTGAGAAGAAGTGTCATAGCTCTGCCGCCATATGGCCTATTGTATTGCTGCTTGCTGTTAACGATGACAATTCTTTGTCTACCACCTGTTATGCATCCAAGTGTTACTTTAATACCTCACGGGTTTCAAGAATGTGTTCCGATGATCCATTTTCATCGTCACAACCTCTACATGTTGGGCTGAAGACCGGTTAACAGCCTTAGGTTATTCTGGAATAATCTGATACATGCTTCTCGCAAGCCCATATGCTAACCCATTTCTGAGAATTCTTTGGCCATCATGGCATACATCCAATGCATAATTCCTGAGTTGTATCCCCAGGATTTCTCTGCAAGCTTTCTGCATGCCAATGTGGATATCTAGCCTTTTTTGAAATGCTCAATATATTAATTTATTATCCAGCATTATACCTAAATATTAGACCTCCATTTTCTGCGATGTTATCTCATACAGGAGTTTAATATTCTTCCACTTAGGAATTTTTTCTTATTAAAAATGATACATATGTGGTCTTGCCCGGAATTTTCCTCACGCACACTGTCCTCCACTAACGACTTTAAAGGCCATTATTACATCTTGCCATTAACTTAATGGATGATTTTAACGGGGAAATAAATTGTTTTTATTATTATAATTGGACAATAAGCTAAAAGTGAGGGTTAAGCTAAAGGGAAGAACATCCTACCTTTAACTTTTAAAGTTAAGTTTATGTTTAAACTTTCCATATTATATATCATTTTCAATATGCCAATTTCAAATATAAACAAAATGAGCAAATACAACAAAAAATAAGGGCCGTCGTTGCCACTGCGTTTAAAAAAAACTTATTGGATTGAGCAATGTTAACTGCCATATTTTTATTTGTAATAACGAAGAAAAGTTAAAGCTGACTTTAAATTTCACTCTAGCTAAAGTTACCTTTAACTAAACTCAACTTTAACCGCAAGTTGTAATAATGGCCCTAAGTGTTGTAGCTGACAATCTCTTCAAATTTGTCTTTAGCCATTACGATTTTTGAGGCACTTTTCAATTTTTTTTACTATCAGATTTTATGCCAGATATCTTCTGCTGAGACGAAGTCACAGAATAAATATTTTGTCATATTTCGTTGGAGATGTCTGGCATAGGGTTTGAACCGTTGCCTCACGTCTCTAATAAGCCAACACAGTATCTAATAGACTACGGCAACCTCCATTTGCATATTTTTGCCATTCTACACCCGCCTCAAAAAAGTTTTGTCAGGAAGTCCTTCACTATCAGACTCTTCATTTCTGGAGTAACGACACCACCCTGTGGTCATTCCCTAATTGTGTCGAACGTTATTATCTGTTTCGACAAATCAAATAGCCAACTGCCCCAAAGCCCTTCAGTTCCTAGTTCCTGGTGCACGTCTTGGATGGATCAATGGCCTGATTCTCTGCCTAGTTGACTTCGTCTATGAAGTCTACTGCGTATCCATCTCCTTCAGCAATTTCTTCGCAGTGATCTCGAAGTAATACGTACAACTTTGTTCGCCATACAAAGCTGTAGGATATGATCAAAGCTCTTTCCGAGCAGCCGACATTCAAGCCATTGGCAAATAGAATTTTGTTTGAATAATAAGCAGATATTTGTTCTCAGGTGTGGTATAAGAAGTCCCCGCTTATTAGCAATGTCATGTAAGCATTTTTGAAAGTGCTTATAACCGGGGAAGACTGTAGTCCTCTCGGTAGGACGATTATAATGATCATAAAATGGGGAAAGCGCCCGGTACTGTGCCCGAACAAAACACCCATTTTGTTAAAAAAAAAATTTTATTATTCCCACGTGATCCTGAATACTAGAAATTGGCAAATCAGACTGAATAAATCACAATTAATGCTATGACAAATATATTTTGAACAAAATGGTCGTTGTCAACTGTCAAAATTCGGAAATCCGTGTTCGAAGACTTCTTATTTTAAAGCATAGCGTCATATAACCAGTGTTATGTTACTGTAATTGAGTTTTTACGGATTGTTAGTTTAAAATCTTCCTACTTTTCAATGTATGTACTTTTAAGCTACTAAAATGTGTTTAGGCATCCCTGATTAATTTTCTGACAATTATTCTCACTCAACTAAAGTGATAAGCTTTGGTCATTAAGGGACACAAGTTAAATTTTAAAAGCCAATCAAAAAAGTTGTAAAATACTAGGACATAAAGAGAGAGATAGGTACGATGTAGCCTTTCTTTTGACACAAAGTATTTTCATAAAGGAAAATGAGTTTTCATTTGCCTAAAAGTAAAATTTATGAATAATAAATTTGAAAAATTATTATGATATAAACTTTTCATTTTATTAATTTTATAATCCAATTACGTTCTTGTGTAGGCCACATCAGATTATATCATAGCATTGGCGGTGGGAATTCATTTTGTGTAGCAAATATAAAAATACTAAACCCTAATGGACATTTTTAGTAACATTTTATAAAAAATTTTTGATTATATTAGTTCAATAGACTTCTCCCAAAGAAGATATTCTTTTTACGTTATTCTGTTTTTTAGAACAAAAACAAAAAATAACAACAATACTACTTCAAAGTTAAAAAGTTACAAATAAACTTTCGAATTTATGTATACTTTAAAAATACATGTTAAAATAAATTCCTCTGAAATCTGTCCTTATGAAAGAAACTTTAGAGTAAAACCTTGATGGCGATTACAACAAAAAGTATATAAATAATGTAGCGTTTAATTTGAAGTAAAATACATATATACAGAATTGATCACTTTTTTCCCGAGAGGATGTCGTCACTATCTCCCGTGTAAATCTCCCCACATCTCTAAATCACTTTTGGACTCTTTGTGCCCACCCCGGAACTACTGTAGTATTACTTCGAAGTGGAGTCCTTCTAGCCATTTGGCCCCTTTATATCCATATCCGCGTCCGGATTTCGCAACGTGATCTGGAAAGGTGTTTAAACATCCATTCTAATCCTCTCATCCAAGTCAATTTTTTTAGATTTCAGCAAACTTTCAGTGTAACTAGCTATGCTATTCCAATTTTCTTCGCTGAAGTATATCGCAGAAGTTTTAGGCAGCGCAACCGCCGATTTTGGCCTCAAGATTCCTTCTTTCTAAACTCCAGCTCTCACAATGAAAGAAAGTATGTTCCGCGTCATCAATCGATGCATCATCATAGATGCAATTTGGTCGTGTCATCTTCCCCATTTTAAACAGATATTTACAAAAATAACCGTATCCAGAGAACAGCTGTGTTAAGTAGTAATTAATCTCACCAAATTTCCCCTCAATCCAGCGGGTAATATCTGGGAGAAGTTTTGACGTCCATCTAGCACTTGTTTCAGTGTTCTATTTCTCTTGCGAGTGTTGTATGGTTCACTTTCTGGCATCGTCGACATTTAGTGCCTCTTCGTGCACGTTTTTATTCTCCTACACCCTCTTCCTCTCGCTTGCCTGTAAACCTATAGGTATTACACCACTGATTACCAGTACCACTGATACAGTCCTATACGCTGATGCCAACCTGAGTGCAGCGGTTCGTTGTACCGACAATAAAATTTGCATTATACAGTCGGCCTTCAATGCCTCTACCCAGGTCTCACTGCCGTAAAGCGGAATAGCGTCCGTAATCAATATGCGTCTGCTCTGTATGGGACCACTAATATATCATAATTAGAGAAATTCATTGATTTTATTTATTGGGCTGTGCGTATTCAAATGTACACGTAATTCTCTGGAGTATGTTAGCAACTATTTAGAGTGGCGGATAAATAGATGTACTATTGACAATGAAATCAAAAACTGCGAATTCTGAACATGAAGCAAAGTTGATTTTCAGAACATGACAAATTGCATGTTTGTGTGTGAAGAGGTAGCCTATCAAATTCAGATTACAATATAATTAAAAACAACATTTTGAAGTAAATTCACATGGCCATTAAAAATTATTTAAAAACATAAATAAATTCAAATTTTTATTGCTCTTTTAAAGAATTTGAAATAGTTACACACAAAATCTTAAGAACAAAAGGAAAGTTTTGCTCACAATTTTAATGGAATTTTAAGGACTACAAAAAAATATATTCAGCTTCCATAAACATTAAATATTTACATGAAAAATAAATAAGAGTTTTCAAATAAAACGAATTTAATTAATTTTAGTCCAACAATCTAAGACTGTATAAATAAGATTAACGTTTTAACAATCTTAATTGTAGGCTTATTAAGGTTTTAATTGTTTGAGTTATAAATATACACAAAGAAAGATAAACAAATAAAAGTTACTTTTGTATGATTTGTTTCATAGACTGAAAAATGAATGTCATTAATTTCATAATTACAGTTCTTATTCTTCCATAACTATGTTTATCATTATTCTTTAGTAGAATTTAAAATATGAGTACATATTTGTAATTCCATTTCTACTTAAAACCTTACGGTTAAACAGTTAATCTTGAGTTTAAACCACCAATGTTCTTGGTTTAAACTCAAGATTAACTATGAAAATAGTTGACAAATTTCATTAAAAAAAGCTTTTAAGTTAGAGAAAGCCGAACAAGAAAAATTTTTAAGTGATTATGAATTATATAAAACACAATAGGCATCCTTAATTTATTTATTATTTTTCAAAAATTATCAAAAGATCAATAGTATTCAACCTTTGTTTGTTTTTTTTTTTGTTTGTTTTTGTTCTATACGAAGCAAATTGTTGTGAAACATTTTGAAATTTTTGCTTATAAGAGTGGCAGCTCTACAAGGTTTAACCTACCATTCAAAAAATGAAAATTAAGTTAACGAAAGATTAACTTTAACTGGAGTTTAACTTAATCTCGAGTACAAACTCGCATTCAAAAAATGGCCCTTAGAGATTTGATGAAAAAGTAAGAAAAATGAGAAAATTTTTTAAATCAGAACATGACCAAGAAAAAATCAGAAAATTCACAAAAAGCCTTTTGACAGCCGTATTTTCGTTAAAGAAACGAAAATTAAAAAAAAAATTTAAAACTCAGTAAATGATTTCAAGATAGTAGTTTTTCGAATTATTTATTCAATGATTTAAAGTTTAAACAAATTTGAATAAAAATATAATTCAAAAAAGTCCTTCTGTATATGCTTCTCAATAGCTTCGTCCATGAATTAACAATTACCAGTCATCAGTGTTTATGGTTAAAAGTTAACATAAATTTTCATAAACAAACAAAAACATGCGTGTCTGGCTTGATTTTGGTGAGTTTAAAACAAGTTTAACAACCTTCTTGCATTTATTTGCTGAATTTATCGTTTTTGAGGACTGTTCCAAATGTTGTGCTTCAAATTTTTTTTGTTATTCTGCTGCGAGCAGACAACAACGTATTACAGACAACATATACAGACCACACAACGTCTTTATTCCAACGTGATGAAAACAGGCACACCACCTATTCTTGGCTTTATGAGAGTTTCCAAAACAAAAAATATTATATGAGACTTACTAAATGCATTACGCACTTATAGAACTTATAGCAAACAGACTAGATTAGCAAAATTAATGAAGGTTTAAGGTGATGAAACGTTGACCAAAACAACAATGCTACTCTGCACTGCAGATTAACACAATTCACGACATAAATTTAAAACAAGATTAAACTACTGATGAATATAGCAAACTTCACAAGTTGTGGTTTAGTTTTCGCAAACAGGCCATAACATTATTTATTAGCACGTCTTTCATTAAGCGCTTCCTATCTTTAAATTTATATAAAACATAATGTATTTGAAATAGCACAGAAATTTGGCATTCGTTTGAAGGACCTATTGATGGTATTATGTGTGTAATACCGCATCGTAGAGGAACGCATCCGAAATGTTCCATATTCCATGACTATCAGAGGTGTGGATTGAACGAAGTTATGGAAGTTTTCACAAACTTTCTATAGTAAATATGGTTAGTACCCTTTGATTACGAGGCCCTATGGTTGATCTCTTTCCCCTTTAACGTGCCTATCTACCCTGGAAGTTTTCACAAACTTTCTATAGTAAATATGGTTAGTACCCTTTGATTACGAGGCCCTATGGTTGATCTCTTTCCCCTTTAACGTGCTTATCTACCCACCTGCTTATTTGTGTGCTGAAAATTGCAATACAAAACATTTTACCAAAATAGTGTTCTCCAACATAAAAATTTACAATTTTAACAGTACATACATTGCATACAACTGCAGCAAAGTTTGAAGACAATAGTATTCTATCAAAACGTATACATAGTTAACAAGAGTGTATTTGATGTGTCGAAGTCGCCGTAGTCCAGTAGGTAGTGTGTTGGCTTATTAGACATATGACCACGATTCAAAGTTCAGGTCATATATCTTCAAATAACTAAAAACTGAAAAATATTCTTGCGGTGACTTCCTCTCAGCAGATTTCACGCAAAAACTTTCACGAAACTTTTCACAAAAATCTGTCCTTCAAAGGTTACTCAATCCAAAGAATTTGCGTGAGAAGTTAAGCATGTCCTCGGTAGTACAATACTGGTTAAATTAATTTGACCAATAAAATAAGATGTAAATGAAATTGTGTTGCAATATAATTCTTTAAAAATTAATGGTGCAATGATAAATGGCACAAAGCACGTAGACAGAAACAAAGACTGGAACAGAGGCAACAATAATAAACAAAAATAACATCACAATTGCCTCCATATTTTATTTTGTTTATTCAACACTTGTGTTTTAAAAAACAAAGAAGTCTCATCCTTTCTCTTCGTAAGTTGTTGAAGAAAGCAATTTCCGTTTGTTACAGTTTCAAACATAAGCGTGGGAGGAACAAATGAATGAATTGGACGAATGAATTGGACGAAGTCTTCTTGTTTCTCTTTGTAAGAAT
This sequence comes from Sarcophaga variegata, assembly GCA_932273835.1. NCBI lineage: Eukaryota > Metazoa > Arthropoda > Insecta > Diptera > Sarcophagidae > Sarcophaga > Sarcophaga variegata. Next base: position 29,734,307 of record OW026358.1, on the reverse strand, counting down.
AAGTTGTTATGCCTTCTGGTTAAATTCGTAGAATATTAGTTGAACCTCTTGTTATTCTTATTGTGTATTCATTTAGTGCCTGCCGGAACATCGTAACAATTGGAATTCTTGTTTTATTGTTGTCATTGTGCTTGTCCATTTGTTTATTTTGGGTGCAATAGTTAGAATGTTAATTCAATCTCAGCGTAGTAGAAGAAATTGTTTTTATAATAATTCAATATATGAAGCCTTAGAAGTACATGCCATTGTATCGGGTTTTCCATCTGGGACTTCTGAACTTTTCAATCAAGAATGCTACTATCATATTTTCTCTGTCAGCATGGAACATTTTAGGAAGATCTGAAAAAGTTAAAGAGTGTTATTAAATTGCATTTCAGTTTAAACTGTTTTACTAAGAAGATCAAAATGAAACGAATTAAAAATTAAATAAGAACTTAATATTCCCAAATTTATTCGTATGTAGATTAGGCAAGGTGGCGGTTCCCGTTAGAGAAGGAGGTCCCAACTAGGCCAGAATTTAGGGCAAATGTGATACCACAATCTATATTCAACTCTGAGATCAAACATTTCGCTCGTCTGTTTGTTATGTTTTTACCAAATTTGGAAGCTTTTCAATATATAAAAATAATCACATTTTTCAGGGCGTATGAGTTATATAAGTAAGTATTCGCATATTACTTATACGCTCAGTGAGTGGTCTCACTAAATATTGATTGAGAGCTTATCATAAAAGCAAAATACACGTGAATACGACAATGTTTTCCAGTTTTTCTGCGGCTATGACCCTCAAAAAGCAGTCGATTTCTTGCAAGATGGTTTGAATGGCTAATCATTTTATTAAATAAGAAGTGGTTGCCTTTTTAATTTCTTTCCGAATTGTGGAAACGTAGAAATTCCTATGGATGTTGTTGTTGGTGTCATTTTTAAAAGTTTTGACTGTCTTCTCTGCAAGTTTTAGATTGATGAGGCTGTTCTCTATAACTGAATGTAATATGATCACATCGGCTTTATATCTGCCTTATACAAGAGCACCTTAAATTTCAAATCCAGAGTTAACTATGTATGTTCCAATAAGCTAGGACGGAGTTTAGTTTTATCTGATGTGGTGAGTCCATGTAAGACGATCGAGTTGATTACCGAGGTAGTTGATGTGGGTTTCTTCCGGTATTCTTAAGCCATTAAGAAGGTTTAAGGGAGGACAATTTATTCTTTTAAGCAAAGAAATGTGTGTTTGCTAGCATTAACTTTTAATTTCCTTTTTAACATGGTATTGGAGTCGTGCAGAAGTAAGTAGATGGTTTTCATGAGTACTTATAAATAGTCTGTCTTCCACAAAGATTGAGGTGTTAGTCAATCAGCTCGTTGGCATATCTCCAGTGGATAGTAAATACAAGACCCTTGGACATTTCCCTGAGGCACACCAGCAGAAATCCTTTCCGGGGAGGATAAATTAGAATTTGATTTTGGCTGAAAATATCTGTTTTCTAGGTAAATTCTGTAGAGCTTATGTACATAATTATAAGAATTTGTGCTGTAGTGCACTCAAATTTAGAAAATAATGTTTGAGATTAGGCTCTTTTTCTTGTTTCAGGGCGTTGTGTAGCTTTAGTTGACACTCGTTTAATAGAATCTTTAAATTGGGGGAAGGGGACGGCATTCTTGCCATATTCTTCTTAATCTTCTATTTTTCCGTACCAGTGATTCTATAGAACCTGGGTAAGTAATATTAATATTCATGTTCACAGGGGGTACAACATATTGACCAAAACATTGTGAAGGCTTCAACTTTGTCTGCTTGGCTAAGCAATTGTGTTCTTTGAGTTAAGATAATAGATATCAATAAATCACAAATTGTTTGTTTTTGTTATTTACTCTACATTAACTTACTAAATCTGTTATTCTTGAAAAAATCAAACAAATTTGCTACAAATTTAAAATTTACTACTTTACCCATTTCACTAATTTCCAGCTGAATTTAAAAAGTAAAAATTCCGATTTATTGCTACAAGGTTGTTGGGGAAAAGAAAACGGAACAAGAGAAAACGACTGTGGTTTTGCGTGGTATTCCTGCCAACATTTAGCCGCACATGCAGCTTTAGTAAATTAATTTATTTATTCAGAAAACTGAACTCTTGCTCTTGAAAGCTTTAAAATAAAATTGTAGAATAATGATGGGTATGACTAAGAATAAAAGATAACAAAGCGCAAAAAAGGGCAAGAAAGAAAAATTTCATTAAATTTGATACGGGAATGAATTGTTGAAGATTTTTTTTATCATTTTAAAGTTCAATGGGAGCTAAAGTTTAACATTATATTTTTTTATTTTCAGAAAAAATCAGAAACAAAACTGAAATAAATGCTGCTGCAATTTCAAAGTGTTTTTAAATGCTTTACGAGATCTACTTCGACGTAGTAAATAGTAGTACTACTACTATGTACTACTACTATGTAGTAGTAGTACGTAGTCGATGTGCGAATGTATTCTACAGAAGGTATATCTAAACAATGTCAATAAAATTATAAAATTTTAGGAAATTAATTGTGATTCTTTCTTATAAACATTATAACAGATATACATACATACATAATTGGTCATTACAAGCTTCTCGCATCACTTATGTTGTGTATGTTTATATTATTCATATTTGGCGGGACCTATTGTACAAAGGCTACTCCGAATGGTAGATTTTTTTGAGAAACTTTTCATGGCAATTTGAACAGTGGCCTATCGTGTAATAAGCCAACATTCTACCTACAAGACCTGGTATACCGGTACGAAATGAGCGTTTTTTGTTACAACAAGGGAAAAAAAATTAATGGAAAAGTAAAAAATATTTAATTTAAGGTATTGGCTATTGCTAGCTATACATTCTTTTCATGGTTCAGGCAATTTGTGATTTCCATGACAATAAAACTGTTCGTCTTTTGAAGCAAACCAATTAGTCATCTAATTTTTGATTTCTCATAGGAATCGAAATGTTGCTCAGTGAATGCATGTCCTCTCGATTAAAACAAACAGTAGTCGGGAAAAGCCAATTCTTGAAGAATAGGGTAGGTGGGATAGCAGCAGTATCGACGGTAGGCGTAAGCAGTTTGGTTTTTATTTAGGAAATAATGAATTAGAGAGAGTATTTGAACATTTTTAAGAACAAATTCACTAAAAGTTCTTAGGATTAAGAACTCGTATTACTTCCAACAAATCAAGGAACCCAATCACTCTGCTGCTAATATGAAGATATGATTTGCCTACAAAAGTCCCCGCAAGCTTAATACTATTGTACAAAGTCCCGATTTGCTCCAAAAGAGTATTTAAGAGATCATTTGGAATAACGGTTACATAGCCGCTAAGCCTAAAACAAAAGTCAACTGAAAAATAAACGCTAAACAAAAGTGGCAAATTCAATGCCAAATGTTTGCCAAATGAGTGCTTCGCCTTAATGGGTATTACTAAATATTGGGTATAACATTTAATTATATTGGGACTTTGACTATTAAATTTACTCTGCGTTGCTCTTGGGGTACCTACACTTTTGGGGTTCGAAAATATGGGGTTACCAGGAGGTTTTCTTTATTTCCCTTACGGTTTGTGAAAAACCTAAAAATTTTGTTTGTTTTATAATAAAATCGAAATAAATTTATATAATAAATATAAAATCCAACAATTATTTTTACGTAATATTGCTTAAATTCATGAATTTGCTAAAATATTTTGGGGTACTTAGAGCTTTGCTGTTCACTATATATGCATCGTTAATAAAGGCTATAAACCATGTAAACTCACAATATTGATTACATTTACATGCTTGTTAAAATTTTCCCACGACAAAATAGGATTGTTGCTCAACATATGTCGCAAATTTAAGTATAGTACAAGGCTTGATAAGAAACGAAAGAAGTTTTACTGGCACTCCCTGTTTCGCGTGTAAATTTTTATGCAATTAAGCTGGGTTCGATGCTTCATTAGTTTAAATTCCTCTTCCCAGTCTATGGAGTGGCATATGCCACCAGTGACATAGACGTTTCGTTCTTGCAAGCTCACCTGCTGGGTAACACTATATGCGCGACAATCCAATAGGTTACTCTATTCATTTTTGTTACAAAGTATCTTTGCAGAGCACTTATTAAAATTATAGAGTCTACTGGTTCGATGCAATTGCTTCTGTTTCGGTAACTTTTGTTGTTCGAGCTAAGCAGGTGATTGGTCTGCTGTTGCGGGTCCTTAGGATAATGGGGTTGCAATATATCCTTGCCTACGAACAACGAACTGAGAGAACTGCGAGAATAGTTGATTCTTAGGTGGATGTTTTGTGGGGTAATGGTTCGATTTACTAGGTCACAAAGTCTCCCAATTAATCATCTATTAGACTTGAATTCTTAGACTCTCCTAACCGTGCTCTACAACACCTTGGTTTTACTATTACATGCAATAAACTTAAATTCAATACAGCTTCCAGCGACTCGGTAGAGTTGGTTCTCATTGCCTCGTCATATTTAAACCTCGTCATATTAAAATCATCAGTATATTTAGTTGCGTTCATTTATTTGATAACAGTGAACACATACGATTATACAAACATTATAATATTTTTTATAAAATTTAATCGTAATTATGCAATTACAGCAATTCATGCAATTCGTCTCTTATAATTTATCATAATCAATTAAAAATAAATCATTTTTTTTTCCATTGTTTGCTATAAAAGTGCAAACAATAATTGTCACATATAATTCAAAGATAATCTGTTTGTTTAACGAGTAAGTGAGTGCGTGACATTAGGTAAATTTTGTAATATGAAAGCAATTATAAGTTCAATTATAATTCAATAAAACTAAATTGCTTTATTTTAAGCAATTGAAAAGAAATTGACAGCGAAAAAAAATAATACAATGCTTATGATTGCAAATTAAAATGCAGGTGATGAAAAGTTATGAATTTCATAATAAACATGCAAATGAAATGTAATCAATTTTGTATAACGCAATTATTTATTAAATTAAGTTCCATTATTACATCCTTACGTTTAGTGCCTTTTGAAAATAAGTATTTTATATGACTGAAATACAAGAAATTTTTTGCCTTCATTTAAATAAGCGGCTCAGATATCTCCAACAAAACGAAATGTAAAAAATATTTCCTCGGCGGCTTCATCTTCTCTCAAAAACTCTGAGAGTAAATAAAATTGTCATGTCGTTCGGAGGCATCTTTAAACTCTAGGTAACTTCACTTATGTATCAAATTAATGCAAACAACATAAGCGGTGTGAGAACCTAGCTCGTAATCCAGACTGAAGAGTTGTATTGACCAATTATGTATGTTTATATATTTTTATTTGACGACAACCAATTACACTGATCCTTTTACAACAAATATCAAACGTAACTAACATTTTTGTTTGGGTCTCATTTGTCATAATTTTTTACTTCAAATAAAGCCCTAAAGAAATATGTTTTAATTTACAATAATATGAATTGAGCATCGAGATACGTACATGTAGTGAACAGCAAAAGTCTAGGTTTCCCAATATGTGTAAGAAATTTTATGAACTTTTAGAAATAATCTGTAAAGTTAATTGATGTCTTTCATATTTATTTTATTAAATTATTTCTATTTCATAATAAAACAAAAAAGTTTTTAAGGTTTTTCACAAACCAAAAGAAAAATACTAAAAATAAAAATACTTTATAGTGACTCTATATTTTTGCACCGCATAAGTCTAGGTATCCCCAAGAAGAACTCAGAGTAAATTTAAAATTCAAAGGCTCAATATTTAGTAGAATATCCTTTAAGGTCAATCACTTCATTTAACCATTTGTCATTGAATGTACCAGTTTCACTTAGCGTTTTCTGTTGATATTTGCTGCCATGCACAAATAGCAATTCTTCCAGTTGATTTTTGTTTGAGGTTTAGTGGCCACATAACCAATCTACTAAATGATCTAGTAAGTCCTTGAGTCATACCGGAACTTTGAGAAAGAGTTTTAAGCCTGTGGGAACTTTGGAAGCCAAATCATATCTTCACTTTAGCAACTGTATGGTGCATTGACATGTTGGAAGTAGTAACCATTAGGATTTTTTTATTTTTAAGACCTTTCGGTTAAATTGTTCCCCTTTTATTCATTACTTCCTCAATAAATTCCAAACTGTTCAAACTACGAAAGAAGTCAGGCTGAATTTATTTCGTACGGAATTAAATGTTGACAAAAACTAGTTGAATTGCAAAATAATGTTGACATATACATGTTTTCAAAACAGAGTACTACATAAGGAATAAGTTTTTATCAACATATAAAATGTTATCCAATATTTGGTTGTAGCGAACGTAAGCAACTCATTCAAATTTGTGAGTAATCATCATCAAACTACATCCGTTCAAACATTTTAGTTTTTATTTTGAAAAAAATTTGTTGCTAAATTCTCTAAACATTTCTTTAAACCTTTAGAAACATTTAATAAGTAATTTGTCGGACAATACTGAACATACAGCTTAATGAATCTACTGAACCTACTGTTTCAGAAAATTTAGCTGCACTACGGCTGCAAAGGAACATCGTAAAAGGCAACATAACGCGTACAAAAAACAGTTTAAGCGGTGATGTGCGAGCGATTGTTGAACTCGAGAGTGGGTTTTATATTTAAAAATTTTATATTAAATAAATAATGAAATCGAAATGAAATGAAAAATACTGTCATTGCTTGATCCTTATACATATAACATGATAATATATTCTCAATACGTCCACTAAATTGTTTACCAAATTTCAAATTGTGTACGTATTTTTGTATTACTTCCTTTAAATCCAAAAATTTTCTTAACTTTGTGGACATGCTCTGAGCAAAGTTAAAGTATTCCAATTTACCGATGAGAAGTTACTTCAAAGCGTTAAAGTTATATAACGGAAAATATTTAAGCTTTGTTATTGCACTAAGAAACTTTTCGATATTATAAATATAAATATTTCGTAAAGCAGTTGACATCGCGCAAGATGAAAAAATATAAAAAATCTTTACGGCCTGTGGAAATTGGTTCGAGAGACATAAAAAACCATATAATATGCAAGATCTCAGAGAATTTCTTAAAGTCTTCCTGGAAGCAGTTAGTTGTTAAAGAGAAGGAGTGCTTCTACAAAATATAAGCCTAAAAAGCCTAAAAATAAGCATAAATGATGATTTTGTCCACCTTTAATGGCGGTGTGCTAATCACGTGAACAAGGAGTTTTTTGCTTCTATGCTCTAAAATGTAATTTCTTGTTAAATTCTTTTGTTGAAGTTCATTTTACTTTATACGTCACTTAAGTATACCCCATTGAATATTTAACAGCGCTTAAATATATTTTGAAGAAATATTCCTTCTTTCTTTTTTACTATAAAAAGGTCATGTAAAGTGTGTTTTTTATAGAGGTATAGAACTTTAAGTTGCAATAAAACAACGATGGATTATTCGATTGACATGAATTTTATTTATCCGAAAGATAATCTTGTGGCATTACATTTTAAATATGATTTCTGGCATATGACCGCCATGGCTGGCGCGGATGTAGTCCAATCTGGATCGGCAATAATACGGCGAATGTTGTCTTCCAAATGGTCAAGCGTTTGTGGCTTTTCCGCATAGACCAATGACTTTACATAGCCCCACAGAAAGTAGTCTAGCGGTGTTAAATCACAAGATCTTGGAGGCCAATTCACAGGTCCAAAACGTGAAATTAGGCGGTCACCAAACGTGTCTTTCAATAAATCTATTGTGGCACGAGCTGTGTGACATGTTGCGACGTCTTGTTGAAACCACATCTCCTGGACATCATGGTTATTCAACTCAGGAATGAAAATGGCTCTATACCGATCACCATTGACTGTAACGTTCTGGCCACCATCGTTTTTGAAAAAGTACGGACCCATGATTCCACCAGCCCATAAAGCGCACCAAACAGTCAGTTTTTCTGGATGTAACGGTGTTTCCACATACACTTGAGGATTACCTTCACTCCAAATGCGGCAGTATTGTTTGTTGACGTAGCCATTCAACCAGAAGTGAGCTTGATCGCTAAACAAAATTCGCTTATGAAAATCGGGAACAACGGTAATTTCGTTTTGGGCCCATTCGACGAATCTACGGCTTACTTGATGATCGTTTGGCTTCAATTCTTGCACGAGTTGGATTTTGTAAGCACGCAAACCGAGACCCTTCCGCAAAATCTTCCATAAAGTGGATGGACACAGATCCAATTCCTGTGCTCGATGGCGGATGGACTCATTCGGGTCTTCCTCAATGCTACGCTCTACAGCAGCAATAGCTTCTTCTGTACGCACCGTACAGCGTCTCTGGGGATGCGAGTTATCAATAAGAGTAAACGTGTTGCGAAAACATTCCATGGTTAATCGAATTAACTGCTCTGATGGACGATTTTGTCGACGATAAAATGGACGTAGTGCGCGATACGTTTTCCGCACAGAACAATTATTTTCGAAATAAAATTGCACTATTTGCAAGCGTAGTTCAGGCGTGAGTCTATTCATGATGAATTGCCAAACCAAACTGAGAACTGTTAAATCGGTCGTCGTCTTGAAAAGTAATGCCAACTTAAAGTTCTATACCTCTATAAAAAATTATTAAATTATTAAATTATTGTGCTAATTATAAGACCACCATTGTATACTACTATAAGTGTATTGAAATATTATTCGCGTCTCAAGGACCATTATTTTGCATACACTTGTTTGTTTTCAATTCTACTTTTCTAACGTGAAAAGAGAATTTTTATAAGATGACAAAAACAATGCCTGAATCATAAGTGATCTGTACAGAAACTGGAGAGAAAAAAAGATACATTAAACTTTTTTCGCAAGAGTGAAACAATTTTTAAAGCAACAGAAAACTTAACTTAAATATTTTACACTTACATTTAATTTTCAATTTCCTCAAACGACATATTTAATACGCGGATGCGTATTACGTACGCTATTTTGCACAAAAAAAACAAAAAAGAGCAACAATTTTGTCGAATAGAATATTAAAATCCATAAATTTTATTTTCTTTGTCATAAGAGATGGAATAATCCATAAATAAATTTAAATTGTTGCGAATATACGTTCGAATTCATGTTGTATTACGAATTGTTCAGGACTTGCGAAACGTTTTATGGTGTTGTTGTAATTTTTATATTCACAAGGAAGCGGACGTATATGGAATAATAACAAATTTTCTTTAAAGCTTTTGGCAATTAAATATTGAAAATTATCTCAGCTCTTCGAACCAGTTACACTATATTCTTGTGATTTTAAACTGTATTCGACAATGGTTATCGAATCGAAAGACGGCATTTCTTAAATCATATTATTTCTACAGCAGAAATCACTGCATAACAGTACAGGAAAAAATATTTTTTTCGTCCCCTCTCTCACCAGTCCCGCCACTCATGTATAAAATTAACGCACACAACATAAGTGGTGTGAGAAGCAATTTAAATAATATTTTTCGAATTCATTATATAAGGTAGCATTAAGAAGTTTGCACTAGTCAAAACGATATCCAAGCTCAGCAAATATCATACGAATTCGGTATTATACGCACCCTTAAGTTATTACCAACAATGTCGAAACACTTTAAATAACTACTAATTTTTAAATAATTGTCAACATTAAATAGAAGTACATATATTCCAGGTTATAATTTGCATTCAGGCAGACTATTAAGCAAACCTACAGATTAGTGATAAAATAAGTAAAGCTTTTAAGAAACTATTGCAGTCGGTATGTTAAAGGTATTTCCGAACGCATTTATATCTTTATATCTCTATATTTGTATATGCAAAGCGAAGTAAACGCTTCAATCAAAGATTACTAAGAAGAAGAAAAACAAAATGTCATTGTAATATGAGTAATAGTAGCACAAAAAATATGTTTATTTTCTAATCTTTTGTACACTTATAATATTCCTGGCTATGTACAATACTTTAAACACAGTAATCGGAGCTATCGCTCAAAAATAGAATACATGGGTTTATATGGAAGTTATTATCTTAAAGGCAGCTGCTTCACTTTTAGGCCAATTTCTATTTTTATTTTTTTTTCTATTTCATATTTCATTTTGTTAAAGATGTCTGACCTGAGGTTTGAATCAAGGCCTCATGTCTAATACGCCAACGCACAACCTGCTGGGCTATGACTACATCTAAATTAAATAGGAATCCTAAATTTTATAATTAATTATAATTATAAAGTACAATTCCAAATTGATTTTTCCCATTGGTTATAGTTTGTAATGGTATGAGTTCCATTTCCTTTCAACAACAAAGAATACAGCAAAATTAATTACTTCCATTAAAGAGATGAAAAAGTTTGAATGAATTGTAAGAATCAACTGGAACTTACTACATAGTACTCGGGTTTAGAAATATTGCCTCCGTTGCTACTTTTATAAACACATAAAATAATTAATTGATCATTACAACCGTTCAGTGAGCATGACGACCTAGCGTCTTATACCGATTATGTTCTGTGTGTTAATTTTATCCATAAGTGGCGGGACCTACAGTTTAAAGACAACTCTGAACGATATATTCTTTTGAGAAACTTTTTTAAGGGAGTTTTATTTACTTTCAGAATTTTTGCCGAAAATCTGCTGAGAGGAAGCCGCCGAAGAAATATTTCGTTTTGACCGAGATGTCTGACTTGAGATTTGAACAGATCCCACCTGTCTCATAAGCCAAAACACTATTTTACTAGACTACAGCGACTACTACTTCTGCTACCATGCTACTGTTAGCATGCTCTTATTCTTACTTACTCTCTCCGCGATATCTTGGCTAATAATGACAGCGTCTGCCATTTACTCCTGTACTAAATTACAACACCATGACATGCATATGTACTTATATTTACTTAGTAAGGACACAAATATTGTTACAGCATTGACCACATTCATTCAAATAGAAAAATTGAACACCATTTTAAAACCACATAGATTATGAAATATAATTTGTAATAATTCTGTATATTATTCCACTTTCGGCCATGAAGTGGTCCGATAACAAGAAATGTATCGCCGTTATAGCGCTATTTAAATCTGTAATGAGAACAGCAGCTTTCTGGGAAAAACCTTGAGAGTAAATAAAACTGCAATGAAAAGTTTCTCAAATTATAGGTCCCACCACTCATGTATAAAGTTATCGCACACAACTTGGGTGGTATAAGAATCTATGTCTTAATCCTGACTAATGGGTTGTAATGATTAATTATGTACATACATATGTATGAGAACAGATCACTTTAAATTATTTGAAGTTACTGGAGAAATGAATTTCTGCTAGCCGTCAGGCTATTCACGTATAGTGCAAACACCTCAAATTTTCAAAGCTGTATAACGAAGAATTCAGCGATATCGACACCGTAAGCAAAACAATTATGAAAAATACTTGACGCTTGGTTTATCAAAAAAAGTATTGAGAATTTTTTGACTTCAACTTTGAGAAAAAGAAAAATAAATAAAAATAGAATAGAAAAATAACTGGTACGCAAAATTTTGTAACCGATGAAATAATTTTTACTGTGCAAAAAAAAATTGTATACGTAAAATGATAAAATGTATACACGGTTATCTAAGGACGCATCTGAACTGATTTTTCGTGTCAAAATGTGTCATCAGTGTCTTCAGTCATTGTTTTTTGTGGCACTGACTTACAACGTGCAAAATATGGTTACGACAGTTCAGGGATAACGATGTAAGAAATGAAGAACGTGGAAGACCACAAAAAATGTTTGCAGACGTCGAATAACAAACTATGTTGGATGAACACGACACTTTGAGGCAGAACCAAATGATAGAAATGTTAAATGGTACTTAACAAACAATTTCTGGCCGTTTAAAAGCTGTGGGAAAGATCCAAAAGTCTGCAAAATGGGTGTCAAATATATTAAATAACAGTCAGATGGGAAACCAAAAAACCACTTGTGAATTTTTTTTTGCTTCAAGACGCAATAGAAAACCAGAGCTATGTATATCAATTTGTTACTAGCGATGAAAAATGGACTTATTTGCGCAATCCTAAACGGATAAAAGCATTTGTTAATCCGGAATAACTATTAACTTCGGACGCAAAATCAGATCGGTTCTGAAAGAAAACAATGCTGTGTGTCTTGTGGGACCAGAAAAGTGTGGTGTTCCACGAGCTCCTAATATCTGGTGAAACATTCTACAGTCGGCCTTCAATGCCTCTACCCAGGTCTCACTGCCGTAAAGCGGAATAGCGTCCGTAATCAATATGCGTCTGCTCTGTATGGGACCACTAATATATCATAATTAGAGAAATTCATTGATTTTATTTATTGGGCTGTGCGTATTCAAATGTACACGTAATTCTCTGGAGTATGTTAGCAACTATTTAGAATGGCGGATAAATAGATGTACTATTGACAATGAAATCAAAAACTGCGAATTCTGAACATGGAGCAAAGTTGATTTTCAGAACATGACAAATTGCATGTTTGTGTGTGAAGAGGTAGCCTATCAAATTCAGATTACAATATAATTAAAAACAACATTTTGAAGTAAATTCACATGGCCATTAAAAATTATTTAAAAACATAAATAAATTCAAATTTTCATTGCTCTTTTAAAGAATTTGAAAGAGTTACACACAAAATCTTAAGAACAAAAGGAAAGTTTTGCTCACAATTTTAATGGAATTTTAAGGACTACAAAAAAATATATTCAGCTTCCATAAACATTAAATATTTACATGAAAAATAAATAAGAGTTTTCAAATAAAACGAATTTAATTAATTTTAGTCCAACAATCTAAGACTGTATAAATAAGATTAACGTTTTAACAATCTTAATTGTAGGCTTATTAAGGTTTTAATTGTTTGAGTTATAAATATACACAAAGAAAGATAAACAAATAAAAGTTACTTTTGTATGATTTGTTTCATAGACTGAAAAATGAATGTCATTAATTTCATAATTACAGTTCTTATTCTTCCATAACTATGTTTATCATTATTCTTTAGTAGAATTTAAAATATGAGTACATATTTGTAATTCCATTTCTACTTAAAACCTTACGGTTAAGCAGTTAATCTTGAGTTTAAACCAACAACATTGGTGGTTTAAACTCAAGATTAACTATGAAAATAGTTGACAAATTTCATTAAAAAAAGCTTTTAAGTTAGAGAAAGCCGAACAAGAAAAATTTTTAAGTGATTATGAATTATATAAAACACAATAGGCATCCTTAATTTATTTATTATTTTTCAAAAATTATCAAAAGATCAATAGTATTCAACCTTTGTTTGTTTTTTTTTTTGTTTGTTTTTGTTCTATACAAAGCAAATTGTTGTGAAACATTTTGAAATTTTTGCTTATAAGAGTGGCAGCTCTACAAGGTTTAACCTACCATTCAAAAATGAAAATTAAGTTAACGAAAGATTAACTTTAACTGGAGTTTAACTTAATCTCGAGTACAAACTCCCATTCAAAAAATGGCCCTTAGAGATTTGATGAAAAAGTAAGAAAAATGAGAAAAATTTTTAAATCAGAACATGACCAAGAAAAAATCAGAAAATTCACAAAAAGCCTTTTGACAGCCGTATTTTCGTTAAAGAAACGAAAATTAAAAAAAATGTAAAACTCAGTAAATGATTTCAAGATAGTAGTTTTTCGAATTAATTATTCAATGATTTAAAGTTTAAACAAATTTGAATAAAAATATAATTCAAAAAAGTCCTTCTGTATATGCTTCTCAATAGCTTCGTCCATGAATTAACAATTACCAGTCATCAGTGTTTATGGTTAAAAGTTAACATAAATTTTCATAAACAAACAAAAACATGCGTGTCTGGCTTGATTTTGGTGAGTTTAAAACAAGTTTAACAACCTTCTTGCATTTATTTGCTGAATTTATCGTTTTTGAGGACTGTTCCAAATGTTGTGCTTCAAATTTTTTTTGTTATTCTGCTGCGAGCAGACAACAACGTATTACAGACAACATATACAGACCACACAACGTCTTTATTCCAACGTGATGAAAACAGGCACACCACCTATTCTTGGCTTTATGAGAGTTTCCAAAACAAAAAATATTATATGAGACTTACTAAATGCATTACGCACTTATAGAACTTATAGCAAACAGACTAGATTAGCAAAATTAATGAAGGTTTAAGGTGATGAAACGTTGACCAAAACAACAATGCTACTCTGCACTGCAGATTAACACAATTCACGACATAAATTTAAAACAAGATTAAACTACTGATGAATATAGCAAACTTCACAAGTTGTGGTTTAGTTTTCGCAAACAGGCCATAACATTATTTATTAGCACGTCTTTCATTAAGCGCTTCCTATCTTTAAATTTATATAAAACATAATGTATTTGAAATAGCACAGAAATTTGGCATTCGTTTGAAGGACCTATTGATGTTATTATGTGTGTAATACCGCATCGTAGAGGAACGCATCCGAAATGTTCCATATTCCATGACTATCAGAGGTGTGGATTGAACGAAGTTATGGAAGTTTTCACAAACTTTCTATAGTAAATATGGTTAGTACCCTTTGATTACGAGGCCCTATGGTTGATCTCTTTCCCCTTTAACGTGCCTATCTACCCTGGAAGTTTTCACAAACTTTCTATAGTAAATATGGTTAGTACCCTTTGATTACGAGGCCCTATGGTTGATCTCTTTCCCCTTTAACGTGCCTATCTACCCACCTGCTTATTTGTGTGCTGAAAATTGCAATACAAAACATTTTACCAAAATAGTGTTCTCCAACATAAAAATTTACAATTTTAACAGTACATACATTGCATACAACTGCAGCAAAGTTTGAAGACAATAGTATTCTATCAAAACGTATACATAGTTAACAAGAGTGTATTTGATGTGTCGAAGTCGCCGTAGTCCAGTAGGTAGTGTGTTGGCTTATTAGACATATGACCACGATTCAAAGTTCAGGTCATATATCTTCAAATAACTAAAAACTGAAAAATATTCTTGCGGTGACTTCCTCTCAGCAGATTTCACGCAAAAACTTTCACGAAACTTTTCACAAAAATCTGTCCTTCAAAGGTTACTCAATCCAAAGAATTTGCGTGAGAAGTTAAGCATGTCCTCGGTAGTACAATACTGGTTAAATTAATTTGACCAATAAAATAAGATGTAAATGAAATTGTGTTGCAATATAATTCTTTAAAAATTAATGGTGCAATGATAAATGGCACAAAGCACGTAGACAGAAACAAAGACTGGAACAGAGGCAACAATAATAAACAAAAATAACATCACAATTGCCTCCATATTTTATTTTGTTTATTCAACACTTGTGTTTTAAAAAACAAAGAAGTCTCATCCTTTCTCTTCGTAAGTTGTTGAAGAAAGCAATTTCCGTTTGTTACAGTTTCAAACATAAGCGTGGGAGGAACAAATGAATGAATTGGACGAATGAATTGGACGAAGTCTTCTTGTTTCTCTTTGTAAGAATAAGTTGTTATGCCTTCTGGTTAAATTCGTAGAATATTAGTTGAACCTCTTGTTATTCTTATTGTGTATTCATTTAGTGCCTGCCGGAACATCGTAACAATTGGAATTCTTGTTTTATTGTTGTCATTGTGCTTGTCCATTTGTTTATTTTGGGTGCAATAGTTAGAATGTTAATTCAATCTCAGCGTAGTAGAAGAAATTGTTTTTATAATAATTCAATATATGAAGCCTTAGAAGTACATGCCATTGTATCGGGTTTTCCATCTGGGACTTCTGAACTTTTCAATCAAGAATGCTACTATCATATTTTCTCTGTCAGCATGGAACATTTTAGGAAGATCTGAAAAAGTTAAAGAGTGTTATATATATTATTATATATATAATATATATATATTTATTCGTATGTAGATTAGGCAAGGTGGCGGTTCCCGTTAGAGAAGGAGGTCCCAACTAGGCCAGAATTTAGGACAAATGTGATACCACAATCTATATTCAGCTCTGAGATCAAACATTTCGCACGTCTGTTTGTTATGTTTTTCCCAAATTTGGAAGCTTTTTAATATATAAAAATAATCACATTTTTCAGGGCGTATGAGTTATATAAGTAAGTATTCGAATATTACTTATACGCTCAGTGAGTGGTCTCACTAAATATTGATTGAGAGCTTATCATGAAAGCAAAATACACGTGAATACGACAATGTTTTCCAGTTTTTCTGCGGCTATGACCCTCAAAAAGCAGTCGATTTCTTGCAAGATGGTTTGAATGGCTAATCATTTTATTAAATAAGAAGTGGTTGCCTTTTTAATTTCTTTCCGAATTGTGGAAACGTAGAAATTCCTATGGATGTTGTTGTTGGTGTCATTTTTAAAAGTTTTGACTGTCTTCTCAGCAAGTTTTAGATTGATGAGGCTGTTCTCTATAACTGAATGTCATATGATCACATCGGCTTTATATCTGCCTTATACAAGAGCACCTTAAATTTCAAATCCAGAGTTAACTATGTATGTTCCAATAAGCTAGGACGGAGTTTAGTTTTATCTGATGTGGTGAGTCCATGTAAGACGATCGAGTTGATTACCGAGGTAGTTGATGTGGGTTTCTTCCGGTATTCTTAAGCCATTAAGAAGGTTTAAGGGAGGACAATTTATTCTTTTAAGCAAAGAAATGTGTGTTTGCTAGCATTAACTTTTAATTTCCTTTTTAACATGGTATTGGAGTCGTGCAGAAGTAAGTAGATGGTTTTCATGAGTACTTATAAATATATATAAGTAATATTAATATTCATGTTCACAGGGGGTACAACATATTGACCAAAACATTGTGAAGGCTTCAACTTTGTCTGCTTGGCTAAGCAATTGTGTTCTTTGAGTTAAGATAATAGATATCAATAAATCACAAATTGTTTGTTTTTGTTATTTACTCTACATTAACTTACTAAATCTGTTATTCTTGAAAAAATCAAACAAATTTGCTACAAATTTAAAATTTACTACTTTACCCATTTCATTAATTCCCAGCTAATGGCTGAATTTAAAAAGTAAAAATTCCGATTTATTGCTACAAGGTTGTTGGGGAAAAGAAAACGAAACAACAGAAAACGACTGTGGTTTTGCGTGGTATTCCTGCCAACATTTAGCCGCACATGCAGCTTTAGTAAATTAATTTATTTATTCAGAAAACTGAACTCTTGCTCTTGAAAGCTTTAAAATAAAATTGTAGAAGAATGATGGGTATGACTAAGAATAAAAGATAACAAAGCGCAAAAAAGGGCAAGAAAGAAAAATTTCATTAAATTTGATACGGGAATGAATTGTTGAAGATTTTTTTATCATTTTAAAGTTCAATGGGAGCTAAAGTTTAACATTATATTTTTTTTATTTTCAGAAAAAATCAGAAACAAAACTGAAATAAATGCTGCTGCAATTTCAAAGTGTTTTTAAATGCTTTACGAGATCTACTTCGACGTAGTAAATAGTAGTACTACTACTATGTACTACTACTATGTAGTAGTAGTACGTAGTCGATGTGCGAATGTATTCTACAGAAGGTATATCTAAACAATGTCAATAAAATTATAAAATTTTAGGAAATTAATTGTGATTCTTTCTTATAAACATTATAACAGATATACATACATACATAATTGGTCATTACAAGCTTCTCGCATCACTTATGTTGTGTATGTTTATATTATTCATATTTGGCGGGACCTATTGTACAAAGTCTACTCCGAATGGTAGATTTTTTTGAGAAACTTTTCATGGCAATTTGAACAGTGGCCTATCGTGTAATAAGCCAACATTCTACCTACAAGACCTGGTATACCGGTACGAAATGAGCGTTTTTTGTTACAACAAAAGAAAAAAAATTAATGGAAAAGTAAAAAATATTTAATTTAAGGTATTGGCTATTGCTAGCTACACATTCTTTTCATGGTTCAGGCAATTTGTGATTTCCATGACAATAAAACTGTTCGTCTTTTGAAGCAAACCAATTAGTCATCTAATTTTTGATTTCTCATAGGAATCGAATTGTTGCTCAGTGAATGCATGTCCTCTCGATGAAAACAAACAGTAGTCGGGAAAAGCCAATTCTTGAAGAATAGGGTAGGTGGGATAGCAGCAGTATCGACGGTAGGCGTAAGCAGTTTGGTTTTTATTTAGGAAATAATGAATTAGAGAGAGTATTTGAACATTTTTAAGAACAAATTCACTAAAAGTTCTTAGGATTAAGAACTCGTATTACTTCCAACAAATCAAGGAACCCAATCACTCTGCTGCTAATATGAAGATATGATTTGCCTACAAAAGTCCCCGCAAGCTTAATAGTATTGTACAAAGTCCCGATTTGCTCCAAAAGAGTATTTAAGAGATCATTTGGAATAACGGTTACATAGCCGCTAAGCGTAAAACAAAAGTCAACTGAAAAATAAACGCTAAACAAAAGTGGCAAATTCAATGCCAAATGTTTGCCAAATGAGTGCTTCGCCGTAATGGGTATTACTAAATATTGGGTATAACATTTAATTATATTGGGACTTTGACTATTAAATTTACTCTGTGTTGCTCTTGGGGTACCTACACTTTTGGGGTTCGAAAATATGGGGTTACCAGGAGGTTTTCTTTATTTCCCTTACGGTTTGTGAAAAACCTAAAAATTTTGTTTGTTTTATAATAAAATCGAAATAAATTTATATAATAAATATAAAATCCAACAATTATTTTTACGTAATATTGCTTAAATTCATGAATTTGCTAAAATATTTTGGGGTACTTAGAGCTTTGCTGTTCACTATATATGCATCGTTAATAAAGGCTATAAACCATGTAAACTCACAATATTGATTACATTTACATGCTTGTTAAAATTTTCCCACGACAAAATAGGATTGTTGCTCAACATATGTCGCAAATTTAAGTATAGTACAAGGCTTGATAAGAAACGAAAGAAGTTTTACTGGCACTCCCTGTTTCGCGTGTAAATTTTTATGCAATTAAGCTGGGTTCGATGCTTCATTAGTTTAAATTCCTCTTCCCAGTCTATGGAGTGGCATATGCCACCAGTGACATAGACGTTTCGTTCTTGCAAGCTCACCTGCTGGGTAACACTATATGCGCGACAATCCAATAGGTTACTCTATTCATTTTTGTTACAAAGTATCTTTGCAGAGCACTTATTAAAATTATAGAGTCTACTGGTTCGATGCAATTGCTTCTGTTTCGGTAACTTTTGTTGTTCGAGCTAAGCAGGTGATTGGTCTGCTGTTGCGGGTCCTTAGGATAATGGGGTTGCAATATATCCTTGCCTACGAACAACGAACTGAGAGAACTGAGAGAATAGTTGATTCTTAGGTGGATGTTTTGTGGGGTAATGGTTCGATTTACTAGGTCACAAAGTCTCCCAATTAACCTTCTATTAGACTTGAATTCTTAGACTCTCCTAACCGTGCTCTACAACACCTTGGTTTTACTATTCCATGCAATAAACTTAAATTCAATACAGCTTCCAGCGACGCGGTAGAGTTGGTTCTCATTGCCTCGTCATATTTAAACCTCGTCATATTAAAATCATCAGTATATTTAGTTGCGTTCATTTATTTGATAACAGTGAACACATACGATTATACAAACATTATAATATTTTTTATAAAATTTAATCGTAATTATGCAATTACAGCAATTCATGCAATTCGTCTCTTATAATTTATCATAATCAATTAAAAATAAATCATTTTTTTCCATTGTTTGCTATAAAAGTGCAAACAATAATTGTCACATATAATTCAAAGATAATCTGTTTGTTTAACGAGTAAGTGAGTGCGTGACATTAGGTAAATTTTGTAATATGAAAGCAATTATAAGTTCAATTATAATTCAATAAAACTAAATTGCTTTATTTTAAGCAATTGAAAAGAAATTGACAGCGAAAAAAAATAATACAATGCTTATGATTGCAAATTAAAATGCAGGTGATGAAAAGTTATGAATTTCATAATAAACATGCAAATGAAATGTAATCAATTTTGTATAACGCAATTATTTATTAAATTAAGTTCCATTATTACATCCTTACGTTTAGTGCCTTTTGAAAATAAGTATTTTATATGACTGAAATACAAGAAATTTTTTGCCTTCATTTAAATAAGCGGCTCAGATATCTCCAACAAAACGAAATGTAAAAAATATTTCCTCGGCGGCTTCATCTTCTCTCAAAAACTCTGAGAGTAAATAAAATTGTCATGTCGTTCGGAGGCGTCTTTAAACTCTAGGTGACTTCACTTATGTATCAAATTAATGCAAACAACATAAGCGGTGTGAGAACCTAGCTCGTAATCCAGACTGAAGAGTTGTATTGACCAATTATGTATGTTTATATATTTTTATTTGACGACAACCAATTATACTGATCCTTTTACAACAAATATCAAACGTAACTAACATTTTTGTTTGGGTCTCATTTGTCATAATTTTTTACTTCAAATAAAGCCCTAAAGAAATATGTTTTAATTTACAATAATATGAATTGAGCATCGAGATACGTACATGTAGTGAACAGCAAAAGTCTAGGTTTCCCAATATGTGTAAGATATTTTATGAACTTTTAGAAATAATCTGTAAAGTTAATTGATGTCTTTCATATTTATTTTATTAAATTATTTCTATTTCATAATAAAACAAAAAAGTTTTTAAGGTTTTTCACAAACCAAAAGAAAAATACTAAAAATAAAAATACTTTATAGTGACTCTATATTTTTGCACCGCAAAAGTCTAGGTATCCCCAAGAAGAACTCAGAGTAAATTTAAAATTCAAAGGCTCAATATTTAGTAGAATATCCTTTAAGGTCAATCACTTCATTTAACCATTTGTCATTGAATGTACCAGTTTCACTTAGCGTTTTCTGTTGATATTTGCTGCCATGCACAAATAGCAATTCTTCCAGTTGATTTTTGTTTGAGGTTTAGTGGCCACATAACCAATCTACTAAATGATCTAGTAAGTCCTTGAGTCATACCGGAACTTTGAGAAAGAGTTTTAAGCCTGTGGGAACTTTGGAAGCCAAATCATATCTTCACTTTAGCAACTGTATGGTGCATTGACATGTTGGAAGTAGTAACCATTAGGATTTTTTTATTTTTAAGACCTTTCGGTTAAATTGTTCCCCTTTTATTCATTACTTCCTCAATAAATTCCAAACTGTTCAAACTACGAAAGAAGTCAGGCTGAATTTATTTCGTACGGAATTAAATGTTGACAGAAACTAATTGAATTGCAAAATAATGTTGACATATACATGTTTTCAAAACAGAGTACTACATAAGGAATAAGTTTTTATCAACATATAAAATGTTATCCAATATTTGGTTGTAGCGAACGTAAGCAACTTATTCAAATTTGTGAGTAATCATCATCAAACTACATCCGTTCAAACATTTTAGTTTTTATTTTGAAAAAAATTTGTTGCTAAATTCTCTAAACATTTCTTTAAACCTTTAGAAACATTTAATAAGTAATTTGTCGGACAATACTGAACATACAGCTTAACGAATCTACTGAACCTACTGTTTCAGAAAATTTAGCTGCACTACGGCTGCAAAGGAACATCGTAAAAGGCAACATAACGCGTACAAAAAACAGTTTAAGCGGTGATGTGCGAGCGACTGTTGAACTCGAGAGTGGGTTTTATATTTAAAAATTTTATATTAAATAAATAATGAAATCGAAATGAAATGAAAAATACTGTCATTGCTTGATCCTTATACATATAACATGATAATATATTCTCAATACGTCCACTAAATTGTTTACCAAATTTAAAATTGTGTACGTATTTTTGTATTACTTCCTTTAAATCCAAAAATTTTCTTAACTTTGTCGACATGCTCTGAGCAAAGTTAAAGTATTCCAATTTACCGATGAGAAGTTACTTCAAAGCGTTAAAGTTATATAACGGAAAATATTTAAGCTTTGTTATTGCACTAAGAAACTTTTCGATATTATAAATATAAATATTTCGTAAAGCAGTTGACATCGCGCAAG
The DNA here is from genome assembly GCA_932273835.1 of Sarcophaga variegata. Taxonomy (NCBI): domain Eukaryota; kingdom Metazoa; phylum Arthropoda; class Insecta; order Diptera; family Sarcophagidae; genus Sarcophaga; species Sarcophaga variegata. The sequence goes on along the minus strand of OW026358.1, from coordinate 29,712,284 downwards.
ATGAAAAAATATAAAAAATCTTTACGGCCTGTGGAAATTGGTTCGAGAGACATAAAAAACCATATAATATGCAAGATCTCAGAGAATTTCTTAAAGTCTTCCTGGAAGCAGTTAGTTGTTAAAGAGAAGGAGTGCCTCTACAAAATATAAGCCTAAAAAGCCTAAAAATAAGCATAAATGATGATTTTGTCCACCTTTAATGGCGGTGTGCTAATCACGTGAACAAGGAGTTTTTTGCCTCTATGCTCTAAAATGTAATTTCTTGTTAAATTCTTTTGTTGAAGTTCATTTTACTTTATACGTCACTTAAGTATACCCCATTGAATATTTAACAGCGCTTAAATATATTTTGAAGAAATATTCCTTCTTTCTTTTTTACTATAAAAAGGTCATGTAAAGTGTGTTTTTTATAGAGGTATAGAACTTTAAGTTGCAATAAAACAACGATGGATTATTCGATTGACATGAATTTTATTTATCCGAAAGATAATCTTGTGGCATTACATTTTAAATATGATTTCTGGCATATGACCGCCACGGCTGGCGCGGATGTAGTCCAATCTGGATCGGCAATAATACGGCGAATGTTGTCTTCCAAATGGTCAAGCGTTTGTGGCTTTTCCGCATAGACCAATGACTTTACATAGCCCCACAGAAAGTAGTCTAGCGGTGTTAAATCACAAGATCTTGGAGGCCAATTCACAGGTCCAAAACGTGAAATTAGGCGGTCACCAAACGTGTCTTTCAATAAATCTATTGTGGCACGAGCTGTGTGACATGTTGCGACGTCTTGTTGAAACCACATCTCCTGCACATCATGGTTATTCAACTCAGGAATGAAAATGGCTCTATACCGATCACCATTGACTGTAACGTTCTGGCCACCATCGTTTTTGAAAAAGTACGGACCAATGATTCCACCAGCCCATAAAGCGCACCAAACAGTCAGTTTTTCTGGATGTAACGGTGTTTCCACATACACTTGAGGATTACCTTCACTCCAAATGCGGCAGTATTGTTTGTTGACGTAGCCATTCAACCAGAAGTGAGCTTGATCGCTAAACAAAATTCGCTTATGAAAATCGGGAACAACGGTAATTTCGTTTTGGGCCCATTCGACGAATCTACGGCTTACTTGATGATCGTTTGGCTTCAATTCTTGCACGAGTTGGATTTTGTAAGCACGCAAACCGAGACCCTTCCGCAAAATCTTCCATAAAGTGGATGGACACAGATCCAATTCCTGTGCTCGATGGCGGATGGACTCATTCGGGTCTTCCTCAATGCTACGCTCTACAGCAGCAATAGCTTCTTCTGTACGCACCGTACAGCGTCTCTGGGTATGCGAGTTATCAATAAGAGTAAACGTGTTGCGAAAACGTTCCATGGTTAATCGAATTAACTGCTCTGATGGACGATTTTGTCGACGATAAAATGGACGTAGTGCGCGATACGTTTTCCGCACAGAACAATTATTTTCGAAATAAAATTGCACTATTTGCAAGCGTAGTTCAGGCGTGAGTCTATTCATGATGAATTGCCAAACCAAACTGAGAACTGTTAAATCGGTCGCCATCTTGAAAAGTAATGCCAACTTAAAGTTCTATACCTCTATAAAAAATTATTAAATTATTAAATTATTGTGCTAATTATAAGACCACCATTGTATACTACTATAAGTGTATTGAAATATTATTCGCGTCTCAAGGACCATTATTTTGCATACACTTGTTTGTTTTCAATTCTACTTTTCTAACGTGAAAAGAGAATTTTTATAAGATGACAAAAACAATGCCTGAATCATAAGTGATCTGTACAGAAACTGGAGAGAAAAAAAAGATACATTAAACTTTTTTCGCAAGAGTGAAACAATTTTTAAAGCAACAGAAAACTTAACTTAAATATTTTACACTTACATTTAATTTTCAATTTCCTCAAACAGACATATTTAATACGCGGATGCGTATTACGTACGCTATTTTGCACAAAAAAAAAAAACAAAAAAGAGCAACAATTTTGTCGAATAGAATATTAAAATCCATAAATTTTATTTTCTTTGTCATAAGAGATGGAATAATCCATAAATAAATTTAAATTGTTGCGAATATACGTTCGAATTCATGTTGTATTACGAACTGTTCAGGACTTGCGAAACGTTTTATGGTGTTGTTGTAATTTTTATATTCACAAGGAAGCGGACGTATATGGAATAATAACAAATTTTCTTTAAAGCTTTTGGCAATTAAATATTGAAAATTATCTCAGCTCTTCGAACCAGTTACACTATATTCTTGTGATTTTAAACTGTATTCGACAATGGTTATCGAATCGAAAGACGGCATTTCTTAAATCATATTATTTCTACAGCAGAAATCACTGCATAACAGTACAGGAAAAAATATTTTTTTCGTCCCCTCTCTCACCAGTCCCGCCACTCATGTATAAAATTAACGCACACAACATAAGTGGTGTGAGAAGCAATTTAAATAATATTTTTCGAATTCATTATATAAGGTAGCATTAAGAAGTTTGCACTAGTCAAAACGATATCCAAGCTCAGCAAATATCATACGAATTCGGTATTATACGCACCCTTAAGTTATTACCAACAATGTCGAAACACTTTAAATAACTACTAATTTTTAAATAATTGTCAACATTAAATAGAAGTACATATATTCCAGGTTATAATTTGCATTCAGGCAGACTATTAAGCAAACCTACAGATTAGTGATCAAATAAGTAAAGCTTTTAAGAAACTATTGCAGTCGGTATGTTAAAGGTATTTCCGAACGCATTTATATCTTTATATCTCTATATTTGTATATGCAAAGCGAAGTAAACGCTTCAATCAAAGATTACTAAGAAGAAGAAAAACAAAATGTCATTGTAATATGAGTAATAGTAGCACAAAAAATATGTTTATTTTCTAATCTTTTGTACACTTATAATATTCCTGGCTATGTACAATACTTTAAACACAGTAATCGGAGCTATCGCTCAAAAATAGAATACATGGGTTTATATGGAAGTTATTATCTTAAAGGCAGCTGCTTCACTTTTAGGCCAATTTCTATTTTTATTCGCAGCAATGAGAAAATTAGTGCCCGCGTGAGAGGATTTGTGATGGCAATGTCGGGATTAATGCTGTCAATATAATAATATGCATGAAATAGAGGTTTTAAAAACACGATATATGAAATACAACGAAAAAAACTTTTTTGTGGCAGCATTGATAAAGAAAGAATTAATGAACTGTTAATTTTTTATTTGTTTTGCTAATGTTTTGATGTTGCTGTCTTTATTAGAATAAATAAGCATGCTCCTTACCTAAGGCTTCAATTGCAAAATTCTTGTGCTTGCTGCGTTGCGTTTATTGTTTTTATAGCTTAAGGCGGATCATTGTTGATCAGACCTGAAAGCTACGGCGCAGTTGTAGTTCACTCTAGAAATGTGCAGAAGTACAGATTTTGTAGAAGGTATTACAAATCAGAAAATCAATGAGTAGACGCTGAGATTAATAACTTTTAACGCATTGTAAAATTGTAATATATTGCTAGCCCTCCGCAGTAATGCCAAAGTATCGCTCAAGAATTTTTATTTGTTATTGATTATAATGCTTGAACAAGTAAAAATTAAAAAAGAGCAATTGTTAAAGTTAGGTTAGTGGGAAGCTTATCGTTCACACGCAAGTTCACTCGGTGGCATATATGGCTCATTGTGTCGCCCAGTGTGAGGTAAGCTATCGTTAGTGGTGGATTTAAACCACCCATAATATATTCCATTGGAGTGGCCGTAGTCTAGTAGGTAGTGTGTTGGCTTATTAGACGAAAAGCCAGGGTTTGAGGCCCAGGCCAGACATCAAAACAAAATACAAAAAGTAAATCTTCGGCGACTTCCACTCAGCAGATTTCTGGCAAAAGCTCTGAGAGTAAATAAAATTGCCATGAAAAGTTTCCCAAAAAATATGTAGTTCGGAGTCGACTTTAAACTGTAGGTCCCGCCAATCATGTATAAAATTAACACACACAACATAAGTGGTGTGAAAAACTAGGTCGTAATCCTGACTGAAGGGTTGTAATGACCAATTATGTATGTATGTGAGTAAGTCAAATGCCATTTCTTAATACGCTTTGCTGTGTGTCAAACATTCTATACACAATATTTGTTAACACTTAAGTTATTTAATCTGTATAAACGTATTTTTAAATTCGAATCTGTAAAAATCTGAAAAAAAAGAAATATGTAATAAAATTTTCAAAAAATAAAAAACTAATTTGTTTTAATTAATCCCTTTATTCTATAATTTCATTTATTTAAAACAGTAAAACTAAAAAATTCTAAATCCTTAAAAGCAAGTCTATTTATACTCTGGGGTGTTGTAGATCAATCAGTAAATTCAATTATGTGAAAACAGATATTACTTATACTTATGCGTGAAAAAAAAACCCCACAGGCACAACTATACATTTCTTTCTCATCAAATTAAAAACAACCGCACAACCAACCTACCCTTTCTTAATAGTTTATATTTCTATTTCTTCTACCTGTGATTATGAGCAATACGTGCCAAGAATTTACTATTAAAAAAAAAACGATCATACACATTACATGTTACGCACACACTCATTCTGTCCGTCCAAACATTCGTACATACGTATATACATTTTCACATTACAGTCTTTCTATACTCTGAGATGTAGATGAGGAAACGTGCACGCACTCATTCTGTCCGTCCAACCATTCGTTTGAAAAGCAATACAAATAAAATCAACAAGAAAAAGCAGGTATGATTCCAAATTTGTATGGAAAAATTAAAAATTAAAATGATTTAATTCTTTTCCAGATATGCATTCTCACAAATTTTAACACACACACACACACATACACATTAAAAAGCAATACCTTTTCATAATACATGTTACAAACCTAAAGACCGATCGCACACAATTCATTTCACAATTCTACAATGTTCTTACTCTTTTACAGATATGCATGAGCCAAATTTTGTATGAAATAAGTGACCTAGAAGGTACATAAACATACTACTAATAGCATTTGCGGGCAGATTTATTGAAACACCGATTTGTTGGATGCCTCATGAACTCGAGGCCAGAGATGTTGAAAGACGATTTTGCATGTCTGAAATGATGTTTGATCGCTTCAAAAAGAAATAATTTTTGAATTGAACTATCACTGCCGATGAAAAATGGTTCATAAAGATAATCCCAAGCGACAGAAATCGTTTATGAAAAGCGGGGAATGAGGAAAATCATTGCGCCAAGGTAATATTCTGCATTTGCAGTGCTCCATTATATCCTATTCACACAACATTTAGTTCGTTTAATGCGAGCATTAATCCTGACTGAAGGGTTATAATGACAAATTATATATGCATGTTATGTATGCCTGTACAGACAACATTTATTTATTTATTAATATTAATTGTAATACAATTACAAATTATATTCAAATTATATACGAGCGGAGTAACTTGACCATATGGTCGGTGTAGTGTCACAGACCAGAGTCTCCGGTGGGAATCGAATCCATGATCCTCACGCGAGACAACATTTAATTAGTTTAATCAAGCATCAGACGAAAAACGGCCTGAGTACGCAGGTATACGAGGCCATAAATTTTAATATTGACAACGCACGTACACCGTTTGGAAAACAGTGGATGGCAAATTTTACTTTACTCGTTATATATCCCAGACTGTACCTCTTTCTGACTACTATTTGTTTTCATTGATACAGAACGCTCTCACTGGAATGTGTTTCATTTCAGAGCTGCATTTCAGCAAAGCACGAACAATTATTTTTTTTTTTTTGGTACGGAATTAAAATAATTACATACATAATTGGTCATTACAACCTGGTTTCTTACACCACTTATACTGTGTGTGTTAATTTTATACATGTGTGCTGTGACCTACAGTTAAAGTTGATTCCGAAAGACAGATTTTTGAGAAACTTTTCATTACAATTTCATTTACTCTCAGAATTTTTGCCAGAAACCTTAGCAGAAGTCGCCAAAGAAATATCTTTCATATTTCATTTTGTTAAAGATGTCTGACCTGAGGTTTGAATCAAGGCCTCATGTCTAATACGCCAACGCACAACCTGCTGGGCTATGACGACATCTAAATTAAATAGGAATCCTAAATTTTATAATTAATTATAATTATAAAGTACAATTCCAAATTGATTTTTCCCATTGGTTATACGCATTTATATCTTTATATCTCTATATTTGTATATGCAAAGCGAAGTAAACGCTTCAATCAAAGATTACTAAGAAGAAGAAAAACAAAATGTCATTGTAATATGAGTAATAGTAGCACAAAAAATATGTTTATTTTCTAATCTTTTGTACACTTATAATATTCCTGGCTATGTACAATACTTTAAACACAGTAATCGGAGCTATCGCTCAAAAATAGAATACATGGGTTTATATGGAAGTTATTATCTTAAAGGCAGCTGCTTCACTTTTAGGCCAATTTCTATTTTTATTCGCAGCAATGAGAAAATTAGTGCCCGCGTGAGAGGATTTGTGATGGCAATGTCGGGATTAATGCTGTCAATATAATAATATGCATGAAATAGAGGTTTTAAAAACACGATATATGAAATACAACGAAAAAAACTTTTTTGTGGCAGCATTGATAAAGAAAGAATTAATGAACTGTTAATTTTTTATTTGTTTTGCTAATGTTTTGATGTTGCTGTCTTTATTAGAATAAATAAGCATGCTCCTTACCTAAGGCTTCAATTGCAAAATTCTTGTGCTTGCTGCGTTGCGTTTATTGTTTTTATAGCTTAAGGCGGATCATTGTTGATCAGACCTGAAAGCTACGGCGCAGTTGTAGTTCACTCTAGAAATGTGCAGAAGTACAGATTTTGTAGAAGGTATTACAAATCAGAAAATCAATGAGTAGACGCTGAGATTAATAACTTTTAACGCATTGTAAAATTGTAATATATTGCTAGCCCTCCGCAGTAATGCCAAAGTATCGCTCAAGAATTTTTATTTGTTATTGATTATAATGCTTGAACAAGTAAAAATTAAAAAAGAGCAATTGTTAAAGTTAGGTTAGTGGGAAGCTTATCGTTCACACGCAAGTTCACTCGGTGGCATATATGGCTCATTGTGTCGCCCAGTGTGAGGTAAGCTATCGTTAGTGGTGGATTTAAACCACCCATAATATATTCCATTGAAGTGGCCGTAGTCTAGTAGGTAGTGTGTTGGCTTATTAGACGAAAAGCCAGGGTTTGAGCCCCAGGCCAGACATCAAAACAAAATACAAAAAGTAAATCTTCGGCGACTTCCACTCAGCAGATTTCTGGCAAAAGCTCTGAGAGTAAATAAAATTGCCATGAAAAGTTTCCCAAAAAATCTGTAGTTCGGAGTCGACTTTAAACTGTAGGTCCCGCCAATCATGTATAAAATTAACACACACAACATAAGTGGTGTGAAAAACTAGGTCGTAATCCTGACTGAAGGGTTGTAATGACCAATTATGTATGTATGTGAGTAAGTCAAATGCCATTTCTTAATACGCTTTGCTGTGTGTTTAGGGTCATTAATCTGCTTCAACACGCATTGTAGTGACATGTTGTTATTCAGCTCTATTAAACATAATAGTGGTAAATACGTAAGTGTAATTATTGAGCTGCCAAAAATAATCACTAATGTTCGGTTTGTTGAACACGTCATATTTTTTCTGCATGATGGAAAATCTTTCGAACTCTTGAAAAAATAGCATTTGCTGGCAGATTTATTGAAACACCGATTTGTTGGATGCCTCATGAACTCGAGGCCAGAGATGTTGAAAGACGATTTTGCATGTCTGAAATGATGTTTGATCGCTTCAAAAAGAAATAATTTTTGAATTGAACTATCACTGCCGATGAAAAATGGTTCATAAAGATAATCCCAAGCAACAGAAATCGTTTATGAAAAGCGGGGAATGAGGAAAATCATTGCGCCAAGGTAATATTCTGCATTTGCAGTGCTCCATTATATCCTATTCACACAACATTTAGTTCGTTTAATGCGAGCATTAATCCTGACTGAAGGGTTATAATGACAAATTATATATGCATGTTATGTATGCCTGTACAGACAACATTTATTTATTTATTAATATTAATTGTAATACAATTACAAATTATATTCAAATTATATACGAGCGGAGTAACTTGACCATATGGTCGGTGTAGTGTCACAGACCAGAGTCTCCGGTGGGAATCGAATCCATGATCCTCACGCGAGACAACATTTAATTAGTTTAATCAAGCATCAGACGAAAAACGGCCTGAGTACGCAGGTATACGAGGCCATAAATTTTAATATTGACAACGCACGTACACCGTTTGGAAAACAGTGGATGGCAAATTTTACTTTACTCGTTATATATCCCAGACTGTACCTCTTTCTGACTACTATTTGTTTTCATTGAAACAGAACGCTCTCACTGGGATGTGTTTCATTTCAGAGCTGCATTTCAGCAAAGCACGAACAATTATTTTTTTTTTTGGTACGGAATTAAAATAATTACATACATAATTGGTCATTACAACCTGGTTTCTTACACCACTTATACTGTGTGTGTTAATTTTATACATGTGTGCTGTGACCTACAGTTAAAGTTAATTCCGAAAGACAGATTTTTGAGAAACTTTTCATTACAATTTCATTTACTCTCAGAATTTTTGCCAGAAACCTTAGCAGAAGTCGCCAAAGAAATATCTTTCATATTTCATTTTGTTAAAGATGTCTGACCTGAGGTTTGAATCAAGGCCTCATGTCTAATACGCCAACGCACAACCTGCTGGGCTATGACGACATCTAAATTAAATAGGAATCCTAAATTTTATAATTAATTATAATTATAAAGTACAATTCCAAATTGATTTTTCCCATTGGTTATAGTTTGTAATGGTATGAGTTCCATTTCCTTTCAACAACAAAGAATACAGCAAAATTAATTACTTCCATTAAAGAGATAAAAAAGTTTGAATGAATTGTAAGAATCAACTGGAACTTACTACATAGTACTCGGATTTAGAAATATTGCCTCCGTTGCTACTTTTATAAACACATAAAATAATTAATTGATCATTACAACCGTTCAGTGAGCATGACGACCTAGCGTCTTATACCGATTATGTTCTGTGTGTTAATTTTATCCATAAGTGGCGGGACCTACAGTTTAAAGACAACTCTGAACGATATATTCTTTTGAGAAACTTTTTTAAGGGAGTTTTATTTACTTTCAGAATTTTTGCCGAAAATCTGCTGAGAGGAAGCCGCCGAAGAAATATTTCGTTTTGACCGAGATGTCTGACTTGAGATTTGAACAGATCCCACCTGTCTCATAAGCCAAAACACTATTTTACTAGACTACAGCGACTACTACTTCTGCTACCATGCTACTGTTAGCATACTCTTATTCTTACTTACTCTCTCCGCGATATCTTGGCTAATAATGACAGCGTCTGCCATTTACTCCTGTACTAAATTACAACACCATGACATGCATATGTACTTATATTTACTTAGTAAGGACACAAATATTGTTACAGCATTGACCACATTCATTCAAATAGAAAAATTGAACACCATTTTAAAACCACATAGATTATGAAATATAATTTGTAATAATTCTGTATATTATTCCACTTTCGGCCATGAAGTGGTCCGATAACAAGAAATGTATCGCCGTTATAGCGCTATTTAAATCTGTAATGAGAACAGCAGCTTTCTGGGAAAAACCTTGAGAGTAAATAAAACTGCAATGAAAAGTTTCTCAAATTATAGGTCCCACCACTCATGTATAAAGTTATCGCACACAACTTGGGTGGTATAAGAATCTATGTCTTAATCCTGACTAATGGGTTGTAATGATTAATTATGTACATACATATGTATGAGAACAGATCACTTTAAATTATTTGAAGTTACTGGAGAAATGAATTTCTGCTAGCCGTCAGGCTATTCACGTATAGTGCAAACACCTCAAATTTTCAAAGCTGTATAATGAAGAATTCAGCGATATCGACACCGTAAGCAAAACAATTATGAAAAATACTTGACGCTTGGTTTATCAAAAAAAGTATTGATAATTTTTTGACTTCAAATTTGAGAAAAAAAAAAATAAATAAAAATAGAATAGAAAAATAACTGGTACGCAAAATTTTGTAACCGATGAAATAATTTTTACTGTGCAAAAAAAAATTGTATACGTAAAATGATAAAATGTATACACGGTTATCTAAGGACGCATCTGAACTGATTTTTCGTGTCAAAATGTGTCATCAGTGTCTTCAGTCATTGTTTTTTGTGGCACTGACTTACAACGTGCAAAATATGGTTACGACAGTTCAGGGATAACGATGTAAGAAATGAAGAACGTGGAAGACCACAAAAAATGTTTGCAGACGTCGAATAACAAACTATGTTGGATGAACACGACACTTTGAGGCAGAACCAAATGATAGAAATGTTAAATGGTACTTAACAAACAATTTCTGGCCGTTTAAAAGCTGTGGGAAAGATCCAAAAGTCTGCAAAATGGGTGTCAAATATATTAAATAACAGTCAGATGGGAAACCAAAAAACCACTTGTGAATTTTTTTTTGCTTCAAGACGCAATAGAAAACCAGAGCTATGTATATCAATTTGTTACTAGCGATGAAAAATGGACTTATTTGCGCAATCCTAAACGGATAAAAGCATTTTTTAATCCGGAATAACTATTAACTTCGGACGCAAAATCAGATCGGTTCTGAAAGAAAACAATGCTGTGTGTCTTGTGGGACCAGAAAAGTGTGGTGTTCAACGAGCTCCTAATATCTGGTGAAACTGTTAATATAGATCGCTACCGGCAATAAATCTAAGGGTCAGAATGGGCCGTCACGTCAAGGTAATTTTGCAACATAGCAACATACCTGCACACACAAAAAAATCGGTTCAGGATACAATCAAAGCATTAGACATTAGAATTGGCTGCTTCCGATTGTTATTTGTTTTCATCAATCGGATATGCATTGGCTGAGCTGCACTTCGTTTCCTGCTAGAAAGATGTAAATTTGGATGACTAATTGGTTTGCTTAAAAAGACGAACAGTTTTATTGGCTTGGAATCCACAAATTGACTAAAAGATGAACAAAATGTATAGCCAGCAGTGGCAAATACTTTGTATAAAATGTTTATTACTTTTCCATTAAAAATTAGTGTTTTAATAAAAAAAACAAAAAACAAAAAAAAAACGCTCACTTCATACCGGTACACTGTTATTAAGATGCTTATGAAAAACAATTATTTTACTGTTGTGTAAAATTAGCCACTTCTGGGAAGTATAATTCTAAATTAAGAGTATTGTGTTGATTGAGCAGTATACGTGGAGGTATTCTATTGAAAATCTAATGGAGATATTTTTACTAACGTTTATAAATGTTGTTTAAAAAATTAACACTTTTCGAAAGAAAGTTAATATTTTTAAAAACGTTTTTGTTAGTACTGGCATATGTATACATTGTATGACTAAGAAAAGTTGAATTTAACTTTTCACTTCTTTTTTACAGTTTCGGTTTAAATTTAAGACCGTATGTCAGTTAGAGATAAGAATGTGTGAATAAGTAAGTGGTTGTGTAAATCTCTTCCTTTTTGCTAATGCTATCCTTTAAAGCTGATTCCTGTATAATAAATTTCAAAGCGTTTCTTTTACATTTTGTTAGTTCAGTAAAGGGGTGTATAGAAATCTATTTGTATGCATGTGTTCAGGAATTTTTTTCTTTATATTCATATTGAGGCGAAAACTTTTTATAAAAAAATTACAATCAACAATTTGATAAGAAGGCAATAAGTTAACTTAAATGAAAATCATTTTAAGGGCCATTATTACAACTTCCAGTTAAAGTTGGGTTTAGTTAAAGGCAAGTTTAGCTAAAGTGAACTTTAAAGTCACCTTTAACTTCTTTTCGTTATTACAACATAATGATAAAATAAAGTTAACTTTTTCAAAAATATGGCAGTGCTGGAGCAATGTCGATAACACTGCTCAATTAAACAAGATATTTTTAAACGCAGTAGCAACGACGGGCTTCGTTTTTTTGTTGTTTATGGTCATTTTGTTTATATTTGAAGTTGCCATATTGAAAATAATTTATATATAATATTGCAAGTTCAAACATAAACTTAACTTTAAAAGTTACCGATAGGATGGATGATCCTTCCTTAGCTTAACGCTCACTTCTAATATATTGTCCACTTATAATAATGAAAAACCATTCATGTGACCGTTAAAATCCTACCTTTAGTTAACGGCAAATTGTAATAATAGCCCTAAATGTAGATATACATTTGAAAATCTTTAAACATAGTTTGAGAAAAAAGTCAAATTAGAAGTACGTAGGTGGAGTTATAAAAAACCTTAGCAGTACAATATAATTTTGTGTACATGTTTGTGTTAATAAAAACCTCTCTTTCAGCAACTATTCTCATAAATTTTTTTATTAAAGTCGCAAAGATAATATTTTGAGGAACATAAGGAGTGCATATGAAAAGAATTTAGGTACTCCATACACTTTTTTATAAAAACTATGCTTCCTTGTTAAATTATTTAAATTAATGAAAATTTATTCAAATTAAGGAAAATATTCTTCAAGTTCTAATTCATAAAAAACTATTACTTTTTTCTTCTTATCAGACAACAACTTGGAATTACAAAACTAGGTACGAAGTGTACCGGTACAAAGTGAGTGTCAAGACACAAATTTCTCCAAAGGGAGATTAGTTTATTGTGAACTAACCTTAATTTTTTTGACATTGGCGATGGTATCTGTCAAACGTATTCTGTATAAATCTAATCAATGGATTGCAACGCATTTTTTTCAACGCGATAAAGTTGGTGAATTTTGTACCAGAAAATGATGATTAGCGAAAACCATTAATTTCCTGTTTTAATTTCAAGAAAAGTGCTGGAGAGTCGCATTGAATGCTTGTCGAGGCGGTTCAGAGATCACGATTTATTGAAAACGCTGTTAAAATATCGGCAAGGACCGATCTTCTGGTGTTTCAACTCAATGCACTATATAATCTGAGTAGATGTGAGGAATGGGTCAGCTTTACTCATCCTGGCTACAAAAATAAGCGTTCTTGATTGGCTAACTCAATGTCCCGATCTGAACCCTGTTGAAAATCTTTGGGGGATCGTAAAACGCGTAGTTGCAGCCAAAAAACCCAGCATCAAAAAACACTTTGTCAGCTTTTCCAGGCAGAATGGGATAACATTAGTCCTGAGCAGTGTCGCAACTTAATCAACTCAATGCCACAAAGATGTACTGAAATAATACGCCAAAAAGGGTTCCCCACAAAATATTAAAGGTTCCAAATAGTTTGGGTGAAAAATAAAGCAATTAAATTAAATTTTCAATATTTTTTTTTTAGATGACTTAATTATGTGTCCACTTAAATTTTAAGTCTGATATCAACTAAGTACCAAAACATTTTTACAATGAAAAACTATTTAAGTTTTTGTTGTTAGTTAATTATTAAGCATATGAAATTAATAAATATAAGTTGTTTTTGTTTCCACATTTCTTAAATTTTTTAATTTGTACAAAAATGAAAAATTTTGCATAGGTGACTTAATTGTGTGTCCACAAGTGTACCTGTTTAAAACTAAAACAACACCGCTTCACGTCTTTTTCTTCATACTGTACTCTTTAGCTGTCCGTTTCACCATTCAAAAAAGCCGTCTTTGTTTAATTTCTTTTCATATTGTGTTTCGTTCAGTCGTTCGTTAAGTTAACCCTTGATCATAAAGATTGTGTTTTTTACAAAAAATTTTTAAAAATTTTGTTATAAAATTGCTAAGCGGCATTAAAATTGATTACACATTGATTGACAATGTAAGTAATATTTATTGGTTTTAAATAAAACAAATTAATATTGTTTCACATATTTAATAATTAATTTTCTTAATTATTAATAAAACTATAAAGTAATGGGAATACCTGTTTAAAACTAAAACAACACCGCTTCACATCTTTTTCTTCATACTCTACTCTTTAACTGTTCGTTTCACCATTCAAAAATGCCGTCTTCGTTAAATTCATTTCATATTGTCTTTCGTTCAGTCGTTCGTTAAATTAACCCTTGACCATGTCCACATATATATATAATTGATAATTACAACACTTCAGTCAGGATTACGACTTAGCTTATGTTGTTTGTGTTAATTTCAAAACACGACAAGGTTTTGAGTGCCTCTTTATTGCAATTTTTCATACTCAGAGTTTTTGCCAGATTCTAATGAAAGGAAGTCGCCGAAGAAATATTTTTTCATATTTCGTTTTGTTCGAGATGACGGATCTGGGATTTGAACCGTAGCCTCACGTCTAATAAGCTAACCTACTAAGTTATGGCGACTTGAAACGGTTATCTTAACAGCCAAACATAAATATCAGCGATAAGCATTGTTTGGCTGTCAAAAGTTCTCATGCCCAAAAAAAATTATTTGACGCAAACTAGAATAGCGCGGTGTTAACGCTTTATAATTAGGAAATTTCATATTAAGAGTGACTCTTTAACGAGTGAAGTTGGCAGTAAAATATTATTAACTGCATAGTGTCTTTGGACTGTTTGTAAACTCAGATAGATTTTAGACAGCAAAAGCCAATTCCCAATTTCATTCTTTAATGACATTTATCAAAGAAAAAAATACATATAAATGTATGAATCAATAGAAATATAAGGTCTGAGTTGTAGTAAAAACTGAAGCTTAAAATGTAATGAGTAGCAGACTACATGTTAGATAATCTTAGTAAAAAAATTACAATTCGGTCACTGGATAGCTTGTATTTATGTGTTCTACTTTTAAGATTGAATTACTCTTCCATATACAAAATTTTACATTGAATTTGGTTTTCTCCGTTATAAATAGTTTTCATTTCATTTCATAGGAAAAATATTTTTTCTAATTTTATGTTCCACCGCCAAAAAGTTTTCCTACGTACTTCCGGCAAATTTTGAAAGATTTTTGCATCAGTTTTTTATTATTTAATTTGCTTCACACCAAGCATCTTTACTTTATCGTTGCCAGTAAAAAAAGGTTTTTTATTATTATCTTTTACTTTTTCAAGAGGAGATAATAATACGCTTTTCGTTTTCATTAAAAACTATTTTTTGTTAATAAAGGATGAAAATGATTCAAAATGATAGGAAAAGTTAAACTTCCATAATTTTTGTCTTTTTTCATTCAGTTTATTTCGATTTTTTTTCTATATCATATATAAAAAATTTTAAATACTTGGTATTAATGCCAATACCAGTTTTAAGTATAACTTCGCAATATTAAAATCAAATTATATTGTGAAAAGTAAACGCATTTTTAGGTTGAATATAACACCTTCATCTAGCTCGATAGGAAGGTACCCACATTCTTAAGCCAAATTAATGATCTGGAATACATCTGCTGGCATTTAACGGTGGCATGAGTTTAGATGGCTTTACACATAGCTTTGATTGTTTGGTAATACTTCCATTCATGAGAATAATATTCGAGTAAAATTGCCTACACGGGAAATTATCAATTACAGGATCTCTTCTGGATTGCGTGTGGCAATAATTCACTGAATATCTATAAATTTGAATCTTAGAGGAACATGCGGCAGAAGCAGTTACTTAGGTTTGGGCTGAAGACGGTTCTGGATTAGGTTAGGATAGCGTGTAGCTTGCCGTTCACAGGCTAGTGCACTCAGGGACCCATATGGCCCATTGTGTTACCTAGTGTGAGATAAGCTCAGTTATCATGATCCGTTTGTGGTGGGTTAGAACCACCTCGAGTCCAAATTGAAACCGGTCAGTTTCCTCAGTGGCACGTTCGCCACCATGCCCAAATTTTCAAACGTTGCAAAAACCAAAAAACCAATGACGTCTGTTCTGAAGTGCAGGGAACTTGCATAAAAAGTGTTGTACCTATTCCGTTTCCTCCACATCATGACAGCTTCTGCAATAATACTGGTGAATATATCCACTCTATCGTTTCCTACTCGGACATCTCCAAAGCGTTTCGCGCCAGTTCATCCGCCTTTTCGGTTCCCCTTATTACACAGAGGCCTGGAGGCGGGTGTTGTTGATTGGTATACGATGCATAGAAACCATGCAACTCCTTACGCCAAGATGGTTTTAAGTAGTCAACATACAGATTTCCTATCTTAGCACTATTTATTGCTTAAACTCCATTGGAGCTTCCTAAAGCAGGCTTAAAGAAAACAGGCCTTTTAAGATCCCTAGCTGAGCATCACAATTAATAGTTCGAATCTGCAGTAGCATCAACACTTTCCAAATATTTTTTAGTATATGAACAATTGCGTTGACTTTAATTTTTTTAAATGAATTTTTGTGAACAGACTAATTTATCTTTTTCAAAATAAATATTCGCAATTTTAAAGCGTTGTTCTGGCGGTTTAAACAATTCGAGATGGCTTGCCAAGCTTTGCTGATAAAAATGTCAACACAGGTTAACATTCTCAGCTGTCGTCGTTGTGGTCTTTATCGATCTTTTATGCTTGTTTTCATATTAGCACTATGCAAATCGTTTACATGAAATTGAATATTTAAAGCTATTTTGCAAATCTTCCATGATTTCATTTATTTACGACTTTAACTAATGACTTTCATATGTGTTAAATGAGTAAATAAATGTGCGGTTTCTTTCCGCATATTCACAAATATTGTTTCTATCGCAGTCTAATGGCAAATTGGCTTTGTTCCAAAACGCAAAATCTATTTTTGTACATTTAATTTTTAATACAATTTTTTAAGTGTTTTGCCCCTAAAATAAGGCTTCAATAGTCAGTACCTGAAAATTGTGGGAATAAAATATTTCACTTTCAGACTAACAGACATACTGTTACTTTATTTAATATAATTTAATTAAAAACACAACCAAAATTCAATCAACAGATTTGAATTGGCAATTAAAAGCAAAACAATTAAGATAATGTTTTTTGAATGTTTCGAAGAGCAGAAGGCATTGTATTTTGTTTTAAAATTTGTGTTAATTTTGAATCATACGAGAATAACCCGCTTTAAGAAAGTAATATATGTACGTTACGGTACTTCTGTCAAATTAGTTGGTTTGGCCAAATCACAATGGATGACTATAGTGAACGAGGTGTGTTTGCTGAATGGTTTCCGACTCTAATTTTCATTAATATTACATCTTCAATGATTAGGCTAATTTCTGGATGAATGGATAGGATGAGACCAAATAGCGTCAATTCATCAAGAAAAAGTCATTGTTTGGTGTGGATTTTGTGTTGGCAGCGTTGTCGATCCATATTTCTTTGAGAACAATATTGGCCAGGCCATCGCGATCGAGGTTGGGCCTGAATTGAATGATCTGGATATCAACCATATATGATTTCAACAGGAAGGCGATATGTGCCGCAGAGCTAATACCATTACTATTACATATACTATGCACTTAGGATTTAAGGACAAGAAAATTTCATTTAGAGGTGATGTGAACTGGCAATCAAGATCGTGCGACTTTTTCTTGTGAGGTTTTCTCAAGCCGCCTTTTTGGCCATAAGCTACGGCAGTCCTCAAAGCCAACATAACCCATGCCATCGATATAATTCAATATGACCTATGTGATAGAGTCTTGGAATGTTGGACATTTCGAAATGGGCTCCATCCAAAGAGTCGTGGCGGGCATCGAAAGATCTTTCAAACGAATAAAAAATTTGATGATATCCGCAGCATGATACTACCAGCATCATGCTTAAACATTTCCCAAAATCGAGCACTTCCTTTCCTTTTCCTCCGTTCTAAATTGCATCTGTACAAGTCGTTTGACGTGCAAAACCCAAGGAACTTGCGTTATATAGTTAAGCATGGGCGTAGTAGCATAATATAGAGGGGTATGTGTCGGTAGCAAGTGTGTGTAGTTTAGAATTTATTAAAGAAACAATATATAAGATAGTGTAGTTAAATAATCTAAGAAGTAAATTGAAATAAAGTGCGAAAGAATTGAGGATTCCTAATGATTATTATTTCCAACAGTCCCATGAAACCAAGTATACTGCTTAATACACAATTACAAAGAAAAATGGTTGCGTAGTCGCTAAATCTCTGATAAAAGTTGACTGGATAACTTGCTCATGAGTGAATGACGGCAGATATCAACATTAACAAGTGCATGACCTTAAGGAATATCCTACTAAATGTTAGCTCACTCATGTATAAAATTAACACACATAAAATAAGTGGTGTGAGAAGCTAGCTCCTAATGCTGACTGAAGGGTTGTAATGACCAATTATGTATACATGCAGGTATGTATGTATATTAGATATAATATTTGGACCTTTGTTAAAATGTCAATAAATTTAAATTCATTAAAAAATTATTTCATTAAGAAAAACAATTTAAAAAATAAAAATCTCAACCGAACGATTTTTGCTGCGTCAAAACTTTTTCTTGACATTCTGTATTTGGTCGTTCAAGTAAATTTTCAATTTCACTTTTTTATCTTTCATTATAATTTATGAAATATAGTTGCACGTATGTATGTACGTCCATTAGTGTGATCCTTATTTATGCATATGGAATTTATTTTGGCAACTCTTTTCAAAAGTTTCGTAAAGCCTAACCAAATTTAAATTGAAACAAATTTCTATTTGGAACAAATGACGAAAGGACAAAACGCTGTGTTAATTAATTAATCAAGTTATATTTATGCACAGTCTATGCTTGAAACAAAATTACCAAGAGAGGATTACAAAGAATTATTAGTACTTAGTTTAGGGTGTGTAGGACAGCGACCTAAGAAACTCAAATGCAACGCAGTAATGTTTTATACAGCTGGTACTGTTTACCATGCGAGATGGATGACTAAAGCTATCTATAGCGTAAAAATATTTCTATTCTGCGAAAAATTTAAATTGTATGTATCTTTAGAAGTCACCGTAGTCTAATAGGTAGTGTGGTGGCTTATTAAACGTGAACTCTCAAAGTTTTTGTCAGAAATCTGCTGAGAGGAAGTCGACGAAGAAATATTTCGTTTAGTTGGAGATGTCTGACCTGTGGTTTGAACCGAGCCAACACACTACCTACGAGACTAAAGCAATTGATTAAATTTTTAATTTTGAGCGTTACCCTAATGTTCATATACTGTATTATTAACAACTGCAAAAATAACTTGAATATGAATTCACTTTTCCTTTTACCTAAAGTAGTTCTATATTATTGTAGTTTCATTTCTTTTTAAATAAATTTTACAGAATAGTTGCTGATGGGTCCTAAAGACATGACACTAAAATATAGTCGCACTTTTATTTTATTTTATTTTACTTTCGAATTCAATGCAATTATTTGTTGTTTTTCTCTGGGTAGTAAAGCATATTATATCATAAAGTGCTTAAGTGGATTTAAAACGTTTTTTATAAAATATGGTTTTAATACGGTTCCTTTTTAAATATAAATTTTCAATTTCTTTAAAATCTCGGCAGTTTATTCACAATGCAATACAACAAATGAAATTGTTGGGTAAGAATATGCCATATGCCTTGGCAAGCATGAAAACAAAAAATATTGTCCTCAACAAGTTATGATTTCCTGGTACAAAATTCGCCATTCCTAATACGATGAAACAATGGCTGTCGTCCAAAATGTTAGTTGCTTTGTGTTTGAACAATGTATCGTGTTTCATAATGCCGCTGTACAAAATATATACAATGTATTCTACTTCAAAACGAGTATTTTTAACGCAGTCTAAAAGCAATCAGGCATCGGATTTATAGTTGCTGCATTGTTTGGTTACTTTGCATATCTACATAGTTTATATTCAGTAGTAGGACTGCACACAAACTTTGTATTGATACATTTTAGAAGGCAGCCAATTTGCCATTGTTTGTTCACTGATTTGATGTAAACTGAATATGTTTTATAAAGGTTCGCCATAAATCTTCCCTATTGGACATTTGTATCCTGACGTTTACTTCATACCGGTACACTTAGTAAATCGATTTTTGAGGCAATTTTTATGTTGAGGCAATTTTTATAATATCAAAACTATTTGGTCCCAGATTCGGTTATCAGCTAAATCTCCCCGTTTGTGATTGATTGTTGTCTTTAGACGTTTTATCTCCAATAATTCCTAACTTATTAACATTACATCCCTTCAGTCAGATTACGACCTAGTTTCTTGCACTTCTTAAGTTATGTGTGTTAATTATATCTACAAGTGGCTGGACCTACAAATTAAAGTCGACTCCGAACGATAGATTTTTGGGAAACTTTTCATGTCAATTATATTTACTCTCGGCGTTTTTGCCAGAAGACCGCTGAGAGGAAGTCGCCGATGAAATATTTTTTTTATATTTCGTTTTGTTCGGAATAACTAACCTGAGGTTTGCATCATGGTGTCACGTCTAATACACCAACACACTACTTACTAGACTACGGCAACTTCAAAACCTCATTCACACTTTGTTTATTTCAATTTAAAAATTGGAAGGGCTTAATAAAAGGCCCTATTTTTACTTTTTATTACCTATAACTACTTGAAACTGATAGGCAATAACTTGAAAATTTAGTTCACTTGATAAGGAATTGACATGTTATTTTAACAAAAATTCAACATTATTTGAATATAAAATATTCAAACAAAAATAAAAGTTTTAAGGATTACAATTAACCCTTGTTCAAGGAAACAAAATATGCAGTGACAAGCTCGAAAATTCCCTCCTTATATTAACACTATCGTTTAAAGGCATATTCAAGATCCTAACGGTTTTTTCTTATGTATTATAATTAATTTAAATTTTACTTTTAAACAGCGAATTGGATAATTATTAAGAGAATTATTAAAAAAAAAGGAAGAAAAAGTAGCAGCATCTCTAAATTCTTAAATTCAATATTCTTTAACTCTGAGGATTAAAAAAAAGTGGAAGTCGGCAAAAAAAAAATTGAACTTAGTTTTTACGCGCGATAAGCAAAACACCAATTACACTTATTTCGTTATGACCTAACGTTCAGTCTAGTTTTACAAAGGTTTCCATCTCATATTTCTGACGGGTCTTTAATTATTGTCTGAAAATGAATTTAGAATGAATTATGTCTTCGTTTTGTAATTAATTTAATTTTTTTATATTGTTTTAAGTTAAAGGAATCGCAACGTAGATACAAAATGCTCTTAAAATTTAATCTAACTTATGCTGTATTTTGGTCTCAATTTTGCCAAAAGGTTGGAAACGTGGATAACATTTAATACCTCTTGAATGATTTTCATTTTCTTCTAACATTGGTTTCGCATTCCAAAACAATTTTAATCTTTGGGGAGAGTAAGTAAAGTGGTGAAGAAAATTGTCAGAAAAGTAAATAAAAAAATTCTTAAAATAACAAACAAGGCAAGGGTTTGCTATGGAAGTAAATAATGAACTTTGTGACTAATCTTCGTTTTTAAAAGAATAGTTTTTCGTACAGTGTTGACACCTGTATTATGGTATAAAGGTACGTGCAGAGAAATCGGTAATATTTTGAACGTCGTAATAAAGGTTGTAATGATATAATTATTGCTCAGTTATGTTTCAGTCCGAGTCCATAAGTCCATAATTCGTCAGAATCTAGTAGGTAGTGTGTTGGCTTATTAGGTTACAGTCAGAGATCTCGATCAAAAATAATTATTAACCCTGCTGTTAGGTTTGGACCATTTTGGTCATTTTTTTTTTAATTCTTATATAAGTTTGCAATGGCTTATCGTATCAACTTAAAATGTCAGCTCAGGTCTTTTTTATATTTTAATGGTTTTAGTGAGTTTTTAGCTGTATAGGATAAAATCGAACAGAACAAAATTAAAAGTTAAAAATCTTAGGTTATGGACCATTTTGGCCTATACAATTTATTTTATTCTGTATATCAGTAAAAGTAAGAAAAAATAACTATGGTTTATTGCTATTTTCGCAGCAAAAGAACAAATTGTTTTTCCCTTCAATTTGCATACAAATTTATTGCATATAATGCATTTGGCATCACATTTGGACTTACAGCAATTGCAAGTTCCCCGTTTTCTATGAGCTGACTTTTGTGTATCACCGCTTGTAGATGGTACACTATTTGATGACGATGCTTGTAGTTGAGTCAATAGCTCTGCCACAAATGGGTTTTTAGGTTTGACAGTCCTTTTCAACATGTATTCTTCTGATGGGCACATAGCTAGCTGACGTAAAAACTCAGGTCTTCTGCGATTTGAATTATTTTCAGCCCACGAAGAATTAATTTCTGAATATAAAATAAATGGATTCAATGCGGATATATCAACTATATTTGAAAACACAACGTTTGGCCATCTATTTGTTTTTCTTTTAGTGCTGTAGTAGCTAATCATATCATCAGCAGTATCAACGCCTTCTAAGATAAAGGAAATATTTTTACAGAAACGACAAATAAGTAGAGTTATAATAAGAAATGATTGCAGGTTTCTTCTTATGATTACTGAAATCGATTTCACCTGTTTGTTGCTCATCAATATAGTACCATTATTTTTATGGCCAGTATACGAGGATGTATATAAAGGAACTTTTTTGAACATAAGCAATTTCGGTGGGATAGAAGTTTTGTTTCTTCGTACTGTTCACACATATGTCAGTTTCCTTTGTAAAAGTTTTTTCCCCAACTCAAAAGCTATCAGCTGTAATATTTTGCCCTTTCAATTCTTCTGTAACCTCCAACACCACACGCTCTCCTTAATTTTTTTCAGGCTTATCATTTTTTTGTTTTCCAAGGTATGTTTGTATTTTCCATATGTATCCTGATTTGGAGTCTACAACTAACATGCATATACTGCCTAAAGGAACATTGTCCTCTAAAACCCCTTAGCTGCTCATCAATAGTGACATTTTCAAGACAGTAATGAAAGATCGAAAGAAGTGTTTCCCAATTGTCACATACTCACGAATTAGAGCAAACTTGTCACTACTTTTTTGTTGTCTTCTGTTGATAACATCATCAAAGCTGAGAGTACTTGTTATGATGTGAAAATTATACTCGCTCATAATAGACCGGAATACACACGAACTGAAGTAAAACTTATACTCGTGGTATACATATCTGTATAGAGATGGCGAATCCCAGAACTTTTGTAACAATTTAAGTTATTTAAAATGTTTGGTCAAAAGAGTTTTATATCGAATTATTTATGAAATATACAAAGTGGACCAAAATGGTCCTTTACCTAAAATTCGAAAGTTTTTTTAAACTAACAGCAGGGTTAAAGGCGGCGATTTCCTCTCAGCAGATTTCTGGCAAAACCTCTGAGTGTAACTCCATATTGCCATGTAAAGTTTCTCAAAAAAATTTGTAATTCGAAGTCTACTTTATAGATAAAATTAACACACACAACATAAGTAGTATGAGAAGGTAGGTCGTAATCCTGACTGAAGTGTTATAATGACCAATTATGTATGTATTTATAATGGCTCAAGAATAGATTTTGAGACAGTATGGAGACAGATTTGGAGACAGATTTTGGAGACATAGAAAATTAACTTGAATAGAATATAGAAAGAACGGTATATACCAATACTATTAGGCGCTCAAGTCGCCATTCGAGCACTAGGCTCCTTTGAATTCAATTTGAAGATAGTATTGTCTAGTAAAGCTGAATATGCTATGTAAGAAAAATTAAGTTACCCTCAGCTGCAATATGCAGGCAGATGAGCTGGGGTGAATGGAAACTTCCATACGACTGACGGGGTGAGAAACTTTCTGTGTAGTGGAAGCAAATATTTAGAAAGGTGAAAATAATGAGAAGTAAAGACCCTTCTCAGACAAAAGGCAATCAAAACCTTTGGTTTATAAGATAGAAAGAGGGAGGAGGAGAGGGAGTAGTGTTTGTGGGCACTAGATTTAAGTCCTTTTATATCGTAAGTTACAGAATAGACCTCTGCAGGAGAGGCGTTCCACATATGAATAGTCCGCCTAAAAAACGAATTTTAATACAGTGTGTTAATCAACCACAAACGGATGTGCCCTGCGAGAAGGACGGGATAAGAATATAAGATTTTCGGGAACAAGTCCTCTTTTTACACTCTAGCAAAATCATTTGTAGTGCGATAGAACAGTGAGGCACAAGCCACATTGCGACGATGCTACTATGAATCAATTAAATTAGATATCCTACCGTCATTAATGAGTACATTCGCCTTCTCCTGTACGCGGCCGAGAAGTCTCAAAATAGACTTCCAGGTACCGGAGATGTATTCCATTCTCGGTCGGATAAAAGTGGTGTAAATAGTAAGAAGATCAGATAGAGTGAAGTATTTCTTGAAGTACTTCTTAAGAAATCGATTCACTTGAATGCTTCTTTGGCACTTAAAAAATGTGCTGGTTCCAGCGAAAATCACATTGAATTTTCATGCCCAGAACATCAAAATCTTCTGACTCCCTAATATTTGCATCACCAATAGGTACATTTAATTTAATATTACTGCTGCGCTTATGTTTCAATAAGGAACACTGGGTCTTTAGCGAATTGAAATCGACCCTATTCATCCAAACCACATTCGGAGATTGACCGCGTGTTGGATGTGAGTGAGTCATTCATACTACGCCTTTTCACCTCAATCTTCAAAGTGTTCGGCCTAGAATTCAAAGAATATGAATGACAAATATTGCTGTCGTCTGCAAAAGATTAGAAAGTATTAGAATTTAAAGAAAGACGATCGTTAATGAAAATAAGGAATAGAGTTAGAGAAACAACCAAGCCTTGCGTTAGCTATGAGTTTAAACTGGACTAGTCTGATTTCAAGAAACCAACATTATTGACTTAGATTTTCTAATTTCAAATTTTGTTTACGTACCTATTCAGTTAAATTTTATTGCTTTCTGAGAACTTCTCTAAATATGTATCTCCTTCGCAAGTATTTGCGTTTGTAAACAAAATTTGCTATATTGACAGTGGTTTTTAATTTATATTAGTTTCCTGTATTTTACGTGTATTTAACATTAAATTCTGTTAACTTCACTCCACTGTTAAACCACCAATGTGCTAAGAAGATTGGATTGGTAGTTGAATCTGCTTATGTGTGTGAAATTTGTTATCAGTTGAAGCTTTGAATGTGAATTTGCATTGAAATTTGTATATTGTATGGTACGTGTATGATTATATGCTTTGCTTACGTTAGACGTAAAGGTGTGAAACCGATTGAATCTTACGATTTTAACCGTGAATGCAATCAAACGAAATTAAATTTTTTGTAACGTTTATTGAGAATGTATAAAAGAATGTATATTGAATTAATTTTTTCAAGAGAAGAAAATAATACCAATTATGTATATTTGTGGCGAGAGCCTTAGGTGGCAGAAGCTGCAAATGGGTTCACTTTGCTTTTAAAGCAAATGGATGTTATGCTCTAGGATGAATATGCAATGGCATAAAGGAAATCAGATAAAGCTTTAGATCTAACAACAAAAAATGTCAGTTGAATTAAAATTTTCTATAGAGATGCTTAGGAGATGGTTTCTTTACAATTCCAAAATATTTATACATTTTCAGGCAATCAAAAGAAATAGTCCAGTAGCAATTCATGCTTGATTGAGTGAAAAAGCTATATTGGTAGGAAATATAAGGATGCTAATGATGTAAATTTTATTTTTCAGTTAACAAATGTCACGTGTCTTTAATTCGGCATTTTGGAGTTCTCCTGATTTGCCTGGATTTAACACCACATGTGCATCATTATGTAAATCCACCAATGATGTACAACGAAATAAGATTTTTTGAATTATGCAATCGAAGTCACAATTTTAAAAGGGAAATCCGAACAAGTTTTAATAGCACGCATCCCAATGTTTTCCACTTAGATGCCATTTGAATTTCAACGACTACGGCTTCTTCTTCGTTTGGTGAAAAATCTTATGCTTGAATCCTGTATTTTTTGGAAGTCGCCGTAGTCTAGTAGCTAGTGTGTTGGCTTATTCGAGCCCCAGCCCAGACATCAAGACAAAATAAAAAAGTATTTCTTCGGCGACTTCCTCTCAGCAGATTTCTGGCAAAATCTCTGAGCAATTTTATTTAATGGATAAAGTTTCTCAAAAATCTGTCGTTCGGAGTCGACTTTAAACCGTAGGTCCCACCACTCATGTATAAAATTAACACACACAGCATAAGTGGTGTGAGAAACTAGGATGTTGTACAATGCGTCAATTCGCCGTCCGGGTACTGTACTTGTCTTAATTGACAAGTACACGTCCTCTAACCTAACTTAACCTGTCCTGCATTTTCGTATGTATGTTGCATGTTAACATATTGGGAAACTGTTGTTTTCTATACAGTGTCGTTGTTCTATTTCTTTTTTTATGTTTTCATTTTTAAAATTTTATGTTTTCTTTCTTTTACTTTTTTTCCGGAAAGTATCTAATACTTCTTCTTTAACTTCAGATATTACAGGGTTTAAATGTAGTCGAAACGTATTTAATTTAATTTGGATTCCGTTTTCGTTGAAAATCTTTGTAATTGTCTGACAACTTTCCTCGATTTTAAGACCGTTTTTTTCAAAATATTTATAATTGTCTGACATCTTATTTCGATTTTAAGACGGTCTTTGGTTCAGAAATTTGTGAAATTTGTAAATCGGATGCATACCTTTGTGGGCCTGTGCAGGGCCACAATTCAGTTCAATTTCAGAAATTTTTTAACCAATGCAAAAGACCGTTTTAACATCAAGGAAACTATAAAGATTTTCAACGAAAACGGATTAGTTAAAAAATGTCGGCAATTTTTTAACCGTACGTATAATTTAGTAACTGTGTGTATGTGTCTAATGCTTCTAGACGATTTCATTTCTAACACATACATAGGGCTTTTTTCTATGCGTTTCCTATCTTGGTTATGGTTTGGGTTATGTTGAAGATCGCTGAGGTTTGTAACTTATTCGTATATACCTTCGACTTAATAAAACCCTAAGAGAAAAAGTCTAAGGCGGTTAAATCGCACGATCTCACTGACAAGTTCACAACACTTCCATTTAAGATTAGCATGACCTCAAGTAGCTCGTACGGGATATCCAAAAAAGCATGAGTTGTGTGACATATAGCGTGGTCCTGTTGAAACCACAAGTTGTTAATGTCTAATTTTGACCAACAGATGTCAGTAATCATCGACCGCGGGTACCATCGACAGATCGCTGGTACCCACGCAATCAGTCATCGGGACTTCATCACCAAAACACCATTTGTTATTTGTACATGCTGCTGAATGGTATATCTGACCATGATGATTTGGCGAAGCAGGCTGAATAAATGAAAACTAATTTAACGGATGTAGTTTCAACAAGACGACCGTTATCAATTGCGAAATTTCGAAAATCCTTCTTAGAACATCCGATATATCCCAAAGAAAAGTTTTTTCTATTTAGTGATTTTAGTAGTCTCATCTCCATTAAACTGATTATATATATCACTGTGTTCAAAGTTCGTTACAAAAATCATATAAAATTACTATCGTGCCTTTAATTTTATTTATTTACATTTACAAAATATTTGTTTATTATTTAATTCCTAAATTAACTGTTTATTTAAATAGTCACATTTGTTATTAATTTTATTTGAATATTTTTTTTAATAAAGTCAATAACAATGAAAAAACCAGTTGAATAGACCACTTACCAGTCATCCTTTATGTTTATTGTTTATGTCATGTCCATACGTTACGACTTGCCATGTACTCCATTATAAACGATCATATACATAAAACAACCTTATAAAGGAGATTGCAACTATAAAAACATGAAAAATGCTGATAAAGCTGTCTTAGTTGCTGTCAAAACAATAGCACGATAGGAAATTATATCAGGTCAATTGTACATTAATTTTGATGTGCGAATGAAAATAAAGAAAAACAATTAAACTTGAATAGCTTTTAAAATCCTATTTTCTTACTGAATAAAAAATAAAATTAATTAATTGTGCATAAGGTGAAACTATGAACATCTCTAATACATAGTACATGTGTAATTATCTCCAATTCAATTGCGAACTCTATATACAAAGAATTCTGTTGTATATATGTATACACAGTGATGGTATGATATCTCATTTGTTTGGTTTTAATATGATTTCTTCATATTTAAATGGAACTTTTTCACTGGATAGATAAGTTTGATTTCTTTTACACTTGATTCATTCTCTATTCCTCCATTATTTAATGAAGAAGGTATTGTTTTTCCAGTGGACACATGATTAAAAACAATTTTAGATCGCTCTTTATAAGCTTTCTTATATAATTGGTCATTACAAACATAGCTGCCAGATTTGACGATTTGTCGTCATTTTGACGATTTTGAGCTCCAAAAATATCATATTGGCGATATGTCGATTTTTAAAAATTAAAAATTTACATCACATTCTTTACTTTGGTACATTACTCGTAAAAGTCACTTTAAGCTTTGTATTTACTTTGTAATTGTTACTATTGGAAATTTATAACAAGGAGTAAAGTATTATATTTTTAAGTTACTTTCGAATACCTGTGATGATTTTTCTGTATTTTATTCCTTTTTAATCCCTTAAAAGCTAAAAAATTACAAATCTTAAATAACCTCGTAGATGAGAATAATTTACCACTAGGCTTGTATATTTTTATGCCATAAGTAACAGGAATTGGGTTTCACATACGATTAGTCAGACTAAAAAACGTATTTTTTCTGTAATACAGTGTGCGATCCACTGGCCACTCGATTACATACGGATGTCCTGGCCGAGAAAGACGAGCGTTACGTAGGATTATATGATTTTCGGAAAGAAGTCCCCCTATTTCGTTTGAGCAAAATCCTTTTGTAGTACCGATAGAACAGTGAAACACAAACCACATTGCAACGATGCTCCAATGATTCAATGGAGTTGGATAAACTATCGTCATCAACGAGCTACTACGGCCTCTCCTGTACACGGTCGAAAAATCTCACAATAGATGTTGAGGCACCGACCCATACATGAGAGTTGTATTCCATTCTCGGTCGGTTATAAATGGTGTAAATAGTAAGATCAGATGATTAAATCTTAAGAAGGAACTGAAAAATGTGTCGGTTCCACCCAACATTACACTGAATTTTCATGCTCAGAATGTCAAGAGCTTCTGACTCCTTAATATTTACACCAGCCATAGATGTCAATAAACAACACTGGAATAGATTGTTTAAACCTGAAACAATTTTTGGAAAAAAATTAATAAATGAAGATTATGGACGCTAGCTTTTAATTTCTAAAAATTTTTTAAATGTTTCATTTTTGAACTGAGATATGTACATACATACATTGACTTTATAGCATGTGTTACTACAATATAAATAATTTTGGTTTTTAAATAATTTTAATTTATTTATTTATTTTTTCTGACGATTTCTTTACGATTTCAATAAACGTCTTTGACGATTTTTTCTCAAATAATATTTGACGAATTGGTGCTTCATTTATCTGGCAGTTATGATTACAACCCGCCACTCATGGATATAATTAACACACACAACATAATTGGTGTGAAAAGCTAGGTCGTAATCGTGATTAAAGGTTTGTAATAATGAATTAAGTAAGTAACTAAAGTGGTGCTATTATTGTGACAGTGATTGTATAACGAAAAATAATTAAAAAAACTGACAAAAGCAACAGATGTGAACAACTTTAGATGAAAGTGTCTAGAGTATGACATTTATTAAACACTTCACATATAAAACCGAATGAAAATCATGAAAGCTAAAAACAGCCATCAGGAGTACATACCAACTACACTGGACTATATATTATGATTCCCTAATGGAATACTTTAATTTTACTACGATAAGATTTCCACTTTTTTTGTTGATTTTGCAGAGAAAAACATGCTTATTCGTTACATACACTCAGCCACAAGAGTATACATATGGTTAACAAATTTCAGAAATTTTTTAACCAATCCGTTTTCGTTGAAAATATTTATAATTGTCTGACAACTTTCCTCGATTTTAAGACGGTCTTTTGCATTGGTTCAGAAATTTGTGAAATTTGTTAATCGGATGTATACTTTTGTGGGCCTGTGCAGGGCCACAATTCAGTTCAATTTCAGAAATTTTTTAACCAATGCAAAAGACCGTCTTATAATCGAGGAAACTATAAAGATGTTCAACGAAAACGGATTGGTTAAAAAATTTCTGAAATTTGTTAATCGTATGTATACTTTAGTAACTGTGTGTACATATTAGAGATGAGCGCTATTTTCAAAACTGTGATTTAATCACGGTGATTGATAATTCACTGGTAACTACAGTGACTGAAATTACCAAATAACAGTTACTAATAATGTAGTTCTTTCAAAATTGTTACATACTCAAATTTATTTCATTTTATTTTGATCGAGGCAGAATTACTATTAGATGATGCTGATTATTTACTTTTGTCTTTTATACATGAACTTTCTGTAAAACTTAATTGTCAAACTTCATATAAAAAAAAAATACATTAAAAATAATAACATTGATGACACAACTTTGATTTTGTTTAGTAGTCTTTTCGTAGTATGTATCTAGTTGTCTCTTTCTTGCGACTTAATAAAATACGTTATTGCCATTATTGTTTTCTTTTGGAATACTGTGATCACAATCAATGTTTTAAAGAACAGTGATTAACAAATCACGTTCACTCAGAAAAACGTTCTTCAAAAATCACTGGATCGCTCATCTCTAGTATATATGAGTTTAACTTTTGCCACTTCTTTGTATTCGAATAAGGACGGCTGCTATTGAAATTTTGTAAATTTGTTTAACGAATAAAAGTAAACACCGGCTATTCTTAACATTTTTCCTTTGCTTCCATACAACTTGAAATAATATCAAAAGTCTTTGTGTTACCATTTATATTTATCATTGCGTTTGTAAAATATCAATATAAGTATATGACGATACATTTTATCCTTAGCAAAACAATTTTAAATTCTTGTAAAATTAACCTTTCAAACACAAATAGGATTTTCTAACATTTTTTATATTTCCAAAATTATGAAGAAAAACGCTAAATAAATAAATAAATAATAAATAAATCGTGAATAAGCAAAATATGCGTGTTTGACGTCAATATTTTACACTAAATATACATACACACATATACATACATAATTGGTCATTACAACCCTTCAGTCAGGATTACAACAGCTTCTTACACAACTTATTTTGTGTGTATTAATTTTATCCATGAGTGGCGGGATCTACAGTATAAAGTCGACTCCGAACGACAGATTCCTGAAAAAATTTTCATGGCAATTTTGTTTACTCTCAGAGTTTTTGCCAGAAATCTGCTGAGAGTAAGTCGCTAAGAAATATTTTTTCAAATTTGTTTTTTTTTTTGCAGATGTCTGACTTGGGGTTTGAAACGAGGCCTCACATCTTTTAAACCAACACACTGCTACAGTTGACAAAAAATCAATATATTAATAAATATATTCTTCAAAATTTAAATATTTCAGCTTCACATTCTGAGAACACTCGCACAGAGTTACATTAAAATTAATTGGTCTGCACACGCATGTTCGACCTCTTCCTGCGGAAATTAAAAGTGAACTTTAGTATTAAGTTTCTGATGACCTTGATCGAATATCTTCAGCTATTTCCCGTAAACTTTTGTCAACATTATGCATTTTAGCAATCAACTCTTTGATGCCAATCCGAGTTTTTTTATTTTTGTTATTTGCGCTTATTTTAATGTTAATTTTTATGTTCTATCAAACCGGATGATTACTAATAACGTAGAATTCATAATTAATTCCAAAAACGTTATGTTAGATAGGGGTATATTTGGCTGTATCTAAACTGGCAGACAATTGTTTGAGCTTATTTCTTTGATATTTGAGTTTGAAGTTATATTTGGATTTATTTACTTTTGTAGTAATTGATCAAAATTTTTTAGATTTCCTCAAGTCTTGAAAAAAATTTAATTGATTCAAGTCAATGTAATATATTTTTCAATTGCTTGGTGTATATTTGTATTTACATACTACTTCAGTGCAAAGAGTAATTAAACTGTTCGTATTAGAATTCAAAAAAATGCCTGTGGTTCTTAAAAATATTTTAAATTTTTAAGTAATTAAATTTCTTGGAATTTATTGTTTAATAATGTCTCAAATTTCAAGTACTAGAAATGAAGACAAAGCCAAAGTATTTGTTAATAGACTCATTTAATTATAAGGGTATTGAATACAAATTTTATTTAAGAAGATTATAAATTAAAAAAAGTGTTATTTAAATGTCAACTATTATTTCTTATAAAGCGTGTTTTTTATAGAGGTATAGAACTTTAAGTTGCAATGAAACAACGATGGATTATTCGATTGACATGAATTTTATTTATCCGAAAGATAGTCTTGTGGCATTACATTTTAAATATGATTTCTTTCATATGACCGCCACGGTTGGCGCAGATGTAGTACAATCTGGACGTCCAATTTTCGATGACGTTTTCCAACATTTGTGGCCGTATATCGGCAATAATACGGCGAATGTTGTCTTCCAAATGGTCAAGCGTTTGCGGCTTTACCGCATAGACCAATGACTTTACATAGCCCCACAGAAAGTAGTCTAGCGGTGTTAAATCACAAGATCTTGGAGGCCAATTCACAGGTCCAAAACGTGAAATTAGGCGGTCACCAAACGTGTCTTTCAATAAATCTATTGTGGCACGAGCTGTGTGACATGTTGCGCCGTCTTGTTGAAACCACATCTCCTGGACATCATGGTTATTCAATTCAGGAATGAAAAAGTTAGTAATCATGGCTCTATACCGATCACCATTGACTGTAACGTTCTGCCCACCATCGTTTTTGAAAAAGTACGGACCAATGATTCCACCAGCCCATAAAGCGCACCAAGCAGCCAGTTTTTCTGGATGTAACGGTGTTTCCACATACACTTGAGGATTACCTTCACTCCAAATGCGGCAGTTTTGTTTGTTGACGTAGCCATTCAACCAGAAGTGCGCTTCATCGCTAAACAAAATTCGCTTATGAAAATTGGGACACAGAACCATTATTTTCGAAATAAAATTGCACTATTTGCAAGCGTTGTTCAGGCGTGAGTCTATTCACGATGAATTGCCAAACCAAACTGAGAATAAATCACTTGACAGCTGTTAAATCGGTCGCCATCTTGAAAAGTAATGCCAACTTAAAGTTCTATACCTCTATGAAAAACACCCTTTATTTGTATGTTTCTTGTTTTTAATGTTCTATTTTATGCGACAATTTAAAATCCTTTAAGTTTTATTATTTTAAAATTTATTGCCGTACTTGTTTCCATTGTTTGTTTTTAACTTTCTTTAGCGGTTAGTAAAAAACTTAAATTTCGTTTTTCATATTTTGCGGGAACTGATGCAGTGAATTTATGGCGATTTTTTATACTTGCAAAATAAAATCCTCAACAATGAACACGACAACAGATATGTTTATATATTTATTCTATATTTATATGAAGTTACAGTTCTGGGATTTGTAGCATAGTATTTAAAGTGCAGAAAATAGTTAAAAATATTTTCTACTTTAGAAAACAACATTCTATGCCCTCTTAAATTCTCAGCTATTTTGCAATCTTCTTCCTGTATTATGAATGTCCAAACCACATGCAAGCATTCCCAAAGTTCTTTCAACACAAAGATTGGCAAACAATTTTTAGAGTTGTAGATTTTTGGTCCTATTTTCAATATATATTTTACCTCTTAAAAGACACATACACAACAAAACATTGTTTAATTGTTGATCCTTGTGAAGAATCATTTTCACGAATAAACAATGACAGAGACTTGCAAAATAATGTTTCTTTGTTGGTTTTGTAGGCTTTAGGATTACGTCAGGTAGAGCGGCGAACTCTCCTTAAAGAAAGTGATCAGTCAGTCTCTTCCTCACCCTCAGATCCGCAGCAAAAGTTATTTTTCGGAACGCCAAGTCTTGCGGCATGCCTACCAAACAGTGCGATGGATGGCCATGCGATTTAAGGAGAGATATGATCCATAATCTTCTTGTCCAATGATTCGAAATCCGAGAAATCCTCGGCATTCATGTACAAGGGCCGACGTTGAAACTGTATTCGTTAGGGACTTAATCGCAGCCTAACTGTTCAAGTAAACCAACAGATTTTCCAGGAAAAATCCCGCCACTCAACAAGCATTGAACCGCTTTCAAAATTGCTATAACTTTGGAAAGCATTGCTGCGCAACCTAAAAGCCGTCTTTGATCCATCAGTTTAAATGTCAAGCGTCCCATTGGGGACCACCGGATCTTCAGACCAAAAGTCCCTAGTTGGTATTAAAAAATTAGATTTTATATTTAGAAAGTTATAAGGAATCGTATAATCAACCCTGATGTGTCTGCTCAGAATAGTAATATATCCGTAGTCTTTATTGAACCAAGTTTTTACTGCATTCAGTCTTACTGCCTTCAACTCAACCCGCTGCCTATTTGCAAATAGTAAATTATGACCTGGATGGAGTAGAACAGAGCACATTGATGATTAGAACAGCTGGTGTTTACACACTGTCTACCAGACACGTATCCCAGACACGCAAGGTTGGCTCCACCACGGTCCGTGATAGCCAGAATGTGATGGTTGGTCTGAGACCCCAGATTTTGCCTACGGTCCTTTTGTATGTGTAGAGTGCTAACCTCCTAACCCTGTCAATACTATTATTCATTCATGAGAGCTTGGGATCAAGAATGACTCCCAGATATTTAACTTTCTTGTATAAGGAAAGTTGAAAACCATTTAGGATCGGTAAGTTAAAAATATGTACCAAATATCGCTTGCTAAAAAGCATCAATTCCTATTTGCGAGGATTGTGACTTTAGAGATCTCAGGGCGAGAGAGAGAGAGTGTTTGCGATTCAAAACCTAATACCATAATGGTATCATTAACGATATCTTTAAGACAAAAAACAATGATAACAAAGCACTTTTAGAAGAGATTTGAGAAAAAAAAATAATAATTCCTTTTGAAATATCCATCGGAATATAGCCAAAAACTGTGTTTTTTTACTCTTGTGTTAGGATATCTAGGGTGATGTAGCAATTCCGACATGGACTCCAAATCAGTTAACTAAACATTAATTTTTTTGAAATTGCGTTTGCTTGTTTTTGTATTGAAGATGATTTGTATGAACGAGAAGAATGTGGGGAATCTAGAGCAAAATAAGCAAAATCACGGACAACATCGAAAGTATTATTATCGACCTTAGTTTTTCGACAACATTTAATTCGTTTTTCTCTTATTTAGTGCTAAACCAATATTTACAGATTCCCGCTCAATACAGCTAAAGGCAACAGTTACATCTCGCTTAGTACGCCCGATGATGTCAATGTTATTAGCGCACGCAGAGCATCGGCACACTTTTGAGGAAAAAAGCGAAATTGAAATTTTTCCCCGCGTTGAGCAGAACACTCTCCATGACGAAGTTGAAGAGGGATAAGCGATAATCTTGTCTGAAACCACACACGAAACCTCAAAAGGTTCGGAGCGGTTTATTCTCCGCTTGACAGAATTGCAGGAGTTGCTCAACGTCAATCTGCATCGCCTTGTCAGATTCGTAGGAACACCGATCTCAAATCTTGCAGCAAAAACATGATTCCTTATTGGACTATCGAAGGCTGCCTTATAGTCGAGAAGAAGATGGTATATTTCGACTTGTTTTGAATGAATATTCCCCAGAATTTGACGATAAGTGTATATCCGCACTGATAAGGTCGGTCTTAACTATTAAAGTTTCTAAATAATCTATTAATAATTTTGGCTTTTCCAATTTCCTCTATTTACAAGGAATTTAATGAAAATTCTTCATTTAGTTAAATAAAAAATGTTTGCAAATAGTTGCTAACACAATGTTAATTTATTTAAGTTTAAGTTTACCATCAAAATGCTGTGAAAACACATGCATAAACTTAAATCTCCTGTACATTTCGAATGCCATTTTTCATTTCAATTTCAAGACGCACGTACAATGTCAACAATAACAACAAACAGCTGTCCACATGACAATCGAGACAGGAAATTGGCTGTTTGTGCTTCAGTATATGAATGAATGTACGTGTAGTTAACGAATAGTAAGAGAGTTTTTATAGTGTGGCAGCTATAATTGAGGAAGTGGATTGAGTCGAAAGCAAAGTATTACCGAAAATTTTTTGTATTCAAAAACTTACTTAATAATGGGAAACGTTTCATGGAATCTATTCTACTTTGGATACGCAGAATATCGAGTGAAGTGATATAACTATTCAATGACATGTACATACATATGTATATGTATATCGACAAAGATTAAAAACAAAATTTACTATATAAAAATATATATATATATAAAATATATAGTATTTAAAAATGAGAGCACTTCGCGAGAAATATTGGATACATTACCACTTTTAGCCGATATTAACATGCTTCATTGTTGTTAGAAAAAAGTATAATTTTATAAATTTTTTTTAAAAATCTTTGACATTTTGCTTCCTATACTTAATTGTAGACGCCCTAGTATATTAGGTAGTGTGTTGGATTATTAGACCTGATCCACGGTTCAAACAATAAACCAGACATTTCCACCATAACAATATACAAAAAAATATTTCTCCTGCGACTTGTCAGCAGATTTCTGTCAATAACTCAGAGAGTAAAATAAATTTGCCCTGAAAAGTTTCTCAAAAATTTGTCGTTCGGAGTTGACTTTTAAACTGTAGGTCCCACCACTCATGTGTAAAATTAACACACACAACATAAGTGGTGTGAGAAACTATATCGAAATCTTGACTGAAGAGTTGCAATGACGAACTATGTATATATGTACATACATATGGGTGGAATGCATCCGAAATATCCAATTTTCCATTAGCCTGACTAATAAACTGACTAATGAATTATTCGACGTGGATTTTATTGCCTTTGAGCACCGCTGCTGTTGGTGACTTATATGTACGCACCAGCATATAACAGGTATAACCGTAGATCGAGCCTTAAAAATCTTCATAATTCTAGCTTATGTATCACCTTTGATACATACTTGTAGTACATAGAATTGTCACGATTATTAATAGATTTTGTTAAAAAATTTAAATATTTTTATTTATTTTAATTCATTTGAATAAAAATATTTTATATTCTAACATTTCATTATCAATTTTATTTAGAAATTAAACACTTCATGTCAGCTTGGTTTTATTTTTTCTAGCACCCTTGCTTTGCGGCGATTTATATATAATTTCCAATTGTTTAGATGGAGCAGCTTATTATCACTCGCATCAGTGACGCTCTCAATTGAGGGCTGGCTGAAACCTGGTGGTACAAGCCAATTCTATATTTTGTTATATCATTGTAATAGAACATCGATTATGTTAATAACAATGCTTTATTTTTGATTCCTCTCTGGCTTCCAGGATACAGGTTTCCCCAAATACGGCTGTAAGTAGTTGCTAAGCACGGTGCATGTACTTGAATACAAAATTCCCAATTCGATTTCGGAGGACCACGAAATTTATAACGACCATAAAATTCAATTAGGTACTAATCTACAGCGACAAAATCATTGGGATTATTAAAAGCTGAAAGACTTTCAGTTCATTTTTGAAAAGGCCTAATAAGTGTAAATTTATCATCATTTCTGAGTGGCACATTATCAAAGCGAATTATTCTGTTATCTCACACGTACGTAGGTGATCGAAATATTATCATCTGTTTTATCTATGAAATAAAACAGGATGAAACACTATTTATAATTATTTTCACTTTCATCCAACACTTTAACTTTCAATTCCTTCTCAATTATTTACGATAAAACTGCACAAAAACTCTGAAAACTCAAAAAAATTAAATACCTAGCACCAAAGAATCCCTAGAAAAGTCGTATGTATCAAAAATGATAAAAAAAACCAGAATAATGAAGTTTTTGAAACTTTTAAGTCCTGTTTAAAATTTACTTTTTTTATTTGGTTTAAAATAATGGCGATAACAATACTAACGAATTTAAAATATATCAGGCACCTAACTTTTTCTGAGTTTAAGTTATATAGTCTTAAAAATGGAAATGTATCATTTTTGATACAAAGCTCGATCTGCGGTTAAAACGTAATATCTCAGTAGCCAGTTCACATCACCTGCACGTGAGATGACCATGATCCCAATCGCTGTATATCCAGTGTGGCACGTAGAACTGTCCTATTCAAATCACATATCCAGATTATCGAATTCAGGCCAAAAAGAGTTGGTCATCATTGACGTATAGTGCTCATCGTTTACACTGACGCCTGTCAGGCTAGTCAACGGCATTCTCAAAGAAATATACACTAATGACGATGCCAGTGTAAAATCCACACAAAACAGCAAACTTTTGGGATGCATTATATCTCATGTAGATTGGTATCGAGCTAAAATTCGATAATTTCGTTTTTTCACGTACTTATTTGTCCAGAAATAGCCTCATGGTTGAAGATGATTTTTGGATGGAGGTTACTGTGAATTGCCAAATGGGCCTGTGACTACACACTATATGGACATTAAAATTCAATAACAAGAACAGAAATAAATTTAATTAATTTATGGCAAGATTCATATTTAATTTAATTTAAAAGAAAAGAACGGAAGTAGAAAACATGAAACACAAATGAAAACAACTGGATGTTGGAAATAAAGACGCAGTAAAGACTGATAGTGCTTCTAGGCCAGGGTTCGTCAAAAAATTTTTGGTTATGTGTTAGTGAGTAAGAGAGAGAAAGTAAGTTGAGAGAATTTATTTATTTACAGCCATGGAAAAGTGTTAGTAATATACGCTATTTTTATTTTCATTTCATCAGCATACATATGTAAAGCTGTTATATATAATTTTAGATAAATAAAACTAATATAAAAAATCAATTTTTTATTAAAAGAACATTAAGCCATGTTTTTTTAGATAAATAAAAATAAAAAGAATAAAAAACCCATTTTTATTAAAAGAAAAAAACGAGCATTCCAAAGCATTTTAAAAAAATTATACTATGCGACAGAATAAAAAAAAAAAATTAAAAACGCCCAGCTAATGTCATAGCCCATTTTTAACATAAAATATTTTTTGAGTGTCATTCTGAAATAAAATGATAAAGCATCCGCCGCACAAGTGCTCTTGTCGCAGTCTGATCGACAACTAAATGAAAAAACACAAGAATGCGTGTGAGTTCTTTTTGCACAACTGTGCTATGAAATGGTAAACTATGTTCTAGGCACTCATGTGCCAGACAAACTGTTTGTTGTTTAACTTCTTTTGTATTTTGTTGTTGTTAAAATATTTTTAAAATGTAGTTTCTGGCGCTATAGGCAAGTTTGAATGTAAAAAATTCTTTTCTTTTTTGGCATTTCATTGACATAACATTTTGTGTTTCGAATAATTGCTTTATCGTAGTGATATTTATTTTTGCTTTTGTGTACTAAAGAATTAAACGAAAACCGTGAAATTTATCACAACTGTTTAATTACAGTTTATATTTTCTTAAGTAAAAAAGCAGCGAAAAATATGATTCTTTTTAAAGTTTAACAAAAGATTTAAAATTATTTTTAAAGTTTAATAGAAGATAAAGAAAGTTATGTTACAATTAGATGCGCAACTAACGTCCCTCAGATTTTTTTTATGCAATTATAAATTTCTTTAGAAAAAAAGGAAGAATAGAATTGTTATTTAACCCCTTGCTAGCTAAAAAATTTTTGCGCTTCTGGCTAAGATTAAGTACTGTTAGGGGAAAATTGTGCATATTTTGATGGTTCATCTAACAGAATGCTTAATAACCGGACGGCAAGATATCTAATCATATACAGTGGCCAGCAAAAGTCTTAGTACGGCAATATATTTTAGCAATTTCATTAATTTCAGACAAGGGGTTGTATAAAAATTTTTAGTTTATATATTTATTTTATTAATTTATTTCTGTTTCATTATAAAACAAACAATTTTTTAATGTTTGTCAAAAAGCAAGAGAAAATTAAGAACAAGTTTCAGATGACTCCATAGGTACCTCCAAGCAGAACCCTGAGTAAATTTAAAATTCAAAGCTTTAATATATGAAAATGTTATCCCTTGTATTTAGTAGAATATATCTTAAGGTCAAGCCCTCCATTTAACCCATTTGGAATTGAATGTACAAGTTTTGTTTAGTGTTTTCTGGTGGCATCATGAGCAAATTTTTCGGTTAACTTTTGTTTGAGGTTTAGCGAATACGTAACCGTTCTTTCAAATGATCTCCTAAAAACTCTCTTGAAGTTATATCGGGACTTTGTGCAAGAGTATTAAGCCTGTGGAGACTTTTTTTTTTTTTTTTGTCAAAATATATTGCCATGCTAAGACTTTTGCTGTCCACTGTAAGTGGGCAGTGGAGTATAAAAATGGACTAATTACGAGGGGTTTTAAATGAAAGCGTATGTTAGCAAGTCGCTTGAAGTCGCCGTAGTCTAGTAGGTAGTGTGTTGGCTTATTAGACGTAAAGCCATGGTTCGAGTCCCAGGCCAGACATCAAAACAAAAATACAAAAAGTGTTTCTTCGTCGAATTCCTCTCAGCGGATTTCTGGCAAAAACTCTGAGAGTAAATAAAATTGCCATGAAAAGTTTCTCAAAAATCTGTCGTTCGGACTCGACTTTAAACTGCAGGTCCTGTCACTCATGTATAAAATTAACACACTCCACATAAGTGGTGTGAGAAACTAGGTCGTAATTCTGACAGAAGGGTTGTAATGACCAATTATGTATGTATGTGTATGTTAGCAATAATAACAATATATACATACATACATAACTGGTCATTACAATGCTTTGTTCAGGTTTACGACCTAGTTTCTCACTTATATTGTGTGTGAGAAACTTTTTCATGACTATTTTTGTTTATTCTCAGAGATTTTGCTAGAAATCTGCTGAAAGGAAGTCATCGAAATAATATGTTTTCATATTTCGTTTTGTTGGAGCAAGACCTGGGGCCTTATGGCCTTACGTCTAATAAATTCTAATAAAAAAAAAAAAACCTAATGTAAGACCCCAAAGTGCTTTCGTTTTTAGCTCAAAACTTTTAATCCCATTTCATTACTTTTTCTTTTCGTTGTGAATCTATTTTTTCACAGGGTATCATACGGTTTTAGCGTAAATTTTTCTCTTTGCACAAAAAGTCATGTGCATTTTTTCTTTTCTTAGTGTAATGACTGCGTTCACTAGGTGACGGCATTTGCCGATGCAAAATGAAGGCATCGAAATAAAAAACTGCAGTAATTCTTAAGTTTTTATGGCACGACTTTTTCTTTTTAAATTTTACTCGCAACCAGGAAGTCTTCCCAAAGCATAACATGCACGGGTGTAATCTGTTTACGCATAATTTCTTCATACTTAGTTTAAGCAAGAAAAACGTAAAATAAAGACGCGACATCACTATCGTTTAGTCTGTTTAAGGACATTTTCGAAACCTACAAGTGTAAAAAAAGAAGTAAAAGAAGAAGTAAAAAATGTTTTAAATATTAGCAAAAATAGCTTCACTTTTTTATATCCTTGGTATAGAGCGCTGCTTTTTTACTAGCAGAACTAAAAAATTAAGAACAAGAAAACTATGAGGCTGAAAGGTGTTATATTTTAATACTACTATCAATCAATTTATATACTTGTTATATGTACTTGCAATATATACATGGGAGTTATAACCGTTTGTGCTAAACTTTAAGTCCCGAAGCAGTGGTTTAGATTCGCAACAGAGGCTCTCGTTGTTTGTGATTGTCTGATTGTTTGAGTGACATAATACAGATGTGATTACTCACAATAGAAAAAAGAAAGTGTGAATTATAACTAAAGAGCAATTCTCAAAAAAAAAGTCGACCCTGAACATTTCTCCTTACAAGCGATGTCTCCCACTACCTAGTCTTTCCTTTTTCCTACAAACTATCCTTTCTGTATTTCAACTAACGCACTGCATGAATAAGGATCATCTCCTGACACTGACTCTACCTTACAAGGAATAATGAAAGCTATGCCGCTGCAGTTGAGAATAGTGGCGAATTATTTACTTGATTTTAAGGGTTCACATCTGGCAATGTCACAATCGTTGCTTTACACAAAGTGCCTGAAGTAGCATGGGGGTGAAAAATATCATCTATAATCCTTGATCGCGTAATGCATTGAAAATTTTAGAGACTTCTCATTGCAACAATACATACACACATAATTGGTCATTACAACCCTGCAGTCTGGATAACGACGTAGCTTCTCACACCACTTATGTTAAGTGTGCTAATTTTATACATGAGTGGAGGGACTTACAGTTTATAGT
The DNA here is from genome assembly GCA_932273835.1 of Sarcophaga variegata. Lineage (NCBI taxonomy): Eukaryota > Metazoa > Arthropoda > Insecta > Diptera > Sarcophagidae > Sarcophaga > Sarcophaga variegata. Next base: position 29,669,954 of record OW026358.1, on the reverse strand, counting down.
CGATTCCGAACGCCACATTTTTTTGAGAAACTTTTCATTGCACTTTTTTACTCTCCGTCTTTTTGCCAATAAGTCCTCTATGCGGAACGTTGCTAAATACAGCCACTATAGCTATTAACTCAAGACACTTCCTACTAGACTACGGCGACTTTTGCTATGGACTGTCAACTGCAATAGGATACATTAAGGACATATGCAGGAGGAAATATTCCTGGTAGATACGCAGCTACCATCGCATTCAAAAATAGTTACATAGGGCATCGAAAAGGTTAGATGAATTAAGATAACAACGGAAATATGAGTGAATGTCCATTTTACAGACTTGGACAAAAAGAATTGTATGCTGATTAGAAGATGGTAATTAGTAATTATTTAGAAGTACAACTCAATCCATATCAATCGAACAAAACGAAATATGAAAAATATTTTTTCAGCGACGTTCTCATAGCATATATTCGGGAAAAACTCTGAGAATAAATAAAATCTTCTGTCAGTCAATAGAAAAACAAGTTAACTGATCACTTCGTAAGACGTCCAATCCGTTTTGGACAAGGTATCAAACAGTAACCGACATCTGGTTGTAAAAATGGAAATCACTGGATGGAAGTTTGGCGTTGTGATCACTTATGTATAGGAGTCGTCTACGCCATTGATATACAGTAAGACATCGCGGGGAATACGTTCCAATAAGTTCCAGCGCTAAACGAAACAGCGTTAAACGAGACAACTTACACGACATAAAAAAAACTGTTTTTGACCGCACACATATTTATTGATTACACAAACATTCCTGAACCAATGTCCAAAATATAAAACTTATTAAAAAGGAGAGGGATGTGCCTTAAAACGATATGCGAATACATATATGTATTATTTGACTTAATATGCTGTGGGGTTTGATGAGGAAAACTTGACAAAGGCGAATTTTTTCATATTTTTTGAAATTGATACATTTTGAGTTAAACAATTAAGATGCATCAAAACTTTTGAAAATTTTTGAACTGAAAGTTCATTTGATAAGATGGCATATGCAAATAATATAACACGACTGTTATACTATTTAAATAATAACTGCGATAATTTTAGTCCGATTTGATCAAGCGAAGAGTCAATCTCTTCACAAGATAATACACTTTTAGAATGTCACCATTTATTTTATATTTTTTTAATTAAATTTTGCAATTAAGAATAGCTAAACTTGAAAAAATAAGAAAAAAGTTATTTTTCCTTGTTCACCCGATCAACACTCAACACGTAAGTTTGAACAACATGTTAATGTATTCAACTTTAAAGGTTCATCTCTGCCCTTTTCAAAAAACTTCGGATTTTGAAAAGAGGTTAAAAAATATTTTGTGTGAAAAGATCAAAAAATGCCGTTTTTGTCAAATAAAACATGTTTGGCAGGTTCGAAAAATATAAAAAAAAATATTTTTGAGTTGCACTCAATAAAACTCACAATCTCCACTATGTCATTGGCTGGGTGTATTTTGACTGTCGCACCGTGTAATCCGAAAATCATAAACATCCCGATTCTCTGTTGGGAATCGAATCCACGGCCTCGGCACTTGAAGTTTAGCACACTATCAATCAGGCCATCGGGTTAGATCACGACTATCATAGACGTACGAGTATTGGTCGACAGTTTATTGAACCAGTGCACTCCACCACATTGAGAATAAACCTTTCGGTCTAAGGATTATGGCGAATGTTAAATGTTTGAAGCGCACGGTATATTGTCCGTATGGAGTACCCATTTTAATAAAACAATTTTATTATATGCATGTTGAATAAATGACTATTCATTTGAAAGTTTGCCGTTATCAACTGCCAAAGTCCCTGCTGGAAGATTTGGTAGTTATTTGGAATACTTTTACAAACCTAATAGAGCACAGAAGACAATTTAATAAAAATATTTTACATACAGAGACAATTAAAATAATTTAATTTTATAACAAACTAGCTGTACCCTGCGCGTGTTGATGCGCCACCAACTAAAATAAATTTGAAGGAAAGACATTACACGAATATCAAATTAATTTTGAATAATTTTATTGATTTTGTTTCCCGTTGTCCGGATGATTCAGGCGAACAGGCCTGAGTAGTACGCATTCGATCAGTTTCTAATCTAACTTCTCGCAGATTTTCCAGTCTCAATGCTATTTGCCCGTCTGATTCTGAGGCTCGTAATGGTTTCTTCTTAAGTGCTCGAGGTGTAGGTCGACCAATTGCTTGTCGCTTTGGAGGCATGAATGCGCGGGAACGACGTGAAAAATGTGTTAAATTTTTTAGAATCTTACAATTTACCCAATCCAATTGAACCCAACAGAATTTTTAAAAGTTTTCCGAAATTAAAATGTTTCAAGTTTTACGGGAATGAGTTATATTAAATGTTATTAAAATCATAAATGATAAATGCTAGAACGTCTGGAATTTGCACGATCAATACATGATCAAATGCATAGTTTACGATTCAATTCATTTTGAATAATTCTTAGTGGCACCATCTATCGGAAATTAATCACACCAACTTAGAAACCTCCGGCGACTTATGCGCAACAACTTTGCTATAGATCATATCATGATCAAATGCACAGTTTACGATTTAATTTATTTTGAGTAATTTTCAGTGACGCCACCTGTCTTATATTGGTCATACCAACTTAGAAACCTTCCCCGGCTCATGTGCAACAACTTTGCTGAAGACCATAGCATGATCAAATGTATAGTTTACGATTCTATTAATTACATACAAACAAACATTCATTTTTATATATATAGGTTTACATTTTATAATAAATTTAAATTTTCTTCTTTTTTTAAAAGAAATCCAAAACTAGGAAAGAGTAGAGAATTATTTTCTGCTTTTTTAGATTTAATTTTAAGAATCATTAACTTTTAAATGCTCAAGGATATGTATTCTGAAATTAATTGAATATTTTCAAGAATATCTTTGAAATTAATACCTTCGATGGAATGGTTTATTTTACCAATTGTTTAAAGACAAATCAAAACAAATTTGTTTTTCTTGTTGGACAACCAGTCTGAAGGTTAACAATGACTTGCTTGAATAAAATCTTTGCAAATGGAAATGCAATACAAATAGAGAATAAACGGACATTGAAATGGAAATCTACATACAAACATATAATCAAGTTGTATTTTATGAAGCATAAAAAAGGACAGAAAGAAAAAAAAAAGATTTGTTTGACAAAGTCATTATTCCCACACAGAGGATATGCTTAATAAATTTAACATTAAAATTTCTATTTCCAAATATCTTCTGAAAAAATTATTTCTGAAAGGAATTTAATTATTACAGTTATTCTACATTATATAATTTTATAGTTAGTAAAGTTACAAACAATATGATACAACATTAACGTTTTCATATACATTCCCAATTGCTTGAATGTTTTAATTTTTCTCTCCGACGTAATGTAGTGCTGACTTATTAAAAGAGTGTTCACTGTAATATATAAATGTATCGTTTAAATCTCTAATTTGTCATCACATTTTATTAAATTAAGCCATTTTCGAAAAGAAGAACGATTTCGGAAGAGATGCAGTTTGATGTTAACTGGACCACTTTATTTTTAGCAAAATGTGTAATACGGTGTTCAGATAGGCACCTTTATTGCGTAAATCGCAATAAACACTATTATTGAGCTCAATATTTCATATAAAGTTTCAATTAATAATTGCGCAATAAATACGCAAATTATTATAATATTGAGTTAAACTTAAAATACAGCAATGTCATAAGTATGTTTAGTGAGAACGTTACAACTTATGCCAACAAATTTTGTTGATATTTTAAAATACAAATATAAAAGACGTAAAATAAAAATGGCGAGTGAGGTGAAAGGTAATTTTATTTATAGTAACACTAATTCTAACGATACTTCTTGTATTAGGAATACCATTCCATTCTCTTTCTATAATACATTATTTAAAATATCTAATGATTTAAAATATTTGGAATGTTTTGAAATTTTGGGGATAAGGACTATAATAAAACAATGAAATAATCATTTTTATTAACAAAATAGCACTAGAAATTTTTACTGTAATACTCGCTAGGAGTAGAGAGAATATCCATCTGTCATAAAACAAACAATATACCGAATCATACCAGGCAATGCCAAAAATGTCCAAAACAGTGAAAGCAGTGAAAATCAATATACCGAATCTGTGCTCGGGGCAAATAACTTCCCGCAGTGTTTAGGGCAGATTACATATGCATACCTCAGTAAAAAATACAAGATAGGAGTAAATCTTCAAAAATATAGTCGATGTATTTTTTCACAGAAGTCATAAAGGCAAATAGCGGTGTTATAATGTTATATTGAAGAAATTCTGATAAAAACATATTAAATGAGTAATTGTTCAAAAAATGTTGTTGTTTTCCAGCTGTCAAATGATTATTGAATAAGCTGATTTGCGTATGCCTGAACACTTAAAACAATTTTGTCAATTAAACGAATATTGACTCAATTAACCCATTAGACGTCAAATGAAAACCGGCTTTAAGTTTTTGATTTCACATTTATTTATTAATAAAAAGAAGCATAAAAAACACAAAACGAAAGAAAAAGTATAAATCTTTTTTGGAAACGAGTTTTAGGGGTGTACTCAAATGAGTACACCGACTTTTTAAGTATGAAAGTTTTCGAAACAAAGTGTTTTACAGCATTTCTTGCACTGTCAACATAGTCGGGCATGTCAAATTACGCACCGTAACTGTTTTTCTATTTTTGCGGGATAGTGCCCAACTCCATCTTGAGGTAAAGCTCCAACTATTGACCCAGACTGCCCTGATTTGTTTTGTCTATCTTGGCGTAAATATGATCCATGGGATTCTCTCTGCTCATTGCATGTAGCCTCCAAGCGTTAGAAATTGTCATATCAAGCATGTATGTAAATAATACCCACCACCACTTCTTACCATGAACAGCAATCCTATATAAAGAGATGGATTGATCGAGCTCATCAACCCCACCCACACTTTTATTGTAGTTTTGGAACAAATTGGGTATAACCATGTCAGTCTTCTCACGCTTTTTTGATTCTTTAGTTCCTCACGAATTTGATGCGCTCTGTCACAATTTCAGAGTTTTGCTGAGAAGCTGGGCTTTGCGGTGGATAACATTTGTGCCAGATAGGTTTTCTTTGGGTTGCAAAAGTTAGCCGAGTACGCTTTGACTCTAATGGTTCATCAGCGGTATCGTAACTGACGTCGTTGTCGACATTTTTGCGCTTTACAAAAACATCAATTGTTCCAGGAAAATTTTGCGCTGACGAAATCATATCATTCTTAACACCTTCCTCTTCGGCAGTTAGTTCACCCGGATTAGGTGGTATGATTGCCATATCAATTTTTTCATCTTCACTATCAGCTAAAATGTTATCAACGGCCTCTTGGAGCCCTTTGAAACTCTGCTGGCCCTTAAAACGTATACAACTCATATTTTAAATTTAACAAAAAATAAAACATTCTTACTAATGGGTACAGTCATTGTACTCAAACGAGTACAGCCAACTTTATAACTTTCTATTTTATTTATTTTTTTATTTTTAAGTATTCTTTGAAGCCTATATGTTTCGTTGTTATTATTTTTATAAAAATAATGCAAGATTACTAAACAAATTTTAGTATTGTTTCAAATATTTTCAAAATAGTTTACTAAACCACACACTTTATTCGCGTCACAATACAGACTGATAGTTCTGCATAAGGAACAGAAACTACATACAAATTCTTTTTTTGGAGCTCCTATTGTGGTTGTTGTGAAACTAAATAACGGTACAACGATTGTTTTTCTTTAGTTTTGCTTGGATACACGTAAAAATACAACTGTACTCAGTTGAATACGGACACTTCTAATGGGTTAAAATTCATGCCTGAATAGTATAAAGCTCTTAAGTTTAATTCGGCAATATGTGGCAAGAAATGCCAACATCAACATTATTGTTACTTCAACATAATAAACAAATTTTGGCATGTAATTGGACTTTTGAGCACAATAAAACAATATTCGGGTATTTACATTTTACATTTGTGCGTTAAATTCTTCCACAACGATGTCATCGAAAATAGTAAAAAAGGGGGTCTTGTCGAAAGTGTGCGGTAATTTATTGTTAATTCACTTAAAGTCAATTCGAGCACTGAAAACTAATAATTAAAAAACAAAATTTAATCACTAGCAAAAATAAATCTCCTTTTCCTAAACAGTAAGAGCCGTTGTTCTTCTGTTTTATAATTATAACGAATATTTCGTATTGCACATGTTTATTTATAAAGGTTCGTAATATTTTTGTGAGGATAGTTAGTATTTCGGATTTTGTATGTTTTATTCTTAACACGTACGAAATTATTATAAACTATAATTCCACCTGAAAAGTTTACGATTTTATTGCAAATGAACCCCAAAATAAACATACTCATATAAAGATACAAAGTTCACCGCAAACAATTAATGAGATCACCCCTATAAATCCTGTTGTGGTTTAGATTGTGTAAGATTGCATATAAGTAAGGCTGGAGGTTTATTTTTAAAGCATAATTTATTAATTTATTACCTTTTTATTCACATAGGCCTGTGACAATTCGTCTCCTCCTGCATCCGCCTTCTATATTTTTTTTTCTTTATTTCGGTAGAATTTTGTCGACCAAGGAGGTGATGGTTCGTTTGACACCAAATTCGAAATCACCAAACAGTCTTAATTTCTTGCCAATCTGACTATCTTGGCTGATTTTCTTGCTGTTGTACTGAAGTCGCCGTGGTCTAGAGGGTAGTGTGTTGTCTTATTAGACGTGAGGCCTCGGTTCAAACCTCAGGTCAGGATCTCTAACTGAACGAAATATGAAAAAATATTTCTTCGGCGGCTTCCTCTCAGCTGATTTCGGGCAAAATCTTTGAGAGTAAATAAAATTGCCATGAAAAGTTTCTCACAAAATCTGTCGTGCGGAGTCGACTTTAAATTGTAGGTCCCTCCACTCATGTATAAAATTAACACACACAACATAAGTGGTGTGAGAAACTAGGTCGAAATCCTGAAGGACCCTAAAAGGTTGTAATGGCCAATTATGTATGTATGTATTGTGCTTTGCTGGCCGATCTTTTCATTGTCCTCTTACCACCTTTCATAGAATAGATCGTTCAACCATTCGGTCTCTTCTAGCTATTGTTCCAAACCGAAATTTGAAAATCAGTAAAGATATACTACGACGATTCAGTTTCCATTTCAGTAATTTTAACTCCTTTTACAACGCCTTTACTTTTCTTTCAAATTCCTTTTTACCATCTCTTTGACTGTCTTTTCAGATTCCAATTTCTTCTATTGCAGGTGGCCTCACTTCTTGAGTTTCATTATTCTTCTCCCGTGTTACCTCTGTTGGCCGTACTATGAGGACTGTATCGTCCGCTATTATTTTCCCAATTAACTTTTCTATTCGAGCTTTAAACTTTTTCTAGACTCTTTTTGAGATTATCTTGTGGCAGCTGCTACTGTTGCTAGCCATCGAGCGAATGCTAGAGACTTCCTTCGCCTCATCCTCCTCGAAGTCATATCGGTACTTCGTTCCTAGAAGTAATTAAGTAACTTCTAAACACTACGTTAATAAGCAAAATTGCTGTATTTGGGCATTACGAGTAAACTGATTGATACGGCTTGTGAAGCGGAGGCTTTATTGGGCCATATATCTTTAAAAATAAGGACGGCTTAAACATGACGGTCAATGGATACACCTATCGCACCATGATAACCAGTTTTTTTGTATCCACTCTTCATGGTATTGATGTGAACGATGTTTGGTTTCCACACGATAGTGCAACTTGTTTAATTATCCGCAAATGTGATGTCAATTGGTCGCCAAGAAGCTGTGGTTTGACACTGTTGGACTATTTTCTGTAGAGCGCCGTTAAAGAGTAGTTAACATAACATAATTGCAACCATTCATTCAGGATTACGACCTAGCTTCACACACCACTTATGTTGTGTGTGTTAATTTTTTTTATATATAAGTGGCGGAACCTACAATTTAAAGTCGACTCCGAATGACAGATTTTTGAGAAACTCTTCATGGCAATTTTATTTACTCTCAGAGTTTTTGCCAGAAATCTGCTAAGAGGCAGTTGCCGAAGAAATATTTGTTTCTTATTTTCGTTTTGATGTCTAACCTGGGATTTGTAGCCTTACGTCAAATAAGCCGACACACTACCTACTAGACTACGGCGACTATGTTAAGGAATAGTTTTACAGACAAATCGGAGGCAATTGAGCATTTGAATGCCAATAATCGTGATGTGATTGCCGAGATACGACCTACTCGAAAATGTGTATGATCGAGTGATGTACTGTGAAATGAACGAAATAATATTCCATTTTTAGCTGGAACAATTGTACTTCACAACAAAGAAATAAATTTGCCAAAATTTCAAACCCTTTTAGATTTATTCAATTTTTCAATTTAACATTTATATGCCCCACCTTTCATTTTTCGTTCTTATAATCTTTGAACTAAGGCTCATATAAAACAGAGATAATGACAAATTTTGAGACGCTAGCATGCCACATTCCATTATCGATAAAAATAAATCATTGAAGAAACTAAAAAATTGTCGATTGGTTTGTGTTCGCTTTATCATACCATATGCAAACATCATATGATGAATTTTATAAAAGAATTTTACCATTAAATTCTCTTTAAACTATTCGTATTTGAAAAATGTAATTCTTCTTTCGGATAAAATATAAAGACTGCACGAACATATTATTGATATAAATATTTTATATTTTTCTCATACACCAGTCAACAAAACTTTTGAAATTGAAAACTTATGTTTGCTGCATTTTATGATAGTATTTGCCTTGAACTTATTTAGACTGTAATAAAAAAGGTAATATAAAGCGTTTATACGACAGCAATTTTAAAAAGAAAATAAATGGTGAATAGAAATAAGGTTCAAAGGTGGCGTGAAAGGAAAATTAAGATAAAAAAGATTGAAAGTTATGTAATATTTCATGCACAAATGCACAACAGCAGCACTGACACTATCAGTGACAATGACAATGGCATTCAGCTATGAAATATGTTTTCAAATTTTACTTAACATTGTTGTATGCAAATTAAATTGTTTGTTTTAATTTTTATTAAAAAAATAAATTTTTATTTTCTTTATTTTTATTTTTCACTTTTAATTCTGATATTACATTTCCGTCTACCACTTACTGACTACCTTTTACTTAATTCTAAATCTTATACTTATAGCTAATGAGAAGCACAATACGTTTAAACAAAACATAATAATGAACATAATCATTGTCATACGATATCATATTTTTCATATTCAGCGGTTCCAATTTTAAACATTTTTTGTAAACATTCTATCAAGCGTCAACAAATATTTTTTAGGGTTAAAGAAATCTATTTAGCACAGTTTTCATATTTTTCATATTCAGCGATTCCAATTTTAAACATTTTTTGTAAACATTCTATCAAGCGTCAGCAAATATTTTTTAGGGTTAATGAAACCTATTTAGCACAGTTTTTGTGTAAAAGCATTTTTATGCTGTTTCCATAACTCCCCCTTTTGTTAGATGAATCGTCCCGATTGAATCATTTTGGAGAATTTGTTTTAATGTTCTAATAACTTCTTTCCTATCAGGCGGATTCTCAGGATGTAGAGTTGTTTTCTTAGTTCCTTGATTATTGGTTGTAGAATTTACTTTGCCTTTTTGCTTCCATATAGTGTGAATAATAATTATGATTACTGTTATCGAAAGTATTATGTTAAAAGAAAACTCAATTCTTCCTTCGGTTGATAATGAGCTTAATTCTTGAACATTGTTCAACTGGACCTCTTTCATCATTTGAAGAGAAAGAATTTCTTCAACATCTGTTTTATTTGATGTTAATTGCAGAATGGGTGGAAGCGGTTTCCAATCATGTACTTCCACTGCAAGATAATCAATACCGTTTAAATTAATTGTGGTATTATGGAATTTTATTAAAAAGCTTCCTGATAAATTCCATGGTTTGGCGTCAGGGATTCTTACAGAACCATTGTATTGATTCAACAGGATTATTCCAGGTTTTATTTCTTCAATGGTTGGAACGTGCTGATTGTTTATAATTGTACAATTGTGATTCTCACTAGATAATAATTTTGGAATACAATTTGTGTTTGTAATATTTAAAAGATTTCTATTGTTACATATTGATAGCTTATTATAGGTTTTACAATCTGTTTTCATTTCAAAGATTTCATTCTTACATTTAACAATATTTTCATTTCCAATTTTTATTATAGTTTTTTGTCTTTTTAACGGTTTAATTACAATATTTTCACAAATTTGTTTATTAATAGTAGGCAATTTACTATATAAATAACTGTTGTATTGCTTGAGGCAATTCTAATAAGATAAAATTAATTTTTTATATTTTCCTTATGAATAATTCTATTTCTACTATAAACTTTAACCTTATTTCCTAAGTCTTCTTTTATTTTCTGTTTTTTATAACGTGGAAGTAATTTATCCCTTTGTCCTATTAATTTTTCATAAACTTCCTCATTTTCCTCAAATGTTCTGATCTGAGTAGGGTTATTTCTTCGTAGCATTCTAGCCTGAGCTTCCAATAATTTATTACGCAGGTCTTCATGATAAACTTTATTGTGAAACACTTCAAATGGTTTTTCGTTTGTAACTGAATGTATGGTGAGATTATACTGTTGAGCTGCTCTATGAAAAATCTCAACAGTGTCTAAAAGGTGATATTCTTGTTTTAAACATCTTGCTATTTCGATCAGGGTTGAGTGTGCTCTTTCTACCTGACCGTTAGTAGTACTGTGCCTAGGGTCAGCAAAATATAATTGAATTCTTAATCTTTGCATTAAGGATTGTAATGTAGGTGTTTTAAAGCCTGGTTCATTGTCTAACGTTATTTTCCTTGCTGCAGGAAAAGTCTGTAATATGTCCAATACTTTTTCGCCTAAATTTGTTTTGTCTTCTATTTGTTTTATTACGAGAAATTTTGAATAAGCGTCAATACATGTAAGGAATTTCAAATTTTGGGCATAAAAAATGTCAATGTGAAGGAACTCTCCCTCCTTGCTAGGAATTGGAGCCTCTCCAATTGGAATCTTAGTTGGTTTCCTATCATATTTCGCTTTATTGCAAATATCACAATGCCTAATAAACTCCTTAAAATGATCTATCATCCTGGGCCAATAATATTGTTTATAAACTTGTTTATGATTTTCTTTAGAACTTCTATGTGCCCTAGTGTGAGTTTCCTTAATAATGGCCTTTTGGTCATCAACATTAACAATATCGATTGCAAAGATTCTTGTAAAAACAAACTTGTTGGTAAATACTCCTTTTATTGTTTCCTTAAACTCATATAGATCTTCAAGACAACAATGTATCGCTGTCACCAAATTTGGTCGTAAGAATTCTTTTAATTTGTTCTTGAGATTCTCCCTCGTATCGAATTCTATAATGTGTCTAATTCTATTAAATTGAGTAAGTGATTCATAATATGTGAAATTGGCCCTGCTTAAGAGAATTTGTTGTTTAAATTCATTAAGTGGTTTGGAAGTTTCCTTAATAGTGAATTCTTCACTATTTTCGGCAGAATGTTGTGTACTATGTAAAGACTCATCGTCAGAAATATTATTCAAGACCTGTCTAGAAAGTGCGTCCGCTACAACATTTGTCGCACCCGGTTTATAAACAAACTTCGGGGAATACTCCTCTATAAAAGACATCCACCTTTTAAGTTTTGCATTTGGATTCCTAGAAGATATGGCAAATGTTAATGGTTGATGGTCAGTATGTATTTCCAAATCTGCAACACCATACAAATCATTTCTCAAGGTCTTTAACGACCAAACTATAGCGAATAACTGTTTCTCATTTGCAGCGTAATTTTGTTCAGTAGAAGTCAGTGTTTTTGAGATAAAAATTATAGGTTTGCCCTGTTGGGTTAGGACGGCTCCAACTGCTGCGTTAGACGCGTCAGTTGTCAGTGTAAACTTTTTATTAAAGTCAGGTTGCGTTAAAGCAACCTGGTTAGTTAACAATTTTTTTAATTTATTGAAAGCGGTTTGTGCCTCTGAATCGAATTCTATTGCTGTCTATTTGGACATATATTGTGAAATTCTTCCATTCTCTCCTGTAAGGTATTTTGTTAGTGGTTTTGAAATGTTAGCATAATCTTTTATAAATTTTCTGTAGTAGCCAGTTATACCAAGAAATCCTCTCAACTGTCTAAGAGTTTTAGGTTCAGGGTAGTTTACTATAGTCTCTATTTTACCTGGATCGGTTTTAATTATTCCATGGGCAACAATATAACCCAAAAATTCTACTTCTTTCTTAAAGAATTTCGATTTTTCCAAGGAGATTTTCATATTAGAATCCTTAAGTCTTTGGACTACCATATTTAACTGTTTCTTATGTTCTTCTAAATTTTCAGAGTAAACTATTATATCATCTATATAGACATGGCAAAATTTCCCTATATAGTCCCTTAAAATATTATCCATGGCGCTTTGGAAAATGCTTGGTGCATTTTTTAGTCCAAAAGGTAGTCTAACAAATTCATATTTTCCATTATTTATGGAAAATGCAGTTTTCTCAATATCCTCCGGTTTCATTAAGATTTGATGGAAGCCGGATTCGAGATCAATGGTGGAAAAGTACTTTGCTTTTCCCAAATTAGACAGTATAACATTACAATCCGGTATCGGATATTTATATGATATAGTGTTTTCATTTAATTTTTTATAATCAATAACCATTCGCATTTTATTTGTCCCATCTTCATTAATTCCTTTTTTTGGCACTACCCATATTGGGGAGTTGTAAGGGCTTTTACTAGGACGTATAATTCCGTTATTTAATAGCTTTTGTATTTCTTTATTTACGAATGAATTTACTGAGAGAGGATAGGGATATTGCTTACTCCATATAGGAGTTTCAGCAATTGTACGTATCTCAGCTTTAATATCCGTTCTAAATGGTAATATTGTATTAATTTTTGAATGTAAATTATCTATTTTTTTGCGAATTTCACATTCCAATCTATCAATCGTATTTTTCTCACAATTGAAAGTATCATCTTCATAAGGTTTGTACTCAAGATTATTTCCTGAGTTGGTAATTTTATTTATAATATTTTTCTCATCTTCCTTTCTATTATAATTAATAGTCCTACTAGATACTAACGCAGGTTTACTAAAATTTAAAAATTTATCCGTTTTATTGCCACAAGTAATTGTGCCATTTTCAAAATCAAGTTTAATATTAGCTTTTTTCAAAAAATTATATCCTATTAACAAATCAGATTCTAAGTTGGGAATTTCATAGAATCTTTCAGTTATACCAAAAAGTCTTGCTTCATAGAAATGGTCAATAATAGTGAATCCATTTATAGTTTTAACTCTCTTTTTAACTACTAATTTTTTCCTCTTAGTAAGGACATTTGGGCTGCAATAACAACTAGTTGCCCCACTGTCAATTAAAATTCTGTAAGTTCTTCCAGATGCTCCTGTTCTGATGATATAGGGCAATCCGGGGTCACGATTAAAAAAGCAGTTTCGTTTAAATTATTTATTCTTTGTGTCTTATTATTTGGTTGAGAACTAAACTGTCCACTTGGCTGTTGTCTTTTTAAGCCAGGATTAAATTGAGGTCTTTGAAAAAATTGATTGGAGTCTTGTGGTCGTTGTTGCCATTGACCGAATTGTGGTCCTCGAGCGTAATTTTGAGTATGTCCATTTTGTGGAATTTTATTTGTGTTTACAGCAAGATTTGCCGAACTACCGATTTCCATCGGCTCAGGCCTTGCCTGACGTACGTGTTGATTATTTCGGTACTGAAAATTGTTGTTTTGATTTCTGGGAGGAAAACGTAAAACATTTTGGTTATTTTTTGGACTTTGGTTATTGAATTGATTTCTGTTAAATTGTACCGCAAAATTAGCCCTAATATGATTAGATTCTAGTTCCTGAGCCTTGGCTAAGGCATTAGGTAAATCAGAAGGTGACAATGAAAATAGAATATTTGCTAATGGTGGGTTCAATCCAGTAATAAAAACCCTAAGAGCATATTGACGGTTTTTATTATTTAATTCATTTGTCAAATCAGAATTCGAACCGTGAGTCATTATCGTCTTATTTATTAATAAAGTCAGTTTTTTATTCACTTCGTTATAGTAATCTAATATAGTCAGGGAACCCTGTCTCATAACACTTAATTCCTGTTCAATAATATGAATTGGCCTTTTGTCGGCATAGGCAAAATCCAAACGAGCTATAATAGCATCAAAATTGAGTACCGTAGCATGATTTGTCAAAGTGTCATTTGCGTCGTCTAATATTTTATTGCGTAGAATAGTCAATGCCGCGAAGTACCTACGACTACCCCTAACATAAAGGCTCATTGAATTGTTTGCTGCTTCTCGCCAACTCACATATGAATTATCCTTCCCATTAAAACTTGGAAGGGATTTAATAATGTCCAAACTTTCGTCACATCTTTTGGTTTCGTCAATAATTTCCTGTCTGTATTCAGTAACAGTATTTGTGACTGTAAGTCTGTTAAAATTTTCCCTCAGCAATTCCAACTCCCTTAGAAGTGGTGCTGTAGACTGTGTAACTAGTCGTAAAACCTGTTCTGTGTCCATTCTGTTTGTTGTCATATTCCTAAACAGTCCAGTAATTTCGTCAACTGAGTCTTCTATACTATATTTTCTTTCTAGCTCTTCTAATTCCTCGTCAACTATATCTAGTGTCCTGTTACTAGTCAAATATTTCAATTCCTCGTCCGTTAAATTTTCCACTACACTTTCTACTAAATGAGTCAGTTTTTTGCCTCACAATCAATACAAAGAATACAAAATTATATGACTTAAATAATATTTTTTTTTTTTACAGAAAAATTAATCTTAAAAACAAACATACAAATCTTATCAAATAATCTTACATTTAAAATTCTCGACTTCAGATGGCCTCTTAAATGATGATTTCCTTCCTCAGATGCGGATACCGTGTTGTTTAATTGCTGTTTATTAGGATGATATTGTTGCAGAGTTGTTTATTTGATGTTGTTCGTTTTTTATAGTTGCTGATTGCAGAATTTTCACTGTAGAATTTTTATTAGATTTTTTTATAAATTCCTTTTATTTAGAGTTTTGTTGCCGTTTTTTTTAAATTGATGATTGCAGGATTGTTATTGTTCACTGCATTATTTTTATTATTGTTCACTGTATTTTTTGTTATTGTTCACTGTATTTTTGTTATTGTTCACTGTTCATTTTTTGTTATTGTTTACTGTTTATTTTTTGTTATTGTTCACTGTATTATTTTTTGTAATTGTTCACTATTTATTATTTCTCCTTTTTAAAAGGATACTTATTTAAAAAAATTTTTCTCCTTTTTCTAAAGGATACTTATTTGTTTTTTTCTGGACCCTTTTTTTAAAGGATCCCGGTTGAGCCCCCAATTAAATTGTTTGTTTTAATTTTTATTAAAAAAATAAATTTTTATTTTCTTTATTTTTATTTTTCACTTTTAATTCTGATATTACATTTCCGTCTACCACTTACTGACTACCTTTTACTTAATTCTAAATCTTATACTTATAGCTAATGAGAAGCACAATACGTTTAAACAAAACATAATAATGAACATAATCATTGTCATACGATATCATATTTTTCATATTCAGCGGTTCCAATTTTAAACATTTTTTGTAAACATTCTATCAAGCGTCAACAAATATTTTTTAGGGTTAATGAAATCTATTTAGCACAGTTTTCATATTTTTCATATTCAGCGATTCCAATTTTAAACATTTTTTGTAAACATTCTATCAAGCGTCAGCAAATATTTTTTAGGGTTAATGAAACCTATTTAGCACAGTTTTTGTGTAAAAGCATTTTTATGCTGTTTCCATAACTTGCATCACTTTTTTACAGTCGCTTGCATAGATACAGTATGTATGAAACATAAAAATAATACTGGAAAAAAAAGAATAGTAAATGCTAATAATATTATTATTACAGTAATACCTCGATTTACGTCGCGGTTGAATCCAAAAATGCCGTCATAACTAGAAACGATGTAAATTGAATATCATACATACCCATACAGTCTTACATACACATAATTCATTATTACAGCCCATCAATCAGGATTACGACTTAGCTTCTTAGACCACTTTATTGTTTGTGATGCTTTTATACATAACTGGTGAGAACTACAGTCTAAAGTCGACTCCGAACTATAGATTTTTTTGAGAAATTTTTCATGGCAATTTTATTTACTCTAAGGGCCATTATTACAACTTGCCGTTAAAGTTGGGTTTAGTTAAAGGCAACTTTAGATAAAGTGGCCTTTAAAGTCAACTTTAACTTCTTTTCATTATTACAACCCACAGATAAAATAAAGTTAACTTTTTCAAAAATATGGCAGTGCCGGAGTAAATTCGGTAACACTGTTCAATTAAACAAGTTTTACTTAAAGGCAGTGGCACTAACGGGCTTCTTATTTTTTTATTGTATTTGCTCATTTTGTTTATATTCGTAGTTGCAATATTGAAAATAATATATAATGTGGCAAGTTCAAACTTAACTTTAAAAGTTACCGGTAGGATCATCCACTCTTTATCTTAACGCTTACTTCTAGCTTATTGCCCAATTATAATAACGAAAAACAATTTAGCTACCCGTTAAAATCCTGCCTTTAGTTAACTGCAAGTTGTAATAATGGCCCTAAGAGTTTACGCCAGAAATATACTGAGAGGAAAATAAATATAAGAGGTAGACTGAAAGAAAATAAAACATGAATACATAATTGACTCGGACAAAAAAGACAAGTTTTTTTCACAAAAAAGACAATTAGATTTGGCAGCCGAGGGAAACAGTTCAATTTTGTAGTTTAAATAAAAAATAAAATAAGAATTGTTTTGAATTGTAATTTGTTAAAAAAGTTAATTATTTTTATTAAAATCATAAATTAAAATCTACAAATAAATTAATCTACATTATGAACGCTTTAAATGTACCCTGAACCGCTTTTGCTTTGTGTGTGGGTGCATTGTCATGTTGCAATATTACCTTGCCTTGTCTTATGGCCCATTTCAGACATTTTTTTATCAATACTTGGTTCAAATTGATCATTTGCTAACTGTAGAGAGCTGTATTAACGGTTTCAACAGGTATTAGGAGTTCATGGTCCCATCAGACCCAGAGCATTGACTACCTACAGAGTCGATCTGGTTTTGCAGGCGAAGTTGATGGTGGTTGAGGATTGAAAATAACGCCTGTAACAATTTGATGCAACATTGATATTCTATTGTGTCTTTGAAGAAAATTTCTCTCGACAAGCATTCGATACGACTCTCCAGCTATTTTTTTCAAATGAAAAAAATTAGCTTTCAGTAAATCATCATTTTCTTGTGTACGTCAAACTAAATATGTTTGACAGCTGACATCGTATTCTAAATACAAAAAATGCCTATTTTTTGTAATTAATATGATCAACTTATTATAAAACAGAATTGAATAATTTTCTTGCATCTGGTTTATTAATTTAATTTGAAAACAAGTGAGAAAAATATGATAAGAACACTGATGTGACAAATGAGAATATTATTTATAAGTAACTGTATTTATGTACAGCTTATATAAATATTGCTAAAACAAATTTCATTGCGGTTTCATAAAATTTTCTTTTCAATTTAAAGTTTTTATTAAATTTAAATAGGCTCTTCATTTGATAAAGTCATTTCATCGGAAGGGATTATTCCGCATAAAACCGGAGAATGTAAATACCAAACTAAATGAAATACAACTGACGTTCCTCAAAGAAGTATTCTTGTAGGTGCTATACACAAGTAATATACCACAGTTTCCTAATACACTACAATGCTATACAGTAGCACATACATAGAATGAGGCAATGATATTATTATTACATGATTACAACTAAACACTTCAAATTTAAATTGTTAAATAATTTTATTATTATTTTTAACAAAAGACCGTCTTAAAATCGAGGAAACTATAAAGATTTTCAACGAAACGGATTGGTTAAAAATTTTTTTAACCGTATGTATACTTTAGTAACTGTGTGTATATCATATATACTTTTTTTGAAATAAACTTTTAGTTCAAAAATTTACAGAATAACTGATGGATCTTGATTGTTTATTGGAAAATGAGTCAATTTCACGTTTGAACGATCACCAGAAGTTGGTCAATGTTTGCGCAAAGAGAAATAATAATATTTGCAAAAACACAAATATTAGTCGAGTTCTGATAGTTGTGCAAACGTAAAATTAACACATTTTGCAATAAACAATCAAGGTCCATCAAAACTTTTAAAAATTTTTGAACTGAAAGGTCATTTGATAAGATGACATACTATATAAAAAATATAACTCGACTGACTTTAAATGATAACTACGGTAATTTTTGTCCGATTTGATCAAAGGAAGTATCAATCTATCCACAAGATAATGCACTTTCAAAATGTCATCACTTATTTTATATTTTTTAATTAAATTTTGCAATGAAGAATATCGAAACTTGAAAAAATTAGAAATAAAATATTTTCCAAGTTTATCCAATCAAAAGTCATAATATGTAAGTTTGAACCATATGTATTATTATTATGTACACCATTTTAAAGGCTCATCTTTATTCTTTTCAAAAAATTTTAGATTTGGAAAATAGGTTAAGAAATATTTAGGTAATCAATAATTTGGTGTGAAAAGATCAAAAATACCGTTTTTGTCAAATAAAACGAGTGTGGAGGGTTCAAGAAATATAAAAAAAAAATATTTTTGAGTTCTACTCAACAAAACTCACAACCTACACTATGTCATTAGTTGGTTGTATTTTGGCTGTCGCACCGTGTAGTTTGTTGTCGGTTGCGATATATATTTCACCAGGTTTTAGCATCTTCTGGATTGTCTACGCTCCGAATCTATTTGGTTTTGCAAATGAAGTTGATGGTTGTCTCGGATTTCTTCCGTTTAGCATTCTGAAAATAAAGGCGTTTTTCATCGCCATTAACACTTCGATGTAACACTGATTTCTAGATTTCTTTGAAACATAATTTCACAAATGGTTTTTCAGTTCCGATGGCAGCCATTTTCCATACTTTTGGGTCTTTCTTATGGCTTTTGGGCATCATTTATAATTTCTGCCATTTCTGCTTCAAAGTGTCGTCTTCACCCAGTATTGTATACAAATACAATTCGGCATCTTCAAATGTTTTTGGTTTTCTTCCACGTTCTTCAGTTCTCACATCAAAATCGTTGTCTCTGAATTGTCAAACCCATCTTTTGCATGTTGTTTCTGATAGAGCACGATCTCCATATTCCTTGACAACCATATGATACGACTTCAGTACTTTTGTTCAAATGAGAACAAAAAATCATAAATTTCTCGTCGTCTTTATTCAACACGATGAAAAAATTTGATGTTGTTTGTTCATCGATTTGATGTGTGGTATACTGAGTATATCATGGCCAACACAGAAAAAAATAAGTTTCGTTCACAATAAATATTTGCTATGGAGATATTTGTGTCTTGACTCTCACTTAGTACCAGTACACCTGGTACTTTAACAAGTTGGTTAAGTTATTAACTTAAAGATTTATTTGTTTGGTACTTTCTACCCTAGAAAATTTTTGGTTTTCCAGAAGACCAGCAAAAAAAGATGCTTAAGATATTTTTATTTTATTTTTATAACTAAAAGTGGTAGGCAAGTAGAAAGAGTATTACACTCGGTACTTCATATTCTTGGCGAAACTTTACATATACTAAAGAAATTACATTTTTTGTAAATGGTCTTAGGTTGTAAGGGAAATGAAGGGAAAATGAAGAAGTTGTGTATACCATAAACAGTTAGAAAATTGAAATTATTGTGAACTGAATTACAGAAAAGTTAACAGAGAGTGCAAGTAAAATTTTTGTTTTAAATATTAACAGCAAAAGAGAATAAGGTTTGTCATTGTAATAGGTTTGAAGGTAAAATTATAAAAATACCCTATAAAGTTTGAGGGGAGTACTATTATTGGTATGATCGTAGTACTAAGATGTCTCTAAAGATATTTCTAACAAATGCTCCTCAAGGTGGTTACCGATACAAAAAATAATTCCTTTCCAGCCAGAAGTATAATGTAAGAAATCTTTGACTCATAGCTACCGTAGCTTTTTTACTGCAAAGTTCCTATATATACTCGTATACAAGGCTTTTTTATATGTACGCATACAAATACATATGTATGTACGTATCATACGTGCATCATACATGAATCAATTGCATATCGATGCCTTACTTTCTCGTATCTTAAAAAATACAACTTTTCAGGAGAGAGAAAAAACGGTTCATTTATTTATTTATTTATTATAATTAACATAACACAACAAGATTTTAATCTTATAAGTTATAGTGCTATGCTAGGATCAATAAGATATAAAACATAAAAAAATAATAAAAATTATGAAATATAAGAAATTAAGTAAAACTAACAAATTAATATAAAAAACAAAGTAATTAAAATATTAAAATATTAAAATTGAGTAGAAATATAATTTAATTTAGTAACAAACTTTTCATTAAGAGAACAATTTAAATAACTCCTTTTTGAACGCGTTTGCATTGCCTAACTTTTGGATGTAATTTGGTAGGGAATTCCAGAGACTAGTGGTGTGTATAAAGAGCTGTCGCTGTGACAGAAGAGTCCTGTAATGTTATTGAGTAATCTTCATGCCCCGGCATGACCTAGCAAACTTAATTCGGCCTACTAAATATTCCGGCTGTCCCGTATTAATAATTTTATGGAACAGAATGAGGCATTTAATTTTCAGAAGATTATCAAATTTCACACTAAATATCTGATACGCTAAATGAGAAATATGATCCCGGCGACCTTTAAGAAATACGTATCTTGCTATATTGTTGTATGCCAAGTTTAATTTCCGGTTGTCATTACTATCGCAGTTTGCAAAAATTTCGCACCCATACAATAGCACAGGAATCAAATAAGTTTTAGCAAGTTGCATACGAATTGCAAAAGGAGTTGAATCAATGACCGCCCATAAATTCCGTAGCATGCTGTATATTCTGCCAACAACGACACTTATATGGCCAGACTACGATAATCTGTCATTAAATACAATACCCAGATTAGTAGCAGACTTGACATAGTCAATTTTATTTCCCCTGATACTCAATCCAGGTATGGCAAACGAAACATTGGTCTTCGAAAGCATTAAACATTTGGACTTTGAGGGATTAATACACAGTCCATTCGCCGAAGCCCAACGGTCAATCCTATCCAAATCACGGTTAACAGAACGTAAACAAGAATCAATATTCTCCTTACGAGTACTGGCATAAATTTGCACATCATCAGCATACATATGAACACGGCAGTCAACCAAAACATCCGGTAGATCATTAATATACATACAGAACAACAGTGGCCCCAGTATTGATCCCTGGGGAACACCTCTACAAATATTAAGCGAATCAGAAATCTTCCCATTTAAGGAACCCTCTGACATCTGTCTTACAAATAAGAAAAAATTAGACTAGCGGCAGAATTAGAAAAATTAAACAGCTTCCGGAGCTTATTCAATAAAATTTTATGATTGACTGTATCGAAAGCCTTTGTGTGATCGAGAAGAACTAAAAACGCTACATTATTTACTTCCAGCTCCAACCTGAGATCCTCAACTACATTTAATAGAGCGGTAGTACAAGTCCTACCTTTCATAAAACCTGACTGACTGATTGTTAAATAATTATGACCTTCCAGATAAACATTGATCTGTCTGGCTATAATGTTTTCCATTACCTTCGACAAAAAAGGAAGAATGGCAATTGGCCTAAACTCATTGTTTGACTTGGGAATGGGAAGGATCTTAGCTAGTTTCCATTCATTAGGAAAAGTAGACTTAGTCAGCACTGTATTAAATAAGTGGGTATAATATGGCAAAAGTCAAGGTGTCAAAACTTTCAAAAACACAGGATCTATATCATCGGAACCAATTGCGTTCGATTTTACCGCTGAAATACATTCCAAAACTTCGAACTGATCCACGCAACGAAAACTAAAGGAGTATTGTGGAGGGACACAACAAAGGTCATCATACATATCACCAATTGCCGTTGGAACACTTGAATGTACAAACTGGTCATTAAGTTTATTCATATCTACATCAAAATCAGTTCTAGGACATTTTCCACCAATTCCTATTTCACGAATCACATTCCATTTGGAGTTATTGTCCATCGCATTGCAAAACCTTCTACTATAATACAACGTTTTCGCAATTCTTATTTGCGTGCGGATTTATGAAGAGCTTTCAAGTCATCCTTTTATACTTCGGTGTTTGAGTAAAACTTCAAATGCAATTATTAAGGAATTGGTTACATCTATGTATATTAATAGAAATAATATACTAATCTTTTTTAGCTTAAGCATGAAACGCATTTATTGAGATACGAGTTTGCTGCACTAAGAGTAATTTTAATTCTTGATACTTGATGAATAAGTTACCCGTTTGTTGCACTTATAGCTATAGAAAGAAATAACGCCTTTATACCAAAATTATGCAATGAAAACAATATTTAATATAGAATGAATGTTTTATTTTCAAGAAAGGATAAAAAATAAAAAATAAAATTCATAAATAATAAAAAAAAGAATTTATAAATAATAATATCATTGGTGTGGCAAATTATCGTAAAATGAATGATAGTCGGCTGGAATCATACGTTTTAAGTCTTGCAAGTCGTCATATTTACTTTTTGAAATTGGTAGTTGTTGATTGTAGAGACCCGGTAGTAAAATGTTATTATTGTGCTGCACTTGTGGTCGCAATTTACGATGAGGTAATAGTTGCCAATCTTCATCAAAACATAATTTGTATTGAACTCCGTCATTAAAGGTATATTTGAGAGCTCGCAAATTTATAACGCATGGGTCACCTTTTTTGGTGCCTGGTCGAATTGATTTTAAGTAATAGAGTGAAGAGAAATCTCGGAAAAATGTATGATTTAAATAATGTACTTGATACGTTTTCAACAATCTGGATTGTTTTATAACCATATTGAAATCAGCTGGCATATATAATTCTCTTCCTTTCTTCTTTCGCTCTATGGTGGCATGCACAGAATCGCACTCTATTTGAGTGTGGCCAACTACCAGGTATTTTTGCTGAATTTCTGCTTGGTGGGTAATTGCATAATGTTGCAAGGCATTCGCAAGTGTCGTATTACGATTTTGGGCACAGCACCCGTCGCTGTAAATTATTATAAGTTTTGATTTGTCTTTCAAATCCTGTAAATAGCCCAGCAAGCAAGAGGTAAATACATTCGAGTCCATGCCGCCTTCAGCTTCATGCCATACGTAACAAGCAACATTTTTGTCAAATTCATTATAAATTGTGAATTGGTGCACACACAGCTTTGTTTTAAAGTAGTTTGCTCCAGTTGAAAGTAGAGGAATTGTTTGCACTGCTTGCAAGTCCACCGTTAACATTTGAATATCACCTCTTGAACAACGTTCCTTGTCTTCGGCTTTTCTTTCCTGGCGCGCTCCTTACTTGTTATGTGAAGTTGATATTCATCTTCTGGGACGGTTTTATTTTTATAACTAAAGCAGATATCACATTGATCTTTCTTGGGTCTATATATACTAATATTGGCCTTGTGTACTGCGTCTAAGAAGCATTTGTACGATGCCTACTCAGCCTTATCGATGTTGCGATCCATCAAATATCTTTCAAAATCTGTGTACACTTCTGCCCAAGTCTTGTACTGGACGTCTATATATTCTTTAGTTGTACTCTGTCGGCAATAATGTGATGGGATCTTAGGCAAATTTTGTAGAAAAAAGTTTACGTGATTTACTTTGGCGATGTTTGTTTTGCTTTGACGATTGGCTGGTCCACTTTTCTTTAACATGCCAACGTCGCTTGCATTTAGATTACCAGTAACCCATTTGGACACGCTCCATTCACCCAGAGAGAGTGTACACAAAAACATTTTTTTACAAACAACCTTGATCTCCCCAGAAATTTTCAATGTGTAGACTAATGTGTTTACTCGCCGAGAAAAAGTACCAGTTGTTCTCAATGTGACACCATTGCAACGACATACGCTTTTTTCTCTTCCCAAGACAGTGACCAAAATATTTTAAAAATATTCTTTCTATCTTCTTCTGTAATTTCGTTGCACTGCTTACCGAATTTTTTACACATATTTCCGAACGGCAGCGAGCCTTCAAAGTTCTTTCTCTTCTAATTTCCATTAGTCCATTCCATTCTTTGCTCCGCTTTATCGATGAATACTCCTGGCCACGCATTCTCTTAAGTTTTTCACGGTTTCTATCCCAGTTTTGCTTATTTCCCTGGCCTTTACGTGCTCTTTTAATTGTAATTACCCCAGAGGATTCATCCAACAATACAGAAGGAGATACATTGCCAGACAAATGTGAATCAGTGCTGGGCTGGTACTCGCTTTCACTTGCTGAAAAATCGGATTTGGAGGATTTGATCAGAATTCACTGAGACAAAATGTCCTGTTTCTTCATCCAAAATTACGTTTCCAGTTTGTTGTGTTTCAGGTTCTTGGCAAAGATTCTTGAAAACAAAACAACCTGTATCAGCGTCAAGAACAGCTATTGTATCACTCATTTTACAATAAAAACTAAAATTCCTCAGAATTAGATTTTCACCAAGCAAAGCGAAGATCACAACTAAAATCTTTTTTAAGCCATATGCTCCCAAAAGGTGTAATAAAAAAAAAATAAAATTAAATCGAAAATTACCGTTACACCAATCTCTCGTCTGAAATAGTATTCGAAATTCCGGAAAAATAAAATAACAAACTTTCTGTGTATTATTCGACTTTTTTGTCTTTATGTACACCAAGTAGAACCAGTTATACTCTTGAGACCAGTTTAGATGTGGTGATCTAAAATCTTTCTCCATTAGCGGACATTTGGACGACATTATATTCGACTCATAATGGCATCAATAGGCCTTTTAGACGAATAAAAGATTTCGATTTTGAAATGAAATGAATGAAAGACCCGATATTTAAACATTATGATGCTGTGTTATGGTGTTTGCAGAAGTTGCGTATGAAAAAGGTGAGAAAGCTTTAAAACATGTTTTATATGATTGTCAGGCTCTAAGAGCCTGAGCATATTATATTAGTGTTTCCCTGTATGTCGTCATTAGATCACCTAAGGAACATCGGACAATTCTAGTTAGATTAGTTTGACAATTGTCCAAATGGTTTAAGAAAAATCAAAAGATTTCTTTTTTTTTTAAGTTGACTAGTAAGACTTCAATTTGGTTTTTGAATTAAAAAGGGCATTGATTGATTTAGTAATAAATAATAATAATAAATTATGAGCCTGGAAAGGGGATTTAATCTTTTCAAGTCTACCTCCAAGTGAACTTTATAATAGTAAACGGTCATTTTACCTAACGTATCCTAATCTTCATATTTGAAATATATCTATTGTTGTCGCCGTGGTCTAGTAGGTAGTGTTTTGGCTTATTAGACGTGAGGCCTCGGTTCAAACCCCAGGTTACGCATCTCCAACTAAATGAGATATGAAAATAAATATTTCTTCGGCAACTTCCTCTCAGCAGATTTCTGGCAAAAACTCTGAGTGTAAAAAAAGTGCCATGAAAAGATTCTCAAAAATCTCTCGTTCGGAATCCAATTTAAACTGTAGGTCCCGCCACTCAGGTATAAAATTACCACACACACAACATAAGTGGTGTGTGCAACTAGGCCGAAATCCTGACTGAAGGATTGTAATGACAAAGTATGTATGTATGTACATATTGTTATAAAATAACTACATTACAAAAGTGAAATAAAATTACAAAATTGTTGTTAGAAATATTCATTTGCATATTTATTTTGATATGCAACGATACAATCTTATGTATACAAATTCATTAAAACAGATTTAATTCTGAACAATTTCTGGCGAAGAATGCAATTCATACCAATTTTACAGTAAAGTGGATAAAATTGACGTTTTACGTTCTCAGTCATCCGGCTTGGAGCAGCATACAAATTTATTTCTGCTAAACAAAGTTTAAGTTACGTTACTGGCATACGACTTTTAACTTTTAAATACTTTCCTGATGACTTAGCTTCTGTGGTTTAGTTTTGTAATCGCTGGCAGAAAAACAAAACTTTTATAAAAACGGAATTTGTGTTGGCAAAAGTTTATTATAGGAATATGTATGTAAACACTTAAATAAATTCTTCTTTATGGCAATTAAAATCTTTTAATTTTAATTACTTCTTACAATTTATAAAAAATTTATGATTTCAGTTAATCCAATTTAATCTTTCTGTAAATCCACTTAAGACTCAACACACAATTAATGGTTGTAAGAATTAAAAACGATTTTAGAAACAGCAGAACAAAAATTGCTTAAACTTTTCTTTGTTTAGGAGTTGGTTGAGGAGAGAGGGCTCAAATGAAAGAAAAAATAATTCATAGCTCATACGTTTTTACATTTTAAAGGCGTTTAAAAATGAGCTCTTAGATTGCAAATAAAATAAAAATAAATCTGTGTTTACTTGTAATTAAAATTATACAATTCTGTGTGCCACTGTTCACAACTTAATGTAAACAACAACAATTGCTTTGTTTGTTATTCCTCTGTTTACACCCTTTGCATAAACAATAACAATTACTAGACGATTATTCGATTGATCTTTGTAACGGAGATCTTCAAACCACGATTACTCTCTTCAAACACACCGAGTCTTCACATAAGGCTGACTGAACTTCACTAACTCAGCCGCCTGACTTTGTCTTGGCTTTTATATGGCAAAGTAAACAGTGTGATGAATGTTCTTGAAGGCTAACGTTCATGACTTCGCCTTCTCGAAATCTTTATAAATGTAAACATCTTTACATTTATTATTGTAGTGTTGTTGGTATATTTTTGTTTATTTGTTTACCATTTTTTTGTTTGGTGGTGTTTGTTGCAATATTACGCAGTGCAATAATTTGTAAACAAGTTCATTGTATTGTTTTTGTAGCTTTTGTTTATAATTTTAATGTTAAACGATGTAAAAGCAAAACAAAATTTTCATGACAATATTATTTGCTACAAATCTACTTGGAGGAGGTCGCCGAAGAAATATTTTATCGTATAGTGTATGTAAGTTTAATTATTTTCTTGTGGTCTATGACATCGTCTTCATATTAGCACATTCATAAACATGGTCATTACAGCATTTAAAAATGAATCGTTATTCCAAATATTTAAGAATTTCTATCAATTATGTCACCAGCAATTACTGATAATTGTAGTGACAGGCAGAAAAGAAAGTAACCAAAGTGGAAAAAAGAATATTCAAATAATTAATGGATTCAGTCTTAATAAATTTTTAAAGGTTATTAAGAGACCGCTCCTCTAAAATTTATTTTTTCCGCCTTCATTAACATTACTTTTGATCCTTTGATCTCAGTTTCTAATCGCTGTTTATATCTTCGCTTCAATCATAAGTTTAAATCAATCATTAGGTGACCACCTTATTATGATTAATTGTAAATGAAGATTAATTGGCTGTGGATGTATGATTTTGTTAAATGATAACATTGATTATCTGTAAATTTTGTATTACATATAATTTGATTATTATTTTTTTTATTTTTATTATTTTTATTATTTTTATTATTTTTATTATTTATTTTATTTATTAGGCCTGGAAAAGAATAAAGTAGTTGTAGTAGAAGCTGAAGCTTACTGCGTAATGAGTAGCGTAGCAAAAAAAATGTGAACATAATAGTGAAGCTCGCTTGTAATGTTGTCAAAACCTTTTCTAAAACGGATTTTTTTTTAAAAACGGAATTTTTTAACAAAATGCATATTAAGTTGCATAATAAATCCATATCCAACTACTTATTTCACACATTTAATGTCGAATATATCGAAAATCATGGAATCTCTGTTTAAAATTTCTATTTGTCGAGCGACATATTTTAAAAATTCGAATTTTATGCCTCGATTTCTACAACAGTAACTACAATAAATACATATATATTTTGTTGACACCAATTTCCGTTACTGTTTTAAACTTTTGACTCGTTACGTTATACTACAGCGACTATACTGTTCCCCACTTTACACCCTGAGACAAAAAGTAGAAAATTAAATGCGACATGGTGTTGCTTGTAAATTTCGTTGTACAGAATGGAAAACTAATTGTTTTTATGAACTTTAACACAAATTTATTGAATGTTCAGACATTTATGGACAGAATTTTCATAATAGAAAGGGTAGAATACATCTTTAACCCTTTCACGCCCGAATTTTTTGGGCCAGAGCTAAATTTTTTTTAAGGACAAGTGTTTGTTAGTCATGGCCTAAATATGTAGTAATATTAAATTCAGAGTCCTACGTATTCTGGTTTTACACGTTTTTAACCAAGCTTGTTTGCAAAAAAAAAATCTTTTAAAAAAAATTAAAAATTACGGAATTTATGAACAAAAATGTACAATGTTGCCTATAGGCAACATCGGGCATGAAAGGGTTAAAACCATATGCAGTACAATCTCGATTATCACAATCTCCAAATATTGCGATATTCGCAACAGGTAAATTTACATCACAGTCATTATTAATGCAACTTCTTTTAAAAACGTGTTTCAGTAAATGCAACATATTTTTTTTATTCATTTACATTGCTTTCTTTGTTTGTGTATTTCTTGTTTAGACAAAAAATACCATTTCAGAAAAAATCTTACTCGTCAATGATGTCTTAATAACGTTTTACTTCATACATATGTTTTCTCCCTTGCAGTGTATGTGTGTTCTTTACACAGAAGCGTAGGTTGAAATAAAAGCATATCGTTAGTCTAATTCGCAAATGTGTTAAGTCCCTTTTTTAAAATTTTTACAGGAGACACAAAAAACATTGTAGCTTTTTCAGTTTTTAAAATTTGTAAACTTTTTGAACGCAATTATTTTTACAAAATAGTTCTCTTTAAATGACCTAGATCAAAAATTTAAAATAATTAATAAATAATATTCGTGAAATTAGCACGTGCTTTTAATTTTTTTCGTACAACAACGTTAAACTACATAATGACATTTTTGTTGTCGAAAAATATGTACGTTTTGCATTAAAATCTCAATTTTGGGAAAAGACGACTTAGCGTCTTTGCGAATTATACTAACAATATGTTCTTTATTTTTAAGAAACTTGCGTATTATGCCAATGTTGAAAATGAAATCTGGTTTTTTGCAGTTAAATTTTTGTTTTGTTATAGTAATAAGTATACCTTTCAGCAGATTTTTGGAAAAAACTCTGAAAGTAAATAAAATAGCCATAAAAAGTTTCTCAAACATCTGTCGTTCGGTGCAGTCTCAACTATTGGCCACAGCTCATCTTTCTTTGATGGATTATTTCCCTTAAGGATCTTTTAACCTCGCCCCACAAGTTTTCGATGGGATTTAGGTTTGGTGACTGAGAAGGTCATCCCAAATCCTTCACATGATTATATCTGAACCATGCCTTTGCCATCTTCGATGCATGTTTAGGATCATTATCCTGTTGAAATATCCATTCAAGCGGCATTTCCCACTCAGCATAAGGCATCATGACTTCTCTTAAAATATTAGTATACATTTTTGCATACATTATATCCCGTATGCGATATAAGGGTCCGACTCCATAATATGAAAAGCATCCCCATACCATACTATTACCCCCTCCATGTTTAACGGTTTTAACGGTATATTGAAGATTAAATAGACTTACTTTACGAGTTAAATAGATTTACTTTGGTCTAATCCGACCACAAAATATTGCGCCATTTAGATAAAGGCCAATTTACGTGTTCCTTTGCGAATTCAAGACTTTGTTTTATGTTGCGCTTTGATAGAAAAGGCACTTTACACGCACTTCTTGCTTTTCAATTTTTTTAAGGAGCATATGCCGTATTGTAGGAGAATCCATATCAAGTTGATATTGTTTTATAAGGGCGGATGACGTCACAAAGGGATCCCGTTTTACATGACGCAGTATTTTTCGTTATAAAGTCTCAGATATTTTGGTTTTTCTTCCTCTTGTTTCTCTTCATACTCTATAGCATTTTTTTCCATTTTCTTTGAACATCCAATTATTTTAACTATTTTTCTTTGAGATTTACCTTCTTGATGAAGCTTTTTTTATCAATTTTCTGCACTCCACGCTACAGTGTTTTCCTCTGCCCATTCTGATAAGTAATTTTTCAATATTTTTTTTAATTATAATAGAAATAAGATAAGAAAATTGGCTCTATTTTATTTCACACTTGTTTTTCTTCGATTTCCATACAAACACTGATATAGTTAGAAACGTTCCTTCATTTACAGATAAAATTACGGGATAACAACAAGAAAGAGACACACATACTAATAATGTATAAAAAGAACTTTTTCTAAAAATGTTTTGTACACGGTTAAAAAAAATTTAATTTGTAGAACAGCAGGTGGCTCTATTATTTTTCATAAAACTGTATGCTTATTGTTCGAAGAAATAGATTCTGAATTTTTGATCGGGTATACTTGGTACGTATGGAATAATCCTGACTGAAGGGTTGTAATGAACAAATATGTATGTATGTGTGTATACTTGGAATGTCATGTTTGGCAGTGGTTAAAAAATTTCAAGTAAGTGCTAATACACTTGGAGTGCAATCGTTATTGTAGAGATTGAAAATTCCTTTCACAAAACGGACAAAAATCGACGTAGCCAACCGCTTTCAGAACAACATAAATAGTTTATATTTTGACTTAAAACTTTTCTTTGAGTTCATATCATCTAACTAAAGCTTTGTTTTTCTAAAAAGAAAAATTTTGTCTTTTGTCACTTAAAAGATAACAAGCAACTAGAACATTGCAATATTAGAGTAACATAATGCCCGCGGATATACACATTTACCGTTATTACATTTCGCTTGCAGACTAAATTTTACTAATGTCGTATGCAGTCAACACCTTTAACAATGTTATTATCATCGTACTCGGATTTACTAAACAAAAAAATGGAATGAATAATTAACAAGTGCAATAACCATCACCATCAACAAAACAGACAACCAACAACAAGCTGCAGACACAAGTAACTACTTGACAGGTTAAATGAATGGTATGTAATCATATTTGTATGTATCCGAAAAAGTTTTGTACGAATAAATGGTAGAGATATGAAAGCTAACCTTTACTACTAAACACTTTAAACACAATATTTGTTTCCATATACAGTGGAAAAAAGTCTAGGCACAACAATATATTTCAGTAATTTCATGAATTTTAAGCAATAATATGTAAAATATCGTTCATATTTTTTATAATTATTTTATTTAATTATTTATATTTTATAATAAAACAAAAAAATTATTAATGTTTTTGCACAAACCAAAAAAAAATAATGAAACTTTTTGGTGACTCCATATTATTGCGACGCTAAAATGTAGATACCATGAAGAAAAACTCAGAACGAATTAAAAATTCAAAAGCCCAATATTTTAAATAAACATTAAATTAATTTAATTTAATTAATTTAATTTAATTTTTTTTTAATTTAATTAATTTAATTAATTTAATTTAATTAAATGTACCAGTTTTGTTTACGATTTTCTGCTGATATTTGCCGCCATTCACTCATGAACAAGTTTTTCAGTTGACTTCTATTTGATGATCAGCGACTACCTGGCCATTTTGCCAAATGATCTCCTTAATACTCTCTTCGAGCCAAATCGGGACTGTATTCAAGACTATTATGCCTGTGGGCACTTTGGCAGTCAAATCGCATCTTTACATTATCAGCAGTATGTTTGTGTTCATTGACTTTTTGGAAGTAATAAGTAATACGAGTTCTCAATTCCTCCAAACTTTATGTAAATATGTTCTTTAGAATATTTAAATACTCTCTTATTCATTATTTCCTCAACGAATGCCAAACTGCTGCTTTTGAGTAAAATTTAATACTTTGTCGCTCAGTATTTAAAATCTAATCCTTTTTTTGTTATTATTTTCTCTTTTTTTTCGCATTTAAATTTGTGTGCATGTGATGGCAGTAAGGCTGTAAAGGAAATGATAAAACATATTTTGCTTCGTTTACCACTTAAAGCTGACATTTGCGAATTAAAAATAAATTTTGCAGGAACACATTATTGTTACAAAACACATACAGTATGCATGCAACTCAAATATTCATATGCTTTAAATAGGAAATGTTTTTAAAAACCGAACTTCAATGTTATAATTACAGGCAACGGCTACAACACTTTTAAATGACATGCTGGCACATGACAATTTGAACTAAGATAGATGACTCTGCTACATAAAGTAATAATTACTTTCATAAATATATTCCTAAAGCACTTGACTAGAGCAATGGGCTGTAATAATTACTTAATAATATATTAAAACTATTGTATGTATCAAAAGGATAAATTATTAAAACATAGAAAGTACAGAAAATTCAAATTGACTTCTGTCAGTATAAAACTTTATTTTTCAAAATATAGTTTTTAACAGAATGGAGTGCTAACACAAAAATTAAAAAAACATTTTAACAAAAACAGCCGTATTTATAAAAATAAAAATAATTTTGGTTTAAAGAAAACTTTTGTTGAATTGCACTTTAAACTTAAAACACATTTATTAAGAATTCTTATTTATAAAGAGAGAGTGCAGTCGCCTGGTCTAGTTGGTAGTGTGTCGGCTTATTAGACTTGAGGCCTCGGTTCTAACCCCAGGTCAGGCATCTCCAATTAAACGAAATATGACAAAATATTTCTTCGGCGACTTCCTCTCAGCAGACTTCTGCCAAAAAATTTGGGAGTAAATAAAATTGCCATGAAATATATTTGAAACGAAACTTAATACGCGAACGAAACTAAAGTTACCATCACAACTTTTTTCGATTTTGGAACGATTTTCATTCCTTATCCATCAAAAACCTGTATAATTTCGTTATTTTTCTTTCTTGATTTCCAATCATTTGTTTCTGGTTTGATAATTTTTTCTATGGCTTAGGTCAGCTGTTGTAAACTCAAGATACCAACATTTTGAGAAAGACGATATGCCAGAGGAATAGATTGGGAGAAGATAAGGAAGTTTGTGTAGGTTGCAGATATCCTATAGAAAGTATTGTTGATAGCCTAAATAGTGAACGTTCGAAACAACTATTGGGTGGATTAGATGTAAACCGATAGGCATGGGACGCTTGGTGGATCTCATCTCGTTCAATCTACCTACCTATGTATGTGCAGCCCCTGCGCTGAATAACTTATTGGATAAGTTTGGTGGAAGTCGGCGGCTATTCGTGATCAAGTGAGCTTTGGTAATCAAAGCTAACACTTCTACCTACCTACCTACCAATCTACAATTTCAAAATGCTTTTGCTTGCCATCTGACATGAGTCTGATGTCATTAAGATAAGAAAAGAAAAGTGAGAGATCGTAATACTAGCAATGCTTTTGTACCTAAATAACATCTTTTCTTTTGAGGGTTCTGTAATGCATATTACACAATTGCTTAAGTTGGTTCTCAAAGATATTTGTTGACTTATCTTAACTCAAGGCTATTTTTATTGTCTTGGGATAGTTAGGGTGGAAATAAAGAAATAAGCATGTCTCTCCTTTCTTTTGTTTTATTGTTTGTCAATTAAAGACTTTATGCTCGTGTTTTCCACAACAAATTTAATTTAGTGCCGTAGTATTTTAAAGCAAATATTTTACTGAAAATGCTCTGCAAATAGTTTCGGAATTCAATTGTTAAATTAAAATGTTTTTTTTACATCAAATTATTCTGACTTTTTAACTTTTTTGTTTCAGGAGTGTAGAGAGTAAAATAATCTTTTTTAATTTATACTGGACAAAGACAGCTTTGATGTTATTTACAGCATTTATCCAGTGTTGCTCGCTTCTCATTTCTATTCACTGCTGAAACTAGACCGATTCTTCCCAATACTCGTAGTGCATTCCATTCACTCACTCTCTTGTTTATAGCATTTACTGTTGATTTCTTAGTTCTAACTTCATATTTTCGTAACAAACGCTCCAGTAGCCATATGCCATCATCATTTAGAGATCTTGGGCGAACTCCGGGATATTCTGATTGCCTTACGTACATACATAACTGGTCATTACAACCCTTCAATCAGAACCTAGATTCTCACACCACCTATAGTGTGTGTGTTAATTTTATGCATGAGTGGCGAGACCTAAAGTCGACCTCGAACTACAGATTTTTGAGAAAGTTTTTCATGGCAATTTTATTTTGTCTCAGAGTTTTTGCCAGAAATCTGCTGAGAGGAAGTCGCCGAAGAAAATTTTTGTGCATTTCGTTTTGTTGGAGATGTCTGAGCTATAGGTCTTGAACCGTGGCCTCATGTCTAATAAAATAACACTACCTACTAGACTACGGCGACTACTTTTGAATAATATGCATTTCCTTTTTGTCGTTGAAAGTGCTATCCGATAACAAACATCAACATTTCTAGCAATTTTTCCTGAAGGATAACATTTTTCCTTTGTTTTAAACTTCAATCGAAATATTCTTCATTTTAATTTTCTTTTCACAAATTGCAACAAAACTTTTCACAAAAAATTTGAAAATATTTTAATCATTTTTAGAGCTTGAAAACAAAAGAACTTTTGTGAAAAGAATCAAAAAACCTTAAGTAAAAGCACTTTAAAAGCAGAAAAGCGAAATGTGCAAAACTGGATGAATTAAAATTTGATTACAATTTGTTTTAAATAATTTGCGAATAGTATTTTTGTTCGCTGTTTTACAGTTAGTAAGGCGATAGTTAATTAGTGTGAAAAGTTATATTAATTACATATTCTTAGTTATTGGATTTAATAAATTTTTCTTAAATGTAACCGTTTATGATCGCCACTGTATATATAAACAAAATAGATTGATGATTATCTAGTAATTAATATGCTTTTATATAGCTTCAGGTATACATTTAGAAGTTCCTGTATTTTCGTGTTGTTATATTGTTACGAAAATGGGAATGGTCTTACATAGTTTAACATTAAACTGATAAACAAAACCTACAAAAACAATGGACTTGTTGACACAGGTTACATCAACGAATAACCAAAAATATAGCAACGACATCAATATAAAAAAGGGGATAAACAAGTAAACAAGAAGCAACAACAAACATTACCAGAATAAGTGTAAACAAAATATACAAACAACAATGAAACAACTATGCTTACATTTGCAGAGATTTCAATTTCAGACTATTTACTCTGCGATATAAAAGGCAAAATAAAACAGGCAACGGGGGCTGTAAAAATTCAGTCAGTCTTGTGTGAAGATGCGTCGCTTGTGAAGAGAATAATTGTGGTTTAAAGATCTGTCGAACAGTCGTTATTGTTTACCCAAACGAGTGTAAAGCAGAATAAGAAACCAAGCAATTGTTGTTGTTTACATCAAGTTGCGAACAGTGACACACAGTATTGTGCGGACAATAAAGAAATTAATTAAAACTGAAAACAAATTTATTTTTTTGCAATCTACGAGCTCGTATTTCAAACGTTTTTAAAAGGTAAAACCGTAACGATATGTATGTGACATAATTCTGACATTTGTCATCTCCTTATTTCTATGAGCCAAAAACTGAATAAGAATCCATGAGGAATATGAGGAATTTATGTATTTAAATAGTACTTATACGCCACATACTGCTATCATTACAAGCCTTCAGCCAGTATTACGACCTAGCTGCTCACACCACTTATGTTTTTTAGGGGAGTACTTCATTATTTTCAAAAAATGCAAAATTTTAAATAAAACTATTTTATAATAAAATACGTACGCTCTTTATTTGGGTAATAGGCTAGAGAAAGAAAATCGAAGCCAGAACCCCATTCTTTATCTTTACCTTAACCATTCTTTATCTTTACCTTACGAACGAATTCATATTTGATTATAATTTCTCATAAAATGTATGCAAATTAATAACGCCGTTATTTGATTGAATTGAATTGTTTGCATTATTTTCATTAGAATTAAAAAGAAAAATATAACAAACATAATTTTGATTTAAAGAATTTTATTTATATATCTTATATCTAAAACATAAATAAATAAAATAAATTAAATTTGTATTGTAAAATATTTTAAATAACAAAACTAAATTTATTTTTTAAAATTAATTTTTCAAAAAAAAAAAAATAATTTCACCATAAAAATGTGTTTTGTATGTTTAATTTGTATTAAATAAATAAATATTAAATAAACTGTAAAAAAACTTTAAATAGTATACCATATATATACATATATGTTCCTTTTACTCCCCTAGAAGCATAGAGCCGCGAGCATAGTGTGCCATAATATGATACAATTCCCCTTGGCATCTTAATACCGCTCATCCATTTATACAAATAGGAAGGAGTAGAAAATTTTAACAATCCAGTCAAAGCTATTTTGTTTTATCTGACAACCGAATTATTTACATGTAGATGAGTCTTGTATAATTTTTAATTTGAATAAAAATGGATTCCCAACGTTAAAGTAACCAGAACCGAGAATCCAGCTTTTACATATGAAAGTTTACTTTGTATATAAAAAATAAACATTCTTATAAATAGAAGATGCTTTTAAAAATGTGAACTAGAATTTATTTAGTCAAAAACTTTTGACAAATATGAACTACTTTACATGTGGAGTATTTTTATACTCCGGTCTCTAACAGATGAAAATATTTAAAAACTCTCAATATTTTTCATTTAATTTTTTAAAATAACAATGAATTTTTTCAAATAAAAAAAAATTTTTGTTTAGTTTTAGAAAAACTCTTCATTCTTCGCACAATTCCGTGTGCCACTGTTCACAACTTGATGTAAACAACAACAATTTGCTTTGCGTAAACAATAAGAATTGTTCGACATATCTTTATAATGGAGATCATTAAACCACGATTATTCTCTTCAAGCACCTCGCGCCTTCACACAACGCTGACTGAATTTCTGCTGATTCCGTTGCCTGCTTTATCTTGTCTTCTATATATGCAACGTAAACAGTTTGATGAATGATCTTGAAGTCGTATGATTGAAGCTTCGCCGTCTCCAGATCTCTATAAATGTAACCGTCGTTGTTGTATTATTGTTGTTTGTTTATTTTTGTTTACAAATATTCTTGTTGCATTTTTGTTTTCTTGTTTATGAACACCATTTACATTTTCGTAACAATACATACGTTTGTGGTGTATTTTTAACAGATTGTAGGCTGCTGTGGTCTATATGTTTAATGCGTAATAATAGTAAACAACAAATATTTGTATAAAAATACCAGTCCGTTTGCTTTATTTTTTTATTGGACGCTGTATTTGCTAAGTAACTGTTGCAATTAAACACACTTTTATAGAAATAACGATTACATTTATATTACTTTACATTGGTACTGTTCATACCCAATCTTACATGACTATTTTTAGGCCTTTAAGGATATGGGGGCCTAAAAATGAAATGAGTAAGGGAAAAAGTAAAGTAAAACGATATCAACAACCCAAAGGTAGTCAAATATTTGGATAAGCTTCTCTATGTGATGAATTTCAAAATAATTCCACAACAAGTTATGGAGAGGATGAGGGGTGAAGGCAGAGTTTTTGGTCATGTTTCTTTTTTCAATTCATTATGTATTTCTGTTTTTGTTTACACACCTATACAGGTAAATGTAAAAGAATGTGAATGAACAGTTTCAAACTTATTTACTTTAAATTCCTTAGTAACTTTGTGCTGTTGTTTATTCTATGGGTTTGTTTGTTTTGTTGATTTGATTTTAGTTATGTTTGTGATTTACTTGATTTAGTTTCTATCCTGACTGTGCCTTAATTTCGAAAGATGTAACAATTTAAGATTAACTGGTTAAGAGCCATTATTACAATTTGCCGTTAACCAAAGGGAAGATTTTAACGGTCAGATAAATTATTTTTCATTATTATAAGTGGACAATAAGGTAGAAATGAGCGTTCAGCTAAAGGTAGGATTATCCTAGCTTTAATTTTAAAGTTCACTTTATGTTTGAACTTGCCATATTATATATTATTTTCAATATGGCAACTTCAAATATAAACAAAATAAGCAAATACAACAAAAAAACAAAGCCCGTCGTTGCAATTGCATTTAAAAAAATTTGTTTAAGTCAGTAGTGTTAACGAAATTGCTCCGGCACTGCCACATTTTTGATAAACTTACCGTTAATTTATCAGTAGGTTGTAACAACAAAAATAAGTTAAAGGTGACTTTAAAGTTCACTTTAGGTAAAGTCACCTTTAACTAAACCCAAATTCAACGGCAAGTTGTAATAATGGCCCTAAAAGTTTTAAAATAGATTTAAGTTTGTTTTTATTTTCAATGTGGTTAATTACTAAACGAAACTTAGAGCGCCATCTCCACATACAATTTGGTGGCATTCTTGTCAGCACTCTTTTAATTAGCATAGCCTACTCAGAGACAAAAGCTCTCAGAGAAAATATAATTGCCATGAAAA
The DNA here is from genome assembly GCA_932273835.1 of Sarcophaga variegata. NCBI lineage: Eukaryota > Metazoa > Arthropoda > Insecta > Diptera > Sarcophagidae > Sarcophaga > Sarcophaga variegata. The sequence goes on along the minus strand of OW026358.1, from coordinate 29,631,373 downwards.
GTTGCTCAAAAAAAGTATCATTCCGAAGCGAATTTAAACTGTTGGTCCCAGCAAAATAAGTAGTAGGTAGTAATCCTGGCTGAAGGAATGGCTAATTATGTATGTATGTTATGTAAACTTTTGCTCCAGAAATTGTTTGATTTCGCTTAGCTTTTACTTCAAATCGCATTTCTGCATGTGTCACCCAAACATCGAACTGCTTTGCGTTTTAAATGACAACATATTTTCAGCTTAAATGTCGATCTTTTTAAATCGTCCATGATTTCGACAAGCTTTTTAGTGACCATTTCTAAAATAAAAAATTATTTGGTCGAAAACAATCAAAGCACTCCCTGCTTTTACATTAACGTCTGCACAGGCCTTACAAATTTGTTCAACACCCTTCTATGCATTCTAAATTTAATAGAAAAGCACAATATGCCAGTATCGTTACGAATTTCTAAACATTTTTGCTTTTCACAAAATAATGCGAATTTTTTGTGGAAAAACTTTGCTTTCAAGCAGGTTCAAGCAATTAATCTTCTTAATATACTTGAGTTCGTACTATGTTGAGAATAAACCTAAAAATACGCTTTACATTTTTTAATTTAACTTTACTTATTCACTACGTCAGTTACTGCGTATGGGCAAAGAAAATAAAGTATAAGGAATGTGCATTTTAACATATTTTGGAACATTTTTTAAAAATATTTCATGACGCGGGTTGAAAGTTAGAAGGGAATGATACAGAAACCAAAAGCGTAACAATGCGTTGTTCTCAGCGTGCGTTTTTGTTGTTTGGCCACTTTTTATTTATATTTCTGGTGTTAAAAGCAGACGTCGGCACCAATGTCCCTCAGGGGAGGAACATCTTCGGCTTTTTACACACACAGGACACGAACATCAAGAATGTTCGTTAAAACGAGCGTAAAAATCTTGTCGCTTTTTTCAGACTTCAATTATACACCCAAAGAAATATCACAGTAGTATTCACTAATATCAATGAGAAATGATTTTAATTTTTGGAAGAATACTTGCCAAGTTAAATACGGTGTCTTAGTGTCTTAGTGCAGTACAATTTTTCTATATTTTCCGATCACATACACATATCATTGGGTTAATAAGTAGACTTGAAATTATTACTAACAATTTTCCTCTAGGTTAACACATGCCTATGGTTATGGATTAGTGAGTGAGAGAGAGAAAATAAGTTGAGAGAATTTATTTATTTACAGCCATATAAAAGTGTTAGTAATATACTCTATTTTTATTTTCATTTTATCAACATACGTATGTAAAGCTATCTATCTTTGGCTTAATAATTTTAGATAAATAAAAATAAAATAAAAAATCGATTTTATTATTAAAAGAACATAAAGGTATCCATGTGTTTTAGATAAATATAAATAAATGTTTTTTAGATAAATAAAAATAAAAATAATAAAAAAACATTTTTATTAAAAGAAAAAAAACGAGCATTCCAAAGCATTTAAAAAAATATATATAAATATAAATAAAATACGCCCAGCTAATGACATAGAACATTTTTAACACAAAATATTCTTCGAGTGTTATTCTGAAATAAAATGATAAAGCATCCGCAGCACATGTATTCTTGTCGCAGTCTGATCGACAACTAAATCAAAAAACACAAGAATACATACACATGTACATAATGTACGTAATGTTACGACCCGCCATAAGAAATTTTACTTCTACATAATGCGTATTCTTTATATCCATATTCTTTGGTATGAGTTATATTTTGTTCATGTCTTTCATAGCAAATAACTTATACGACCGGTAGACGAAATGCACAATCTGCTGAAAACAAAGTAGGCGTTGTCTGAGGGTGCAGGAGAATACAAGACAGTCGTTTTTGCACCGCTCATAAGAGCACCTCCTTTTGCAGAACAAAATTTGACGAATTTGTAACAGTGACTTAACAAAATTGGCAAATTTCTGACTATAACAATCCACATGAGGCTCAACTGCATCCAATGGCATCCCGAAAAAGTCTTTGCTTGGAATGAATTTTATTCTGTCGACGTCAATGGTCCATATACCTTGAGAGTGACTTTAAACAGTCCATCAATATCAACGACAAGCATTATAGATCAACGACTACCAACTGCTTATGACCTGAATTGTATGGAGATCATGTGAACTGGCCACCGATATGCTGTCATTTAACTCTCTTAGATTTTTTTAAGTTGCAGGTGCAACGACAAACTACAGCGGATCTCAAGGCCAATATAAGCCTTGTAATGGAAAGACATATCATCCAGAGAAGCAATGGTGTAAATTTGAAGGATTTTATATTCTACACATAATGGCTTCAATAAGCATTTCCAATGAATAAAAATGTCAATGATATCTCACACATATTTAGTTTATTTTTTTAATTTAACCCAGATATGCCGACGGGCATACTAGTGCAACAATCTTCGTAGTTTTCAAAAATAGAGCTATTCTGACAGATTATATTACAAAACTGAAGAAAAAATAAACAAAAATATTTTATAAATTGGTTTTTGAGCCCGTACTACATGTAGTACGCTCGGCACATATGGGAGCAAAAAACAGTAATTTTTTTGTGATTTAATTCAATTTTTTATCATTCAGAAATTCTTATATAGTATATAAGTAAAGAAAAAACAAATTAATAAAAAAATTATTTGGTGGTGTGGTACTCCACATTACACTTTACATGGAGCCACACATCATATTTCATGCAGCATGTCTTATTGTGGCAATGATTACAACGCAACTGTTTACATTTTCCATCGGCTTGACGTGTGTTCTCAGTAAGTAAATGATCTTTTCGATCAAATCTGATGATTTCGATAGATAGATATGCAATGTGGCCATGCACCGACGAAAAGATAAATGGTCCATTTTACCTCCCATATGTCTATGCAGTTGCCACGTATTGCGCTCTGCAAGATCAATGAGGTGAGTGAATAGTAGGAAATACCATTTTTTATCTGGTCGATCAACGCCACGCATGTAGTGATTATACACATGAATAAGACGTGGTTGTTGGATATGTATATACGTTTGTTCTCTTTTTGAGACCAACGTGAAATATTTTTGCCTGATTCAACTGAACTGACATTGGAGGCAAGGTTTACTGCACTGCTGTCGTTCCAACAACATACAATTATATTGTTGGTACAAATCTGACGATAGTCATACCCCCCTATCTCTCTTTTCTGTAGATATTTTATTTTTAGCAAAGGACAGTTGCCTAACCGATTGTAACGAATTATTCCAGTGCCTTTCACGCGTCGTTCTTCTTTTTCGAACAGTTCAAGAGGAGTAGGTAAAATTTCCTGTTCACACGCTGTAACAATAGGCTGGCTCCGTTTCTTCCAGATCGTGCTTTACCCATTTTACTGACATACATTTAGGTTCCTTGGCCTATTGCAATAACGCAAGTGGAATGTCGTCTTCACTAATCGTTTTAGTATAATAAGAATTTCTAAAAAGCATTTAATAATAGGGGAGGTAAGTTTTTAAAATTCACTCCATCTTCTTCTCTAGAATCTTCATCTGTGACGTAGTTGTTCGCACCTTGAATGGGGACAATAGAGATGTCATAAAAATTTTGCGAAAACTTTTTATCACTTTCCTCTAAGGCATTTATTGCCTAATTTAATGTTAAAAATCTGGAAAATTTAAAGTTTTCGTATTCACCATTTTTACACACTAATGCCGAGCGTACTACATGTAGTACGTCATCAAATACATCAACTAAAATCACTTATAATTTTATTTTTCACATATAATTTTGTTACGTATTTGTTTCTACATCTGTTACAATTAAAACAACATAGAAACGCGACAACAATAAAATATGCATATACAACTTTTTCTTACCGATTACGTGACATCTTCAGACTTTTGCCAATTTTACAAAACTGAAATCTCTGATTCAAAAAAATACACATTAGCAATTACCCTAGACAAAATTTATCAAGGAATGCTTTGTTGACCGTTATGTTCTGCAGCACAACATTAAGTAGATTTAAATATTTAAAGCACAGTAAATGCAGAAACCTGAACTTAACAGGTGTACTACATGTAGTACGGTCGGCATATCTGGGTTAAAGTTGGAAAGCGCTTAGAAATGGTCCATGGTGCTAGCCGTTGGTCTGGCTAAAGTCGTTCACAAAGAATTACGCAGAAAATTAATACCAAACACACAAACAAACTTTTTTTGGTTTCATTGGATGCTCTGAGGTCTCACATTTATTGGTATTGTGCCAAACTCGACAATTTTATTTGTTCACGTACCCATTTAACCAAATTGTGGCCACTACTCTCTTACCTTCAGTTTCTGTTTCAGTTGAATTTTGAACGGATGCTGACTACCATCACGACATAAATTCGCCAAGTACTGGCTGAACTGAAATCTACTACTTCGAATTCTCCTGCAGATAGTGGCGGTGTTTACAGCTATTCGTCGATTATTTGCTGAACTAGTGGACTTGAACTTATCCTCTGAATATTCCTCTGGGTAGAAGCTCGTAAAATGAGTTTCAAGCCGCCATTGTATAGGTAGTGTGTTGACTTATTAGACGTGAGGATACATACGGATGTGCTCGAAAGGCGAGCGTTACGTAGGAATATATGATTTTTGGGAACAAGTTCCCTTATATTGTTCGAACAAAATCCTTTTGTAGTAGCGATAGAACAGTAAAACACAAACCACATTGCAACCATGCTCTAATGATTTAATAAAGTTGGATACACTACCGTCTTTAACGAGCTACTACGGCCTCTCCTGTACACGGTCGAGAAACCTCAAAATAGACGTTGAGGCACCGACCCGTACATAAGAGTTGTATTCCATTCTCGGTCGGTTATAAATGGTGTAAATAGTAAGATCAGATGATAAGATCTTAAGTAGGAACTAAAGGAACTGAAAAATGTGTCGGTTCTAGCCAATATTACACTGAATTTTCATGCTCAGAATGAGCTTTGCATGTGTCAGTAAGCAACACCTTAAACAATTTTTTCCTGAAAATGATATAAAATTTCTTCATTTATGGAAAAAAAAATTAATAAATGAAGATGAGGGACGCTAGCTTTTAAGCTTTTCCAACAAATTCTTTTTAAATGTTTTATTTTTGAACTCAGATATGTACATACATACATTGACTTTATATGTTTTACTACAATAGAAATAATTTTGGTTTTTAAAAACTTTTAATTGAATTATTTATTTTTTCTGGCGATTTTTTGATGATTTCAATAAACGTCTTTGACGATTTTTTTCTCAAACATTTGACGATTTGGTGCCTCATTCACCTGGCAGTTATGTGTGGGAGACATATCGGGACGACTGTGAAGGCAATGGTAGACAAATTACATCTTCACTTTAGCAGCAGTATGATTGAGTTCATTGAATTGTTGGGTGCAATAACCATGAAGAATTCTTAATTCTTTCGAACTTTTCTTAAATTTCTTCTTTACTTACTTATTGGCCATAACAACCCGATTAACTGATTTCGGCCTGCCGCAACACATCCTTCCAGGCGCCTCTGCTTCTTGTGCGCCTACGCCAGTTGGTCACACCAATCGATGACATTGCTTCCTCGATTTGGCCCTTCCAACGGGTACAAGGTCGTCCTCTTCGCCGACTTCCGCAGATCTCCGCATCAAATACCCGTCTCGCTGGAGCATCCTCCTCCATTCGAACGACATGGGCGAGCCAGCGCAGCAGCTGGATATTAATACGCTATACAACGTCCATGTCTTTGAGGAGCTCATACAGCTCACTGTTGTATCGGATGCGGAAATCATCCCCAAGTCGTACTGGACAGAAGATCTTACGCAGTACTTTTCTCTCGAACACTCTCAAGGCTGCTGCATCAGTACTTAATAGGGTCCATGCCTCTGCGCCATAAAAAAGCACGGGTAGGATGAGCGTCTTGTAGAGTGTTAGTTTTGTCGTACGAGAGAGGTCTCTGCTACTCAATTGAATATTGAGACCATAGTAGCACCTGTTGGCAAGAGTGATCCTGCGCTTGATCTGAAGACTGCATTTTTGCTGGTAACGGCGGAGCCAAGATAAATAAATTCTTTGACTGTATCTAAAGTATAGTTATCGGCCGTAATCTGAGAATTTCTTCTTTAGAATGTTTAAATACTCTCTCATATCCATTATTACCTCAATAAATTCCAAACTGGCCACAGCTGGCTCCGTCGTGAATGGACACAATATTAATTTTGACTCTCATAATTAGTACCAATAAATATGAAAAACGTTAACTTTATTGTGAAATGTAACAATAGTTTCCTAATGCACATACTTTAGTTTAAATTTATATGAATTAAAAATATTATTCTCTCTGTATTTGGGCTGGAGGCTGGAGAATGAAAATCGTAGCCACAACCCCATTCTAATCGATTATCCTCTACCTTACGAACGCATTCATATTTGATTATAATTTCGCATAAAATTTATGCAAATTAATAACGCAGTTACTTGATTGTATTGAATTGTTTGCATTGTTTTCATTAGAATTACAAAAAATTATCATTAAAAATAATTTTGATTTAAAGAATTTTATTTACATACATATGTTATATCTAAAACATAAAGAATAAAATAAATTTGTGAAATAAAAACAAAAATATTTGAAATAACAAAATTTATTTTCAATTCTAATTACACTGTGCGACAATTTAAAAAAAATTTAATACAACCAGCTAATGACATAATGTAAATTGTGGGTTTTGTTGAGTAGTACTCAAAAATATTTTTTCTTGAACCCTCCAAACTTATTTTATTTCACAAAACCTGTTTTTTTTTGACACTACGCACAAATTTTTTGATGAGAGGAATGGACGTTGAAAACTATATGCATATACATATATTATTAGACTTAATATGCTATGGGGTTTGATGAGGTAAGCTTGACAAATGTGAATTTTTTTCATATTTTTCTCAAATTTGTCCGTTCATAGTAGAAAACTTTAATTAAAACATATGAAATAAGTGATGACATTCTGACAAAATGCATTATCTTGTGAAGAGATTGATATTTTGCTTGATAAAATCGGACAAAACTTATCGTGGTTATTATTTAACACATTAATGGCCTTGTGTCTGACGCTAAGAAGTTCTGCATGAGCCATGTCAGACATACAATGTATATGTCTAATATATTATTTATAAAGAAATAGGCACAGTAACAAGGTGTTATTCGGCAAATGCTACACATACCACTGGTTCGTATGCAATGCGTTTAACGCTGTGTTCAAAACAACAGGATGCGTCAGGCATATAAGACGGACACGGCTTGTCGAGAAAAAAGTTTTAATACATGGCCCTGTCATATCTGTCATATATATGTGATACAAAAAATAGTGTTTTTCTGGAAATTTTGACAAAAACAATTTTTGCTGATACATTAAGTTTCCTTGATACATTTTTAACTAAATTATCGAATAAATTTACCATGGTCCATGTGAAATTTTTTCTGATATTATCGTGGCAATTAACGTGTTAAAGAGTATAGCAGTCGTGTTATATTTTTCATATATATTTTTCGTCACATGAACTTTGAGTTAAAAAATTTTTAGAATTTTTGATTGATCTTGATTGTTTATTGGAAAATATGACAATTTCACGTTTGAAATATCACCAGAAGTTGGCCAGTGTTTGCGCAAAGCGAAATAATATTATTTCCAAAAAACACACGTATTAGCAGAATTTTGGTAGTAAACAATCAAGATCCATCAAAAATTTTGAAAATTTTTGAATTGAAAGTTCTTTCCTTAAGGTGACATATAAAAAACATAACACTCTTTGAATAATAACTACGATAACTTATTTCATATTTTTTAATTAAATGTTGCAATTAAGAATGACTAACCTTGAAAAAAATCATTTTTTCCAAGTTTACCCGATCAAAATTCATAACATGTAAATTTGAACCATACGTTTATGTATTCCGTTTTAAAGGCTCTTCTCTCCCCTTTTCAAAAAACTTTGGATTTTGAAAATAGGTTAAAAAATATTTGGGTAATCAATAATTTGGTGTGAAAAGATTAAAAAACAGTATTTGTCAAATAAAAGATATTTGGAGGGTACCAGCAATATGAAGTCACCGTAGTCTAATAGGTAGTGTGTTGGCTTATTAGACGAGAAGTCCGAGTTCGTATCCCAGGTCAGGCATCAAAAGAAAATATGAAAAAAATATTTCTTCGGCTATTTCTTCTCAGCAAATATCGGCCAAAACCTCTGAAAGTAAATAAACCTGCTATTTAAAAGTTTATCAAAAATGTGTCTTTCGGAGTCGACGTTAAACTGTAGGTCGCGCCACTCACGTATAGTATTAACGCACATAATATAAGTGGTGTCAGAAGCTAGGCCGTAATCCTGAGTAAAGGGTTGTAATGGCCAATTACTACAACCAGAAATATAAAAAATATTTTTGAGTTCTATTCAACAAAACTCACAACCTACACTATGTCATTAGCTGGGTGTATTTTGACTGTCGCATCGTGTTCTTTTTTCCTATTATTACTTAAAATTCATCAAATTTCTGACACATATTGGGGTGCTTAGACTTTTGCTATCACTAATAAGTGGATGCATCAACTTTAAGAAAATAACATTTGACATTACAAAGTGTTTTTTTTTTTCTTATTTTGTATTATTCTTTCTAATAGTTATATGGGTTATAGACTGGATTATTGGACTGTTTATTTAGTTTTAGTTGTTTAATTAATTTTTTTATATGTAAAAACAAATTTTAAGCGTCCATTATTTGTATCACATTTCTTCGGAATTGCTAGGAAAATGGAAATGGTGTTTTGCTTTCACATCGTTTAAATGGAAAACAAAAGCTACAAAAACAATGACCTTGATAATGATAAACAAGCAACCAAAAACGTACCAACAAAACACCAGTATAAAAGAATGATAAACATTTGTCTTCAAGAGCACTCACCAGACAAAGCAGACAACGGAGTCAGTAAATATTCAATCTGTCTTGTGTGAAGACGCGCGGTGTTTGAAGACTATAATTATGGTTTAAATATCTCCTTTATCTATCGAACAATTGTTATTATATACGCAAAAGAGTGTGAAGAAGAATAACAAACAAAGCAATTGTTGTTGTTTATATCAAGTTGTGAACAGTGGCATACAGAATTGTGCGAACAATAAAGAATTTAATTAAAACTAAACATACATTTATTTTTATTTGCAATCTACGAGCTCATATTTTAAATGTTTTTAAAGGAAAATACGTAACAGTATAATAGAGAGCGATTATATATGTAAATTCTCCATAGTCTAATAGGCAGTGTATTGCCTTATTAGACATGAGTTCAAACCCCAGGGCAGACATCTTCAACAAAACGAAATATGAAAAATTATTCTCCGCCGACTTTCAGCAGATTACTGGCAAAAACTCTGAGAGTAAATAAAATTGACATGAAAAGTTCCTCAAAAAATCTGTCGTTCGGAATCTACTTTAAACTGTAGGTAGCGCCACTCATGGGAAAAATTAACACGCACAACATAAGTGGTGTAAAAAACTAGGTCGTAATCTTATCTAATGACCAATTCTGTCTTTGATTATGTTGTCAATGGCATTTTATGATGAAAAGGACATTCTATAGAGTTGTCTTAATTTGTTTTAAAACTTTATATCATTCTGTATAACGATTTCCCATTATTCAATTTTGTTAAGCATACATCTTACGGTACAATGCGATTTTAAAGACCATTATTTAAAGATTAAAGCAAATCAATATCTATTTGATTCTTTATCAAAAAATTTTCTACAATAGTCCAAACATTGTTTACTTTATGTAAATTAATTTATAATAAAATACCAAATGTTGTTTGTAGGATTTTTGGCTTATAAATTATTTTATTTAACATCACGTGTTGTTTTAAAGTTTTTATATTATTTATTTTACTTGAATATCTTAGTTGTGATTTTAGTTTTAATGTTAATTTAATTTCGTATTAATTTTAATTTTTACTTAAACTTAAACATAGTGGAACTTTTAAAAATTTTAAATAATTTTATTTCTTTCAATTCTTACAGATATTTTATTTTAATTTTTATTTGAAATTATTTTACAAAAATTCTTATTTTAGTTTTCTCAACTTTTTAAGTATTTTAGTTTTTATCAATTTAAAGGGTTTCACTTAAACCTTATCCACTATGTGGAACTTTTAATAATTTAAAATAATTTTACTTCTTTCTATTCACAACTGCTACTGTGTTTCTAATTTTTATTTGAAATTATTTTTTCAAATTTCTTATTTTAGTTTATCAACTTTTTAAGTATTTTAGTTTTATCATATAAGTAGAGGTTTCACTAAAACAATTAACCCTTTCATACCCGAATTTTTTGGGCCAGAGCTAAAATTTTTTAAGGACATGTGTTTGTTAGTCATGGCCTAAATATGAAGAGATATTAAATTCAGAGTCCTACGTATTCTGGTTTTACACGTTTTTAACAAATCTTGTTTGCAAAAAAAAAATCAATTATAAAAATTAAAAATTACGGAATGTAAATGTACAATGTTGCCTATAGGCAACATCGGGCATGAAAGGGTTAATATTCTTAATGTTAATGGCACTTTCTCAAAACCGTCCTCACCGGACCGAAGCGTAAGTTAAATTAAACTCAGCTTTCAATGAAATATGTTAAAGTAACAAAGGATAATAAAAAATATCACTGAAAAAGAAGATCAATGAAACTGTTACGCATAGCAACATGGAATAATGGAAAGTATAAATATATTTTTTACTCTACTAAGCAACAAAGAAGCAATAACAAAAAATATGAATGAAGAGGAGAATAGTAACATTGTAATAAACTAAAACAATTCATTAACCCATTGTTAACTTGTATAGACATGGAGCAGCTTAAATTGTTTCATAATAATGTCCATTTAAAAATGACACTTTTAAATTAGAAATAATTTAATTTAATAATTGCAAACACTTGTGCAATAAAAAGAACTGAAGCCATTAGAAATTAATTAGATGTTGTTATATTCTGCTGATGATTAACGTTCAAAAAGTATTCTAGTCATATAAATAACTTTCAATGCAAATAAAGTTTGTAAAAGTGTAATCGCCAAATATCTCATGAGCTGGTTCGAACAAAAAATTATATTGTTACGTTTTTACCTTTTTAAAAACGTTTAAAATATGAGTTGGTTGATTGCAAACATAATAAAAATAAATCTGTGTTTAGATTCAATTAAACTCTTTATTGTTTTGTATGCCACCGTTTACAACTTGATGAATCCAATAATAATTTGCTTTCTTCGTTATTCTTTTTTACACTTCTGTTCGCATACGGACTAGCAAATTTTCGGTAGACCTTTGCAGTGACGATCTTTAAACCACGACTGTTTTCTTCACACGCAACGCGTTTTCACACAAGACTGACTAAATTCTTACTACTATTGCCTGCTTTGTCTTGCTTTTTTATATGCCTATGTAATCAGTCTGATGAAATCGAAGTTTCGGATTTTCGCCTTCTCGAGAACTCTATTGCGACTTCATTGTTTTTGTGTATTTTGTTCACATTGCTTGTTGTTCCGTTCTCGCTTGATTGTCTATCCTCTTTTCTTTCATGCTGATGTTGTTGGTTTACTTGTAACAAGTGCGTTGTATTTGTTTGTGTAGCTTTTGCCCATTTTAATGTTAAACGATGTACACCATTCCTATTTTCGCAATAATATTTTTAATAATTTAATATTTAACAAAATAAAATACTCATCCCTTCCCGCTCTGTCTACATTGTCATAACCCAGGGATTAAAAGTAGATTATGTTTAATTAATTGTTTGCGGTAAACTTTGTCTCTTTATGGGCTTTATTTTAGGGTTTATTTGTAATAAAGTCGTAAACTTTTCAGGTGGTATTCATATTAGATATACCTAGTTTATGGTCATTTCGTACGTATTAAGAATATGAAATACAAAAACAAAAGTAAATACTACACTCGCAAAAATATAAAAAAATCCATGGTTTTATGATTTTAGTTGGAGAATAAAATAAAATTTATTCTAACTTGTGTTAAATCTACCTTTAGGCTATCAGACTAGAAACCTTGAGTTAATTGATGGACTTTGTTAAAATGTCAATTTTAATTAGAAAAAAAGAATCATGTAAAAGGAGATTTCTAAATAATAGAGTGACTTTTATCATTAAATAAATGTAATGGTCGACATATTTGTAGGCATATTGCTTAAACTTATTTTATTTTATCATTTCTTTTTTTTTATCAATTTTGGGTGTATTTTTATACCTGTGGCACAAAATTACTTACTTACTCGATTACTTAACACATTGAGTGCCGTACGTTTCCGTACGACAGTGATCGTTTTTACTTAAAGTCTATAGTTCATTTATATATGACACAGAGTGAAATTTAATGTTTGAAATAAAGAATCCTTTACTGAACATTTTTTCAAAAGGTTTTAAGTGAAAAATATATGAAATATGGGCGCCAGTCCACTGTCAACGGCGTGCTCTATATATCGATGATTTCCAACTACTTTTGCTCCATCAAGTGCAGGTGATGTGAACTGGCAAACAAGATCATGCGTTTTGATTCATTATACTTTTCTTTGTGGGATTTCTGGTGTATGCGACTAAATCACAATCACAGTAGTATTCGTAACCAATATAACCCATTTAATCTCCTCCAAACCTATTACCATGACAAACTGCTCGGTGTCAACATGGATAAAACCCCGCCTGTTTTACTTATGTTTGCCCTGCACAGGGCCACAAAGGTATGCATCCGATTTACAAATTTCACAAATTTCTGAACCAAAGCAAAAGACCATCTTAAAATCGAAGAAAGTTGTCAGATAATCACAAAGATTTTCAATGAAAACGGATTAGTTAAAAAAATTCTGAAATTTGTTATCCGTATGTATACTTTTGTGGCTATGTGTACTTTTTCAAAATTCTTATTCTACTGAATCGCATAGTGAAGACGACATTCCATTTGCGTTATGCAACAGGCCAAAAAACGTAAATGTAAAATGAGTAAAGCACGATCTGGAAGAAACGGAGCCTGTTGTTACAGCATGTGAACAGGAAATGTTACCTACATTTCTTGAACTGTTCGAAAAAGAAGAACGACGCGTGAAAGGCACTAGAATAATTCGTCACAATCGGTTAGGCAATTCTCCTTTGCTAGAGAAAAAAGATCTGCAGAAAAGAGAGAACGTGTGGTATGACTATCGTAAGATTTCTAACAACAATACCTACATACATACATACAATATAATTGTATGTTGTTGGAACGACAGCAGTCCAGTAAACGTTTCCTCAAACGTCCATCCAGTTGAACCAGACATACATACGAGTATATTCAATAACCACGCCTTGTTCATGAATATAAGCGCTACATGGGCGGCGTTGATCGAGCAGATGAAAATATCAGCTTGTACCGTGTATCTAAAAAATGGTATTTCCCAATATTCACACACCTCATTGATCTTGCAGAGCACAATACGTGGCAACTGCATACACATATGGGAGAAAAAATGGACTATTTAGCTTTTCGTCGGCGCATTGCCACATTGCTAATATCTACCTATGGGAAACCCTCAGCAATGCTTTCATCAGGATCATCATTCGACATCAGATTTTATCGAAAAGATTATTTACTTACTGAGAACACACGTCAATCCGATGGAAAATATAAACAGCTACGTTGTAATCATTGGCACAATAAGACCACTACAAGCAGCATGACATGTGATGTGCCGCTCATGTAAAATTTAATGTGGAGTACCACAACACCAAAAATTTTTTTATTAATTTGTTTTTTTTTTTACTTACATACTATACAAACTTTTCTAAATGATAAAAAATTTAATTAAATCACAAGAAAATACCGTATTTTTTTCCATAAGTGCCAAGCGTACTACATGTAGTACGGGCTCAAAATCCAATTAAAAAATATTTTTTTTGTTTTTTCTTCCGTTTTGAAATATAAAATATTAGAAAACTACGAAGATTGGTGCACTAGTATGCTCGTCGGCATATCTGGGTTAAAACCAAATTAACAAAACCAATAGTGGCTTGCTCGTTTTTTCTTGGGACATATTATATATGAATTTTTTAAAATTTTTCTTTCGTTAAAATTAAGGCAATTTCATGTAAAACTCATTACATGATGTCCCTTGAATTTTATCATGTGCTCATCGATAGATTGTTGTTTGCTGTTTTTTAGAGCATCTGGAACATTTTCATTGTTGCTTAATATCTGACGTGCAAGGTATCCCATATCGATTTATGAAGACTAGTAATCTCTAAATTATGGCGCAATAGAGAATTCTCGACCATTTTTATGATAATATCGAATTTAGTTTTCTATGACCAACTGGCGTAGGCACGCAAGAAGCAGAGGCGCCTGGAAGGATGTGTTACGGCAGGCCGAAATCCGGTAATCGAGTTGTTAATGACCAATTAAGTAAGTAAGTAAATTATGTTTGGAATGTCTTCTTCATACACTTTTGGTGTGACTCTGCCACATTTTTACATCACCTTTTTTAAAATATAGTTTCTCTTAAGCAATATAAAGTTTTATTTTTTTACTTTCAATAGTTCGTTTGATTTCTCTTGTCAGTTATCAACTTTGAGTTTTAAATGGCAACTTATTTTTAGTTGAAAGGTCGATCTTTTTAACTTGTCCATGATATCGTCAAACTTTTTAGTTAGATTCTTAATTCTTCTAAATTCTTAAATACAAAATTATTTGATAGAAAACTATCAAAGCACCTTTCTGCTCTTCCAGTAACGGCTATGCATTCTTAATTGTTCTTCTAACAAGGTGGAAACATTGCCTTCAAGCAAGGTTAAGCAATTAATATTTCCAATTAGTATTCATGAGATCAATATATTTTGAAAATAAACTTAAAAATATACCTTAAAATTTTTAATATAATTTAACTTATTCGCTGCGTATGAGTGATATTTGTTTACGTTTCCCATGCAAAATAACTTATACGTGTGGTGAACGAAATGTAAGATCTGCCGAAGACATAGCCGCTGTTCTTCAGAGTGTGCCAAAAAAATTTAAGCAGTTGATTTTGTGAAGCTCATAGGAGCACGATCTTTTGTAGACAACAATTTGACTAAAAGGCTACCGTGACTAAGCAAGCAAACAAAACGAAATACGAAAAAAGTATTACTTCGCCGACTTCCTCACAGCAGATTTGTGAAAAATTTCTAAAAGAAAATATAAAATAGCCATGAAAATGTCTGAAGAAATTTGTCGTTCGGAGTCGGCTATAAACTGCAGGTTCCGCCACTCATGAATAAAATTAAGACGCACAACATGACTGGGTAAAACGTTAGGTCGTAATCCTGACTGAAGTGTTGTAATGACCAAAGTATAACAGCAAAAGTGAGGAAATTTCCACAGACATGATATTGAATATTGTTACGTGTTTACATTTTAAAAACGTTTAAAATATTAGCTCGTAGATTGCAAATAAAATAAAAATAAATTTGTGTTCTGTTTTAATTAAATTCTTTATAGTTTGCACAATTCTGTATGCCACTGTTCACAACTTGATGCAAACAACAACAATTGTTTCATTGCTTATTCTTCTTTTCACTTTTTTGCGTAAACACTAACAATTGTTTAATAGATCTTTATAACGGAGATCTTCAAGCCATGATTATTCTCTTCATACGAAAGACTGACTGAATTTTTGCTGACTCCGTTGCATGTCTTGTCTTTTATATCGCAGGGTATATAATCTGATGGATGCTCTACAATGTATGTACAATGATTTTGACTTTAATAATCACGTTTAACATTAAAATGCTAACAAACACACAAACAATAACAAATACAACGAACATGATGATATATACAATAGCTACACAAGCAAATACAACGAACAAATTGCAAGTAAAGCATCAACATCGGTATGAAACAAAAGGGGATAGACAAACAAGCGAGAAGAAATTTAGAATTTTAAATTTTGAAGTAAATAGAATATGATACAATATTAAAACCATTTTGTGCTTTGGGTATGTAGATGCATATACTTAAACGTGTATGTTGTCAGAATATCTCACTAGGGTGTCCTTTCATAAGCGTGTTTTTTCTAGTAGTATATAAAAAAACTGTTGCATATTCCATTATTACCTTGAATGCTTTTTTATCTCAACAAGAACATACAATTTTTATTTCTATTCCGTGAAATTTAAAAACACTGAAAGCAAACAATTGATGGAAATGTAACAACATATTCAATTGGACAAACCACTTGCACGATATTATATTGCTCAGTATAAGAAATAATAAAAAAATTCTACTGAGACAAGTAAATAGAAAGGTCAAAGGAATATTATCAGCCTAAATATTTACGTTGATCTTAAATCGGAAAATATTCAGTTATTTATTAACCTCTTGCGACCTAGTGTACTTATATCTTCATCTTATGTTATGCATACTATTACTGGATAATGATGGCTTGCGGTCAGTAGTGGTAGCTTAACTGTCTTCTTAGCTCTAATAAATATTTATAAACGACGTCGTTTTAATTTTTTTATTTTTGTACTTGAATTTCATGGTTATTTTCAGTAGCCCATAATTAGAGTTATAAATTTGTTCGTTTCTCCAAAAAATTCATCAGTTGGATATACATACATACGAAGTATGCTGATTTTGAGGCACTTACAAATAGTTCTGTTTTGTGTCAAATAGCCAAAGCTATTTGATCCCGTTGGGCGAGTGGCACATAAAACGGTAGTTTTAGAACAGATTGCGACGAATGTTTGGAACCCATGACGTTTAACAGAGGCCTTGAGTTTGTCGAGTAAGGTTGCAATGCAGAAATTGAAGCTCTGCGATTTGTGGAACGAGAGATTGCAAAAATTTGGCAGGTAGAACAATACATGATGTTTAATGCTTGAGGTTATCGCTGAAACTCTTTATGCTATTTACAGAGGAATCTTTCTATCATGTAATGTGTAAACTCGACAATGGGGTCGGGAGAGGAGTCTATTCTATGAAACTGGACCTACGCTCTCTCTCCGACTGCCGGATTACTCTAGCGTGTTTCAGGTGGAGGTGATGGTCATTTACTGGGCCGCTCAATAGATCTCGTCAACGGTGCTCCTTTAACCCGCGTCTCTGTTTTCTCTGACAGTTAGGCCGCCATAATTTAGATAATTTGTCGCTGTCTCCACCTTCTTTTTGGGCGCTTTAGTGTCTCACTGGTTGGTCAGTGTCTGAGATACTGACATTATCCGGAATTGTTTTCCAGCAAAAAAGGGGTTTGACATAATTTTTATGTTCACAGGTGCCGTATACGATAGTATACGATACCGGAAGAAGATTATCAGACAGGTCATCGGTTGCAAATCGTCGCTTGCTGCAATTTGCACTATACTTTTCCTGACGTAAATTAATGAATTATTTTCTATTTGGTGTTCGAATTAGTGTTCCTTTTCCACAACAAACTTTGTATAACAATTTCTACAATAATTTCCGAGTGTCTGTCCTGTTCCATGGGTAACTAAACTGAGATGCTTCGGAAATGTCATTGTTAAGGTACTCATTGGTTGGTACTCAAAGTGAGCTTTATTAGGGACGTAGAATTTTTAGGGCATAATAGCGAGCTACAATTAATGAACTTGAACTAATTTGACAGTTATAGTTGCGACTATTATAACAGTCAACAGTCAAATCCATTTTGCGAATATGGAAAGAAGTGAAAAGAAATATCACAAAACTTTAAAAACGAACAGAATCTACCCAAGTAAATTAAAATTACCGCACATTTGCTAGTAAAGAAACATTTGTTGCAAAGACATGGGGGCAGAATCAAACTAATTAGTTAATGAATGTAATTAACATCGTTCTAAAGCTGGTATTCCTAGTTTATTTTTTTTTTTTGAATCTCGGTCATTTGCTTGCTTTTATGCTTTACTTGAAATTGTTTGTAAGTCGAATGGTTGTTGTCCAACAATATTAAGATGCTTCAAGGGTTCTCTTTACATTCGTTTTTTTTTTTTGAAAGCATTTGTACTGTTATTTTTGTTCAGTCACCAAATGAGACAGTTACGACAATTAAAAGCATAATTTTAAATTAATTAAAATAATAATGTTAACAACAAATTTCCATTAAGGTCTTGGTATCCAGCATTTATTGGGTAAAATTAAAGTCTTTAGTAGTGTAGTCAGTGTTCAAGAAAAGTTTGAAATTTAATATTTGACAATTATTTGTTTACTGTGACAAGGGTAACCGATTATTTTCAATTTGCATATCAAATTAATACGTCAATCCCTTGTTAACTAAACGAAAAGAATAAACAATTTTTTTCACATTTGTGAATATACTGGTTACCAATGTTTTCTAATCACATTTGAATACATTTAAAAAGCTTGAATCTAATATTGTAACCAAAGCAAAGTCTCTTTCTACTCGTTTTTTTGCACGTATTTTATTTGACATTACTTAAAAAAAATAATGTTTTTTTACACAAATTGTTTTGATTTCATACGATTTTCAATATTTTATGTATTTTTCTTTCACCTCTAAGGGACATGACCATTCTATCAAATCACTCGTTCAGAATGTCCATGACCTGTGTGGTATGTAGCGCAGTCCTTGTGAAACCACCACATCTGTTGCAGATTGATATCGTCCCAAATTCGAAAATATTGTTTGTTCACATACCCATACGTGCTGTAATGGCCCTTATTATAGAAGATGATTTGCCAGTGAATATAAGGTACAGTTGGCAATTGCTCCAGAGAACATTCACCGTACTCACGTCGTTGTCAATGGCTGTGAATACATGACAACTAATTTTACAGATAAGATTCAGAAAGTTGACCGTTATCAGGAGTCAAGGTTCGGATATATTTGTTGAAAAACCCGACATAATTCTGGGACTATCGAATGATTATAAGCAAACGCGGTTACGCAAATAATATAATACAAACGTACATAATTGGTCGTTATAACCCCTCACTAGGGATTACGACCTAGCTTCTCACACCACTTATTTAGTGTATGTTAATTTTATACATGAGTGGCGGAACCTACAGTTTAAAGTCGAGACCAAACGATAGACTTTTAAGAAACTTTTCAAGGCAATCAGCTGAGATACAGTCGCCGATTAAATATTTTGTTCATATTAAGTTTTGATTTTTTTTTAATTCGAGATAAAGAATAAGAAAAAAACTTTAATACTTTATTAGCTTAAAAAGATTAAAGTCTCATACGATTTTAAATGTATCAAAAATAGTAAGGGCTTCATAATGTTCGTTTGGTACGCAGATAATTTAAAAATAATTCGTACATATATTACATAAAGGGCTGGATCATTTTCGATCCATATTCTTGTGTTTCGTAAGGAATATGTTGACACTATAAAGAAAGTTCCGTAATAAATTGAATAGTTTTTGAAGATTCATATTCAAATTTTAGTAGTCAGCAAATAAAAAAAAATTATACGAACCAAACATAAAATTGCAAACAAAGAACAGCAGTATGTTACGTTATTTACAGCCCCAGTTCCTACTGTCATACAACCGATAGCATCTGTTTTAAATAATTTTTTTTTTCACTCATTTTAACGTAATTAAAAATTGTGGTCTCACACATTACGTGATGTTTTAAATTTATAAAAATTACAATTCTTTTAAAGGCATGACAGCAAAAAATAATTACATCAGAGCTTATAGGTCATCTGATCATAAAACACAAAAAAATAAAATAAAATTTATTAACTTCCCTTAAAAAAAAAGCCCAAACAATTTCGGTTATTTTTTAAATTTAATAGTTTTTGTTTATAGTATCCAATTTGTCTCTTGAAATGACATAAAACGCATGTAAATTAAAAGAAGTTAATGCTAGTAACAACTAAATAAAGAAAAAACATTAAAAAATGCACGAAAAAGACGGATTTCAATTCTTTTCAATCTTATTGGCATATAATGAACAAAATTTTAAGTATATTCTTCAGTTACTTATTTCAATCCTTTAGTCAGGATTACAGCTTAACATCTTAGACTACACGTGTTGTGCTAGTTAATTTTGTCCTTAAGTGGCGGGACATACACTTTAATTTTGACTCCAGATGACAGTTTTGAGAAACTTTTTAAGGCATTTTACTATCAGAGTTTTTGCCAGAAGACTGCCGATAGAAAGTCGCCGAAAGGAATATTTTTTCATATTTCTTTCTGTTCAAGCCGGGAATTGTTTGAGCCAGGGATTGCACTTTAATCTAATAAGCCAACAGATAACATAAAAGACTACGGCCAGTTCAAATTCTTCGGTTATATTCTTCTAAAGTCGCCGTAGTCTAGTAGAGTGTCCAAACTGGGTCCAAACCCCAGCTCAGACATCTCCAACAAAACGAAAAATAAAAAATGTTTCGTCGGCGACTTCCTCTCGGTAGATTTCTGGCAAAAACTCTGAGAGTAAATAAAATTGCCATGGAAATGTTTTTCCAAAATCTGTTATTCGAAGTCGTTTCTAAACTTTAGGTCTCCGCCACTCATGTAGTTTTATACACACTTCGTGGTTTGGTGTGACAAGGCTGAAAGGTTGTAATGACCAATTATGTATGTTTGTATGCATGTATGTATATTCTTCCATTTCTGTTTCATCAGCTTTTTTAGCATATATTTTGAAGTTACTTTATGGTTAATAATTTTTTCTTTCAATGAATCCAATATATACTCTATAGAATTGTGTTTGGATAGTTCAGCAGGTGGTCGCAGTTGTTTAGAGACGTTATACAGAAGCCATTGTTTCACTATTTACAGGATCATTTTCTCGCTGAAAAATAAATTGTATATAAAGTCCCACCTCTTTGTGGTAAATAGATTTTTGAATATTCTGGGTTGTCATAGAAACCATGTCGGTTTTCTTGATTGTCGTTTTTGAAAACCAATATTGGCTGCATTTGGTGTCATGAAACCAAGTTGGTTTCGTTAATTTCGAATGTAAATTAAAACCAATGTTCGAATCAGCTATTTTGATAAAAATTTATAAAAAAAATACCAAAATACCTATAAAAATCAAATTTTGTTAAAAATTGAAATTATTTATGTTAAGAAATAAATACAATGTCAACAGCAATAGTGATATACATATATTTCTATTATTAGAAAAAAAGCGATCAGAAGTAGTGAGGAGAAGAATCCTGAGTGATTGTAGCAATCCACTGAAGCTGCCGGAGGCAATGTAAGAAGTTTTTAATCAGGAGGAAGTTATATTTAACTATATTTTACAGATTTGTTTCTAATTATCGCGTAAACAAAGAAGCATTACGTATGGTACTTAATGCTATTAAAGAACATTTGTAGCGATCTAAAATTCTTCCGATTTTACAACTTGCTGCTACGTTTCGCTTTTTAGCAGAACTGTCATAACAAAGATCAGTCGGGAACGATTTATGTATGAGCCTTGGTAGAAGTACAATATCAGAAATGTTGACTGATGTAATCAAAGAGTGGAGTGGTACATTTGCCGACAGTGGGTCCAGCTGAAAATGAATGGAAATGAAAAACGTAGGTCAAGAGACTATTTCTCCAACAAATATAAAATTCCTTCAATAATTTGTTGCATCGATGGGACTCACATAAAAATTATAAAACCTAGTATTAACGAGCATTTATACTTTAATCGAGTACAATGAAAACGATATCCTTTTGCCATCCAATGATATAGAAGGAGAAAATGTTCATTACCACTGCCAACGTCTCAACAAAGTGAAGCTCAGGGAATCGGGGATAAAACAGCAAGTAATTTATAGAACAATGAAAAAACTTTTAGTAAAAATCAGGATATCGTTGGCTTGTATCAAAAATGTTCTATCTGCAGTATATTTATTCTGTGGATAAACCATTTTTGATATAGGATGACGATATATTGTTTTTATTAATAACAACAACAACTAAAAAACCAAAATTCAGTCTTTTTCAAGATTTTTTTATTAAAACTTACAACTGTTAGCTGGTTGGTTTATTTCCAGTAAGAAAACCAATAACCTTGGTTTCTGTGACACCAAAAACCGATATTAATTCCAACTCGAATATAAAAACGATAATATCGATTTTCATGACACCATAGCAGTTTTTCTCGTCGTTTTTAAGACCAATACAGACAAGGTTGGTTTCCATGACAACCCCGATTAAAGCCAGTTTTTTAAGACGAAAGATTTCTAACATACGTCTCTTTGTATGGAAAATACAAATAATATTGAGTGGTTTTGTTTGTAGACAGACGAACGTGTAAAACTATTCATCTTACAGAAACAGCATATTAAATTTCTTCTCTTATCTATCACACGTAAACTGCAATACTTTCCTTATCCATAGTACCATCACACTAGTGGACAAATGCATTTCATAAAGACATCACTACCCTTTTTTGCATTCTATTTGCTGTCAACCAAAAAAAAAATTACCTTTTTAAAGAAATCGGATCGTTCATCGTTGTAATTGTTGACAAACTTTACTTTCAATTCTGTTTGAATGAACAAAATGTATGGATTTCTTCGTGCTAAGCAACCATTGTTTCAGCCACAACTCTTTATTTAAACTGATTTCAATGTCCTTTACTATTTTTAAAGCGGTTGTTAGGGATGGAATCCGTAAGTTGACAAAAATATTGGAAAAAGTCATATGTTCCGATGGGCAATACCACTCAAAGTATTCTTCCAAAATACTATCTTAATAAACCATTTTTTTTTTTTTTTTGAAAGTAGCAGTATTATCACAATGAGCTGATAAATAATTTGTGCTGAAATCAGTTCATAAACAAATCTTTGCGCTGGTGGTCAATAGACATTTCAATTATGAGCTGGACTAGTCACGTGATATATGTATATAGCAATATTTTATTTCACAAATTTTGCCTTTTCTTTATGGCAATTTCGACATCGTCATGAGTTACTGATCACAAAAAATCCTATTCGATTTTGTAACTGTTCAACATCAATACTGACTTACTTACATAATTGGGCATTACAATCCTTTAGTCAAGACTACAACCTAGCTCCACATACCAGTTGTGTTGTGAATATTGATTATATGAATGAGTGCTCGAATACAAATTTGAGAAACTTTTCATTACAATCTTATTTATTCTCCGAGTTTTTGCCAGAAATTTGCTGAGAGGAGATGTTTGATGGAGATGTTTGCCCTGGGGTTTGAACCGTGGTATCACGTCTAATAAGCCAACACACTACCTACAACACTACGACAACTTCTTTTATATTTCGGTTTATTCAAGAGTAGGACTTAAACCACAGGCTCTCCTTTAAGACAATCTGCTAGTCTGCGGCAAACGAAAATTCGTATAATGAGGCTTGTTAAATAACTCATTCATGTATCTTCATTATTTAAATTCAAAACAAAACCCTTACGAATGCCTCACTTACTATGTACAAATCCGGCTTCAGTGTATCAACTAGATTCACTACGCACTCTAACTGTCTAGACCCTAGGTCATGTGGAAATTCGCATTAATGACCAGGCAGATGAGCATGTGAAGAGAAAAGAAACCACGTTGTAGATAGGCCCACAGCCTATTTGTGGAGTTGGAAGATACTTTCGGAAGAGTATAGAGAAAATAATATAGAGAGAGGCTGAGAAATAAAGACAGAGGCACAGACTAAATTTGGTTTGAATCCTAATTTTTGTTGGATAATGACAATAGAAGAAGACTTGAGCCATGCAACAGACTGTCGAACAATAACCTGAGATTAGTAATCAACATATTGATACGGAAAGGTAGATTAAGGAGCACTTGTTTAGAATGGAGATGTTATCGAATGATGAGAATAAACTATCAGAGAACATTCTTAGAACCCATGGGGTGCATAAAACGTTAATGTATTCGCGGGAGGTAGGTAATACTTGAGTGCATATTAGTTGCTGGTCAGGGAATTGTTCTTCTTGATCAGCGCCAACCGCGTCTATCAGAGCAAAAGGTTAAGAGAAGGCCTTATAAGGATACTATCTATATACTGACTACACTATATCGTTTGATTGCACTGCTATGATACCTCTATACGATGATCACAATGATTATAGGCTGATAAAATTATTTGATTGAAAACAATATTGCACCGAAACTTGTCATCTTTTTGCATTAATTTTATGCACTTATTTTCATTCCAGGTCGCCGTAGTCTATTAGGTAGTGTGTTGAGTTGTTGGACCAGAGCCTGAGGTTCAACTGATGGTTTCGAACATAACGAAATATTTTTTCTGGAAAAAAACTCCGAGAGTTTATTAAATTGTCCAACCTATCACGGGGAATCTTGCTTCCTTGCCAATCCCTTTTGATCCATGATGGATAGGAGACGTGCCAACCAACTACTCAAACTTGATTCCAATGTCATCTCGATCGCAGTGGTCATGCTTACAGGTCGTTGGGTTATAAGAAAACAAGCGGAAAGGCTGCAGATCCCTTTGACGACATTGTGGGTCTGCTAAGAAAAATATCTCTCGCGGGGGTGCAGATTTAGGATATTTGGCGCTCCATTCCTTGTTAACTTGACAGCTAACATTGATATCAAGGATATGGCTTCGTTTATAAAACTTTCTGGCTGATTTCCAGCTCAGGGGAGTCATGCTTTCGATGGGTTCGGTGAAATTCGGTCAGTACAGCGACCGGTGGCATCACAAAGGATCGTTATGCATGCTCAAATGATCTTTAGTTTCAAAGCGACCACTCCAACCTAACCATATAAAATTGTCATGCAAAGTTTCTCAAAAATCTGTCGTTCGGAGCCATCTTTGGATAAAATTATAAAAATCAACACACTTAAGCAAAAACTTTCATTCAATTTAGCAGCAAATAAAACTCCACTTAATATTACAAATTTCTAGCATTCTTCCATCAAAAAGATAGAACAACTTGTATTTAAAAATTCGTCATGATGAAAATTAGCTTCATTTAAAACAGAAATACTTTAAAATCCGTTTTGTTCTATTTGCGCATTTTCTTCCAAAGATGGTTTGTTCTCATTATGCATACGCATATGTATGTAGGTAAACAAAAAAATACTTGGTATCCAGAAATCACAGAAACAATTTTTTTTGCTTTGATGCAGAATAGCGAAAAGAAAATAGCCTGAAAACCAAACACATGAATGCAGTCAAACGTGACAAAGGATATGTTGTTTAATCATGTCTTCTTTGTTTCTGCTGCGTAAAAAATGAAACGAATTACATGTTTGCTTTGAAATGCAGCAAATTTATGTCAAATTTTATGTTTCAGTTACCTTTCCAAATACGTTGTATTTTAAATTTGTCTCATAAATTAGAAACGTACTCGATTAAGATTAGAGTTAAACGCAAGAAGAACATGCACAATCCTTAGGGGTGACTCAAGAAGCGATTTCAAAGTGCTTAAGAGCAGCAACATTTATTCAGAAGCTAGGAAAATATGTGCCCAAAGAACTGAAACCGAGATATGTACATTCAAAAACGATTTTGCTTGTCTGAAATGCTATTTGATCGCAACAAGCAAAATCTGTGGTCGAACAGAATATCCATTATGCTAAGGTAATGTCTGTGTTTTTAATATCAGACGGTTGTGGTTCATATACATATGTACGTACATACATACATAATTGGCCATTACAACCCTTCAGTCAGATTAGCTTCTCACACCACTCATGTTGTGTGTGTTAATTTTATACATGAGAGGAGGGACCTACAGCTTAAAGTCGACTCCGAACGACAGATTTTTTTTGAGAAACTTTTCATGGCAATTTTATTTGCTCTCAGAGTTTTTGCCAGAAATCTGCTGAGAGGAAGTCGCCGAAGAAATATTTTTTCATATTTCGTTTTGATATCTGACCTAGGGTTTGAACCGTGGCCCTACTTCTAATAAGCTACCTACTAGCCTACGGCGACTTCATATAACCTAAAACTAGGCCAGTTTACCACTGTGGACAATTACAGACAACTCTGAATTCGTCTGAAGCGAGAATTTACCAATAAATGTCTTAAATATACCCGTAATTTTCCGTCATGACAATGCTCGATTATATATTGTAGCGTCGGTCGAAGACTATTTGTCAAACAGGAGGTAAAAGTAAGTTTTACCTCAACCGTCGAAAAGCGTTGATTGTTAGCCCGATGATGTAATCGTATATGAAAGGTATTGTATGCATTAACCCTAGACGGTTACTCTTAATTTATGTACATTAAGGTTACTCTTCGTTGAATCGACGAACAATTTACCCTTGAATGGTTACTGTCGATTCGACGAAGCTCATTTACTCTTTATCATATAATTCTTTTAACCCTGGTCGGTCCTTTTTGTACAGTAAGGTTACCCTTCGTTGAATCGACGAACAACTTAAAAAAATTTTACGTCTGCTCACTGCAAGCTTTCGTTATCAACTAACGTTGTTGAAAAAGAGAGCGAAATTTAGTCAAAAATATAAGAGTTATATTATAAAGAGTAAACGAGCTTCGTCGATTCGACGAACAATACTGTCCAGCGTTAAACTACACACTTTAATGCAGTTCAAAAATTATGAACTGATAGAATCAGCAGGGTAATAAATTGTAATCAGAAATGGAAAACTAAATAAAATTTAAAAAACGTGAATTAATATGTTCCTCAAGTTTTAAAAAATTTCACAATGCAATTCAGACTTATCTAATTGGTTTGAAATGCTTTTATAATTCCTGCCTACACAATCAAAACATATTCGGGAATTTTAATTTTCTTTTTCTTTAATTTTTAATTTTTAAGACGCTATAGTCTAGTAGGCATCTCCAATGTGTTGTAATCCTGACTTTAGGTTTAAAATGACCAATTAAATAAGTAAGTAAAAGTACTACTACTAAAAGTAATAAAATAAAGAAATAATTGAAAAAAATTGAATATTTATTGACAACAGCAACTGAGTCCCATAACAAATTTTTCACACAAATCATTAAATATTTTGCTGATCTAACCTGCTTTAAGTTGAATTGAATATTACTAACAGCAACATAATGCATTACTTGTTACTAAAGATCAATTCATATCATATTTATTTTCCGTTCAGAAGTATCATTTAAAATATAAACTCGAATTTGAAATACCTTGTAATATCTTTGATATTTTTTTGTAATTTCTTGTGATGTGGTATATATTGCAAGCATTTTATTTCTTTGTTATTGCCTTACTAACCCAAGTGGCACACTCACATATGTATGTTTATTCACTTTTATAACATTTCCTTTTTCGATGCAGATTCCGTTGAGCACACATACATACATACGTACTAGGGTTGTGCTTTAAGTGTGAGTATTAACGCCTATAAACAAAACCATCTTTATTCAAAATTATTTGATGAAAAATTCATTGAAGTAGTAGTTGCCGTATCAGTTTTTAGTACTAAACATTGGTGTAGTTTAATAGTAAATAGGACATTAAATTCAAATAAGCAGCAACTAATGTGGAATATTCCGATGCGTAAAAAACTAAAAAAAAAAATTATGGATGTCTAGTCCAGATGCAAAACATCACGATGGATATCATCCAATAAACTAGTAACGAGGAAATCCTTGAAAATATTCAAAATTCTCAATCAAATAATGCTGAAATATATATTTTAGCTATTTCATGAATTTTAAAAATAATTGATGCTTTCTATATTTGTTTTACTAATTTATTTTTATTTTATTATAAAATAAATTTTTTAACGTTTTTCACAACCCAAACAATAATAATAGGGAAAAGTGTCTGGTGACTCCATATTTTTACACAGCAAAAGTGTAGATACCCCAAGATTATATTGAAATTATATTAATTAAATTATATTAAATTAAATTGAAAATTCAATGCCCAAAAATTAAAATTTTAGTCGTTATTCTTAGTAGGACGTCCCTAAACGTCAAGCAGTCCTTTTAAGTTATGAATGTACCAGTTTTTGCTTGTGCTTTATTCACTCTTGAGCAGGTTTTTTAGTTGAATTATGTTTGCAGTTAGGGACTACGTAACCATTCTTTTGTCTGATAGCCTCTTGGGGTCATATCTGGACTTTGTTCAAGAGCATGAAGCCTGTGGGGACTTTGATAGACAAATCACATTAGTAGCAGGTTGGATTCATTGACTTGTTGAAAGTAATGACCATTACGAATTCTGAACTTTTTGCGAATTTGGTCTTTAGAATGTATAAAAAATCTCTCTCTTATTCATTATTTCCTCAATAAATTCGAAACTGGTCAAACCTAGTGCCGACACATAGCCCCACAGTACTGTGTCTTAATCCTTTAGTCTATCAATTCTGCAAGCCTATCAAAATCCTTATGATTTAATGATATAAAGAGAAAATTCTGCTTCTAAATATTTTTAGTTTTCTTTATAAATATAGGGTCTTACAATAGGGACTTTCGAACTTTGATACAGCTGTCAAATTAGCTTTGGAGTTGGCAGCAGACACTAATTTTCATCGTAAAATTGCCTAAAGCGAAGAGGCCTATTTTTGGATAAGTTGTCGAATTTTGAACGATAGCAATCAACACGAGATACAAAAGGTTTTAATGCACAATGAGAAAAATCACTGCTTGGCGTTGAATTTGGTCTGATGTCGTCATCGATCTTTGAGAATGTGTGTATTATTTAATCTTATCATAAAAAATTACATTATACGTGAATTCTCTTACTTGCTCTTAACAAAAAGTTAATTCTGCAAAGAATCAATTAATTGTGATGAGATATATTGTCGTAGTGAACAGCTTCCATAGTACTGTGACCATACTATCTATTACACAATCTACAATGTCTTCTCTAGAATTATTACCCCGAAAAACTTCAGAATGCTTTAAGGAATAAGCAATGTCAATTCTGTGCTCAGTACCTGGTTTGCTAGGCTACGGCGATACCCAAATAAAATTTGAGAGTAGTACAATGGATTATAGTATCGCAGTATTATATTTCTTCACGATGATTATATTTATCTTTAGATCGGATATATTATCGATCCCATTATGAAACTCTTTCCATCAACTTTACATTTGAAAAGGAACATTTCTAAGTACCATTGTTTCCGCACCGAAATCGAGAGAGAAAAGGAGACAGACAAGTAAGAAAGAAAGCAACATATTAGAAGGCAAGATAAAGCAGTTAGAATTCAGCCAGTCTTGTTGTAGACGCGTGGCGTGTGAAGAAAACAATAGTGGTTTTGATGTTTTTTATCCCTGATATTTTTGAAAGACTATAAAACAATAAAATTTACATAAAAGAAATATTTTGACTAAAAGACGATAAAAATCAATTAGAAAATTATGTTAGTTGAGAAGTATGCAACACATGGAAATAATACAAATACTCCTTTAAAAATATATAAAATTTACTGAAAACTGGTTCGATCACAATCACAAACTTCGTTTACCCAACGTCTACCTCAAAAATTTCAAATTCATGGATTTTCTGATAATTCAAGTCAAAGCTCCGAGTCAAATGAAGACTACTTTTAAACTAATTCAAAATTCAAAAATCGCTTCCTAGGCTTGAGGTATGAGGTGCACCCTAACTGGCTAGGTTGTGGAAAAGTATTCAACATATGATAAGTTTTAAGTTCAAAATCAACGAAGTCTACTAGGCTAATCATTTTGATTAAAGGGTTGTAATGATGAATTAAGTAAGGTAAGTACATTTTAAAGTCGACAGTGTTTATTTCTGAACAGACATAGGAATAACACTACACTGAATAAAAATACATACATCTTCTTTAATGGCTTTTGTGTTTAATAGATTCCTTTAGAATCAGGAGCGGCCAGACGATAGTTCTTGGCGCCACAGAAACTATATAACATTGGTTCAAGAGGATCTAATGCAAAGGAGTTTAAAAATTATATTTTATTCATTTTTTTCTGCTAAGCGATAGTTTTAATTTTGGTTTTCAATGAAAATTTTTAGTTAATAGAGAGCTAAAGTTCTGTGCTGAATTTAATGCAAATAAAATCTTCATGAAGCTTTTTCACCTCACGAAATTTATACTCTGATTCGTTGATAGTCTAAGGGCCATTATTACAACTTGGCATTAACTAAAGGGAGGAGTTTAACGGGCAGATAAATTGTTTTTCATTATTATAAGTGGACAATAAGGTAGAAGTGAGCGTTAAGCTAAAGGGAGGATCATCCTACCGATAACTTTTAAAGTTAAGTTTATGTTTGAACTTGCCATATTATATGTTATTTTCAATATGGCTACTTCAAATACATATAGGCAAAATGAGCAAATACAACAACAAAAAAGCCCGTTGTTGCCACTGCGTTTAAATAAAACTTGTTTAATAGAGCAGTGTTAACGACGTTGCTCCGGCATTGCCATATTTTTGAAAAAGTTAACTATATTTTATCATTAGGTTGTAATAACGAAAAGACGTTAAAGGTGATTTTAAAGTTCACTTTAGCTAAAGTTACCTTTAACTAAACCCAAATTTAACGGCAAGTTGGTCCTCAGTAAAATAAGTAAAATAAACGAAAGCACATTATCTACTGCAACAAAGAACTCTCACCTTTTATACATAAATTTACTGAGGAAGAGATCATATTTTACTGTTCAATGTAGGTGTGAAATTACCACCACACATATAGTAAGAACAACGTGATCATTTCTTAGAGTCAATGTATAAACACATAGACGACAGACAACAATTCGGCAGAAAATACTGCCAACTGTTTTTTCTGCCGTATGCCGACTGCTTAAATTTTTTGAAAGCAGAGCAGAAAAAACGACTGACACAAAATCAAAACAATTGAATACAAATATATTTTTCAGTGCTGTCACTATCTAGTTTTTTTGTACGCAAAAATAAACTCGCAGCACACACAAAACATTTATCAAATGAATTCAGATACAAAATTGAATCTATAATTCTATTTTATTTATTATGAATACATGGATTGCTTTTTTTATTTTTAATTTTAGAATTGTTCTTTCTCTTCAATAATATAAGTATTTTTAGCTGTTTTTTTTATTATGATTTTATGTTGTATTGGCATCACTAATTTGCTTTAGCTGCTCTCAAAAATAGAAAATAGTTTAATTTGGGCAGAAACTGCTTCTGTTCTGCCTTCAATATAATCGTTTTCATATAAACGTGTGTATTCTTAACTTGGCAGCTTTCTGTTATCTGTCGTCTGTGTGTTTATACCTTCAGCGTAAACTTTTTTGGCTCCGTTAATGTCGCATTTGGAATTTGTTAGCGACCACCATTCAACATGTACATATATAGTCATGCACGATTCATTTAGAATTAGTCTTGGTTTAGCAATTGATGCTGTTCTTTAAAAGGTTTACCGTCCGGAAAAGTATTTCTAAAGGGGTGCTATGCGTTATTGTAATGTAATACTTTGCAACCGGCAATGTTTACAAGCAACGGAATCGTCCGACGACTTTTAAGTGCTGAAACTGTGCATTAAGTTAAAGCCAAACTTTAATTAAACTCTGCTACGTTTCTTAAAGGAATGCAAATCTACAAACTATGATTTAAAAAGAATTTAAGAAGTTTTTATTGTGACAACAGCTGTAATTTTGTAACAAAAAATAAAAATTATTTACTGTAGATTTGCTATGAATGTTTATGAAGTTCTGTGGTTTTATTTTCAGTTTCTCAAGCACAACTTTAATGTCGAAAAGAAGTTTTCATTCATGTTATTGAGTTTTAAGATTAATTAAGAAAAATTAAAAACAAAAAAAAAACTTAAATTCTGACAGAAAAGTGTTTCAACTTATTAAGATTTTTGTCGTGCATGTAGTTGAAATGTTTATTCCTATGCACACTCCAGCGGTTAAAATTTCTTACCGGAACTCAGTTGTTATTAAAGTTTAAAGTTTGGTGAGCAATTTTAACCAACATTAAATAAAATTAAACAAAGAAAGACAATCATAAAACCAAATTATGGTTTATACCCCGTTTGGTTAGAGAATTATATTTAAGCAGAGTAAACTTGGTTAGATTTAACCGAAAAACATAAGAATTAAATGAATTGTTTTGAAGTGTAACTGTTCATTTAGTTAAAACTCCATGTAAACATATTTAATTAAGAATACTTATCAATATTATATAATTATTTACTCAATGACAGCATAACAGGCTTCAGTCTTATTCTTAAAGTAAAGAAAATCAGTGTATACAATCATATATTTATAAAGGGTCTTCCAACAGGCACTTCTAAATTTTCACAAACTGATGACCATCTTATAAAAGCTATATCTGTGCAATTAATTGTCATTTAAATCACCGTGAGTAGATATATAATTTAACAAAATGTACAAATAATAATTTTTTTTTATCAAAATCGGTGTTCTTTATTCGAAGCGCAACGCACACATCGTTTATTAAACAACCGCTAAAATCGTCCTACCATGAGGACTATTTGCAATATGGTGGGAAAATTGAGTTCACTGGCTTACTAAACGATGAACAAACTCCCATACGTCGACGAAACGAAAGATCTACAAAACTTTACTGCTGTTCGTGAGACTATGAAGGAGTATCCGAGGCAGTCTATTTCGCATCGCTCACAAGATATTGGTCTTTCACAGACCACAACTTGGCGCATTTTGCATCGTGATTTGGTCCTACACCAGTACAAAATTCAACTGACCCATAAACTGTAGGTAAACTATCGTATACAACGAAATGTCCTTGCTAGATGGGCTTTGGAGTAGTTGGCAACTGACCCTAATTTTAATCGAAAAATCACTTTTAGCGAAGTGGTCTATTTCTGGATGAATGGGTACGTGTACAAACAAAATTGTCGAATTTGAAATTGTCCAATTCATCCCCAAAAAGTCATTATTTTTGGTGTTGACTTTGGGACGGCTTCGACAACACTCCATCTTTTTTTGAAGGTCAGGCAGTAAAACGAAAATATGAAATAAGTATTTCGTCGGCGACTGCCTATCAGCAGATTCCTGGCAAAAACTCTGAAACAAAATTGAAATGAAGAGTTTCTCAAAAACCTGTCATTCGGAGTTGACTTTAAAACTGTAGGTCACGCCCTTCACGTATAAAATTAACGCACGCAACACAAGTGATGTCAGAAGCTAGGTCGTAATCCTAACTGAAGGGTTGTAATGACCAATTATGTATGTATTTTATGGTGGTCCATGCTTACATAGAAAAAAATAAAACTTCAAGAAGAAGTTACGCCACCGCCTAGTTTTGTTACACGTACTATTCTTATAATGTATTCAAAATTTCAGTAACATATCTTATAGTGTTTTCACACCAAAATTTAAAACCTGATTTTAGCATTAAAACCATAAACAGCTGATTTTGCGTTCACACTGCAAGTTTTATTAAAATTGGTTTTAAATTCATGACATTTATGACTGCGAGAAAAAAAATTTATGAGCAATATGCCTTATTTCATCTTGATATATTTAGCTTCTGACTTACCTTTCGCACAAGAAACTATATTCATTGTGACCAGAAACAACACACATTTCGATTAATAATTAAATATTTACAAATTTTTAAAATTTTCATTGCAGAAATTAAAAATATTCCAAATTTTTCCTTTTTTTAATACAAAATAAATGATTATTTACATTTATTTATTATTTATTTATTTACATTTGTTTTTGTTTTTATCAGCTGTTTTCAGGTTTTCAGAGCTGGTAGCTCTGATTTAGTACATTTAGTACATCAAAACAAGGTTGTATTTCATAAAACCAACTTAAAACCAATTCAAAAAAGGTTTAATTTTGGTTTTAACACAATAATTTTGTATGGTAAAATCAGGTTTTATTTTTGGTTTTAACGTTAAAACCAACTTTTGCGTTAAAACCACTCGGTGTGAAAACACTATTATATACAATATAATATACGACCTTAAAATATTTGAATTTTATGAAAAATCCTGATTAAGTAAAAAATGTAAAGAATGTATCAAAAATATTTTTTTATTCAGCAATAGTATTAAAACACACACAAAATAATATAAACAAAGAAATACTTAAAAATAATATTAATTAATTTTTTTTCAACTTAAAACTAAGTTTGTTAACATCGTTTTGGAAGTTTCAGTAGAAATGATCTTTCTGTTCTGTTCAACGACATGAAGCTAAAATTGTTTTTCCTCTTCATTGTTAGTGAGTATCGTATTGTAATCTTCAAATAGTTTCACACCCTTCTCTGCAGTGTCGTTAACCACACGCAAATTTCTTATGCAACTTTTACCTTGAAGGTAATCAACATTGTCATCCCAAGCCACAGGAAGTAATTCCAAGAAAGATTCCTTGATTTACAGAACTGAGAGCGTTTTCAGCGTTCTTTGCGATGCAAAGACTTCTAATGTGACTTCCGTGGATAATTTGGCAGAGTCACCTCTTACTGAACGAGAACCGACGTCAACATCCATTCTTTGAACATTGGCCATTTTCTCGTCATAAGACAGCTTATCGGAAAACAAGGCAAAGGCAACTCGCTCATCAGATAAGTACCACAAGTGGCGCTCTAAGACAACCCTTGCTGCTGCACTGATTTCGGGATCAATGATTTCGTATGCTTTTAATCTCTTCCACAGTTGGAGGTCATTAATCGCTGCATCTGCTACCAAAGGCGCTTCGATCCAAATCTTCGTATATATGAGTGCACCAAAATTAACAAATCGAACAATTTGTTTTTTTTCTTTTTTGGTAAGCTTAAATGCTTGAGAATTTTTTCGAAAGAGAAAAATCTTCATTGCATATAGCAGTTTTGCCATCCATCTAGCATGATGTGTTGGTCCCGGAGTACGCCAACTAATCTTTGCAGGTGGTTTGTTCAGAACAATCATTGTGAGCTCTATTAGCTCTTTGTAATTACCACGAACTTGTTTGTTTCTAGCTATATCAGTCGTAAGGCTCTCAAGAGTAATTTCGACAAACTGTTTCCCGATAGTTTTAAAGTCAAGACAATCGTAGTGATCTTTTGGTAATGTAACTCATACCTCGGGCATTCTTTGTGACATTCCACTGTTCCATTGTGTCAAAAACAGCATCAGACGTGTTTTTCCCCGTTCCAGCAGTAAGTTTGGGTACGCCTAACAGTTTTTCGCAACCATTACCGGAGACAAGAATGGGAAGGCGTTCTACTTTCTTCTTACCTATTATATCAGTCAGTATTTTCCCATCCTGATGTATGACAATTGGATACTTTGTGTCGAATAGTTCTTTTATATTTGCATTGAATTCTGTCCTTGTGCTCCGAGAGGTTGGAAGTGAAGCAGAATTACAACCAAGTGCAGCAGACAATGGAATAATCAGTCGCACTGCTTCTCTGTCAGTTATTTTGTTACGATCCAGAGCGCTGGTAACATGTTGTGTAAATATTCCACTCGTCGATGGCACAACGTTACTTTTACTTGTAGCGACCTGTGTCTTTTTGGTAAAGTAAACACAAAATCATCTTGCTTACCCTTCATATTTGTACTTGAACTCGAACTGCTACTGAAGCTTAAATCAAGTTCTATTTCTTGACTTGACACTACTGAAGTTGAAGCATTATGTTCAGCGGCATTTTTTCTTAATTCTTCAGCTCTATGTTTTCGTTTGAGAGAACGTTCTTTGGTTTTTTTCTAGTTTATTGTCAATTGATGTCATGATCATCTTACACTCACCGTCTCCTGCAATTTTGATTAAATGCATAGCGTTTGCATGAGCGATATCGAAAAGTTTGTCTAGGTCTTCTGTAAACAAATGTTCATTATATTTCTGTGCTTGTGAATTTCTTGTTTTATTTTTCTTTAAAAGCAGCCAGTTCTTTTGAATTTTTATAAGTTTTTAAACGCAGTGATTTGGTTGCCTGGTTGGAATACCAGATTTGCTCCACACTTCTATGACTTCTTGAATAAGCATATGCGCAGAATCTTTCACATTCTTTGATTTATTTAATGTGTAATGATAACGAAGTAGAACTTGCCGAAGAGTTGGAAGTTGTTTAAAACTTACAAATGACTCAAGATCCCGACATCCAAGAAGAAAAATATCGTATTTTTTCGAGTTGATGAACTCATTTTATTGCTCTGATTCACTGAATTTGACCAGTAATAAAAGAAGAATATCGAATAATTTTTGAAAATATGCTTTTACGTTAACCGCTAGATCAAATCGTGTAAAAAATTATTGAATAATGCATTGTCATTGTCTACCTAGTCGGGAAGGTAGAGAAAACTCGATCAGAAGAATCAGGTAAAAGCATAAAAACAAAAAGATAAGGAGAGTTCAATAAAAGCATTTAAAAATAAAAATCAAAAATTTTTCTCAAAAATTTCAAAAACAGCAATCGATTGAGCACCCCCTTCCGGTAAAGTTAACCAACTGAAATTTTACAATGTTATTGCTATGGATACATGTTACAAATTTAAGGGGTGGCTAATCTGAAAAACAAAAAGAAATGTTTTTGGACCACTCTAATGTATATGTATTGGCCAGCCAACTACTGTCAACGGCGAGTACAGTAATTCTATGCCACTGGTCAAATTCAGCTTGATTTATGCGAAACTTCGACATTAGAACAGTCATTTCAAAAGGGGCAAACATTTCAATGATATTTTGCACACACTTTATTTAAAAAATTTTAAGTTTCGAGATAGGAACAGCTGAAAGAGGGTCCAACATTTCTGTATTTTTTCTAGAAAATATTGCCCTATACTCATTCACGAATTTGAAATCTCTTTCATATCATAAGTGTCCCAAAATTTGTTACCGTTCAGTGATGCATGAGTAGTGTGTCAATTTATTAGAACTGAGGCGAAGGTGTAAACCCAAGTTTAGACAAAAGAAAATATAAAAAAAAATATTTCTTCGCCGACATCTCCTCAGCAGATTTCCAGCAAAAACGCTGAGAATAAATAAAACTGCCATAAATAATTTATTAAAAAAAATTTGTCGTTCGGAGTCGACTTTATGGATAAAATGAACACACACAACATAAACGATGTTAAAAGCTAGGTCGTAGTCCTTGCAAAAGGATTGTAATGGCCAATTAAGTATGTACTAGTAGTAGAAGGTATATTTAAAAGAAAAGTGAATGCGGAAGATTCTCTCTTGAAGCGTATTAAAGTGTAAGAAATCCATGCAAATCAAAATGTACCCTAATTGTCCCTATTTTGGCATAAATTCAAGTAAATACTAATTACTCTTCATTTTTATTAGTGATTAATTATTTTCATTTTTCTAATTTATTATTTAAGTTTCATTGTATCTCATTATATGAATATATTTCCTTGTTTGTATTTTTCTCTATATTTGTATCTTTCCTAATTTAGTTTTTTACATATACTCATTTTCTTATCTTAATTTTTTTGTATCGATTGCTATTTCCTGAGGTTAAATCATGTTCTTATTCTTATTCATTTTTATATATACTGTACTTCAAACAATTCATTACTCATATAATGAGCGATTTGTTATTACTTTTTCCTATTTGATGTCCTCCCATAGCACTTTCATTTATAAGATTATTATCTTGTTGTGCTATGATTAATAAATAAAATAAAATAAAATAAATAAATAAATAAATATAGAATTTCGGTTAAATTTTTCAAGGTACATATTTAATGTATGAACTCTTTAATAAAAAGCTTTTGCAAAACTTTGTCATACTGCTTCAGTTTTGTTTTAAGGGTTTCTTTTAATTTAAAAAAATTGTTTTTTTATGTAAATAATTGCCTGAGAGACTGACAAGATGTTGTGCATTACATAAATATGGTATGTCTTGTACGCAAGCATCGATGGTAGTGATAGACGGTTTGTTGTACGAATTAAGTTTTTTGTTAAAGTTTTTGGTTTTTTGTTATTATTTTCTTTGGCTTTTTGAAAACAAAACGTCAGCATTTTTTATATGTTATTTTTCTTTTTTGTCTTAAATATATATGGGAAGTGTGTGTGATTCATTTTTGTAATTTAAAATTCAGCATAAATCATCACAATATGAAAAGCATAAAAAGTTGATCGATTTATGATTCTGTTGGTTATTATGAAAATACAATACAAACGTGTTTTTAAAAGAGGGAATTAATATTTTTAAAATATTTTTTTTTAATATCACCTTTTCCAGAAGTCAGCCAATATTTCTGTTTTTTACAAATATTATTATTTCGTTTTGCCAAACATTAGTCGACTCCTAGTAGTCACTCAAGCATGAAATTTGCACATTTTTCAATAAACAATCATGATCCATAAAAAATTATGAAAAATTTTTAAACTGAGAGTTTATTTGAAAAAAATTATTTGTGAAATAAAGGGTGGTTTAAGTTTAAAGGTTTAAATTTAAAAATGCAATAAAAAACAAGTACAATTGTTCAGGTTAGAAATGGAACATTATTACTTATGGCTGCCGCGGCTGGCCTTGCAGTCGCTCATTCGATCGAATCAATTTTCGTGCAGTTTTTCGAATGTATGGGGTCGTATCTCGGTAATGGCATCAAATGCTTCAAATGCTCAATTGTCTCTGGCTTGTCGGCATAACACTTTTCTTTAACGGCGCCCTACCGAAAATAGTCCAACGGTGTCAAATAGCAGCTTTTTGGCGGCCAATTGACATCACCATTTTGGTTAATTAAACGGCTATCAAACGTTTGGCGCAATAAATCGATTGTGGCATGAGATGTGTGGCAAGTTACACCATCCTGTGTAATGCGTCGCCACGTCACATATATAATGTGGTCCTATTTTTTAACCGTTCGACCACCTACCTACATGTAACGCGTTATATAAATTATTAAAATTAAACCCATGTAGGCCGATATACCATATGAATAAATTTCAAATATAGAAGTTAAGAGACATGAATTTCTGTTTATCCGCAAGCTCTACATTAAGTTTCGTTGATTCTCAACCCGATTTGACACACTCTACATGTCACCATTTAAAGAGAAAAATATGAATGAAATTTTATAATCATCACTTACAGATCATGGTTATCCACAGCAATTGAGACGATGGGCCTAACAGTTAAT
Organism: Sarcophaga variegata; assembly: GCA_932273835.1. Lineage (NCBI taxonomy): Eukaryota > Metazoa > Arthropoda > Insecta > Diptera > Sarcophagidae > Sarcophaga > Sarcophaga variegata. Next base: position 29,592,425 of record OW026358.1, on the reverse strand, counting down.
GTGCGTTGTTGTTATCTAAATTCTGTTTTAGGGATAATTAGTAAAGTTCATTCATATATCTTACGTAGGTAGAGGTGGCTGCCCATCCAAGAAAAATTTTCTTGATGATGGACACACTTAGGCCGCATTGGGCCCATTGTGCAAAATATATGTCTTACATATCTTTATATCTTACAAATGTATATCTTACAAATGTAAAGATTTAGCCAAAATATAATTAAAAAAATACACTTAAAAATAATATAATTCAAATTTAATGCAAATAATTATGAAATTAGTTTAGAAAAGAAATTTAAAATTTCAATTTAATTCATTGGAGACATTTTTGATAGTAAATATTTAATTAACATATTAGGTTATAATTTGTTCATGGGAAAAATCTTTTAGAATATAATTACAAATAATTATACAAAATTAAAATTATACAGCAATAATTAATTCTAATTCGCCTATTTGCAAGTTGTAATTTTTAAATAGGTTTATAGTTGGCTTATATATTAAACATTTTGGTTTTAGGTTAAGTTTAAAACAAATGATAGTGATTTTAGAAGAGTTTAAATAGCATTTGCATTTTCTATAATAATTACAGGTTGACACTAATTTTAGATTTAAATAAATTTTAGAATTCAAGAAATTCTGTTAAAACCAAGTAAACTTATAAAAAAATTTTATAAATATAATATGAAAAGAAAGATCGCGAGATTATTTAGAAATCCATGTGCTTCTAGAAACTTCTTTGGATGGTAAAGCTGAGTCCAGTTATGTTTTGCACAAGGCTTGTGGAAAACTTAAATCATAAATTTTCCCAAGATAAATGATTTGATGAAAGATGATTTAATAATATTTCAGCACGATAATTAAATTATCCACAATTCTAATTTCATTGTTTCAGTATTTTACTTTTCCCCTTTTTTTTAAGAATATTTAATATATTTAAAAGTTTTCCTTTATAAGTACTTCTAGACTTCTGCACTTTATGAGTCCTATTTCGCAAGCAATTTGACTGCCAGAAATCATAATCTAATAAGCCTACTCGAATTCCAATGTAAAAAATTCAGTGGAATATGCAAAGCCTACTCCTACTACTAAATAAAAAACATGTAATACTACACTGTAACGATTACAGTATGTACCAAAAGTTGTGTAATGGAAAAAATAACAAGAAGTTAATGGTACAGAGAGAAAAAATATTGTTTTCGTAAAATCGTAACACCTGTTGAAAATAAACATCGTTCACTTCAATAACGTGAAGAGAGGGCACAAAAAATCGATTATCATGGTGCAATAGGTGTCTCCATTGACCGTCCTCGTTTTCAAAGAAATATGGGCCAATGATGCCTTCGCTCTACATACCGCACCAAACAGTTGCTCGTAATGGGTGCATTGGCTTCTGCAAAGACCCAAATGTGGCACTTTTACTTTTATTAACGTACCGTCCAAGATAAAAATGAGCTTCATCTGAAAATATGAATTTTTTTGGAATTTTCGCAAATTCCGACCAACTGCCTTTGTTCGGAAATAAATAATCAATAAATCCCAAAGTTGCCCAAGCGTATTACATTCAGTGGAGATAATATACAAAATTTTGTATTCGAAATAACCGACGATTCAAATTTAAACCGAAAATGATGGTCCACCCGATAGTTATTTGAAAGTATTTGCACTGTAGCACCGTATAATCAATCCAAATTGTCAACTTTTTTCATGGTTACTGCAAAGTGTTTACAGCGGTGTATATTTTACATAAGTTTGTCTACAATACTTAGTCACTTGTACATAAGTTTTCTGGCTTTATCAATTATTTTTTTTTCTATTTTGTTTCGACCAGTTTTATAAGAAATATGACCAAAGTTGTGAATAAATATCTGCATATATCTGCTGTTCAATTATTTATTTCACTTCTTTACCATTATGAGTAACAAATTGAATACTTGAAATTGGATTTGATTTCGTTATTTCGAATTTGTGTCAATTTACATTATTTATGATGTACATGGCAATTTGATTTCTTTTCTTTATTAAAATAATGGATATTATTTCATGAACAGCAACTGTAATACAAAAGGAAAGATAAAAAGAAACCAAATAAACAAATTTGATTTAAAATTTAAAAATAAGTACATACAGTTACTAAGGTATACATACGGTTAAAAAATATCAGAAATTTTTTACCTAATCCGTTTTCGTTGAAAATCTTTATAGTTTCCTTGATGTTAAGACGGTCTTTTGCATTGGTTAAAAAATTTCTGAAATTGAACTGAATTGTGGCCCTGCACAGGCCCACAAAGGTATGCATCCGATTTACAAATTTCACAAATTTCTGAACCAATGCAAAAGACCGTCTTAAAATCGAAAAAAGATGTCAGACCAGATTCCGAGTAGGTACAACTGGGAGCCTGAAACGATTGTCCCCCTTGAACTCCTGGATATATACACCGACGGCTAAACTCGATAATGGGGTTGGTAGCGGAGTCTACTCTGAAAAACTGGACCTGAATATTTCCTTTTGACTACCAGATTATTGTAGGGTGTTTCAGGCGGAGGTAATGGCCATTTATCGGGAAGCTCAATGAATGCTCGTCAGCGGTGCTCCTTTCACACACGTCTCAGTCTTCTCTGATAATCAGGCCGCCATAAGATCGTGCGTTGTGAATGTCGCCGCTCTCTCGACCTTCTTTCTGGGCGCTTCAGTGTCTCACTTCTCTGTGTTCACGGGCACAGTAACATTCCGGGAAACTGCAGGGCCGACGAGCTCGCCAGGGCACTCCTTCCGGAATCCTCTTCTATTGACTTGGGTATGCCACTTTCCTCGGTCAAGTTGGCCATTGTGCGAAAATTCTTTAGAGACGCCAATATACCCTGGGTCAATGAGGAGTCCTGCTCTACCGCTAGACTCACCTGGCCTTGTTGTAGCATCATCTCAATCGCAGTGGCCATGCTCATAACACATGCAGATCAGCTGAAGAAGAGGAGACTGTTATTCACTTTCTTTGTGAGTGCCCATCTCTTGCGATGTGCAGATATAGGTTATTTGGCTCTCCATTTCTTGTCAGCTTGCCGGAGCTTTCATCTATTGATATCAAAGATATAGCTTCGTTTATCAAACTTTCTAGCTTTTTTGCCAGCGTAAGGTAGTCGTGCTTTTGGCGTACTTGGCCCTTGCGCTGACCAACTTCTTCTTCTTCCCTGGTTTGGTAGAAGTTGGTCAGTACAGGGACTGCGTTCACCTGTAGCGTCACAACGGGACGCTATGCGTGCGCAAGTAAGCTTTGATATCATAGCTACCACTCCGATCTAACCTAACCTTAGATAGAGCAAATGTGCAGCTCTTTAACATAACGATTATTAGAAAACGGATTTGTTTTCGAAGGATCTAAGTATATTATGTTATTACTAGTTATTCAGTTTGTTGGGAACTAAATATTAAAATCAAATCACACTTTTCTGTGAAAAACGTTTAGAAGAAGGTTTTGACGCCAAAGAATATCAATCCCGATATAAAAAAACTTCGAATTTTTTTGTTGCAATTTTTAAATATAAACTTTACATTTTGGATCCTGTATCTCAAAGTATTTAACTATGTATAGAAAAACGCATTTATTGTACCAGGTGTGGGCAGTTTAAAATTTATTGCGGAAATAATACGGTGCGACAGTCAAAATACACCCAGCTAATGACATATTGTATACATAGGTTGTGAGTTTTGTCGAGTAGAACCCAAAAATATTTTTTAATATTTCTTGAACCCTCCAAACTTGTTTTATTTGACGAAAACGGTATTTTTGATCTGTTCACACAAAATTATTGATTACCCAAATATGTATGAACCTATTTTAAAAATCCAAAGTTTTTTAGAAAGGGGAGAGATTAGCCTTTCTTACGGTATACATAAACATTTTGTTCAAACTTATATGCTTTGAGTTTTGATTGGGTAAACTTGGAAATAATGATTTTTTTTTCATTTTTTCAAGTTTAGCTATTCTTAAATGCAAAACTTAATTAAAAAATATAAAATAAGTGATGACTTTCTAAAAGTGCATTCGTTTGATCAAATCGGATAAAAATTACCGTAGTTATTATTTAAATAGTATAACAGTCGTGTTGTATTTTTTATATATGTTATCTTATCAAATGAACTTTCCGTTCAAAAATTTTCAAAAGTTTTGATGGATCTTGATTGTTTACCGCAAAATGTGTCAATTTCATGTTTGCACGACTACCGATATACAATCAAAATTTTTCAAAATTTCTGAAAATTTTTGGACTAAAAGTTCATTTGAAAAATACATATGTATATGAAAAATATAACTCGACTGTTAGACTCTTTAAGTAATAACTACGATAATTTTTATCCGCTTTGATCAAAACGAGTGTCAATGTCTTCACAAGATAATGCACTTTTAGAATGTCATCACTTATTTCATATTTTCTTAATTAAAGTTTGCTACTATGAACGGACAAACTTAAAAAAATATGCAAAAAAAATTAGCATTTGTCAAGTTTACCTCATCAAACCCTGTTGCATATTAAGTCAAATAATATATACATGTATTTAAAAGTTCTAAAGAACAATTTCAACTAAAGTGCGGAAGAATTAGGAATTCCAACAAGTCAATAAACCCAGTCATACAACTTAAAACACTTGCAACAGTGTATTTAAGTGATCATTTAGAAGATCGGTTACGTATTCACTGATCCTCAAACAAAAGTCAACTGAAAATCTTCTTCAAGAGTGAATGTCGAAAAATTTCAACACAAAACATAAGAATTACTGATACATTCAATCCGAAATAGGTTAAATGGAGTGTTTGACATTGAAGGATATTCTGCTAAGTATAAGGGATAACTTTTTAATACGTTGAGCTTTTTATGTGATGCAAAAATATGGAGTCACCAGAAGCCTTTCTTTATTTATTACGAAAAAAAATTAATTTTTTTTTTGTTTTATAATAAAATATATAATAAATAAATTCATTAAACAAATATAAAATGACCATTTGTTTTTCCATATTGTTGCTTAAATTGCTAAAATGTATTGCGGTGCCTAGACTTTAGCTGTCCCCTGTATATAGATTTCTTCAACAAAAACTGAAATTGGTAGATAAATTTGTTATCAAAATTCAACTTTTTTTTATTGAGGCTGGTGATTAACAGAAGCACTAACATAAAATCTATTAAATAATTACAATCGTTGTTTCTTTGAATTTTGATTTACACATGATAAGATGTTATTACTTACTTTATTACTCCCCACAGCGTATTGTTTTTGTTTATCTTCCTATTCATATTTTACTCAACACTTTCTACTTTTGCTTCATTTAATGTTAACAGAAATTTGTTAACAACATTTGATTTGTTTTCTTCAACTTGACCTCTATACTGTCATTTGTGTAGAAACGCTTTTTTAGCATATTTTAATAAATCACTTCTATTAAAGAACCAGTATGCAGTTTTTCATCTAACTATTCTTGTTATTTGAGTTGTTTTTCTATTGTTATAAGTCCATAACTATTCTATTAATTTGTTGTTTTCAAGACTTCCAAATATATTCATTCATTTGGACGATAATTAATGTAGCTTACGTGATGGCGTTACTTAAAACTTTGTTAATATGTGTATGCACGTCCAGTTGCGTGCTTGTTTTAACACTTTAACGTTGTAGTAGAATAGAAGAAAATATGATTGTATTATTATATGTCTGCTCGCCATGTTATATATACCCAGATCGCAATTTATGTTGTTAATTTTATTAAACAACTTGATAAAAGCTTACCTTACCCTTCTCTACAGAAGTAAACCTAAATAAACACAAAATTTTAAAAACAAAAGCGCAAGAATTTACAACAGCAATTATTTTTAACCTTTCAACAACCGCAGGAACACATATGTTCCAAACAGTAAATTTTAAAAATTAAAAACAATTTTGGTTTCATTCCGGGTGTATGTGAAAAGTGATCTTTTATATATATGGTCACTTGAAGTTAACAGCTTTTTGAGTGTGAGATTATAAAATTTAGTAACAGAATTTTGATATGTAAGTTTCATTTGTCACTCTACATATTATAAATTATTTATTGTTTGGTGGGTATCTTTTCTTGTTCTATTAATTATAAAAAGTTATTAGTGTTGAAAAGGAAAACAAATTATTACAAACGCTAAGCGACAACAGTGCCCCTATTGTCTACTTACATACAGATGTTACGATTCCTCACTATTACTATCATTTTAGTATTGCATATAATGCTTTGGACAGGAGGATGAATTATAAACTCATCGAAAATGAAATTTTCTATATATTGATGGTAGACAATAGTGACGACGAAGATAGATAAATCAGACTTTTGAAACAAGAAGATGATCGAGGTGTATCTAATGTTGTTATTCAAAATACGATATTCTAACAATAAAAATCGCCCGAGTCTTCAACTTTTGCAATTAAACGCAATTCTGTACCATTTACTAACGTTTAACCTGATTTTAATACATTACGATATAATACGTTGATTCATTACAAATGTTTTTCCTGTTTCAGATGTATTGTTTTGAAGTATTCCTTTTAACTTCAAAAATTAATAGCTTGGTACAAGAAATATTAGAAAAAAAGTAATTCAAAAAGAGCATGGTCGAAAATTCTCTTTTTATATGGTATGGTATAAATCTCTCTTTTATATATTTACCACAATTAAGAGAGTACTGGCCTATAGAAATAGGTACGTGGATACTTTTTACATCAAACTGTATGCCAAAACCTCTGTTTGATGATATGCCTAAAAACCTTATTTTTTGCAATAATGAAGAAGTTCAAGAACTCTCAAAAACAGCAAACAGCAATATATGGAATAGCACATGACAAAATTTATGAGACACAAAGTAATGAGGCAGCAAAATAAGTCAAATCCCCCAAAATTTATAAAATTTCACTAAAAATAATTTTGTATGTGTTTTTGCTTCAAATCCACGTACATATTTTATTGGGTGAAAAAAAACAATTTTATTATTTTATTACACAATTAACAGAATTAACTATTAATCATTGGAAATTTGCTTTAAAACCTCATACATAGAATACATTGCCTTTAAGAATACATACACAGTCTTTGTTGCTGGTGTGTACATGATCACGTGTGAACATGCATACATACTTATGTAATATAATAATATGTTTGTTTAACGATATTTTTCTCAGATAAAAAACTTAAGGGTGAAGGAACGAGTAGAAGAATGAGAAAACACGAGAAAATTAAGAGCATTATTTACAACATTTTTTAAGGGGTGGTTAGTTGTATAGACTTCTTAGACTTAAGAAACAGGCTGAATTTGGCGACGGATTTGAGAACTGCTGTGCCTTGTGGCTTATTCGTGTTCACTTGCGACTTAAGGAAAGCCTACACGAAAATGTCCAACACTTTAAAATTCCATAATCTTAGTAGCCAATTCACATCACCTCCACATGATGTGAATAAGTCATCGAAACACTCGTGCAGAATATCCAATATGATATGATCTGGGTTGACTCGTAACGCCCTTCTGTTAAAACTATATATCGTTGGCACCTAGATCATATAATTCGGATCAAAAGAAGTTGGTAATCATCGATCTAAAGTGATCACCATTAACAATAATGGCCTGGACAACTTCGTTCTCTAAAGCTCCCTGAAGACGATCAAATAAATTCATCAAATAATGTATACGTTTAAAAGGAGACGTACAAACAAATCCGTCATTATCATTTTTGGATTTTAATTTTGTTGTGTTTGGTTGCTAAAATGTCTTCTTCGGATGACATCGGCAACAAAATTATTATTTATTTATTCGCGTATGTGATCTCTAAATGTGTGTTCTTCTAAATGGTCACGTAAATTCTTTTTTAATGTCATATCGGGAATATTAAGCCTGTAGGAACTTTGGTAAGCAAATTACATTTTGTTGAAAGTAATAATCACATGAATTTTTATTTTTTCCGAACTTTTGTTCAATTTGTTAGAATATTTAAATAAACTCTCCTTTTGATTATTTCCTCTATAAATTCCAAATTATCCACATCTGGTGTCGGAGGATATTTAACCATTAAATATGGGGCGACTTCCTCTCGGAAGATTTCTGGCAAAAACTCTGAGAGTAAATAAAATTGCCGTGAAAAAAAGTTTCTCAAAAATCTGTCGTTCGGAGTCGACTTTAAACTGTAAGTCCCGCCACTCATGTATAAAATTAACACACCCAACATAAGTGATGTGAGAAACTAGGTCATAATTCTGACTGAAAGGTTGTAATGACCAATTATGTATGTATGCATGTATGTATGCGAATAAATTGCAAGCTACAGAAGCATGGAAAATTGGCTGTTGATTGTGCAAAGACTTCTTCTGTCTGTTACGTATTATGATCGAGTAATATTTCCATTTTATGATCTTGGCTATCCCTAACGCACTTTCCCTTTATTGTCAAAATCACAAATTTTGAAATGAGTAAACTTGACTTCATACACTGTGTTTTTGATATATCATGCTCATAGTATAGTTCCACCAGCAAACGATGACTCGCACGTGTAATTCTTATCACAAAAAAGTTGGTCAGCAAATCTTATGACAGAGCTGTTTTGATAGCAATTTGAGAAATTTTCTATCGTGAAAAGATTATGATCTGCACATCCAAACCAAACAATCTTGACTGCTTTTAACACCTCTTTTAAATGATGTAACATCATTGATGTAAAGCAACGTATAAACAAGTGGTGTTGTTTAACTTGCTTTTAAATTATACTACCAATATTTATTGGACGAATTAATAGCATATTCTTGTGAATTGTGTACATATTTATAACGTTTTACAAAATCTCCTATTGAGAGGTTAAGTGGAATTGAGAACATAGCTGTGTGTTGCTTTATATCAAATTTAGGTATCAATAAAATACTGCCTCTTTCTTTTTTTTATAAACATTTCCTTAAAACATATTATGCATCATATCCTTTGACATTTATCTAAATGTAGTTTGGATTTTGGTTTTGGGTATTGATAAGAAGCCTGAAATTGCTTTCATTAAATTGACTATTAAAAGCTTTGCCCTTTATTTTTTTAGTCACACTTTGATTTCCACCCACCCATAACAATTCATGTTATGAAATAAATAAAAAGAGACACTAAATTGGAAAAAAGTACTAAAGCTTATCTTAGTAAAGAGTGTTATAAAGTAATAAATTTTCTTTTAAACTAATTATAGGGTGTTATACTCTTTACCAATTCCCTTTACTTTATCAGCGTAACGTTCCATTCACAGCAGATAAATATCTTGGCGCTGTAGTAAAGAAACAAATACAATAAATGGAAGCGAAATAAAATGAAAGTAAAAATGGAAAAAAATTTTAAAAGAAGTCACTAATAAGACATAAATACGATTTTATTGCACGACTTTTGTGCTCAAAAGCTAATATATGTTGTTATTACTACATTAGTGGTTTGAAGAGTAATAGTAGTGGTAGTTCATAATTGAATACCGAATAAGTTGCTTTGACTCAAAGTTTAAACTGCTTTGAATTAATAACGTTGACATTATCATCATCGCTCATCATGCACTGAATATCGTAGAACACAGTAGAATTAAAAAAACACATTTACAACAGCAACTATTGTAACAATATTTGCTTTAAGAACAGTTGTACTCAACGGATTGTAGTAAGGATAACTGTTAATACATAACAAAAAATATCTTCGTTGTAAACGAATATCATTTGATTTACGCGACATATTTCAATTGTTTTTAGCAGACCTTATTTTGTATTAAGAAATTCGACAGACAATAAAGCAGAAATATATGTATGTATGTATGCATTCACCATAACCTTTTCTAAATTCTTTTCTTTTTACTTGCTACCCTAGCTAGGTTTCTTATGTAGGTTTTACAGTGATTTTGAGTGATATGAAACCTTTATGTCATATAGGACACAGGACATGACACTTTTATGCAATGGTTTTAAGTTGTCAACAGGATGAAAAGCATCTGATAGGTAAGATAAGAAGAATCATTTCAACAATTAATGAAAAATACCGACATTTAAAAAAAATACCAAATGTTTGTATATTTTTAAATCTGTTTTTGCATAATTATCATAACACTCTGATTACATCTCTGCCAACGCAATGACAACAGAGATATTATTAATGAGAAGTTTAAGCTCAACGTGATGTTACCAGAAAATGAGTTTAACCGAATGTCAGTGTCCTTTACTTTTGTATTTTACCTTTCCATCACAAATACAATACCAAAGTTATAAAATTTGGTATTTTTAATTTACTTGTAGTCTTTTTTTCTTTCGTATTTTTTACTTGTGTACATATTTAGCTGCCAGATAAATGAGGGCACCAAATCGACAAATATTTGAGAAAAAATCTTCAAAATTGTCAAAGACGTTTATTGAAATTCTAAAAAAAAAAAATCGTCAGAAAAAAAAAATAAATAAATTAAAAGTTTTTAAAAACCAAAATTATTTCTATTGTAGTAAAACATATAAAGTCATTGTATGTGCATAGCCGAGTTCAAAAATAAAACATTTAAAAAAAATTGTTAGAAATTAAAAGCTAGCGTCCCTCATCTTCGTTTATTAATTTTTTCCAAAAATGGAGAAATTTTGTATCATTCTCAGAAAAAAATTGTTTGAGGTTTAACAATCTATCCCAGTGTTGTTTATTGACACATAAGCGCAACAATAATATTGCATCATCTAAACCTATGGGTGGCATAAATATTAAGGAGACAGAAGCTCTTGACATTCTGAGCATGAAAATTCAGTGTAATGTTGGCTGGAACCGACACATCCGTACATCCGTATGTGGTCGATTGGCCAGTGGATCGCACACTGCATTAGAGGAAAAATACGTTTTTTCCTGTAGAGATCTTGCCTGTTACTTGTGATATTAATATATAGGAGCCTACTGTCCATAAACACTGTTCTCTCTTTCCTTCTTCCCATAACATATTTTCATAGTTCCAAACACAAAGTGATCCATCCCCTGAGCGTTGGTCGTACAAAAAAGAAAAAAGCGGCGATTGCCTTTGTTCTTCCGATGCTAGAAGCTATATTCGAATTTTTAAAATTGTCTGCAACGACAAGTGATAGATTATTCTCAACTACGAGGTTATTTCGCAGTTGTAATTTTTTGGCTTTTAAGGGATTAAAAAGGAATAAAATACAGAAAAATAATCACAGGTATTCGAAAGTAACTTAAAAATATAATACTTTATTCCTTGTTATTACTAACATTAATTTCCAATATTAACAATTGCAAAGTAAATACAAAACTTAAAGTGGCTTTTAATGTACTAAAGAAATTGTAATAAATTTTTAATTTTTAAAAATCGTCAAAATAAGGGCATAAATCGTCAAATCGAAACTCAAAATCGTCAAAATGACGATAAATCGTCAAATCTGGCAGATAGGACTACCATATCATATACGTACGCATACATACGCATACCATATATATTCGATATTTAAATAATGATTGTTTCGTTAATAAATAAACAAGTTATGTTCTGTTATTTGGTTATTAATGCTATTGCTATTATACACATACATACATACATAATTGGTCATTACAACCCTTCAGTCAGGATTACGACCTAGTTTTCACTTATGTTGTGTGTGTTAATTTTATGCATGAGTGGTGGGACCTACAGTTTAAAGTCGACTCCGAACGACAGATTTTTGAGAAATTTTTCATGGCAATTTTATTTACTCTCAGAGTTTTTGCCAGAAATCTGCTGAGAGGAAGTCGCCGAATAAATACTTTTTGTATTTTGTTTTGATGTCTCGCCTGGGGCTCGAACCCTGGCTTTACATGTAATAAGCCAACACACTACCTACTAGACTACGGCGACCACTCATTGCTATTATACCGCCCTCTAATTTATGGTAAATCAAAACAAATAAAAGTCTATAATGTGGATTCAATTCATATTAGATTACCTCGTATAAAATCTGCACCTTTTTCACGTCTTAATTTGTGTTTGTCTTACGAGTGTTGTGCGTAAAATAGTGTTTATAAAATTTTGTAAAAAAAAATATACACAATACATGTCCTATCCTTCCTGTTTGTTTATTGTTTCTCATCAAGAAATATACGTATTTACCTAAACGATTCTAAATATTTTCTCTATTCCTCGAAATATACGTGAAAATTCTGTTAAAGATAAAAATAAAAAAATCAAAGGAAAATATTGTTGGCCTCATTTATTCTTAAACATCACCGAAACGTTTCACAATGAAATACCTTTTTAATCAATTTGTGATATGCTTCAGTAAATGCAAATTACGAAAATACCCTTACAAATGAATGATTGATGGATTGAACTACTGGGCAGACAATCACATGTTGCATGCATAGGTTTATTATATTTGATTCAGGTTTGTCAGATTCTTGTTTATTGTAAGAACCTTTTTTTATTTGTATTCCTCACAGCAGACCAAAAGTTGTTTCGAAGATTCGATAATGATGATAAAAAAATGAGCTGGAAATTAGACTAATGGGGATATATTGAATTAGGATTCAAATATGTTTAACAACTTTCGGCAGCCATTATTATTTTTTATGTAAAGATTTATGTGAACTATACCTATATGTTTAAAATGCTTCATTCTTATTATATTGTTACGAAAATGGTAAAATCTAGATGCTAGTGGTTTTCTTTTACATCGTTTAACATTAAAATTATAAATAAAAGCTACAAAAGCAAATACAATGAACTTGTTTACTAATTATCGCACTGCGTAATATAACAACAAACACCAGCTTAAAAAAGAAATTATAAACAAGTAAACAAAAATATACCAACAAACACTACGAGAATAAATGTAAACAAAATACACAAACAACAATATGAAACAACGATGTTTACATTTATGGAGATCTCGAGAATTCAAAACCACGAACATTTGACTTTAAGATCATTCATCAGACTGTTTACGTTGCCATATGAAAGGCAAGGCAAAGCAGGCAACATAGTCAGTAAAAGTTCAGTCAGACTTGTGTGAAGACGCGGTAGGTTTGAATATCTCCGTTAAAAAGATATTTTAAACAAGTGACTAATAATTGTTATTATTTACGCAGAAGAGTGTAAAGAAGAATAACAAACAAAGCAATTGTTGTTGTTTACATCAAGTTGTGAACAGTGGCACACAGAATTGTGCGAACAATAAAAAGTTGAATTAAAACTAAACACAAATTTATTTTTTATTTTATTTGCAATCTACGAGCTCATATTTTAAATGTTTTTAAAAGTTAAAAACGTAACAATATTATTATTTTTAATATTGTTTGCATTCATTCAGTTGTACAAAATACTTATTACTTATCTACTGGTCGTTTGATCGGTTGCTGAAGCACTTTCCCTGCTAAAAACACACCGACTTTTTTCGCCTGTGACGACATCACTATCACACGCCAGCCACTTTTCATCATCTGTAATCATTTGCTCCAGGAGTTGTTTGATTTCGTTCAGTTTTTGTTTTGAATTGGAATTGTGTATGTGAAACCCAAACATCGAGCTTTTTTAGTTTTAAATGGGGTACAAAACATTATTTAGCAACATACTTTCAGCTTAATTGTCGGTCTTTTTAAATGGCAGAAGATTCCTTCAAGCTTTTTAGTGGCCATTTTTAATAAACAAAATTATTTGATCGAAAACAATCAAACCACTTTGCTGTGCTTGCAGCAACGGCTTAATAAGCCTTACAAATTTACTCAACAGACTGCAATGTTTTCCTCATTTTTCTTCAATAGAAGAACACAATATCCCAATAATGTTAAGAATTTTTACACATTTTTTTCACAAAATGACAGGATTTTTCTAACGTCTTCTAACAAAGTGGAAACATAGCTTTCAAGCAAGTTCAACCAATTTCTATATCCAATTAATATTCTTGAGATTACAATACTATGAGATTAAACCTAAAAATATGCTTTAAATTATTTAATTTAACTTGACTCACTGCTTTAGCCACTGCGTATGAGTGATATTTGTTTATGTTTTACAGAGAAAATCACCGAAGAAATGTTTTTCATAATAAATCAACTTCCTACTAGGCTACAGTGGCTGTACTACTAAATGCTTGACAAAGATGGGAACAAACTTGTCGAAATTGACCCGACATACTTCTGGGTTTAACTATACAGATACAATCATATCATTATATGATACCGATTATGAGTTAATCTGAAAGCGAAAAAATTCCACTTCCAACAGTTCCATTCAATTTGAAGACATTTGTGTAAATTTGCACGCAGTCGTTTACGAAATATGCCGCACCATTTTGCTAGACTTCATTGTTCGGAATGGATTTCCTGAATCTTATTGCGATGTTGTACCGCTGTGTCTTGTAGTACCTGTTCTCGACAGCCGCAACTACTATACTTTCAGAATCCTTGCGCGACCAGTATTCTCTTCATGCCATTATCCAATCGCCACAGACGCGAACCATCAAGCCCTTTCAAGTAAGATCAAGTGGAATAAAATGATAATTTTTAATAGAAGCAATGGTGATTTGTTAAAGTCTGAAGGATCGTTGTCACTTCAAATTTACAATTCAAGCTCATTTCGGTTATTTTTCCAATCAGCCTAATCAGCAAAAGAAGAGCTTTTGGCTTCAACTCTTGTTCAACTGTATTCAAAAATAATGATGAATTGTTATTTCACGTTTTCTTCTAGATTTTGCCCTATGGCAGTAATATTCTATTCTCTATCAACGTTTCTTTCTCTTATTGATGGTTGTAATCAAGAATATTAAAATTACTGCGGAAATGCTGAATAACTGAATAAATTAACCAAATTTTCTCTGAATGTCGCGATGAGATTCATTATTTTGAAAGTAAAATTTCAAATTTTGATTTTTTGTTTTGATGCTAGATTTGCAAAACCTAACTGAAGGAATATGTGAACGTCTTCTGACATAAACAGCTGTCATACCAAAGTTATAAACATCAATAGATCTCATGCTGATTTAAAAAAAACTACCGGCTAAAAAAATATATACAATAACCCTTTTCTTGAGAATATGTTCATGTTAGTTCCATATGTTGCAAGCTAGTGAAATAAAATCTTTTTTAAGAATATTTTCCAATTTGAATACATGACACACTGAGTTTTGATGGAAAAAGTAGTCCTAATAACTACTATAGTAGTTCGTTCACACTAAGGGATCATTTTAAGTTACCTTGTGAATGAAACATTTTTACTTGACCCTTTATATAGTTTAGTTTTCTCCACACTACGGAGTTGATTGCAATAAAAGAACGTACGTGAAACCCTTAGAGGAATGAAGCAGACGCATTTCTGAAACTTATAACAAAACGTCATTGAGATTGTAACAAAATGAAAAATGATTCTAAATGATACTACAAATAGTTGTTCCTTGATGTATACATCGTGTAAAATAAACGTGAAAGACATTGTTCTTGAAACACAAAAAATAAGTTTCGAAAAACAAGCAGGTCAAAGAATGTAATGTAGATTAGGGATTCCACTATATTATTTCCGATACAAAATTATTCTGCCAGAAAGAAGTTACGTGTAATATTGCCGGACTCTGCTGGACACGTATGGATAAAAAGATAATTGACGCATTTCTGTCTTCAAATCGCATGATCATGAAGGCATACGAAATACTATGCGTTTCTGCAGGAGAAGAAGATATAGATTTTCACGTCATGTATCAGTGCCCAGCCGTAGTCATAAATAATAGAGTGGTTTTGACCTCTCACTTTTTGATAACTTTAACTGAGTCTCTGAGGTTGGTTTCCTTTAGGGAACGCTTGATTTCCTGCTAGAATTGATCGACTTATTACAATGTGCCTACCTGCTACCATCGTCCTTTAAGGCGATTCATCATCTTATCCAATCTATCCGAAAACCCAGAAATTAGACATCGTCCTCAACAACTTTAAATGTCACGAATTTTGACAAAAATGCATCTGACTTAGGCAATTTTAAAAAGTATTTTTTCGGCGGCTCTCTCACATCAGTTTTTTGGCCAAAATTATGAGAGTAAATAAAATTACCATGAAAAGGTGTCTTAAAATCGGAGTCGACTTTAAACTGTAGGTAAAATTAACACATACTGTACATTATGTAGCAGTTGGCAACTAATTTAATTTTCCAAAAAAAAGAAGAAAAAAAGAGTTTAATGACGATTTTAAAGTATCGTATTGTACTAACAGAACACCCATTTTGATAAAACAATTTTTTTTATTTGCACGTGTTGCTGAATGCTATATCCAACCATTGCGATTTAGCAAAACAAACTAAATAAATGGCAACTATTTCAACAAGAATACCGTTATCAACTGTCAAAATTCCTGTTGTAAAACCTGAGTATAAAAATTTTTCTGCTATATTAAGCTTATATTTTTCTTTTTGCTTATTTACGCTAATTTTGTCACTAACCTGCAAATAAAATTAAATATTAATCCTACTAAAAATTACATCTTAGAATAAGCATTTTAGATACTTACTCATCAGTCTATATTTTTACATACATACATCATTGGTCATACCAACCCTTCAGTCAGAATTACTACATAGCTTCTCACACCACTTATGTTGTGTGTGTTAATTTTACACAGGAGAGGAGGGACATACAGTTTAGAGTCGATTCCAAACGACAGATTTTTTTGAGAAATTTTTCATGGCAATTTTTTTTTACTCTCAGAGTTTTTGAAAGAAATTTGCTGAATTCGTCGAAGAAATATTTTTTTATACTTCGTTTCCGTGGAGATGTCTAACCTGGGGTTTTTAACGAGGCCTAATGTTTAGTAAGCCAACACACTACCTACTGGACTTTTTAGCATGTCTTGTAATAAAATAAAGACACCTGCGCCCTAAAATCAGATATTTTTACGCAGTATTCGTCTTCCTCGTAGACCATATATGTTTGTAGCCGATTTGCAAGTGGAACGCACAGAGACTGTTCGTGTTACAGTCGCAGTATCGGCATGTGGAACACTTTCCCTGTGTTTCAAATTCAACATCTTAAAATTTTACTTCCTTTTTTATCGCACTTAACCTATTTTCCTAGTTCCAACGTAATGTACTGCATGAATAGGAGCAAATTCCTAAAAGAACCAACCAACCGTACAAAGTATACCTTCGACTTAAGAAGGATGCCTGCAATATACCTTTTTTAAACCATGGGTGTATGTGTATGTAGCTGTGTAAATAGGGATTTAATCGGATGTGATAATTTAACACACACTAACTCAGCAGTAGCTGTGTGAGTATAGAAATAAAAATTTTGTTTTATTGTTATTGCTTGTACTAGAGGTAGAATACCTCTTAATACAACAACAACTAAAGCACAACTATGCAAAAGGAGGTGAAACATTGTTAGTAGTATGTTAGCATGCTTCTGTTGTCGGCCTGCTATAAACCCTCAGATAAAACGCACAAACAATTTGTTAGTGCCATTCTGTTCCCCTTCCCCTTCTTACAAACATTCGCTGTACTATCACTCTCTATATAGTGCAACATACATAATTGGTCATTACAACACTTCAGTCAGGATTACGACCTAGTTTCTCACACCACTTATGTAGTGTGTGTTAATTTTATACATGAGTGGTGGGACCAACAGTTTAAAGTCGACTCCGAGATTTTTTGTTTTGATGTCTGGCCTGAGGCTCGAACCATGGCTTTACGCCTAATAAGCCAACACACTACCTACTAGACTATGGCGACTTCATATGGTACTGTCGTGTTAAAAAATAAAAAAACAATAAAAATAGTTGAAGCAATTTAAAATGGAATCAGGTGTTAAAAACCTAAACGAATGGCAATAGACAGTTAACAAATGATTTGTCATGCTATTTATACTTATAAAATGTGAGTGGCGAATATGAATGTGTTGGGTGTATTAATGAGTTTCAGTGTCTACGAAAAATCTTCTAAAAATGGAAATGTAAAACTGAAGGGAGCTCTTGTTATAATGGTATGCGAAATAATGTTTTTAATGGACATTATGTGTGAAACTTATAATTAGTAACAGTACAGTGGTCATTACAACTCTTCAGTCGGGATTAAGACCCAGTTTATGTTGTGTGTGTTAATTTTATATGTGAATGGCGATACCTAGAGTTTAAAGTCGATTTCGAACGACAGATTATTGCGCAAATATTCATGACAATTTTATTTTACTCTCACGAATTTGTGCCAGAAATGCCTAAATTATAACATAAATTTTTTATTTGTACGCAAGACCAATGATGCCATTATGTGTGGAATATAATGTTACGAAAATGGAAATGTTGTTTTGCTTTCACATCGTTTAAATTGTAAACAAAAGCTACAAAAACAAAAACAATGAATGTGTTTACATGATAAACAAGTAAACAAAAATATACCAACAATTTCCGGTATAAAAAAGGATAAACAAGTAAACAAAAATGTAACAACAAACACTGCAAGAATAAATGTAAACAAAAATACGCAGACAACTATAATGAAACAACGAAGTTGACATTTATAGAAATCTCGAGAAGGTGAAGCCACGAACATTCTACTTCAAGATCACTCATCAGACTGTTTACGTTGACGTATAAAAGGGAAGACAAAGCAGGCAACGGAGTCAAGAAAAATTCAACCAGTCTTGCGTGAAGACGCGCATTGTTTGAAGAGAATAATCGTGGTTTGAAGATCTCCGTTATAAAGATCTGTCAAGCAATTGTTATTGTTTACGCAAAAGTGTAAAGAAGAATAACAAAGAAAACAATTGTTGATGTTTATGTTTAAGTTGTGAACAGTGGCACAATTCTGTGTGCAATAAAGAATTTAATTAAAACTAAACACAAATTTATATTTATTTAAACATTTTTAAAGGGTAAAAACGTAACAATAACATCACGACTGCCACAGCTGTTTCGAGAGCAGCGCTTCCGTAAGGCCTAATTTTTCATATTTCTCCCCGTAAATGAGACTGACTGCAACCGATGGCATGTGTTATATTGGCCTGTTGTCCTCTGCCACATAAGAAAGTCTCAGAAAAAATGTTTAACAAAGTCCAATCACATGATCTCATTGGCCAGTTCCCATCACCTAATCTAATCCCTCATGCAGAATAAGTAATGCGTGGCATTGTTGAAACCATATGTGATTTGGGTCCAGATCATAGAATTCAGGCCAAGAGAACCGATCTGGGTTTGCACCCAAAGTCCCGTATTAAACCATGATGTTTTCCGTTAATGATTCTGAAAACAAAACGATTTTTCATCGCCAGCAACAATACGAAACAATACTGATACTCTCCGTGTCTTTGTATCAACATTTCTTAAATGGTTATTTAGTTTTGCGTCTGTTTGTCATTCAATTCATTTGGCTTTTAACCCTTATCCTGTATTAATGGGTCAAAATTGCCCAAACAGTTTTTATTGCTCATTTATTCTTTAAATACTCACGGGATTTTTTTGAAACTTTTGTACAATTATTTTTTTAGTGAATACTATTAAAATTTAAAATATAATTTTTGTAGATCGTTCCATAAAGCGTATGTAAAAAAACTTAGGCAATTGGTACTTTTGGGTCAAAATTGCACAATGTAAAAAAATCAATTTACGCATATGATACGAGCTTCGTAACAATTTCGTGGGCCATGACAACTTCATACCTAGCAACAAAAAAATATGCGATAATAACGCACAAGTGTTTTTTGTTGTTTTTGGTTTTTATAACGGTATTACAAACTGCAACAAAACGAAAAAAAGAGAATAAGTAGTGTAAATATTTCATTCGTTTTTGTTTTGAATTGAATACAAGTGACAAAATCTTCACATATTTTGGGACAATGAAACCAGAAGAGATTCAGGCGATGAAAGCCCCAAGACACATCAAGTGAAGATGAAAACGACCTCGTTTCTGAAACTGCATCTGACTATGACCCTAACTCCTCGTCAGGCGCTATCATGGACATTTCCGAAATTCTCGATCAAACTACGGATGAAATTTTAATGTAGTAATGTTTAATGTACAAGACATAATAAATTTAACTCTTGGCCCAACGCATTATTCTATTTCAAGAGCTGATGATTTCTTCTGTTATTTATGCCCAGTGGTAATATGAAATTAGTTGTTGATATGACTAATTTACGAGGCGCCTATAAGTGGTAATGTATTTATAAAAATAAAAGCTATGCAATCGATTAATTTAGGTCAATCTGTATTTGGAGAGATTTGGATTTGCTGTAGACGACATAACAATTGAAGCATATTTCGGGCTACTTTTATTGGCGCGTGTATTTAGATCTCATGGTGAAGTTTTAGAATTTCTATGGGACGATCGCAAAGGTCTTTTTTGCCAGAAAAAATTTTACAACTAAAAGGCAAACCTAAAAGCTGTGCTCACTTCCTCTTTGACAATGGGAACAAAACAAAAATGGGATATGTACCTAAAAAAAAATTGCTTACATCACGTCGAAAAAATAAGAGCAAGCTCCAAAAAGTCAGAAATAATTCATTTCTATAATGAAACGAAATCAGGGGTCGATACATTAGATCAACTTATAAGAACTTACACATGTGAAAGGAGAACTAATCGATTG
The DNA here is from genome assembly GCA_932273835.1 of Sarcophaga variegata. Classification (NCBI taxonomy): domain Eukaryota; kingdom Metazoa; phylum Arthropoda; class Insecta; order Diptera; family Sarcophagidae; genus Sarcophaga; species Sarcophaga variegata. Next base: position 29,571,851 of record OW026358.1, on the reverse strand, counting down.
CCTCAAGCACTGTTTTACAATATGTTGGATAAATCCGCCTATAATGCTTATGTAGTTATTCTAAAAATTAATCCACACTGGAACGAAAATAAGAAATATAAACGCCGCATATTCTTGGAACACTTAGGCATGGAGCTTATAAGCGGAGAAATATCTCGTAGACCGAACATGCCACAAAGTAGGCCTGCAGTCGTAAAAGTCTTTCAAAAGGATTCTGCTGAAGTTCCGTAAGCAAAAAATTTAAAAAGGGGACGTTGCAACTTTTGTCCAAATCGTTCTAACAGCACCAAATATGAAAATAAATGCTCGGAATGTCAAAAATTTATTTGCAAAAAGCATTCTGAGACCAAAATTGTTTGTAATGAATGTAAAAAAAATAAAAAAAATTAATAAATATTTTAAAATTTTTGTATTGGGCAAATTTGACCCACTAATATCATATGCGTTTTATTTTTGAAGTACAGAATAAGGGTTAAACGGCCAGAAATTGTTTGGGTTGTAACATTCATCATATCAGCTATTTGTTTCTGACTCAAAGTGTCATCTTCGTTCAATTTTGCTTGCAATTCCGCATCTTCCAACATTTTGTTAGTCTTCTACGTTCCTCATTTCTCACATCAAGAGCGTTATCTCTGAACCGTCAAAGACATCTTCAGTATGTTGCTTTTAATAGAGTATGATAACTATATGCCTCGACAAGCATTTGATACGATCCTACAGAGTCACAGTAAATGTATCTTGATGCTCACTTCATACCAGTGCACCTAGTATATTTAAATAGTAATTGATATGTAAAAATATTTTTTTATAATGATTGGGAAATAAATTAAAAAGTTCTCATCCATGTGGTTACTTTTGTTCGGTACAATACTGTTTGAACAATGTATGAAATCTTTGGAAAAAAAATCGTTGAACGGAGTGTGTTCTCTTCTTTTTAACCTTTTTTATGCGAGTATGAGAACATACTCACATTGTTCATATCATGAGTATTTTTGCAACTTTTATGAGTAATGTTAACTTGTAATTTGTAATAAATGTTGTAAATTGCTTTTGTTATTGTTCTTATGCATTGTTTTTATTATTAAAACTTTGCATTGCACTTCAACACCATCAACAACTGTAAAGTACATTCTTAGTCTTGATGAATGATGAACGCTGACAACAAAACTTTGAAAATACCTCTTGCAAGGAAAGTGATAAATGAGAACCTATGATAGAAATTAGTTTTTATCAAGTATTGTTTTACATGCAATTTAAACGGAACACCTACGATTTATTGAAATTAAATTTAATGCGAGATTGTAAAAACATTTCTGAATGAATATCAATAAATTTGAAAAAATTTTATTTTGTATCTTGCATTTTGAAAAAATTTGTGTTCTTTAGTTGGCTGAGGTATATTCCTATAACCAGGTCAGCGTATTTCAGGCGAAGATATTTGCTATTGAATGGTTGAAATCAGGAACCAACCTCTTTCAAACTTGATCATATAGGTGAACAGTCAACCAGCAATCAAAGCGCTGGTATGCCATCTCGACAAATTATATACGTTGACACAAATCCTACATCTACAGGAATCCAGGCAACTTTTGCGTAGAAGGAAACCAAAAGGCGGACGAACTGGCATGAAATGGATCGACGATATCTGAGGAAGAGACAGCAGGTGGATGCTTCTCTCCAAAAATACTTCTTTCAAGTTGGAAAAATCAGTATGGAATTCAACAAACCGTAGGTGGTTCAATAGACCTGTTTGCCGAATTTTAAAACTGTTGTGTCTATCAGTGGACAGCGGGAGAACCAGGGAACTACTTAAGTCCGACAAGAGTACAGTTCGCATTCTAATAAGAAGGGGTCTCGTCGCTATTGGCAGTTTCGCTGACAAGCTGCACCGTATTTTAGGTGAGTTCTTCAGGAAAGACGTCATCGGTCTTTGGGCGATAGAATGTTTGAAGATCTGAGCTGGGTGGCAAATGTGCCACTAAGAGAACTGACCAGTTTCGTCCGAAGTTCGGTGTAGTTCAAACCTATTACTAACGGATCATGACAACGGGTTTATCTTACATTGAGTAACACACTGGCCATATGGGTCAGCGAGTGTATCTGTGTGGGTGTGTAACTACACCGAAATGGAATGTAAGAAAATCTAGTAATTTATTGCTGTCATAGCAATTTATTCATTTCTTTTCTATATTCGATAGTAATATAATATAATGTTACATCATTAAAAATTTCAGTTGTACAAAATTGCAGCCCATTTGATTCGTAATCCCTATGATAGCAGATAGCAGCACGTTATGCAAGTATCACTTTAAGATAATATTGGATTCTAAAGAAAGTCAGCTCCAAAGACCTATCTATCTAATAGAGATTATTGCTTCAACCTCACTAATTATTGATAACAAAGCTCAGAACTCCAGGTCAGATATCTCCAGCAAAACGAAATATGAAAAAATATTTGTTCGTCAACTGCCTCTCACCAGATTTCTGACAAAATCCTGAAAGCAAATAAAATTGTTATGAAAAGTCGTTCGGAATCGACTTAAAACCGTAGGTCCCGCTACTCATGTATGTAGATGTGTAATAGAGCTCAGAATCAAATGTTTGATGCCCTTTAATAAACAATTCCCTTTCTATTCCTTCAGATACACCGCATTGCCTTTTTAGATGGCAATCCACCTTGTTTCATCTATGATCACATTACTATCGCACTCCAGGAATTATTTGATTTCATTCAGCTTTTGCTTTAAATCGCAATTGGGAACGTATCAGTCAAACATCGAGTTGTTTTGAGTTTAAAATGGTATTCCAAACATTCCTTGTAAATAGTTCATGATTTCGTCAAGCTTTTTAATGACAATTTTTAATATTAAAAATTATTTGATTAAAAACGATCAAATCACTTCGCTGTTCTTACAGCAACGGCTCCATAAACTTTACAAACTTTTACAACAGACTGCATTCTTAATTTTTCTTTAATAGAAAACAACAATATGCCAGTATTATTACGAATTTTCACACATTTTTGATAGGCGATTACTGTTTACAAAATAATCTGATTTTTTAATATCTTCTAACAAAGTGGAAACATTGCTTTCAAGCAAGTTCAGGCAATGATTCTTTTAAATTAATATTCCTAAGATCACAATATTTTCAAAACAAACCTAAAAGTATGCTTTACATTTTTGAATTTAACTTTACTTATTCACTGTGTTAGCCAGTGCGTATGAGTGGTATTTAGTTTATGTTTTGTATGAATAATAACACATACGTCCGGACGGCGAAATGTAACATCTGCCGAAAACATAGTAGTCGTTGCCTGAGTGTGCAGGAGAATCCAAGACAGTTGATTTTGCATCCACCGTTTACAGACCAAAATTTGACAAATTTAGCACCGCGACTTAAGCAAGCATCCTTACAAATTTTAACTGACCCAGGAACTGAAGCATTCGGCCGGTTTCTGGATAAATGGGTACTTGAAGAAACCAAATTGGCAAATCTGGGGCGGTAATAACCCACATGACGTTCAACTGCTTCCAGTGGCATCCCCAAAAGGTTCCTGTTTTGAAAGAATTTTAGGCTGGCGGCGTCATTGGTCCACGACGTTGGCCAGTCCATCAATATCAATGGCGAGCACTATAGATCAGCGATTGCCAACTGCTTATGACCTGAATTGTATGGAGATTATGTTAGCTGGCCTCCAATATCCATCCGACTCTCTTAGAATTTTTCTTAAGTCGCAGGTGTATGCAAATAAACGACAAAACACAACGGTCATTAAGGCCAATATAACACATGCCATCGGTCAAATTCAGCCTGATTAATGTGCCAGAGTCATGGAAAGACATTTCGAACGCGCTTTAGCCAGAGAAACTTTGGCGGATAATTGAACGATTTTATATTCCACAAATAATAGCATCAATAGGTATTTCAAATGAATAAAAAAGTTCTATGAGTGAGATAGATATGTATATATGTTGTTTGTTTTATTTAAATCCAAAGCCAGGAAGCGCTTAAGAAAGATCCATAAAAAAACGTATATTAGAACCATCATACGTAATGGAATTTCCATTCACAAGAACTTTCTTTCATTCTTACATTTTTATAGTTCATCCACAGAAAAATAATGAATCAGTTTCGTTCACGTTTTTAATTGCGGTGCAAAGCCAGGTAACGAATTTATTTGGAATATAAGATGAAATAAGCCGTAATGAAATCTAACGATACCATTTCGTATCAAATATTATGTTTTGGTTGTTTGGAAGTCACGTGGCAACCACTCAAGTACGTTACAAACAAAAAGAATATTCTTTTATAACACACAGTAACTTATAAATCGCTTCTTTTCAAAATATTCCGGCAAAAACTTGCACAGATATTCTTCCAAGAATTAAACGCTAACAATTACTTGACAATATTTTGTGGTCTAAATGAAAGACAAACATTTGCACATGTATATGTTACTTAAATGAGTTAATTCAACTTTCTTTGAATAAGTTAAAGAATATATTATATTTTTGGCAATCCTATAAAGGCAAAACTAATTGTATATTTTACCTGTGACTCAAATATTTTTTCGTCAATTGAATTTGATTGCTAGACCAATATATCGGGGAAAATGTGGAAAGCGAAATGTCTTTTCTGTCCAAAAAGAGGCAAACAAAAGGTCATTAATGAAATCAAAAAGCTCTGAAGTCGGCATGCAATTCAAAATTTTTATCAAAATTTAATCGTCCGTTTGAAATATTTATAACTGGAGGCATTAAATTGTTGCATCTTATTTCTTTATTTTTTTTTTGATTTTTAATTGGTTTTAATTATTTTGTTACACAAGTTAATGCAATTATAATATATTTTCCATTTTTTAACATTTATTACTTGATTTGATCATCACTGTAGTATATAAATAATTCGTCATTACAACTCTTCACTCAGGATTACGACCTAGCTTCTCAAACCAATTTTGTTGTGTGTGTTAATTTTATATGTGTGAGTGGCGGGACCTACAGTTTAAAGTCGACTCCGAACGAGTGAGAAGCTCTTCATGGCAATTTTATTTACTCTCAGAGTTTTTGCCAGAAATCTTCTAAGAGCAAATCGCCGAGAAATATTTTTTCTTATTTTCATTTTGATGTCTGACCTGGGGTTTGATTCCTGTCTTTACGTCTAATAAGCCAACACACTACCTACTAGACTACGACGACTTCTCTTAACTATACTATATAATAAACATCAGTGGAACTGAAATAAAGTTTTGCAAACAAATACTAATAATGTCTGTGAAAAAGGGTGAACTTTGTATTTGAGTTGCTGTACCCTTCGTGCTGAGGCAGATATTGAAAAATCAATGGAGTAGATTATATGAGCAAAACGGTAAATTTTGATTTAAAAAGGCAGAACAAATGCTACTCTAATTTTGAATAATAATTTCACCCTTCAACTAAACTTATTGTAAATGAGGTATAATGCTTTTTAAATGTGATTTTTTAGGGTTTTTATGAATTGTATAAAATTACTTCATTTCATTCAAAGGAATGTATTCGAATTTGTTTGATTTGATTTTGTTAATATCATGATTTTATTAATATCTTTAATATCATGCTCCTCTTCTAAATTATTTTTCACATAGTTTTGGTCTCTTTTGTCTATTTTAAACGCTAACGGCTAATAAAGAAAATTAATATTTTGAAGTTACGCTCAGAAGGAACAGATTTTTAGCTCCACTTTTAACTTTTATCCAATGATTGCTGAAAGTGAAAACTTCAGTTGAGATTGTAAGCAATCATACATACAATTGGTCACTACTTCTCACACCACTTATGTTGTGAGTGTTAATTTTATAGATGCGTGGCGAGATCTGCAGTTTAATGTCGGCTCCGAACGACTTTTTGAGTAAATTTTTTTCATGGCAATGTTATTTACTTTAACAATTCTTGCCAGAAATCTGCTGAGAAGCAGTCGCCAAAGAAATGTTTTTTCATATTACATTTTGTTGGAGATGTCTGACCTGGGGTCTGAATTGTATCCTCAGGTCTAATAAGCCTACTATACTACGACGATCATAAGCAATCATTAGCTGTAAATGTGCTTTGGGGGAGAATATTGATATTTGCTGACCTTTCAAAAATGATACATAGTTGTTATGATAGCACGACAACTTCGGTGCCAGAATAGAAAGCAATCGAATATTTGTCAGTTTGTAATAATCCCAACCAATAACAGAAATCAAAATGATCTTGCATCTCTGGCAAAATAATTTCGTAAAATACGTAATTCATATTCATGCCAAGGTATGTCCTAATGGTAGGTACTGATTTCAGGAACCAACATAAAGAAGAGTCCTATAGTCCACTATTTGAGGTTGCCCAAACTACTCAAGATGTCACTGTATGCAAAATTTATAAAAATAAAAAACCATTATTGATAGTACGCGGTTATTTTTATGTGCTATGAACCAACCTGCCTGCTTTGATTTCCATTCTTGTTTCCTGACTACGTTTCACATCTATTTTATTTAATTTTGTGTTAACAGTTTCGTCTAATATACACAACGTCCCAATTTCGTCTGCCTCACATTATAAAAAAGCATTTTATTTATTTTAAAGTCGTGTAGCTTTCTCTGAAACGTCCTCTGCAGTGTCCTCCTACTTTATAGACTCTGCTAACTTTTTCATTATAATTCCATTTTTTTCTTGGGCATTATATTTAAAAAATTTAATATACAGTCATTAATTTCAGAAAATTCGACCTGATCTAACTGTGTGTCCATGTGAAGTTTATTGTTAATATCTGGTTTAATAATAATTTTCTCTCAACTAAAGAAAACGAATAAATAAAAAATGCTTTAAAATTTATGAATCCATTAATAAATAAGTTCTCATATCAATTTTTTATTTGTTAACAGACTGTGGCATTTGTGAATATAAAAATAAACTGTAAAGTGGTAAAAATAATAAAAAATGTTCTAATACTTTAGTTGCTGAAAATAAAATGGCTTTACTGAAACATACTATATTTTAAATACAAAAACAAGCATAGGGATCCTTTGTTTAGATGTACATTTAGAAATATATCTATGTATGTATCTATATACAAATATGTATGTATGTCTGTATGTATGTATGTATGTATAAAACTGCTTATAAAAAAATATACAAAACTTAGTTTAAGGTAAAAGCATTTATATTTTATACCATACCTGTTAAGTGATGATTACTAATCGTAATCGAAATTTAACAGGTATGTTTTATACATACATATTCCTTAAAGCTTTTACTGCAGTAATATATGCTAAAGAGAAAATGCTTATTCCATAACATATAGGAATTCATATCACTTTTCTTTTGCAATAAAAATATAACCATAATATATCGTATAATATACGGAATTGTTTGGAAATTGTTCGGTCTATTCACGGCAAAGAAGAGAATGAAATATTTGGAAAAGGGCCACTAGAGTGTGCGTCTCTGTCCTTCATTTGAAAACAACAAGAAGTGATAGCTTCCACGATTTTCGTTAACAGTTTACTATAATATTTATGTACACGTTTCTTTAATAGTGTCATTCGAATAACAATCAAATATAAGATCAAGTGAGAATGTGTTCTTTTTTTTTGTAGCCATTATGGCTTTTGACCATCGAGATGTCTCAAATGATTAGGTGACTCAAGAATATCGAATCATCACAGAACCATGCCTGCCTGCATATTGTAACAACCTCAATACGACTGCGGTGACCTAATTAGCCGCAAAACTTAAAAATATTTTCTTAAAAAAGCAACCCAAACAAAACTACGAAGAATGTTCTCGCCTGTAGTAAACATAACATGAAACATTTGATTTCTAATACAATTTAAGATCCAATTATTTCACCTCTTGTGCATTTAAATTAAATAAACGCTTCGAAAAAAAATTTAAGAATTTGTGAGTAAATATAAGTGGAAGTAATATAACAATATAGGTGTCTAGTGGGTAGTGCATTAATCACCGAATGTCGGGATTGTGTGTTCAATTCCCTACAGATAACCTTTCATAAATTTACAGAACCATTCAAACCAGAAATCGCATGATCTTGATATCTAGTTCAATGCTATTAATTGTGTTGAAATTATACGGACAAATATTATTGCTCATAGCAAGCCTGTATCTATACACTTTGCTTTTAGCATCAATTGTTCTTTGATATAATTGTGAAAAGCATAATAGGTGTACATATTAACCCTTTCATGCCTGATGTTGCCTATAGGCAACATTGTACATTTTTGTTCATAAATTCCGTAATTTTTAATTTTTTTAAATGATTTTTTTTTTGCAAACAAGTTTGGTTAAAAACGTGTAAAACCAGAATACGTATGACTCTGAATTTAATATTACTTCATATTTAGGCCATGACTAACAAACACATGTCCTTCAAAAAATTTTAGTTCTGGCCCAAAAAATTCGGGCCTGAAAGGGTTAATAATTATAATAAACCCTCTCTCTTCTAATTTTACTTACAGAAGCATTTCATTTTCATATTTTAATAAATTGGCTCATGCAGATTATCGCCAATGCCCGTTTGCTTTCTGTTCCCAGAGTTGTTGAATCTTGTACGGATATATGCTAATGACACAACACATAATTTGCAAAGTTGTGAACTTCGAAAAGCCGATTTCTTAATGGCGAGTTAGAATTAATTGCCTCAGTTTCTTCCGCTTACTCTCACGAGGACTGGCGATGTTTTCGGGATATCATACGTTTCGTCGACGTATATATGTTGATCAAAACATCGGATTGGAATTTATTCACCACATGGCAAATTGTCGTCTCGGTAAATGACAAGACAATTTGATGACTTTCTTGCGTTGTTGAATACTACATCCGTTCATGGCGATTTGGCAAAACAGACCGAATAAATGGCAACTAATTCGACAGATGTAGCTTCAACAAAATGGCAGTTAATAACTGTAAAAGACTCTGTTGGGAGGACCGATATGTATTTACAAAGTTTGTAATAAAAATATAAATTATTTTGTTTTTTTCTTCTTTTGTAGTTTATGAATTGATTCAAATCACACAAACACACTCAAGTACAAAGTAGGCGGACGGTGTTGCCTGGGGATTTTTACAAGCGAAATTTTGAGACTATCGCTTGTAAACGAGTGGAAGTTCCCATGTATCCGAGTTAGACAAAGGAGACGGCGGGAGCACTAGCTTCAGTCGCGAGGGGGGTTCGTGTCTCCTTATGTCTAACTAAGAATTACATAAAAATTTTATTATAGACTTCCTGTTAGATATGGAACTGCTTAACCAGATAGTCATACATTGGAAAAATCCGCCATATGGTTATCCTTAGGAGTGACAGAACGAAAAGGAAAAACAAAGCTATGAAAATGATGAATTAGGGTCAGCTGAGAGATTCCTAGATCTCATCAGGAATCGTCGTCTCTTTACCCACCGAGGCATGTATCCTGCTGGCGATTAAATGATTTGCAGGGTCCCGTAAAAATTAATTAACCGAAACTAACCCGTGAAAGAAAAAAAATTAGTTGCTAATTATGCATAATTGCTACGATTAAATTTTTATTAATTCTGACTTCATCCCATAGGAATTGAATAAGTATGTTGACTTACTAGCTACACTTCAGTGATAAGAATAGTAACGATTATAGACTAACATAATGATATATATATATATATATATATATAAATGAATGTAAAGAATGATAGAAAAAAGGAAAAAAAAAACTTACAAGTTTTATAGTATGAACTATTAGGAACTAGTTTTAAATAATATATATTATTCAGCATAAAAAACCAGTTATGACTGATGAATATAAAAAAATGGTGATTTTGACAAAGGTTTTCTCTCCCATAAGGGAAGAGGAAAAAAGAGAAATAAAAAATTTTAACTTATTTAATATAAAATAATCAAGATAATTCAAGAATTAAAAAAAATTACTTAAGCATTTCAGTTTCTATAACGAAAGTACGATGTTTCCCGATTACGTTTTCCCTGTTCCTTTTCATTTTTCTCTTTTATATTTACTTTCCTCGTTCCGTTCCTGTTTTTTTATTTTTTTTTATTTATTTTTTTTTTTTTTTGACAATAGCCTCTTCTAAAAGAAACAATAGACAATACCAGGTCAATCAAAGCTCATAGCAAAAAGAAAGATTTAGCTTCGTTGCCGGAAATGCCAAGGAAAAACTTTTGACATGTCAAATAACCACTGAACACACTTCAATCGTTTAGATTACTCAATTTCCAAATTTGCGAGCTTTTGCAATAAGGCATATGTAACGATCATCATATGCAAAATAAACAAAGCAAATACCGAAAGCTCTAATTTAAAATAGCCCCTCACACAAGAGAAAAATAAATTAATTAATAATTCTGACAAACGACTATTACAAGTTGGATAAACAGATTATAGCTAACCTTACAATGAATTCGCCGTTGTGTACTAGATAGTGTGTTGGCTTATTAGACGCGAGATCGTGGTTCAACCCCCGGCTCAGACACTTCGTGCAAAACGAAATATGAAAAAAATATATCTTTCTGCGTCTTATTTCTTTTTTCCGTAGATATTTTTACAGTTTATTTCTTGCTTTTCAATATGTTGGTATTTTCTATTAGGAATACAAAATCTCTTTGCAAATACGTCAGACCATTGAAAGATTTTAAGTTGTTTTTCAGTTTTTCATATGTTCCTCATTGCTTTGAGTTAATATTTGTTAGGGTTTTACAGGAATAATGATATTCTCATTAAAGTATTAAAAATATTTTTAACCCTAATCTTTCTGACATAAAAATACAGCGGGTGGACCATTTATCGGTTATTTCGAATCTGACCTGAATGAATTTACGCTTGAGCAACGTTGAGATTTATTGGAAATTTATTTCCAAAACAAAGATAATTGGAACAACAGTGATCGGTACACGCAAGTTTATTGCAAAAGTTCGTGAAACTGGTTTCATTGTTGATGCGTCAAGAGGTGAGCGTGCTCGTACAGTGCGTACACTCAAAAACATCGAAACTGTGGTTGAGAGCCATCAACATCAACTTGTCATCGTTCTGAAGAATTGAACATTTCACGCAACAGTTTACGTTGAATTTTGCAAAAAGATCGCGGTATGACGCCTTACAAACACAAGAGGTTCATGCCTTGAAGCCTCATGACCATCCGCTGCGATTTCGATTTTCGCATCCGCCAGATGTGCCAACGAGAAACTGCACCATGATATAGATTTTGCCAAAAAAAATCATTTTTTCGGATGAAGCTCATTTTCATTTTGGTACGTATGTTAATACGCGAAATTTCCGTATTTGGAACTCAGAAACCCACACGTGGTCATACAATGCACGCTTGTGTAGCGGAGTCATCATTAGCTCATGTTTCTTTAAAAATGAGGACGGTCATTGGAGACATCTATTGCGCCATTTTTATTTGGTAGCCGCTCCTCATGGTATTGATGTGGTACACATCTAAACATGGCAGAATCCATTTATTGCGTCAAACTTTTGATGGTCGTTTAATTAGCTGAAATGGTGATGTCAATTGGCTGCCAAGAAGTTGCGATTTGACGCGGTGGGACTATTTTCTGTGGGGCGCCGTTAAAGAAAAGTATTGTGCCGACAAACCAGAGACAATTAAGCATTTGATGCCATTGTCAAAATACAAACCTATACCATGGAAAAAGTGCACGAAAATTGCTCCGATCGATTGAGGTACTGTGAGGCCATCCGAGTCAGGATATGAATGAAATAATATTCCATTTCTAACCGGAACAATTGTACTTCACAACAAATGAATTAATGCTTTTAAATGCCTTTTTAAATTTTAACTTTTAAATCACCCACCCTTTGCAAGATAGATTAGCAAATTTTAAAATCTGATAGTTTACCAAAAAAAAAAAAAACAGAACAGAATTTTTTATAACAATTGAATACAATTAAATGTTAGTAACGTTATCTATGCTTGAAAACATTGCCATTGAGTCCCTTGCAAAAGTAAATTGAAAATGACCTTAAACTCTTCCTAAATTCTAAAATAATTGTCTATAACATTTTTTATTTTATTTTCATTGCCAATTTAAATTATTGATTTTATTTTGGAAATTAAATTTACATGATTTGTCTTCATTCATGTTTAGAAAAACACACTCAAAAACCAATTACAAATGTTGATTTTCTATTTAAATTTACCGTGAAAACAAAATTTTTTGTTTTGAAACAAGGTCAGTACGTTTGTGGCATGAAATATTTGAAATGTTCACATGTCCAGAGAAAGAAATAAACATACATGGAGGTCATGAGTGGTGGTTGCTAATGAATTAATTTCAATAGACTTTTCCACACTATAAAGAGATCAAAGTATCAATTTTAAACACTGAATGCCTAAAAATTTGATTGCGGAGTAAATTATTTAGAATCCATGAACAAATGCGTTGGTTGTTTCCAAGCTAAAGTTTTCATTCTCAATAAGCTTGTATAGGAAGTACAGGGGCCGTGTCATAGTTATACAAAGTTATATCGAAGCCGCCATCAGAACACTCAGTTCTTATAAGATTGACACGAGCTTAGAATAAAATTCTAAATCCGTAACACAAGGCATGCTTAAGTCATATAGGAATTTGCTCGATTATGCTGGCAGATCAGATCACGAGGTAGGTAGGTAGGTTGTAGTGATAGCTTTGATACCAAAAGCTCACTTGAGGACGCATAGCTGCCCGTTGTGACGTCACAGGTGGACGCAGCCTCAGTACTGACCAAGTTTCTGCAAACCAGGGAAGAAGAAGAAGTTGGTCAGTGCAAGGGCTGCACCAGATCGCAAGGAGGATGAAATCTTTCTGTGGAGTATTGAGAGGGATTTGGAAAAGTATATTCGGCGAAAGGAAAGGTAAATAGAAGCGATAACTCTTCTCAAATCAAACGGACTTGGGACAAATTAATCTTTTTTGGATAATTTTAGAATCGATTTGGTCGAGAAGTAGCCTGAAGATGGTAAATGAAATTTTACCGGTCTATGTAAACACAAGGTAAACAGAGGCGACACGAAATTCGACACATTGCCAATTTAATGTGAAAGGGACAGCAAATATTACCAAAAAGTAGTTCTGTCCCTCCCAAATTGTTTGTCTGCTTTGTTTATTTACGTTTTTTTTTTGGTTTTTGGGAGGGTTTTTTGAATTGGCGGAAGTTGATAAAAAATGGTATTGTTGTGTGAAACTATTAATAATTAATAAGAAGAACTAATAATAATAATAATTTTTAACTTTTTCATTTAAGAAATTAAAAAATATTGGCAACTTTCATCTTATTTTGATATTGTAATATTTAGCTTCTTGAATAACTTTTGCACAAAAAACTATATTCATTGCGACCGAAAATCACCCACATTTCGATTTATAACATGGTGCGACAGTCTAAATACGCCCAGCTAATGACATAGTGTAGGATGTGAGTTTTATTGAGTAGAGCACAAAAATTTTTTTTGGAATATCAAAGGAACTTACAGTTCAAAAATTTTACAAATTTTTGTTGGATCTTCATTGTCTACGACAAAATGTGTCAATTTCACGTTTGGAAACTACCGAAGTCGGCTAATATTTGTGTATTTTAAAAATATTTTTCTTTGGCTTTGCGCAAACATTGGCCAACTTCTGGTGGTCGCTAAAGCGTGAAAATGGCTCATTTTCCAATAAACAATCAAGATCCTTCAAAAATTCTGTACATTTTTTAACTGAAAGTTCATTTGAAAAATAAATATATATAATGTATATCGACTGTTATATACTTTAAATAATAACTGTCAATCTCTAACGAACTGTCAATCTCTTCACAAGAGAGTGCACTTTAAGAATTTCCCCACTTTTTTTATATTTTTAAATAAAAGTTTGATACTAGAATGGACAAATTTGAAAAAATGTGAACAAATTTCCCCTTTGCCAATTTTACCTCATCAAAACTCATAGAATATTAATTTGAATAATATATATATGTGTACCGTTTTAAAGGCCCATCCCTCCCCTTTATAAGAAAGTTTAGATTTGAGACACTGGTTCAGAAATGTTTGTGTAATCAATAAAGTCCAAAAGAAAACAGCTGTCAAATAAAAGAAGTTTGGAGGGTTCAATAAATATGAAAAAACAATTTTGAGTTCTTTTTATTTTTTATTTTATTTTATTTTATTATTTATTTTCTTTTTAATTTTGTCGCACAGTGTAATTAAATATTTAGGAATTTTTAAAACCAAAATTTCCTCTTTTTTTAACACAAAATAAATGTTTCTTGCTTTTTCTATTTTATCACCAATTTTCGTTTTGCATATCTGTTGCTTGTAACACATTTGTTTTGCAAAACATTGACACATTTTTTCTCCCTCTCTGCAGCCTTAACCTGCTGTTTGCAGCGTTTTTAAAAAGTCATAATTGTTGTGAGGTAACAAATTTATATATTTACAACCTGTGAGGCATTAATGCAGCTAATAACGAAACACAAGGGACTTTATTAAATTGAGTAATAAATAAAGCTTATTCAAACAGCATCATGGAGTTTGCCAATCCAACAGGTTTGTGGGAGACAGCTCCTATTGGTTGAGTGTATACGAAATATAAGTTGAAGAAAGCACAATAAATCGTTTGGCTGCTGTTGTCACTATCTCTATGCAATAATAAGTACATCTTGTTTTTGGATTCAATTTTTGCTACACATATTCAGTTGATGCACAGATAGTATCGATGCGTGATAAATCGATATAACATCGATGCTTATTGCATCTTGAATGAATATATTTTTGTAATATCCATTACTGTCCATTACTAGCATTATCAGCTAAAACGCGAATTAAATAATGGTCATTTGATTTTAACTCTTTTTAGTATTATTACTAAAATGGTCATTACAACTCTTCAGTTAGGACTACAATCTAGCTCCACACTTCTTATGTTGTGTGTGTTAACTTGATACATGAGTGGCGCGATCAACAGTTTAAAGTCTGCTAAGAACGACAGATTTTTGAGAAACTTTCTATATACATTTTGTTTACTCTCAGTGTTTTTGCCAAAAATCTGTTGAGAGGAAGTCACCGAAGATTTATTTTTTCAGTTTTATTTTGTTGTAGATATCTGACCTGGGATTTGAACTGTGGCCTTACGACTATTAATCAAATTTCAATTTATATTAATCCAATTTTTATTATTTGAAGCAAAATTTTACAGTGGTTCTTTGGTTTTCCATTTGTCTGTCTTACCCATTTTTCAGACCTCAGAAATTGTTAGTTGCGCCATTTGTGTCTAACTCAAGTGTCAGTTTAAACCTTGGCCTCACGTCTATTAAGCCAACACATTGCCTACTAGACTACGGAAACTTTAAACCCAGATCCCTAAAAAAAATTAAACATTTTTACCAAAGTCAAAAAACAATAGCCAATAATTTTAGAACCACTCTCTCGCTCTCATGCAGCTAAAATAAATCGATATACGCTAAATAAATAACTTTGACCGGCTAGATCGGCATACTTCCTCTATGAGCGTCATTATATTGAGAAATATTTACAAAAAATTTAATTATTTGATTACACTATAAATAAATAGTAAATAAACAGATGAAAAATAGAACTACACGTATCGTACACGCCTAATTTGAAATATTCAATAACAACAAGTATTCTATTCACAAAAACTCCTTAAATTCAAATATCAACAACTACATGTGTAGGTTTCCACAGACAAATATGAAATTTTTTTCTGGAATTAAAATAAATTTAATTGCCAAACTTTTACTCTAAACGAACTTTATATCACGCATTCAACAAAATTTTAATGGGCTTTTAAATACGAAGAATATAGTTGCTGGGCAATAAAGAAACTCTAATGATTCTGCAACACCCGCTGATATTATTCACTTTATTTTACTTATTCCATGTTTTATAAGCATGTGTTTCCTTGATATCATAAATCTTTATTTAATGTTAACTGGAATCTTTTAAACATAAAACAATAAAGCAATAAAAAATTACAGCAACAAATTAATTTTACATTTTATTACAAGTATGAAAATTATTGTTTTTCGAGACTTTTAGAAACTCTACTGGAGTCTAAGACTTCAAAGTAATTAATTTCAAACTTCTTCTTTAACAAAAAAAACAGATAACATTTAAGGCCATCTTAGTAACTGTCAGATTAACCCATTACTGTGCAGAGTCCCTTATTAGGGAATTTTCTACTGTACCACTTCCAAAAATGTTTTAAATTAATTCCTACATAACAAGTAGGTTAGCTGCTTTTGTTATTCCAATGAAGCCGGCATACTAAATATGATGTGAATATTTGTTCTTTTTAATGTGTTATTATCTGTAAACATATTGATACAATTAATATAAAAAAATTATGAAAAAATGTAATCCCACTTGCAATAGTGGCTTTGAATGTAACGTTCCCTAAAGGGGCCACTGGATAAGGAAATATTGTATTGGAAGGATAATAATGTTATTGCAATTGCAACAAATGTTGATGTTAATGAAATGGGATCGTGAGTATTCCTAACCAAAAGTGGTTCATGGGAGGCGTTGATAAAATCGACGCTCGTTAATCAGAGAAAAGAAATAGTGGTAGTCAATATTTACATATCTTTTGATGCATACATCCCAAAGGTCTGAAAGTACATTATACCTTGAAACAATATATCTATTTAAAACAGATTCTCGCATTAATAAATTGACGGTAGTTACATGATAAGATGGCAGAAATCACATCATTTAATATTCTAAAACTGAAAAAGAATGCGGACATTGCAGGAAAAAACAAACTTAATTTGCAACAAATATGAAAAAGGCTTTCACAACAAATAATACTTTAGAAGTTATCATACGCCTAATATCAAATTATTGTTACGTTTTTAAACTGAGAAACTAGGTCCATAATACTGATTGAAGGGTTGTAATGACCAATTATGTATGTATGTAAGTATATTTGTCATGCAGAATTTATACGGAAATCGAATAATAAAAGACAGTTTAATTTTGTAGTTAATTAGATAGACGTTTTTGTTGTTTTATTTTTGACTATTTGCCTGTATTTCTGGGGTTTTGCAGTTTTTAATCCTCGCTGCACAAAGACAAAATTGTTGAGTTGATCATATATTCACCACTGTTAGTAGTGATACATTGTGTCTAATACTTTGTTGCTTTCAATACTTTGTTGCTGAATGAATGTTGTAGTTTTAACGCATACAATACAACTTATTGTTACAATTGAGCAATTTACACAAGCCCTTGTATTACGTGTATTGTTGGACGAAAATACAACAGTGTATGCTTGTTGTTTATACTTTATACAAATCCAATACACTTATACACATTTTTTCATATGTTTTTAAAAGTTGTATTGGTTTCGTGCTATCATTTTATGCAAATGCCAGTAATAAAAATACAAAATATTTTCTATGGAACTTGAGGCATCAATTGACATTAATTTTTTTTCTTCCGTAATTCAATAATTTACTTTCTTCCGTAATATTTTTCATTTTGTTGCTTGAAAATTAAATTATAAATACTGTTGTTCTTCTTCTTATCACTTTTTGACGTTTGGAATACAACATACACGATACACCATAGCATTAAGCGTTCGCAACCGAGAAGTATTTTGAATACAACATACACGATACAAAGTCGTGTGAATTGGCGAAATACATTTAGTTGTATGGGGTTATTAATCAACAGACAAATTAAATTAAACATTTTATGGAACACATACAACAATATCAAACTTGTGGACATCAAACATTAGGGGCTTTTAGATCGATTAGATTTTTTAGATCGAACCAACACAATTAAATAAACATTAACGAAAACTTTTGACTTTTGAGCGGAACAATGTTGGTGAATAGTGCAAAAATTGCCTAAAGCTTCGTAACTTGTTCATATTTGGGAAATATGTTGTAATGATTGCCTTATACCAAGTTTACGATGTTTATAATTTGAAGGAATTCAACATTATTTTATTTGTGCAAACATAAATGTTGTTTCAGCATATCTCTGGTATGTAATAATATATCAATAACAAATATTTTAAAAAATTAAGAAAAGAAAAACAAATAATTATAGTATAAACGCAATTTAAAAAATAATGATACAATTTTTTATTAATTTAGAAAAATTATAGAAAGGTTTTACTTCTGCAGATTACAATCAAAATAAAAAAACTTCACAGAATAATAATTTGATGAACAAAAATGTTTGCTAAAAATCTTAAGCGAAAGAAAACAGGCTCCTGTTATTTTGTAAGGAATAAAATGTTGCCGGAAACTTATTGAAATTGCAATATAATGTTGACGTATAAATTTTACATGCTTTTAACAGCAAGTATAGTGTAGAACGTTAGCAACATTCATTGTCAACATTTTGTATGAAATTATTATATAAGTAATTTGACAGCATTTGAATTCAGTACCAGTCTACAGGTAAATTTTTTGCAATTGCTTAGTTATTAATAGTGTTATACATTCCTTTTTGTGGCAAACAACCAGAATTAAATATCTTAAACATTATAATTTATCAGAAAAGTTTCCCTTATACCACCTTTTTATATCATTCTTAAATGCATTAATTTATATGCTAACCATATGAAATATAAATTAAGGAAGAAGAAAAACTTATGCTGTATACCAGAATTTACGTTGTTGTTGTTATACAAACACATATCATGCTACAATAAATACAGAGTCATAAAGACGATGGGGCATAGATATGTACATATTTTCATTTGTGTGTTGTTACCAATAATTTTATTTATTGTTACAGCTGTTATTGCTATTGTTGCCGTACAATTATTTCTACTTAACTACAATTCATACATGAACATTACGTTCATGGGAGACAATAAAGGCAATAATGAGTAAACAAAGCCAAATAGGTTCTGAGATAACAAAATTTACGTAATTTGCTACTACTGTCAATAAAAATACCTGCTCATTATAAAGTAACGCATATAGGAAAATTCTAACTATAACAACTTAACTTGCTCAAGGAAGAAGATAGATAGACAATGAAGTCACTTTTATTTCACATACACAGACCGGAATCATGGTTTAATATATCGTTGAAATATAAAACTGGTTAACTGGAGGCCATATATACAACCCGTTTTCCTTCCGATCTCCATCGGCAAAATTTAGATTCGTCACTTCATAAAATGTTTGTTTATTTGGCAAAATCATTAATTTTTATTTTTATTTATTTTTTTTTTGATACGAAAGATATTTGCAGCGCAATACATCCAACTAAAAGAGCTTCATTAACACGTCGTCTAATAGTTCTAGATTAATACCATAAGATGACCATAATTAAACTTTTATCTGCTTAAAACTTTTACATGGGTCTGCTTTAGAGCCTCTTATGACTATTATCTTTTTTCTGGCTGTGGTGTTACGGTGTTTAGGAGCTCTGTTTCATTACATTATACATTTTTTTCTGGACTAACCAAGTAACTTTAAAATTTCATTTACCGTCTTCTCAGAACTTTCCTTTCTTCTTCGGAATAATTTGGCTCTTTTCCCAAAACATATGATAAATTTTTGTAATGTAATTGGCGCCCATCAGACCCAATACGGTTGATTTTTGTCTCGTCTGACCAAGTTACCTTCATCCAGTCGTCTGTCGTAAAATGCTCGTCCTTTTTTGAAAAACACAACCGCTTTTCCCGATTTTGTTCGCTTAAATAAGGTTTTTTTAAGTTTTGTTCTTGGCGCTAGGCCGCTGGATTTTAAACATCTTCGAAATGTTTTGGAACTTATGTTTAAACTATACTCTTGGTTGAGTATTTGTGTGACCTCAACAGCTGTATTAGCCTCACCAGACACAATCAATCGACGAGCTTCTCGAGCATCGGCAAGCGAAAGTTTTTTGGGACGAACATTTCCATTATTTCCCGTGGGGTTTAAACTATTCTGATTTTTTATTTTATTCACTAACCCTATTGATATATTATATTTTTTTTAGCGACTTCGCGATATGGGACACATTCCGTTATGTCTTTTGCCACATTTTATTTCAATACGGAAGTCTTAGCTTTTCCCATTATAAAAGGCTAAATAAATTATTTAAAAGACTAGTATTTTATTTAAATAACTTTAAATAATGTCCTTTACTTACGTTATTAAAAAAATTACGAATTTTGTTTTTTTATATTTTAAAATTTGAGAAAAAGATCTGAGGGTCAAAAATGTTCACACTAGTGGATAAAGTTGCTTAATTTGTTTTTAGTAAAAAAGTAACGGTACTCCAAAAAATGTTGCCATACAATAAACAACATTGTGCCAGACTACATAACACAAAATGGGTTTCCAGACCTAAGTTTGTACAAATTTTTTTCTAGTTATATCTTTAATCTTACTTTTTGTGAACAATTTTGTCCCTAACTGTATTTCAAAACCCAATTCTCACCAACTTCTTTTACTGCGAAATGGAGACAAATATTTCGATTTATTACAAATAATATGTATATAGGATTCAGATCCTTCCAAATTTGCTACGAACTAGTCCGTAATTTTTTTCACTCAATTCAGAAATCATGAGGGCATTAGCTGGGACTGAGTATACAACGCTGTCTTAGCACGATGGAGATTTATTTGAGGCCTAGCACCTTTATTTTTCCTTCTTCCTACCCTCCATCAGCCGATCTAAATGAAATGTGAAATATTTTTTAACGATTTATTCTCGGCTGAAGTCTTTGAAGGTAAATAAAAAATTTGTCAAAAAAAATTTCTCAAAAATCTGTCGTTCGAAATTGACTTTAAACTGTAGGTTCCGTCACTTATAGGTACAAATTAACACACACATAAGTGGTGTGAGAAGCTAGGTTGTAATCCAGACTGAAGGCTTGTAGTGACCAATTAAATAAGTAAGCGAGTAAAACTAACCAATATTCAGAAATTCGGACATAAAATAAATTCAAAAATTCAGATCTGTTTATTTGGCAAAGAAAGTTCGAAATCTTTGAAATCATTTGGAAAATGGAATGAACTATTTTATTTAGGAATAAGAAAACTATAAAAGGGTAAATCTGAAAATCACTAAAACGGATTTGGAATCATAATTCAGGATGCACAGATAATATTAAAAAATAACATAAGAGTTATTCAAGGTGTATATTCAAAAATATAATGTATTACGTACACATGTAGGGTGACAATTATGACAATTGAAATTCCTTCCAAAGAAGTAGAGGAAATACATCATGTCTATTGATTTTTCATTTTATTCTATTGCCTTACAGAACTTTATTTTTAAAATTCGAAATCGATAATCAAACAATTTTTATTTGCATTTTATGCAAATCACACAACCGCTGTTCAAATTCAAATTATATACGCATAAGCATCAGCATATCTACTCCCTTTTTGAGAAATCAAAAAGTGACGAAAAAAAGTTATGTTTTTATTCTTGAATTTGTGATTTTAGAGGGTTATGGTTCGCTATATTCCTTTAAGGCCAGATGTTGCCACTGTTGTAAGTCTTATTAATAAACGGTAGTATTTTGCGGTGTTGGTTTTAATACATACTACAGCATTCCCTGAATATACATACATACATAATTTGTCATTACAACCCTTCAGTCAGGATTACGACCTAGTTTCTCACATTCCCTGGATATAAGCGCACTGAATATAATAATTTCCTGCTTAGTAGCACTGAAAGTTATGTAACTTTTATTTTTGTTTCAAAATGTGTTGAAACTATTTCGATATTTGCATTCCGCTTTTAAGCATACCCCACTTTTAAGTAAGAAAATTTGTACTTCATACTTTATATTTATATTTAAAAAAATTTTGTTTATATGCACCCATTTTGTGACAACTTTCTTTTCGAAGTTGGTTCTGTCCCCTAGCGTCCCCATTCGTGTGATTAAAAGTTTCTGAATTTTTTTTTATTCGCATATGTTCAGATATTGAGTTATGCTGATAAAATTGCAACTCTTGAGCTATTGGAAGCCATTAATTACATGAATGCCATACGGCAGAATTATTGGGAAAAATAATAAAAAGTTGGAGAGCGATATGCTATTCTATGGAATTATGGTTTCATTTTCCTCAAGGCATGATAAAAGGGCGAGGTTGTGTTGCCAAAAATACAATTTCATTATTTGTACGCTTTGTTGAAAGATTTGGCAAAACAGACTGAATAAATGAGAACTAATTTGACGGATGCAGCCCCAATAAAATGGTTGTTATTAACTGTCAAAGTTCGGGAGTCCATGTTGGATTACCCGATATAATTGTTAACCTTCAAATAATTTGGCGTGAATATTTTTATCTAGGACATTTTACAGAATCAAGCATTTAGGCAAACGTATGTAGTAGTGGAACAATAGCAATAAAATGTGTCTGATGAAAAACTTTCTGATTTCTATTAAAGACCTCAATATTTAAGACAAACTAATAAAAATGTAGTTTAAAAAGTAATTATTAAAAATTTGAATTAAAACAATTTATAAGGAAAATTTTTAGAGAATTAAGGGGCTAATTTCCAAGTGCTTACGTAATAAATTATATTGAAGTAATTTAAAATTTACATAAATTTAGATACTTTTTCATTTTTGGGCCTTTTTTTAATTTACATAAATTTTGTTTAATTAGGCTAACTAAAGTTTGACAAGAGTCAGTAAAACTTTGTTGATTCCACATAAAATGCTTCCTTTCCTCATTAATTCATATGAAGCCTTTTCTTATTTGGGTGTCATGTTGTTAATTTTCTTTCATAAATGAATGGGTTACAGTGGGAAATCTCCGCAAATTCTTTGTTCTGTTCACTCTGTTTTAATTTTCATTGCATTCAGAGAGTAGAAATATGAAAAAAAGGATATTGACGACAGACGAGCAGAAATGTTATGAATTTGTAGTACAAAAAAAGTAAAGAAAAAATAAAAACAACAGAAATAGCAAAAGGGAGAAAGAACATAAAAATTTTGGGTGCCCAAGTAATATACTGGCGGTGTGAAGACTTTAATTGAAAGAAGTTTAAGAAAAATATTTCCTTTTAATTAATGCCTGAAGTCAAAAGGCCAAAAGGTTTAACTAAGTCATTAAATTTTAAAATATGTTATAAAATAAAATACTTTTTAAAATTCTTTATAAATTTACTACTAACCTTTGACCCAAAAATCATAAAATTTACCAGTAGAACAGTATTTTTTCTAAGTTGTACAAAAAAAAACATATTTGCAACATGTGTTTGGCGAGGAAAATGGGAACATAAAATTTATAAAATATTTGACCAATTTACACGACTTTGTATCGTGTATTATGTATTGAATACATTTAGTTGTTTGTGAACGCTAATTGCTATGATGTATTGTGTATGTCGTATTCTACTTCATAATTTTTGGCATTCAAACAATTTAATAGCACGAAACTAATACATCTTTTAAAAACATATGGAAAAAAATGTGTATAAATGTATCGGATTTTTACATGAAAATTATCAAAACCAAGCATACACTGTTGCATTGTCGTCTAAAAATACAATGAATACAACGATGCAACGACTTGTGTGAATTGACCAATTAAATATGTAGGAAATTGTAAATAAAATAACTCATCACACTATCGACTATCTAACTTAAATCAACGACGCATATTGTTAAAAAAAAAACTTTATACTCATATTTATTCATTTATCCAGTTTTTCAAGTCTCGCTTTTCTATTTTTAAAAAACCCTTACTTAAGATTCTTCGATTACACGGTGCGACAGTCAAAATACATCCAGCTAATGACATAGTGTAAGTTGTGATTTGTGTTGAGTAGAATACAAAAATATATTTTTATATTTCTCGAGCCCTCCAAATTTGTTTTATTTGACAAAAGCGGTATTTTTTATCTTTTTATACAAAATTATTTATTACCCAAATATTGCTTAACCTACTTATAAAATCAATTTTTTTTTGAAAAAGGGCCTCATGATCCTTTAAAATGGTATACATTAACATATTGTTCAAACTTACATATTATGAGATTTGATCGGGTAAACTTGGAAAATATGAATTTTTTCTCATTTTTTCAAGTTCAGTCATTCTTAGTTGCAAAATTTAATTAAAAAATATAAAACTTTCACTTCAAAAATTTTCAAAAGTTTTTATGGATCTGATTGTTTATCGCAAAATGTGTCAATTTTACGTTTGCACGACTACCAGAGGTCGGCTAATATTTCTGTTTTTTGCAAATATTATTATTTCCCTTTGCGCAAACATTGTCCAACTTCATTTTGCGATAAACAATTAAGATCTATCAAAAACTCTGACAATTTTTGAACTAAAAGTTCATTTGAAAAAATATGTCTGTGGCATTAAATAGTAATAACTTAAGTCGAAATTTCGTGTTTAGAGATATAAAGGGGTTTGTCAAAAATAAATTCTGTTTGGTAATTATAAATATATAGATATAAATGTGTATAGTTTCATTAATAATGACATTTTTTACGTGGAATTTAGCTGAGTGATAGATCTTGAAGAATAGAATAGAAATAAGTAATAAAATGAAAAACACTTATTTCAACTTAAGCTGTTATCATTTATTGCCACAGATATATAAAATTACTGGAAAAGTTGGCGTTTGTCTTCAGACAGTACTTTCAACCATAAAAGAGAAATGCAAAGCAATTCAAATATACTGGAGGTTGCACAAGATCTATAAATGATGATAGCACACAGCAACTGGAGCGATTGTTACGAAAATACGAAGTTAGATCTCCGCAGCGGCAAATACATTAACAAGACCGATTCCCGGTCTAGTTAAACAGAAATGAGAAGCGAGCAAAATTGGATAAGTGCTGTTAAATAACATTTGAGCTGTCTTTTATAGTAAAAAAAAATAATTTTTTTCAACCCTTTAGTGGATGAAGTTCCCTGGCCACTCTCCTTCTATAATTTTCATCAATTATTAATAAAAATGATGTGATTAATTCGTCTCAAAAAACATTTTATTCCAAAAAATTTGTAGTTTTGGAGCTATAGACCATCCCTTATAAGGGACACTGCGTAGTAGGTATGCTAGGCATATCGTAAATTTTGAAGAATTCTTAGGAATAAAATCTTTTTCATATTTGTTGCAAATAAAATTTGTTTATTTCCGTAATATCCACATCGTTTTTAAATTTTAGAATATTCACTAAGGTTGGTCAATTTGTTTATGCGTAAACCTCTTGTAGATGGGGTATTATAATACGGTAAGAATTAGCAAGATTTCGCCGAAAAATGTGAAGAGACGCACATGTTAGACTATTGGGATGAAACCTTTTTAGCAGCAGCCATGCATTAGCATTGGAGGCGTCAAAGAGATATGCAAATATTGGCCAACACCATTTCTAATGTCTGATTTGCGAGTGGTAGACTACAACTAATAGATCGATCTTATCAATATCTCCCATGCCGTGTTATATCGAAAAACCACTTTAGGTTGGAAATTTAATTGACGCGAACATTTGTTGCATTTGTGACAACAGTATTATCCTTCCATCGTATGAGCAATATATTTCCATTATTTCTAAACCAATGATCTTTTTTCACAACCGGGATTGAGCGAAGAGGACATTTGTTCGCCCTTTACGTTTTGTTCATG
Organism: Sarcophaga variegata; assembly: GCA_932273835.1. Lineage (NCBI taxonomy): Eukaryota > Metazoa > Arthropoda > Insecta > Diptera > Sarcophagidae > Sarcophaga > Sarcophaga variegata. The sequence continues at coordinate 29,546,265 of OW026358.1, read as the reverse complement.
AACTACATATTCCGATTGATGATAGGTGTCGCAGTAATTTAACGGATATAAAACAACTATTTATGAATACCTGAAGTAAATATAACGAGTTCTGTTCTATAAAGTGCTGAATCCTTTATTACGTGAAACATTATGTTTTAAAGTTGATCAAGCACTTCACCAGCAACTACACCAAATCCCTTGATAGTGGACTATGCAATTTTTCCCACATATACATCAAACTGGATCATAAAACCGTCCGTTAAATTTAATGCCCAGTCACTGTGATCCCATTTATCACCATCCTGTATTACTTTGTATGCTGTAGATAATAATTTTAAGCCGAAATGATTAATATGATCTTTATGTAAGACAAGCGTTGTTGTTTGTTTTTTTTCCACAAGAACAGACGTTCGTTGGAAACAGCTAGTCTTACAGAAACAGCACATACGATTTTCTTCATGCTCATCATCACTTTTACCGCTATCTTGATCAGTATTGGATCCATCTAGTGGGGGAATTGTATAAATTGGAACGCCATTGAGCTCATTGTCGTTAAGGTCTTCCAGTTCAAATAACATTTCGGAAATTGTTAGTCTATATATGAAAAAAAATTTTACACAATTATCGTCCCTTTTAGGGGACGTTACATTGAAAGTCACTTTACACGCATGGTGTTGCATTTTGTCAAACTTTTTTTACATCAATTGAGTCATTATACTTATTCACAAATAATAAAACACAAAAACTAATAATAATTCACATCATATTTAAAATATTCTAGTTTTTCTTACTCAGTTCGGAATTTTCGTTTTTTCACAAATTGATATTCCACATTTTGCCTAAACGCAACACTCAGATCGCATTTTTTGAATACAATGTAATAAATTTTTATTCATTCGAATGTCAGTAACAATATATAATACTTTTTATTTAGAAATTAAAATTTTTGGAAGTGTTATAGTAGAAAATTCGAGAGTCCCTTATAAGGGACTCTGCGCATTAATGGGTTAATTCAAGGATTGTCAAAGTTACATATGGCTTGTTTATTAATTTTAAAAAATAAAATACAATTTTTTTTTCATATTATGTATCCACTTTTGCTCGCCAGTGTATATTAAATATAAAATCGATTGTAATTCATTATAATGTTTGTTTGTTTGGTTTTGTCCTGTATTATATACAACAAATCTCGTCCTCATGGTGTAATATAATGATGTCAGCTTTTGGTGTAATTTTACGATATTCCACATATAGATGGCTTTAAAAGAGGAGGAAAAAGACTGTATAAATGCTAAAAACGTATCGATGTCAAAAATATGCATTTAAAGCAAATTTTTTTCCCTAAGTTTTTAAAAAAGATTTTTGTTATGGAATTAAAAGAAAGTCGCCTTAGTCTAGTAGGTAGGGTTTTGGCTTATTAGACGTCAGGAGAGAAATAAAAAAAATTATTTTTTCGGCGACTTCCTATCAGCAGATTACTGACAAAGACTCTGACAGTGAATAGGTATTGAAAGTTTCTCAATAATCTGTCGTTTGGAGTCGATTTAGACTCCTTCTCAGCAAATTTCTGCCAAAAACTCTGAAAATAAAAAAATTAAAACTTCCTCAAAAATCTGTCATTCGGAATCGAGCTTAAAGTGTAGGTTATTGTGGGCGTTGTTGACCGCATGATTCAGTCTATGTGAGAGTAGCTGATATTCAGTAGGGACTTCCGAATTTTGATAATTGACGTCAACAATCAAGTAAACGATGAGACCCAAGATCGTCCAATGCATCCCGAAAAAGTCACTGTTTGGTGTGAATTTTGGGCTGGCGGCGTCCTAAATGCATATTTCTGTAAAAAAGACGTGTGCGAGGCAATCACTGTCAATGGCGAGGGCCACAGGTCGATTGTTATCAACGTCTTTTGGTCTGAATTAGATGATATCGACACAAATGGTATGTGGTTTGATAACTAATGTACATGCCACATAGCTTATGCCGCATTGTAAACTCTACACGAGCGATTTGAGCGCAGGGTCATATTACGTGGAGTTGATGTTAACTGGCCACCGAAATCGTGCTATTTGACCCCGAGACATTTTATGCGGAATTCCGCTCGCCCATAGTCTATTAGTTCCCAGAAAGTGGGAGTTATACTTTTAACTCGTGTTTAAAATTCCCAATAGTCCCGACAGCTGTGCTATGAGGCTCCGTTATATCTGTGTGAGTGTAACATTGTGTACAATCGATATTTTCCTCATTTTGGTGAATTGTATAGACGTCTACTGAATCATTTCTACACAACGTGTATAAAAGGATCCTAATCATTTGGAAAACCAGACTTTTTTTAATCGCTTTGTGTATGTATGTATGTGTAAAGTAACTGTAACATAGAGACGCTTGGCACTGCTGATAATTGTAGCGAACTTACGTACACAGTATGTTCTCGTATACAATCATTCTCGTTCCATGAAACAAATCTTTTCTGAGGTATGCAGCGATTGTTATCAGGGTATTCTTTTCGTTCGGTTTACGGATTTAAATAAAAAGAAGTAGGGTTGACCCCAAAAAGAGACAAAAAATCAAAATATTTTCATCGAATTAATGAACTCAACAAGAACACAACACCACAGCAATACTTAACTAAACCAAAACGTGCTGAACAGTTGCAAGACAGAAAACAAACAGAAAGTTAAACAGAACGGAATTTCATATCCAAAACTGGAAGAAAATGGACAGCAGAAAACTAATTAGTTAATGAAAGTAATTTTCTTTGTTCATGAAAATTAATTCGGTTTTGTTTTTCATTCATTTCATTTTCTTTTGAAATGTTTTACGCTGCTGTTGCTTTTGTTTAAAAAAGTTTGTACAATTGAATTTCCTGTGGTTTTGTGCTTTTTGTGTTAATTGTTTACCAAGTGCTTCCATTTCCATACCAAGAAGCAGAAGTAGAATTTAAATGAAACTAATTGAACATTTTATATTTAAAATGGCATCAGAATCTGTGCAATCTCTGAGTCACTCTGGTACTATTATGAAGGTAAGTATTTTAAACAAATCACATAAATTTCGGGTGCCCAAGCATCAGGGACAATTTCAGTGGTCTTCTTCTTCCTCACCATTACAGCTTCTGCAGAAGTTGTTATGCGATATTCTCAGTCTCTGGGCCCATTACATAGCTGCTATGAACTACGTAACGCAAATTTTCTCACGCCACTTAGGTTGTACGTGTTAATTTTTTATACCTGAGTTGCGGGACCTACAGTTAAAGTCGACTACAAATCACAAATTTTTGAGAAACTTTTAATGACAATTTTATTTACTCTCAGAATGTTTGCCAGAAATCTGCTGAGAGAAAGTCGCCGAAGATATATTTTGTTTTGAACCGTGGCCACACATCCAGTAAGTCAACAAACTATCTATTAGACTACGGCGACTTCCTACAAGTAAGTTAATTATTCCATCATTCCGTTGCAATTGAGTTAAGTTTATGCTACCATTATTCACTTTACTGTACCAGTCTTTGCTAATTCATAAACTTTGTTGATACTTTCGCTGTCTAAGTGTACACACTCACTTGGTGACCCTCTAGGTGTACACACTCTATAGGAGTACAGGCTCTATCGGAGTACACACTCTCTAGGCCACTTCCTTGCCGGTAAATAAGCGCATATCTCCCTTTATTAGGTTTCAGGGTAATTACTCCAGTATAATCATATAAATGAAAGTGCTATCCGAGTGCATCAAAGAAAGAAAATAATAACAAATCATTGATTACATATATATGTAAGTAATAAAATAATTTAGAAATAAAAATGAATAAGAACATGCTAGAATCTCGGGAATTGCATTTGATTATATACATATAATGAGATACGATGAAACTTAAATAATAAATTAGAAAAATTAAAATTATTAATCACTAATAAAAATAAGAGTAAAAATTCATAAAACATCAAAATATGCTAAAAACTACTTGAACAGATTGTATAAGGCCTTTTCGAATTTAATTGCATTGCCTATGTCTATGCCTGAATATAATTAGGTAATGCATTCCGAAGACTGATGGTGTGCATAAATAGCTGCCGTTGTGACAAAAGAGCCCTATGTCTATATTGGATAATTTTCCTACCGCAATTGGATCCAGCAAATCTAATCCTGTTAATAAAGTATATCGGCTGTTTTAAAGTAATAATCTTATGGACGAGAATTAGTCATTTAATATTTAATTAATTATCAAAATTAACTCCAAATATCTGGTAAGAAAATTGTGATAAATGGTCTCGACGTCCCTTAATAAATACATACATATCTGGCTATATTATTATAAGCCAAGTTGAGTTTCCGCCTATCATCAGTATCACAGTTTGTGAAAATTTCAGATCCGTATAAAAGAACAGGAATCAAATACGTTTTAGGCATTTGCATACGTATGTCAAAGGGAGTCGAATCTGTAACAGCCCATAAGTTTCTAAGCGTAACGTAAACTTTGCCAACGATGACATTAATGTGGTTAGAGCACGTTAGCCGACCATTAAGGATAGCACCCAGATTAGATGCCGATTCAACAAAATCAATTTTATTCTCCTGATAATAATATCTGGAACATCATATTTGATTGACAAAAGGAATGACTAAAGTCGCCATGATCTGGTTATTAAACCAGAGACCGTTGTTCAATCTATGGCGCAAACATCTCGAAAATACATGAAAAAAAATTTCGCCGACATTCTTTCAGCATTCTGGCGAAAAATCTGAAAGTAAATAAAATTACTATGAAAAAGTTTCTCAAATCTGTCGTTCAACATTAAACTGTAAGTGGCCCACATGCCGTGGATAAATCAACACACACAATATGAGTGATGTGAGAAGATAGGTTGCAATCCTGACGAAAGAGTTGTAATGACCAATTAAGTAAGTGAGGAACTATGCAATGTCGCATGTTCGAAGTTTATCGAATGCATATACTCGGTATTTTAATTTAAAAATATGAAATGTAAACGAAACAAAATACTGTTTAAACACAATAAATTCTCTAAACACTAAATTCTACTGAATGATGCTGTGATAAATAGCACAAAACTATTATAACCTAGCACGTACACAGAAACAAATAGTTGAACTGTGTCAACAATAATAAACATGAATACAAATAACATGAGAATTGTCTCTTCATTTTATTTTGCTTATTTAACAATTGTGCTCTAAATTGAATGAAAACACAATAAAATAAAACAAAGATGTCTCATCCTTTTGCTTTCTTAATTTTCTTAAGAAAACAATTTCCGTTTGAAAAAGTTTTAATATTGAACGTGGCGAGAACAAATGTCGAAATATGCGAATGAGTCCGACTAAGTCCTGTTGCTTCACTTTTTGTAAGAATAAATGTTTTGCCTTTAGGAAAAATTCGTAGAATATCAGTTGAACCTCTTGTTATCCTTATTGTGTATTCCTTTAGTGTCTGACGTTATTATGGGAATTTTGCCTCATTTTCCGCTTCTGACTATAATTTGTTTCGATCGATACAGAACACTTTCAATAGACACGCTTCACTTCAGAACAGGACTCATTCTAGGCATCAAAAGACCAGGAGTCAATAATTTGCCAAAAAGATAGGAAAACATCGTAACTTTCCATGGACAATACTTACAACGACATGTTCTTTCAAAAAACAATCTTCATAAAGCATTTATTTCCAAGTTATAGTTGCAATATAAAGAACTGAAAAGGACAAAAAAATTATAAAAAGATGGTGAAGGTGCTACGTGACAGCTGTATATTATTTAATTTATTATTTTTATAAAAATATGGAACTGAACAAATTCAAACATATAGTATAATCAGCGCTGAATAGTGCAGCAATATAAATCATTTGCGGTAGGACAGTAGAAAAAACGCGTTCCAAATGGAAGTAAATGTAGACATTGGACCTCATCTATGACTTCATTATGTCACTTAGCAAAAAGATTTGTCTAATTCACATAAAATAGCACTTAGTTTACCAGTCTAAAGCCACAACTTCCAACCATTGAATAATTATCTCAAAAATTATTACCGATATTCGTCATACATTTGGTTTATTAACAATTTCAGATTCGGTTTTTATTTGTTCATTCCAAAGTTGCATAACATATTTAAAGCACCTCTTAGGTAGATTTCATTGAAGAAGATAGTGCTTTCGACAAGAACCGGAAGGTATTGTTAGGGGTTTATGGCCTTCGTTGCATAGGGCCTGATGGAAAAGTTACAGTGGCGCGGTTTTAAGGTCTGCGGTTATGCGAATCAGAGATCAGCAATGAGTATTCAAAATGATGAGTCGAATCATACTCATAATTTCTTATCATACTTATTTTAATATCATGGTACCTATACATACATAATCGGTCATTACAACCCTTCAGTTAGGATTACGACCTAATTTCTCACTCCACTTATGTTGTGTGTGTTAATTTTATACATCAGTGGTGGGACCTACAGTTTACGACAGATTTTTGGGAAACTTTTCATGGTAATTTTTATTTACTCTCAGAGTTTTTGATAGAAAATCTGCTGAGCGGAAGTCGCTGAAGAAATACTTTTTGTATTTTGTTTTGATGTCTGGCCTGGGGCTCGAACACTGGCATTACGTCTAATAAGCCAAAACACTACCTACTAGACTACGGCGACTTCACTCTACATGGAAACATTAATTGTCTCTTATACGTTTATTGCAGACTATTTAAAGATACTACAAAAACTGGTGATTATTACTTAGTGACGGACACATACCAATTTATAAGTATTACGTACTCCTACAATTGTACTTATACATACATATGTACATATATACAAAAACTTTTTCTGGTTTTTAATAACTTCATGTCATCCCAGTGAGCCATTGCTTGGGTCCGCCACTCTGGTGTTAGTGGCTCGTTTTGTTCATGGTGTTACTTACTGCACTCTTAAATTATTCATTGAACTGTTGTTTAGTAAATACGAATACAACGACAATACTTTTATTCCTGGTGTTGACTACATATATTAGAATATAACAAAATTCAGTCTGCTAGTGACATGTTCTAAAAGTAGATGAGTTTTTAAATAATGAATATGTATGTATGTATGCAAGTAAATTTCCAGTTCTTTGTTTAAATATTGTTGAGTTCTAGTTGGTTGCCTGATTAAAGTGTCATGATAACACAAAAGCAGAAACTCTATAACAAAATTTTGCTGGAAGCAATATAAAGAGCTGAACTATGATTACAAACTAAATAAAGTCGTATTGGTATAATTGTCTATGCTTGCTATATTTTTTTTTTCATTTTCTGCTTTATATGAAAATATATGTTCAATTATAGGATGTAAAACCAAAGTAAATTTTTCATGGCAAAAACGATAATGTCAGCTTAGCTAAAAAATAATACGGAGATGAGAGAAACTTTTCATTGGCAATTTTATTTACTCTCCGAGTTTTTGCCAGAAATCTGTTGAGAGAAAATTGGAAAATTTTTTCTTTAACTTTAGTTTTGTTGGAAACATCCAGCCTTTTCTCACGTCTAATAAAACCACAATACCTACTAAACTAAGGTGACTTCAGAGGACAAATATAATTGGTGTAAATAGTTAGAAAATCAGATAGACTGAAGTATTTCTTACACCGTCTTAAGAAACCGAGCAATTTAATGCAACTTTTGTGATTTCTGTAACAATGGTTCCCTGGGGCATTTACTTATTACTTGTTGTGTTCTGAATTTTTTTTTTCAAAATATCCCTTAAAAACTTTATAGAGTTTAAGTCTGTGTCCTAGTTGATGAGGTATTACTCTTCCACAATATTTTGATAAGTGATTCGAATCATTGTGAATAGAAATTCGTATTGTTTGTCCAAATTTATAGCACTCTTTTTAAAGTAATATTTCAAAATATTTAGATGATAATATTGGTCCTCAAAATGACCATTGTACTTCTATGTTTGATGGATGTGTTTTAGTTCTTCAACTGCAACGCAGTGTCTTTGCTACGTCACACAAATCGTCTGCCACCTGACCCAAAAATATTATAAAGGCTGTTTTCGGCAATTATAAATATTTACCATAAATTGTCTGATTTATAAATGATTTTTTTGTAATTTTTGTTATTTGAGGTCATTTTGATGTTAACTTTGAAACCGAAAAACTATTAAAAACATAGGATTTTTACAATTTACGAAATCAAATCAAATTTAAAAATCGGTAATAGTAAAGAAGGTATCTAAGTTGTATGGAGATATTTTGAAGTTTTTTTTCAATTTTTTTTCATAAAAATTAAATTAAACTTTTTAAACTAAATTTTTATTATAAGAACAAGTTTAGTTTTTGAAATATTGTGTAAACCGTTTCCGCCTGCTTGGTGTACGGAAACTTATTTGAGCCAATGTATTTAAATTTTTTAATACATTTCACTTTCAGATACGAGTATACCTTTAAACGTTTAATATATTCAAGGAATTTTTATAACTTAACATACCGCCATTTTTCCACTATTTCCTTTTTAATTTTGTAAAAGCGTTATGTTCGCTGGCCATACATAATTGGTCACTACAACCCTTGAGTCTGAATTACGAACTAGATTCTCATATCACTTATGTTGTGTGTGTACTTTTTAAACATGTGTGGCGGGACCTACAGCTTAAATTCGACTCCGAATTGCAGATTTTTTTGAGAAACTTCCCACCGTAATGTTTATTTACTCTTAAAGCTTTTGCTGGAAATCTGCTGAGGGGAAGAAGCCGAAGAAATATTTTTTCATATTTCGTTTTATTGGAGATGTCTGATCTGAGGATGATTGTTTGGTATGCAGATGGATAATACATATTCCAAAAGTATTAAAATTAAATTCTGTACGAGTTCATGTTAAATTATTGAAAATTTTCAATAGACAGCAAGTGTCTCTCACAAATCTTTAGCATCCTTAGGTCAATGGCATTTAAATTGGTATTAACACAGTAAAACTAAAGCTTAATATACGTATGTTTCAGCATCATTTAATCTTCCGCTTGAAGGAAATTGTATTTTCGCCATACCCTTTGGTATACTCTATTCTATAAAAGCTTGCACGAAAATGTGTTTAACAGCCTTTAATCAATACACTTAATGAGTATGTACTGTAAACGAACAAGTCATTAAGTGAGATATTCTTTCAAAAATTAAATGGCTGTACAGAAAAATATTTTAAAAACAATATATGATGTATTTATGTTTATAAATTCTCAAAGAAAAAATAAATTTGTATTTTTAACTCCACAAAAAGACGTTTTTAATGCACGGATACATAAACATTCAATTCATATGCAAATAGGCGCTGGTTGCATAAAAACAATTTAACAAAAGCTCAACAACATTGTCCAATAAAATATTAAAATCCATAAATCTTCTTTTCTTTACCACTGTTTTGTCATAAACATTGTAACAATCCATAAATAAATTTAGGGCCGTTATTACAACTTGCCCTTAACTAAAGAGAGGATTTTAACGGGCAGATAAATTGTTTTTCATTATTATAAGTGGACAATATGGTAGAAGTGAGCGTTAAGCTAAAGGGAAGATCATTCCACTGGTAACTTTTAAAGTTAAGTTTATGTTTGAACTAGCCATATTATATTTTATTTTTAATACGGCAACTTCAAATGTAAACAAAGTGAACAACTACAACAAAAAAAGAAGCCCGTCGTTGCCACTGCGTTTAAATAAAACTTGTTTAATTTGAGCAGTGTTATCGACATTGCTCCGCCACTGCCATATTTTTGAAACAGTTAACTTTATTTTATCTGTAAGTTGTAATAACGAAAAGAAGTTAAAGGTAACTTTACAGTTCCCTTTAGCTAAAATACCTTTAACTAAACCCAAGTTTAACGGGAAGTTGTAATAATGGCCCTTAATATTGTAGCGAGGATACGCTTGTATACACAGGGAATTGCAAACTGTTCAGGACTTTCATATGATTTATGGTGTGTTGCAAATTTTAATATTTAGTGAAAAGAAATATTTTTAACAAAGTATTTTAAAGATTTTGGGACAATTTTTTTATGGTATATCGAAAATGATTTCAGCTGTGGTTTTTAAATTCAATTTGTTAGACATTGTAGGAGTGTAAGGACACTTAGGGTAGACTAATGTTACACATCGTTATTGTTGTAATGGTATAAGGATTGCGAATAACATTTCCATGTTGAAATTCTATCAAACATTTTCAATAATTTCGATTACAGATAACAAAGTTTTTTTTTCGTGAGACCGGCTCTTATGCCGTTCATATATATTCGAAATTCGTATAGAAGCAAAGATGCTTCGATTATATTCGATTCGAGAATATAAAGAAAATATTCTAATTGTCCCCATGACTGTTTATTAGTTTTATACAACTACCAACAAACATATAAATCTTTACAAAAACTACACAAATATTTCTTCTTACGGTCTTTCTGCTCTTCTTTCTCATCTGCAAAATTTATTATCAAAGCAGCCAAATAAAAATTTACGTAACATACGCAAAAGCGCTAAACATAACTAGGCGTATGGGACTTATTAAATCCTAATGTTGCTAATACCACCCCTTTTAATGACAACGCTGTGATTGTGTTTGCACGTTATACCTTCTGGAAATAGATAATGTTGCGGGCGTGGTCTTAAAGTTAATCTGCATAAATTATACGTGTTAAATGGGTTAACAAATTATTTTCGTAATTTACGTTATTAATACTATGTTCAGATATGCACCTTTATTGCGTAAAAATCAATAAACGACATTATTGAGCTCAATATTTCATATAAAGTTTCAATTAATAATTGCGCAATAAATACGCAAATTGTTATAATATTGAGTAAAACTTAAAATGCAGCACTGTCATAAGTATGCTAAGTGACCATATTACAAATAACGGAACACTTTCTGTTGATATTTGACATCTTAAATATCAACAACGACAAACAAAACAAAATTAAAACAATGTTGTTGAAATAACCAGCTGTTTTGTTTACCAGCTGTCAAATGAATATTGAATAAGCAGCTGAACTGCGTATATTATTATGCCTGAACACTTGTACTCAATTAACCGAAAATTTATAAAATATAGGGTATTTTTAAACGTTTCCTATCTTTAAATTTAAATAAAACTAAGTGTTTCATCGATATTTTTAGTTGAAAAGATCTATTGCTCACCTCATATGTGGTATATAACATCGTTTGAATGTGCGTCACGGCTTCTCTAAGTGAAGCGTAACCGAAATGTATGACTTGAGGACCGCTATGATTTTCGGATTATTCGCATTTGCAGTCGCAAATTAAGGAAACACCACAAGGAAAAGTCGAAATTGCAGCGTATCAGTCATCAGTTCTCATCACCTACACATGTTATAGTCATGGTCTTAAATTGTTCGTGTATGAGTATAACGTTGACATCAAACACATAACATTCGAAATATGTTTGATTCATACGTCTACTCATTCAAATTCATAAATTTAGAAAAATCCTTAAAATACTCATAAAGTATATTCGAATCATACTCGAGTGATTCGAATCATTCATCAAAATTTACAGTCTTAGTTGTTGTTGCATTTACAAAAAAGAAGAAAGAAAAAGACAAAGACAGCAAGCAAAGCAAACACACAATCTTCTAGTGAGTATTGTAGTGTTCGTAAGATAATCATACTTATTTTGTGATTCGTGTAAATGTTGAGTAAAAGAGAGTTCAAATCAACAACATCATTCGTATTGTTAAACATGAGTACGATGAGTTGAATATGAGTAGTATGAGTATAATATTAAAATAAGTATGAATGCGTATAAGTATCAGAAATTATGAGTATGATTCGAATCTACTCATCTTTTTGAATACTCTTTCTAATTTCTGGTTCACATCACCCCCATGTGTGGTAACAATGCTCACAAATCTATCGTACAGAAAATTCCATGCAGTATGAGCTGTGTGGCAGAAGCGCCGTCCTTTTAAAATACATGTCGTTGATGGCCAGATCATCAAAGAAAGAATTAGGAAGTAGTAGAAGTAGTGGTTCCAACCCCAGCTCAGTCATCTTGAACAACACAAAATAAAAAAAAATATTTCTTCTGCGGCTTAAAATTTAAATGAAATATTTCTCAAAAAAATCTGTCGTTCAAAGTCGACTTGAAACTGTAGGTCTCATCACTCACGTATACAATTAATACACACGACATTACTCATGTGAGACGCTAGGTCGTATTATTGATTGAAGGATTGTAATTGTAAGTAAATCTGCACTAAGATTTGAAAAACTTCAAACCATCAAATAGTTGCGTTCTTAGTCCAATCAGTTTCTCGTGAAAACATTCTGTCGTGCATAACAAGAATTTCAGTAAAAATAATCTGGGACAATATGGAAACATCAGTCTGTTTAACTTTAGCTTCTTTGTAAAAAATTTTTCCTAAATTGAAAGAAAACTTTTTCAGACATTTAATATTTTCCAGGATAACGGAAATTATATAAAACAACTAAAATGATTACATTTTAGATTTAATAACATTAAAAACGAAGAAAGTATACTTTAAGATTCAATTTGCTGACCACAAATAGAAAACAATTTTTATACTTGACGTATATGTATACGTGCTATACAAGCACGTGTGTCGTGAAAAGAAAATTTTCAAATTTAATTTTGTCAATGGCTAGAGATTCGAACAGTACAGCACTTTTCCGTTTCAGTGAGCAACAAATACAACAGAAATCAGAAAATTGACCACGTCAACTGCCATTAAGACGATGACAAAGTTTGACAAAGTACCTCACTTGCAAGTAGCAACTGGCACTTGGTAAATACTATTCGCACTACACTTGCAATACCCTTACTCTTATCCACTCTTTCTTACTATCTTTCCGTCTTCTTTTGAGTGATAGTGAATATGTCTATAATTCACTTGAGAGTGCAGTGAAGTACAACACCAATACATATGTATGTACTTAGTAAGGACATTTATTATTATAATTATATCGCTGTTATAGAGTGTTATTTAAGTGTGATATGAGAAAAGGTTATATACTCGTCTGCCAGTGCATAAAACTGTTTGAGGAGATTAGAGATGTTTAAGACCGTTTTCAAATCAAAAATTTATTGAAGTTCGTTTTGAAATCAAAAAATTATGGCACGAGAGATTCCATGAGTCGAATCATTTAAAAAGACATGGAATTTGCTTTTTACAAACGCTATAGCTTCCACTTGTTGCCTGCAAAAGTTTATAATAAAAAACGCTGACTAGACATCTGCTTTGGCTGCTAGAACTGCACTGAAGCTTTAGTTCTCAGACATGTATGTCAGGGTACGCTCTTCATACAGCATGACTACATATGTATACTCCCACATGGGAAGAATGGGTTGCTATAGCTATCATCTGGGGCGGTAATATAAAGCTCCTCACCGATGGCTCAAAAAAAGGAATATGCAACTGGATCTATTCCGATAAGCTGGCACTGAGCGGGTCATATAGATTACGTAATCAGGCGAGCTTATTTCAGGCGGTTATTTTTGCTATTGTTTGAAGCCAGGGACCTATCTCCTTTGAACTTGATCATATATCAAATCAAAGGGCGTCAGGAGTTACATACGTATACGTTAACATAACAAACGTCTTTATTGGATCCCGGGCCACTCTGGCATAGAGGGAAACAGAAAGGCTGACAAAGTGACACAAAGAGATGAGAGACGTTTGAGGAGAAGACGCCTATACAAGAATACTTACATAACATACATAATTGGTCATTACAACCCTTCAGTCAGGATTACGACCTAGTTTCTCACACCACTTATGTTGTGTGCGTTAATTTCTATTCTTTTAGTGGCGGGACCTACAGTTTAAAGTCGACTCCGAACGACAGATTTTTGACAAACTTTTCATGGCAATTTTATTTACTCTCAGAGTTTTTTTCAGAAATCTGCTGAGAGGAAGTCGCCGAAGAAATACTTTTTGTATTTTATTTTGATGTCTGGCCTGTGGCTCGAATCCTGGCTTTTCGTCTAATAAGCCAACACACTACCTACTAGACCACGGCGACTTCTCTACAAGAATACTTTTCAAAATTGGAAAATGCAGTATGGGATTCAACAAACCATAGGGTGTCGAACTTACGTGGTTGACGAATTTCAAAATTGCTGTAACTTTCCTGAGAGGCACAAATAAGACAGTGTTTTTAGTGTTATGCGATTTTTTTTCTTGAAAACAATGGATCTAAGAAATTGCATAAAATTTTGTGTAAAAAATGGACCAAGCGTCACGTGATGGTAAGGGTTTACGTACATAAATTCATAAAGGAAATATTACTGCCTTAGGGCAGATTCTTTTAGGTTTGCACGATTAAAATGAATGCATCCCCCTGATCTAATGAAGTATAATGATTTTTAAAAAAGTGAAAAAACCAGTATATACCCCTGGTAAATTTATATTCCCATGTTACTGCACAAAAACAAAATCCAAATCCTCCTTTGACGAAATGTAATGAGAACGATTTTTGATCATTAATGACGTTGTTACGTGACACTTTTATGCAGTTATGCCAATATTGTGTGTTAAATAGCTGACAAATTTATTTATTTTTCTTCTTTTGTTTTCTTTTTTTTTATTTCTTCAACTTAAAAAAGTGATGACGAAAAATTAATGTTGCTAGTGGGTGTAAAATTAAAACCATTTCAATTTTCTAATATTCGCAAATAAATGCAACTACAATATTTCCATGCATTGATTGCTTTCTTCTATAAGGCTTTAAGATGAATCATTATTAATACATAACATCTTAATATAATTATATTATAAATCTTTCTGTAAGTCTGTTTTTTTCGTTTATTTGTTAGCCAATCACGCCTGAACGCCTGGTCCGATTTTCTTGAAATTTTGTATATAGATCAAGCTTTTGTCGGTGCAGGCTATAGCTGTAAATCTTTTCAACATTTTGAGCAAAAGGGGAGAAAAAATAGGCTAAAATTAGTACTTTTATACATAAATGCTGTATTTTATCTGTTTTATAGGCATACCTGTTAAATTTCGATTACGATTAGTAATCAATTACATTACTTTTTAAAAAGAATCGTAATGATTATATAATTCTATGAACAATTTTTTCCAATTACTAATTGATTACGATTACCAAAGAATCAAAAAATAATCAGGATTTTCTTGAAATTTTGTATATAGATCAAGCTTTTGTCGGTGCAGGCTATAGCTATAAATCTTTTCAACATTTTGAGCAAAAGGGGAGAAAAAATAGGCTAAAATTAGTACTTTTATGCATAAATGCTGTATTTTATCTGTTTTATAGGCATACCTGTTAAATTTCGATTACGATTAGTAATCAATTACATTACTTTTTAAAAAGAATCGTAATGATTATATAATTCTATGAACAATTTCTTCCAATTACTAATTGATTACGATTACCAAAGAATCAAAAAATAATCAGGATTACTGACAATTAGTCTAATAATCAAAAAGAATCAAAAGAAGTTTAAAAAAGAATCAAATTGTTTGAAATAATTCTTTTTGATTATTTTCAAATATACAAAAGTAATCCAAAAGTAATCAAAATTTTTTCAATAATTCTTTTTCATTATTTTCAAATATTCAAAAAGAGTTCAAGGTAATTATTGAAAATAAATTGATTACTTTTGGATTACTTTTGATTCCTTTTGATTATTAGGCTAATCGCCAGTAATCCTGATTATTTTTTGATTATTTTAACCAAAAGTAAAAGTAATTGTAATCATTATTTCATCATTCAAATAAAAGTAATCAAATTACTAATCATTACGATTACTAATCATTACTTAACAGGTATGTTTATAGGTAACTAGCACTATGACCATTAATAAGTCTTAGGGTCAAACATTGAAAGTGGCTGGTTTAAATTTGGAGACACCATGTTTTTCTCATGGTCAATTGTATGTAGCCTGCTCACGGGTACCAAGTGGGAGAAATATATAAATTTTTTGACCCCAACTGGTAAAACAGCTAATATTGTGTATAGAAGCGTTTTATTAAAATAATAATACTATTTAATTTAATTGTAGAATAAGTTTATATTGCATCTATTTAATAGTTATATGTATGTACTCAATATTCTTAATGCTATAGAATAAGTTTATTTTTTGTATTTTTAATATATATACTTAAGTTACAGATTTTTGTATTTTTTAAGTGTTAATAATAAAAAATTTTAAATTTCTTTAACAACAACAAATAATCACTGCTTTTTTTAATTTAAAAACATTTTTCATTTTTTAAACTAATCCAAACTACATAACCCGCGCAACGTCGGGTACTATCTACTAGTACATACATAAATAAATAGTCATTACAACCCTAATGTTAAGATTACGACAAACCGTGTGCGTTAATTTTATATATGAGTGACGGGACCTACAGACAGATTGTTTAGAGACTTTTTATGGCATTTTTATTTACTCTCGGAGTTTTTGTCAGTTTTGGCAGGTGAACAGTAGACGTAGAATGATTCAAGATTAAGTTGTGTGTTGATGGCATATGTACGTATGTATACATTGCATGAGTAAAAAAAAGTTCAATGTAACTTTTGGTTAATTTTTTTATTTAATTTTTTTTTTTTTTTTTTTTTTTTTGAATAGTGTGGGTTAAAACTTAAGACGTATGTCAGCTAGAAATAAGAATGTATGAATAAGCGTTTCTGTAAATTTCTTAATTTTTGCTTAAGGTATTCACACTGATGCTTGTGCATATAATTAATTTCAAACATATATTGTGTTTATGTTAGTTAGTTTTCATATTTAAATTGAAACGAGAACATTTTTGTAAAAACTTGAAATTAACAAATTAATAAAAAAAAAAAAAATCAATAAATTTCAATATCTACATACATACGTCTTCTTACATGCAAATCATTTTAAACAACTATATTGTGTATATAAAATTCAGAGTATGAAAGAAAAGTTAAATTAATTGAATTATTTTGAAAATTGTATGAGTAATGTACGTACTGTAAATATATTTAGCACAGATGCAGATAGAGCTATACACTGTAACTCTTCCATTTGCTAATAAAAACTAATTTTTTTTCGGCACTATTTCTTGCTAACTGGCTTATTGAGTATACACAAACAAACTTAGGTGCACACTACTCTTTATAAAACCTATCTGGTGTACGTACCTGCATGAAATTAGTTTTATTATTATTTTTTTTTTTTTTTGTGAAAATAAAAACTAATTTTTAACGGGCAAGTAAAAAACATTTTATTCGTAGTTTTCGCATTGCCGGCTACGCATTATTTTACTCTTTCAGGCAATTTGTGGATTCCACGTCAATAAAACTGTTCGTCTATTCGACAAACCAATTAGTCATCCATCTTTCGATGAACTCGATGTGCTGCTCAGTAAATGCGTGTTCTATCGATAAAATCAAATAGTAGTCGCCAGGAACCAAGTTGAGTGCATACTGCGTGTGGGGTAGTCGAGCGCAGCCTAAAGCTTTGATTGTATTCTGAACCGATCTGGCTTTGTTTGCAGGTACATTGTAATGCTGCAAAATTACCTTGAGTTGTCGTGTAGTCCATTTTGGTCGTTTTTCAATCAATGCATGAATCAAATTGATCATTTGTTATCAGCAGCGATCTCCATGCACGGTTTCAACTTCTGGTGGTCGCTAAAATGTTAAATTTACACATTTTCCAATAAACAATCAAGATGCATCAAAAATTCTGAAAATATTTTAACTGAAACATCATATGAAAAAAAAATATATATGAAAAATATAACACGACTCTTTAAATAATAATTGCGGTAATCTTTGTTCGGTTTGATCAAACGAAGTGTCAATCTCTTCAAAATAGAATGCACTTTAAGAATATTACCACTTATTCTATATTTTTTAATTAAAGTTTGCTACTATGAATGGACAAACTTGAAAAAATATGAAAAAAATTTTTATTTTCCAAGTTTACCTCATCAAACCTCATAGAATATCAAGTCGACTAATATATTTGTATATACATACATATGTATACCGTTTTCAAGACTCATCCCTCCTCTTTCTAAGGAATTTTAAATTTGTGACATTGGTCCAGATATGTTTGTGTAATGAATAAACTTGTGCGTAAAGGCCAAAAAAACAGTTTTTGTCAAATGAAACAAGTTTAGAGGGTTCAAGAAATATAAAAAATATATTTTTGAGTTCTACTTAACAAAACTCATAATCTACACTATTTTATTACCTGGGTGTATTTCATTTTTTGTATATTTTGTATACCTTCCTTGTAGTTTCAATGATTTGAAGTTTCTTAACTTTTGAAAGTTATTCAACCTCTAAAAGACTCTATGAGTGTAATGTAGTCGCCGTAGTCTAGTAGGCTGGCTTATTAGACGTAAAGCCAGGGTTGTTGCCCCAGGCCAGACATCAAAACAAAATACAAATAGTATTTCTTCGGCGAGTTCCACTCAGCAGATTTCTAGCAAAAACTCTGAGAGTAAATAAAATTGCCATGAAAAGTTTCTCAAAAATCTGTCGTATCTAACGGGTTGTAGTGAACAATTATGTATGTATATATGTTGCTTATTTTTATTTATATTTGTTTAAAGTTATAATGTGTTTGTAGTTTATTCGTTGTGATTTAATTTGTTTACGTGTTAGAAGCAAAAGATTAAAAAAAAATTAATTCCATATTTTTTCGATTAACCTGGTATTCTAATGAAAAAAACAACAACATTTCCATGTAATCAAGTAAATACGAATATTAATTTGCATAATTTTTGTACGAAATAATATTTAATATATGGTAAGTGGGTTAATTCCACATGCCCCTTTCCAAAGCATTGAACAAATAATTTATTCATTAGGTCATACCAACAAACACTCCGATATGATCTTGAAACAAATTCAAAATAAATTAATTTTTATAGTTGTCGGCCTTATTTATGATATCATTTTATTACATACATACATACAGATAAAATGAAAATTTTTCAAATTACAAAATTACAATAAATCGCCAATTAGGATAATCTAAGCTCTATGAATGTAATGGGGTGTACTTGCATGCATATTTTTTTAAATCATGTGTGCATATTTCTACATATGAATTGTAAGTTTACATAGTAAATACGTGAATATATTGGGTCTTTCATTAAGCATTTACTATCTTTAAATTTAAATAAGACAAGGTATGTGCGAGATATTATCGAAATTGTTTATTCGATGATAATGACAACGTCGTTCAAATGCTAGCCACGTCTTCTCTAATTGGAGCGCATCTGTAATGCCCAATTATTAAAAATTTAGACTGAATTTAAAATTTCGGTGGCATGGGTTATGTTGGCTTTGAAGACCGTGGTGACTTGTGGCTTATTCGCACATACCTATAGCATCAGGATATCTCACAAGATGAAGTCTAGTGGGATCAAATCGCACCATCTCGGTGGCCAATTCACATCACTTCACTCTAGATGAACATATGTCGTTGATTTGATTTGATTTGATTTATTTATTTGATTTATAATGATCTACATAGCACAACAAGATACTAAATCTTATAAGTGACAGTGTTATGTTTACAATCAATAAGGTATAAAAAATTAACATTAATTAAATATAAAAAAATTAGAGAAAGTTAATTTATGTATATAAATATTAAATTAAATTAATAAGGTAAAGTATAAAAATAATAATAATAATAATAATAATAATAAGAATAATAATAATAATTATAATAATAATAATAACAATAATAATGATGACCTAAAAAATTAAATCACAAAATTTACAAATATGAGAGTAAAATTTTAATTATGAAAATAATTTAAATAACTCCTTTTTGAACGCGTTTGCATTGCCCAGATTTTGGATGTTATTTGGTAAGGAATTCCAAAGACTAATGGTGTGTATAAAGAACTGTCGCTGAGACAGAAGAGTCCTGAATCGTTGCTGTATAATCCCCACACCCCGGTGGGATCTGGCAAACTTAATTTTACAATATAAATACTTCGGCTGTTTCGTGTAAATTATTTTATGAAGTAGAAGGAGGCATCTAATTTTCAGGAGATTATCAAATTTGATACCAAGAATCAGGTAAGCTAAATGAGAAATGTGATCCCGACGCCCCTTAAGGAAAACATACCTGGCTATGTTAAGTTTAAGTTTCTGGTTGTCATCATAACTGCAATTTGCGTATATCTCACATCCATATAAAAGTACCGGAATCAAGTACGTTTTAGCAAGTTGCATGCGAATGACAAAAGGAGTTGAATCTATGACAGCCCACAAATTTCGAAGCATGCCATAAATTCTGCCAACAATGACACTTATATGGGTAGACCACGATAATTTGTCATTAAAGACACTACCCAGATTAGTAGCCGACCTGACAAATTCAATTTTATTTCCCCTGATAGTCAATTCAGTCGCTGTATTAGTTTCGAATTAGTTTTATTTTCAAGGGATTCCCACCAAACTAGGCATCCATAGGCCAAGATAGGTCTGACCACCGCTGTGTAGATCCAGTGTGTCATCCTAGGTCCTAGGCCCCATTTTCTCCCCAACACTCTGTTACAAGCATACAGGGCAATGGAAGCCTTTTTAGTTCTGTTGATGATATTCGATTTCCAAGACAGCTTCGTATCCAGAATGAGTCCTAGAAAGTGTGCCTCCTGTTTCAGTTTCAGTTCCGTCCCGTTAAGTTTCAATGGACGAAATGTCGGTGGCTTGTACCTTCTCGTGAAGAGTACTACTTCCGTTTTCACCGGGTTAACACCCAAACCACGCTCAGATACCCACACGCAGACCCTCCTCAGAGCCAGTTGCATCCTATCTCTGATAGTGTCGACAAATGTTCCGGAGATCACAAGAACAATGTCATCCGCATATGCAATTGCCTCACATCCATTTTGTTCCAGTATCACTAGTAGCTCATTCATCACCAGATTCCACAAAAGAGGAGAGAGTACTCCGCCATGTGGAGTTCCCCTCCCTATAGCCCTGGTTGTTTGTGAGCCCCCAAGTGTGGGGTAGATTGTTCTCCCACAAAGTAACTTAGTTATCCAGTTCACCATAGTGGATCGTACACCCAGCCTATCCAGCGCCCTGGTTATAGCGCAAAGTTCCACATTAGTGAAGGCTCCTTCAATGTCAAGGAAAGTAGCCAGAGTGTATTCCTTCTGTGCCAGCGATTTCTCTATCCTGCACACCAGGCTATGTATAAAGGATGTTGTCGAGAGAATTCTCCTCAGCCTAGAAGTTTCGTTGATAGTTTCCATGTTGCCACAGAAATTTCTCCACGAATCCCTCTTAGCCCGTCTTAGAACTCTCTTGTAATTTCCAAGAGACACTTTATAGTCCCTCCACTGATCCGCATTACCCGACTTTCTCGCCACATTGAAAAGTCGCCGTGACTCCTTTCTGAGCATGTCCAGATCCCGGTCCCACCAGGGTGGTTTTCTTCCACCCCTGTTGACCCTTTACGGACATGCTTTGTCAAAAGCCCCTACTATGACCTTTGTGAATTCAGCTACTGTAGCCTCAAGTCCAGAATACTGTCTATTCTACAGCGCGTGAGTGGGTCCAAGCCCAGCCTGACAAGGCGATCGTAAAGATCCCAATTCGTGTTCCTAGGATTTCTAATCGCCCTTACAGTATTGTTCCCCCTACCAAGGGAAAATTCAATAAACCTATGATCAGAAAAGGAGTGCTCCTGCGAGACTCTCCAATCTCTGACACTATCATAAATGTTGCCGGAGGTAAGGGTTATGTCCAAAACCTCTCTTCTGTTTTTTGTTATAAATGTGGGCTTATTACCCGTGTTACAAACTAATTGGTTATTAGATATAATAAAATCAAAAAGCGACTCACCCCGTTCGTTGACGTTCGTGCTGCCCCATATAGTGTGATGAGAGTTGGCATCACAGCCAATCAGCAGGCCAACGTTTGCGTGCTTTGCCTCTGTAACCAGTCTCTTCACTGGATCTGGTGGTGGGTGACTGCTTAGGTCATGCGGCATGTAACTGGAGGAGATCCAGTGTTGCTTACCATTGATCTCTGCCGTTAGTGTGGTTAGGTCTACATTGCTGAAATTAGGAAGCAAATATGCCATTAAGTTGTTCTTAATAAATATGCAGGATCTGGGCCTACCTACGCATTTGGCATGGACCAGCCTATAATTTTTGTGCCCTAATCCACAAACCTTGTTGGCTATGGACCATGGTTCTTGGATCAGGGCTATGTCTTCTCCTCTGTTCCCCAGCCGGAGAAGTAGTGCAGCCGATGCTGCCTTAGAGTAATGGAAATTTATTTTGATTACTAGGTCTGTTTCATCCTCTCTCCTCTCCACCATCGTAATATCTAGGCCATAATCCTCTTGATCAAAGGCAGATGCTATATCCGACCCAGTGGAAGAGAGAGAGCTAACTCTGGACCGGGTATGAATCTGCGTTGAGGATGCTGTAAGGTTATCCTCCTCCTTTTCTTCATTATCTGATGCGCCCATGTGTTCGTCTTGTGGCTTGGGGCGTTGCCACCCGACTCCATGGGGCGATTATCCTTTTTGTATACTTTTAGGATAATATCTTCAAATCCAAAGGCCACCACACCATTGGATTTTGCCAGGTGCTCCAGGGATTCCTGATTGACTATGATAGTCGCACAGCGAGATCCATGGCGCTCCTCCAACTTTGCAATTTTCCAATTGTGTGTTGGTAACTTTGGATTGCACATTTTTATTATCCTTAGTACTTTTTCTGGCTCTTTTGGAGTTAAAGGTATCCAAGAGCGTGTTCGGGGTTTGCGATGGAGAAGAGATCCAGGGCTCTCTTATCGGCACACGTTACTAACTTCACGTGTCCTTGGTGCCAGCCACGAATTTGGTAGACTGGAACTGGTCCCGGATTCTCCTCCATTACTTCTAGAAAGACGTCCGCAAGGGCGTCTGCTACAAGTCTCCAGTTCGACGGTGTAATACTGACCTCTGGATCTGAGCGATCTACAACCGCCATTTCTATGCTGTCTTTAAGCACCTGACTGTATAAGGTGTTGGTGCGATGTGAGCTGCGTGATTTTTTAGCGCCTGGAGCGTCTCCATCAGAAGATCGCTGTCTTTTGACAGCCACCTCCGTGGTCGACGTCTTATCTAGTTCTTCGAGCTTTTCCTTAGTCCAGGCCAGTGATTGCATTTCGCGCTGCGTGCGGTTATCTATTGGGATCTTGGAGATCCTGTCTAGAACCCGCTTTGCGCTCAATCGCTCCCTGTACCTCTGCTTCGATTCTTTTATTTTCTGAGCCGTGTCAACCTTTACATTACCAAGGCCACTCTTGCTGGACGAAGGTCCGGCTTTTGAAGCCACCTTGCTTCTGGAAAGGCCGACGCTTTTGGCTTGTTGTGTTTTACTGTTTTTTAAGGTACTAGGTTCTTGGTCTGCATAAACCAAGTCTTTTCCCTCTTCTGTGGAGACGGGCGTCGGCTTAACACCCGTACGCGGATTTTTACGAGTTCCGTTCTCGTCCTCACTAGTGGAGGCGGTTTTCTGATTTTCCTTTATTATTTTATTTTCCATTTCATTATTCATTTTTGGTCCCACGAGTTGCGGATAAGGGGAAGGTCCACCTGAGCAGGGATCCGCTGTACCCAGGTAAGGCTAGTTAATCCTGGAGGATTAACTAGCCAGGCTGACTATCGGCACGGGTCGTGTAACACCTTAGTCCATCCTATACCTCTATCCTATGGTGAGAGCCATAATTCATCCGACCTACGATCAAATGAGTGTGGACTCCCCCCTTGGCTGGTGGACACCCCATCGGGCAACCACCATTACCAGCCAACACCCACGTGGAGGGTTTGGTAGAGGATTTTCGTCGGCCAATCGAAAGAGATAAAGAAAAAACAACTACTAGTGTTTGTATGCAACTACTATGTGTTTACATACATACATAGTTGGCAATTACAGACATTCAGTCAGGAATATGTTTTACTCTCAGAGTATTTACCAGAAATCTGCTAACTTGAAGTCGCCGGTGAAATACTTTTTTTATTTAGTTCTGTTGGGTCATGTTGGAAATGTCTGACCTGAGGTTTAAACCGTGGCCTCACGTCTAATAAACCAACACACACCTATTAGACTATAGCGACTACTACTACTATAAGTTTGTATAAAAAAAAAACATAAATAAAGAAATAAAATCAGCATTAAAGAAAGAAATGTTCTCTTCGGCAGAAATCTATGATACACTACCATTTTGTCCAATATTTTCATACTTCATCATAAGTATAATTTTCCAAATTATTTTAATAACCTATGCAATTCCTAACATATAAAACCTTCGAAATTTTTTTTGGTTGTTCATTATTCATTCGTTCAGAAACGTGCGAACACGCGTCATTTTCTGTGGTTTACCTAAAGTTCATGGGTCAGTTGAATTATGTACGAATATAGGCCCAAGTCGCGAATTAAAATTCCAAAAGTGAAAGTCGAATATAATTTATTGGGATTCTCATGCACACTGTCAAGAAGAGCGATGATATTTTCGACATTTCATACATTTCGTCGATGTAGAGATCTAGGCTGATAGTTTACAGAACAAGAGGACCCAATTTATTCCCTGCATTGCAAATAGTCATCACAATAAGATACTTTGGTGATAGTAAATTTGTGTGTGGTAGTTGCCGTAGTCTAGTAGGTAGTGTGTTGGTTTATTAGACGCGAGCCCACTATTTCTTTTTCAAAAATCTGTCATTCCGAATCAACTTCAAACTTATGTATTAAATTAATATACACAAGGTAAGTGGTGTGAGCTAAGTCGTAATCCTGACTGAAGGATTGTAATGACCAATTATGTAGGTAAATATGTTAAGTAGTGTCCAGATTATACAATTGAAACGTCGTTCTCCATGAAATATGAATCAATAACGCCCCCATCATAAAAATCTGCATCTCTGGATGCATTATATTTCACCCTGAAAAAACTAAAAAAACAAACGATAGTTAAAGCAATTTTTATTTTCCACCAACGTAAGAAATCAAAATTTTAATCTCTCTTCATTATAGTAAAGATAAACAGTTGGTTTAGCTTTGAAACCTTTACTGTTTGGTTCAGATTGTGCAGCCATCAATAAATCAAGTCCATCTGTGAGTATGAGTAATTTTAGTGTTAAGTTTAGTGTTACAGGCATTGAGCATATCTGCCAGATAAATGAGGCACCAAATCGTCAAATATTTGAGAAAAAATCGTCAAATCGCCAAAGAAATCTTCAAAAAATCTTTAGCAAAAATAAATAAATAAACTAAAAGTTTTTAAAAACCAAAATTATTTCTATTGCAGTAAAACATATAAAAGTCAATGTGTGTACATATCTGAGTTAGCTAGCGTCCCCCATCTTCATTTATTAATTTTTTTCAAAAAATGGAGAAATTGGGATCATTTTCAAGAAAAAAATGTTTAAGGTTCAAACAATCTATCCCAGTGTTGTTTATTGACACATAAGCGCAGTAATAATATTGCATCATCTTAATCTATGGGTGGTGTAAATATTAAGGAGTCAGAAGCTTTTGACATTCTGAGCGTGAAAATTCAGTGTAATGTTGGCTGGAACCGATACATTTTTCAGTTCCTTCTAGAATTTTCTGATTTTAGTACTCCATTTATAACCGACCGAGAATGGAATACAACTCTCATGTATGGGTCGGTGCCTCAACGTCCGTGTATAGGAGACGCCATAGTAGCTTGTTAATGACGGTAGTGTATCCAACTCCATTGAATCCTTGGAGCATCGTTGCAATGTGGTTTGTGTTTCACTGTTCTATCGCTACTATAAAAGGATTTTGCTTGAACGAAATAAGGGGACTTGTTTCCAAAAATCATACGTAACGCTCGTCTTTCTCGACCATCACATCCGTATGTGGTCGATTGGCCAGTGGATTGCACACTGTATTACAGAAAAAGTACGTTTTTTAGTCGGACTATTCGTATGTGGAACTCAATTCCTGCAGAGGTCTTTCCTGTTACTTATGGTATAAAAATATACAAGCCTAGTGTAAATAAACACTGTTCTCTCTTTCCTTCTTCCCATAACATATTTTTATAGTTCCAAACACAATGCCATCCATCCCCTGAGTGCTGGTCGTACAAAAAAAAAATTACGGCGCTTGTCTTCATTCTTCCGATGGTAATATTAGAAGCTATACTTGAGTTTTTAAAAATGTCAGCAACGACAAGTGATAAATTATTCTCATCTACGAGGTTATTTAGGAGTTGTAATTTTATGGTTTTTAAGGGATAAAAAGGACTATAATACAGAAAAATCATCACAGGTATTCGAAAGCAACTTAAAAATATAATACTTTACTCCTTGCTTTTAATAGAATAAATTTCCAGTAGTAACAACTGCAAAGTAAATACAAAGGTTTAAGTGGCTTTTAATGTATTAAAGTCAAGAATATGATGTAAATTTTGCATTTCCAAAAATCGTTAAAATAAGGGCATAAATCGTCAATATGACATTTTTGAAGCTCAAAATCGTCAAAATGACGGTAAATCGTCAAATCTGGCAGCTATGGCATTGAGTTATATTTTGCTTTAGCTTTCTAGTCCATCTGTACGTATGAGTAATTTTTAGTATTCATACGTTTTTAAACGCAAGAAATAACGAAATTCTTTCGTTCACTTAATTTTTTCATTGGCTTAAAAAAACTTAAAAACAACGACTGCCTTTACAATTTATGTACATGCGTTGTAAAATTATAAAATAACTTAAAGAACATTATATTGTCCCTTTTTTAAAGCGCTGCCTATCTATAAATTTACATAAAAAAAGTGTATGTGGATTATCACTAACATTTTTTATTCACTTGTATGGAACATAAAATCAAATCTCCAACGTGTGCCACGACAAAGTTCGGAATTTCCTTCTGCAAGAATGTATACAAAAGCAAAATTGCAAAATTTTAAATACAAAATAAAAAAATTTTAATATTTTACATTTAGGTACAGTTAAATTTCGATTTAATTTGATAATAAATTTAAAAATCGGGTAAATATAGGAAAGAGTTCAAAACAATTTTCTGCTTGTTTCAAATTCAATTTTGAGAGTCATTAATTTTAAGATGCTTCAAGTATATGTACCAAGAAATTAATTAAATGCATACAAGAAAATGAACATGTAATGAACACCTTCAAAAGAAATATTTGTTTTACAAGTTGTTCAAAAAAAAAACAAACCAAACCAAAAAATAATTTTTGTTAAAGGACAACTAGTCTGAAGGGCATCAATGATATAGAAAAAATCTTTGCGAATGGAAATACAATACAAATAGAAAATAAAAAATAGACGAACATTGAAAACTAAATCTACATACATATGTAAGAATAAACAAAAGATACCAAAACAATGGACTTGTTTACATAATCAACGAATAAGCAGAAATATAGCAACAACATCAGTTTATAAAAAAGGGGATAAACAAAGTAAGCAAACAAGCAATAACAACACTGCAAGGGCAAATGTAACAAAGTACATCAACAACAATAATGAAAACAACTTGTTTACATTTATAGATATTTCGCGAAGGCAATCCTTCTCCTTCGCAAACATTTATCAGACGAATGGCAGGCAACGGGATGAGAAAGAACTCAGTCAGTCTTGTGTGAAGAGAATAATTGTGGTATGAAGATCTCTGTTATAAAGATCTATTGAACAATTGTTATTGTGTATGCGAATGAGTGTAAAGAAGAATAATAATTAAAACAAATTGTTGTTGTTTGAAACAAGTCGTCAAAGGTGGCATACAGAATTGTGCGAACAATAAATAATTGATTTAAAACTAAACACAAATTTATTTTCATTTTATTTGCAATCTACGAACTTATATTTTTAACGTTTATATTTAACGATGTTGTTTACTGTATTTCAAGTTATCGTTCATAAAAGTGTTACTATGGATAAAAAAATATTATAAAAACATCACTTTTGGAACATTTTTCCCATACCGAAATAACTAACACACTAAGGGCCATTATTACAACTTGCCGTTAAAGTTGGGTTTAGTTAAAGGTAACTTTAGCTAAAGTGAACTTTAAGGTCAGCTTTAACTTCTTTTCGTTATTACAACATAATGATAAAATAAAATCAACTTTTTCAAAACTATGGTAATGCCGGAGCAATGTCGATAACACTGCTCAATTAAACAAGTTATTTTTAAACGCAATGGCAACTGCGGGCTTCTTTTTATGTGTTGTATTTGCTCGTTTTGTTTATATTTGAATTTGCCATATTGAAAATAATATTTAATATGGCAACTTTAGCTTAACGCTTACTTCTGCCTTATTGTCCACTTATAATAACGAAAAACAATTTATCTGCCCGTCAAAATCCTCCCTTTAGTTAACGGCAAATTGTAATAATGACCCTAAATGTTTTACCAAAAAGTGCTTCTATTGGAGAAGATCGACATTTAGTTCAAATATATAAGCGTAAACGATTCGCTATATTTCGAATGCTCCAAATCAAATTAGCCCAAGTACAACTCTTCTACATCTTTTTGTTCATGACCTCAGAAGCTACACAAAAATTATTGCTCTTACCGCACAAGAGCCGATTTCTGGATGAATGGATACGTAAATAAACAAAATTATAAAATTTGGGACAATACCAATTCAACTGAGATCCAAAAGAGTCCAATGCATCCCTAAAAGCCACTGTTTTTTGAGCTGGTGGCGGTATTAATCATTGGAATTTCTTTGAGAACCATTTAGCGTGAGCAACATGCAAGTGCGTGGTCGCTGATTACCAACTTCTTTTGGCCCAGATTGAATGAACTACGTGTCTTCACTACATGCCACGCAGTTCATAGCATATTGGATATTCTGCACGCGCTATTTGAGTGCACGGTCATCTACGTGGAGGCGATGTAAAGTAGCTATCGAGATCGTGCGATTTGACTCCGTTAACTTTTTTCCTGTGGAGTTTTCTTAAGTCATGTATAAAATTAAAGCCACAAACTACAGTGGACCTTAAAATTAACATATCCCATGCCATTGGCAAAATCCAACTTGATTTATGTGCCAGAGTTATGGAATATGGAACACTTGGACTAGTCCGTCAAACGAATAAAAAATGTCTGTAATATTTCATACTTATTTACTTAACCATTAACCTTTACATTATCATTAACAACCCGATTAACGGATTTCGGCATGCCGCAACACATCCTTCCAGGCGCCTCTACGTCTTGCGCGCCTACTGCAGTTGGTCACACCAATCGATGACAGGGCTTTCTTAATTTGGTCCTTCCAACGCATACAAGGACGTCTTCTTCGCAGATCCCGGCATCAAATACCCATCTCGCCGAAGCATCCTCCTCCATTTGAACGACATGACCGAGCCAGCGTAGCCTCTGGATATTAATACGTTTGTACTACATCTATGTCGTTGAGGAGCTCATACAGCTCACTGCTGCATCGGATGAGGAAATCATCGCCAATTCGCACAGCACTTTTCTCTCGAATACTCTTAAGGTTGCTGTAGTGCCCATGCCTCTGTACAATAAAGAAGCACATGTAGGATGAGCGTTTGGTAGAGTATTAGTTTTGTCGTACGAGAGAGGTTTCTGCTACTCAATTGCCTATTGAAACCATAGAAGCACCTGTTGGCAAGAGTGATCCTGCGCTCGATCTCTAGACTGACATCTCTACTCGTCGATAACATATACTTTGTTTTGCCCTCATTTACTGCCAGACCCATCTTACTAGACTCCCGTTCAATAGCACTAAAGGCAGCAGTAACATCTCGCTTGGTACGCCCTATGCTGTCAATGTCGTCAGCGTAAGCAAGCAACTGGACGCTTTTTTGAAAAATAGTGCCATTGCGATGCAGTCTCGCCTTTCGCAGACCACTCTTCATGACGAAGTTGAAGAGGTCGCATGATCGCAACTCTTTATGTAATTGGAAAAAAAGTACACATACCTCTTAATACCTTTAAAAAGTACATAAAGGTGGCTAACAGGAAACGAAAATGTTAAATAATACCAACGACTTGTATGTGTTTATACAACATTAAACAAAATGTTATGAGTAATAAAGAATAAAAGCAATAACAACTTGGTAAACGGCTAATAGCCCTTCAGTTTAATTTGGTAATGTGAGGCAAGAAATGCAGACACCAGGACTACTGTTGATTCATCACAATTTACATAATTTAATGATAATAATTGAGGTGGACTTTTGAGTACAATAAAACATTGCACGAGTATTTATATTCATACATATATTTATTTATATTTGTACATTAGATTCCACAAACATTAAAACGACTTCGCCGAATACTCATTAACCCTTTCATGCCCGAATTTTTTGGGCCAGAGCTAAAATTGTTTTAAGGACATGTGTTTGTTAGTCATGACCTAAATATGAAGTGATATTAAATTCAGAGTCCTACATATTCTGGTTTTACACGTTTGTAACCAAGCTTGTTTGCAAAAAAAAAATCTTTTAAAAAAATTAAAAATTACAGAATTTATGAACAAAAATGTACAATGTTGCCTATAGGCAACATCGGGCATGAAAGGGTTAAAAGGTTCTTGTCAAAAAATATTACATTCATACATAATTGGTCATTACAACACTTCAAGCAGTATTACAACCCAGATTCTCAAACCACTTATGTTGCGTTTGTTAATTTTATACATGAATGGCGGAAGCAGGTTTAAGGTCGTCTCCAAACTATAGATTTTTGAGAAACTTTTCTATTTTTTTATATATGTATTACACTATGCGAGAAAATAAAAAAAAGGAAATACATCCAGCTAATGATATAGTGAAGGTTGTGAGTTTTGTTGAGTAGAACTTAAAAATATTTTTTTTTTATATATTTCTTTTTGGACTTTACGCACAAATTTATTGATTACACAAACATTCCTGAACCGATGTCCAAAATTTTAAACCTAATTAGAAAGGAGAGGGATGGTCTTTTAAACCGATATACATATATATATTATTTGACTTAGTATACTATGAGGTTTGATGAGGTAAACTTGGCAAATTCTAATCTTTTTCATATTTTTTCTAGTTTCTCCATTCATAGTAGAAATATAAAAAATATAAAATAATGGTGAAGGCACTTTATACTCTTGTGAAGAGATTGACACTTCATATAATAAAATCGTACAAAAGTTTCTGTAGATATTATTTAAAGAGTACATATAACAGTCGTGGCATATTTTTTCAAATGAACTTTCAGTTCCAATATTTTGGATGAATAATTGTTTACAGCAAAATGTGTCAATTTCACGAACGACCACCAGAAGTTGGCCAATGTTTGCACAAAGCGAAATAATAATATTTCGGAAAAACACCGATTTCTGGTAATTGTCCAAATGGGAAATTGACACATTTTGCGATAAACAATCAAGATCCATCAAAAATTTTGAGAATTTATGAACTAAAAGTTCATTTAATAAGGTGACATATAAAATAATATAACACGACTGTTATAATATTTAAATAATAACTACGGTAATTTTTCCGATTTGTCAAACGTACAACCTCTACTCAAGATAATGCACTTTCAGAATGTTACCATTTATTTCATATTTTTACTTAAATTTTGCAATTAAAAACGGCTAAACTAGAAAAAATTATAAAAAAATAATTTTTACCAAGTTTACCCAATCAAAACTCATAATACGTAAGTTTGAATCATATGTTTATGTATACCGTCTTAAAGGCTCATCTCTCCACTTTTCAAAAAACTTTTGATTATGAAAATAGATTAAAAAATATTTGGGTAATCAATAATTTTGTGTGAAAAGATCAAAAAAACCGTTTTTGTCAAATAAAATAAGGTTGTGATGGAGGGTTCAAGAAATATAAAAAAATATTTTTTACCTACACAACCTACACTATGTCATTAGCTGGGTGTATTTTAACTGTAGTACAGTGTAATTGATGCCACCTAACGGTTCAAATTAATTATTCCAATAATTCAATTCGCTTACGAACTTGTTATTGATTGCTTGAAATGTTGCAACGGTTATTCGACTCTGTGACATAACAGTATAACATTAACTATTCCTTTCAAGACCGTATCATAAGTTGATTAAGAATTTTTCCTAAAATGCTCTTAAGATGGTAACTTATTTGCAATATACAACAATAACCATAAAATGAATAAAAGAAATGCACACATTACAGACATTCGAAAGTAAATTTCTTACGGCTGCCAGTGAAAGTAAGTTGCAAATCAACTCGTTTGCTCTTAAGTACAAAACAAAATTTATAAAAGGAAACGGAAGCTGTACAAAAATAAACAGAAGGCAAAAACTTTTTGTAAACATAAAAAGAAATAATAAAATTAAAGTCCTACAAGTTGTTTAACATATAAAAACTACTCACATCCATGCCATACATTTTGAAGTAAGTGAAGTTAGTTCAAAGCAAGTAATATTTCGCACCGTACATACAGTCCTGTAAACAATATTCTTACACTTGTTCAAAGCAGTGGTAACAACGTTCTATGAGTTCTAAATACAAAAATAAAATATTTGGATTACTATATACAACAAATATGGAATAATAATATTCATGTTCATACATCACCAGCTAAGTGAAAATTAAAGGAAAATGTTTTTGATATTTTCCTCCCTCCTATGGAACCTTATTATGTATGAGCTGCTAATGATGTTGGAGCAAGGTTGATGTGGGACTATTGCTTTTGCGTATGATGTGGTTCTTACAATTTCGAGCAGGACTAGCATCTAGCTCTAAAGAATGCAGACAAGTGGGCATCTAATCGCTGCTTGAGTGTTACTCCCAAGAAAACGGAGGTGGTAGTCTTTACTAGGAAAAGTACAAAGCACAGCCTTTTCCTGCACTGAGAATGTATGAAACAGAACTGAAACTCAAGGAATAAAGGCATTTTTTGCAACCCCTGGATTGAAAGTATCGTTAATCGATCGAAAAAGGGCTCAACGTTTGTTATAAAGTGTTAGGGAAAATATGGGACCTGGTACGATGACTCACTAGATCTACATAGTAGTGTTCAATTCCCTCTATATTGCAACTAACTTGAACCCGATACAGCGGTTGAAATGATTTGACTACATAAATATCATTGGTGCCTTACACACTGCACTTCTGTAGGCACTGGAGATAATTTAATGCTTTCTGCCGCTTGTATGACTGTGGCGGATAAGATTATCAGGGGTCCTTGCGTTACTAAACAATGGCATGGATCGGATACTGATCACGAAAGAATCCTGAATTAATTTTAGAACATTGACTACATGACACCGCAATACGACTTATCAATGAGTTTCAGGACGTCCATTCCGGAAAAACTAGGTCTTTAAAAATGGTGCCGAGCACCTTGTAAAGGAATCCGTGCAAATCTTCACCAAAGAATTCAAATTGAACAGAATCGTTGTTGGCGGAATTTTGTCGAAATCGTAAGGCATATTTCATACTTTCCGGTAGTCAGGCGGTAAACAGGGCATTGAGTTCCATCGTGATAAAATCCAGAAGGGTGTACAGCTGTCACAGATGATATAAAGTAGCAGAACGATATAATGTCCATATCATATAAGTGCCAGGACACAGTGACATTTTGGGTAACAGCAGAGCGAATGAACTGGCCAGGCGTATCACGACCATCGAACACTTCGACGAATTCTCGTCTTTCGACCTCTAAGATTATATTTCACAATTCTGTCATTGATTCCATCAACCGTACATTAGCGGCTTGGCACACGTGCAGAATGGCACAGAAAATTTGACCATTACCTAAACGATCTATAGGAATTGTCACGCATTGACACGTCGCTTCATCCGTAGCTCCGAGTGCTTCAAGATCGAATCAGCGCACAAATTCGAGGTGAAGACGATTCTCAAGTGGTCCACAAATAAGTTAACTTTTTAGTAGATGCTTGTAAAGGTGGGTTTTTAGTAGAACGTCACTCCAAAATGAATAATTTGACCCTAACGTGAAATGCAGTTCTTCCAAATAGCTTGTGAGAAAAGCAATTTATTGGGATCTAGAATTTCTCTCAGCCGATTAGTGTACCCCTGATGCTATGTTGAGTGGATTTGTGGTGTTGCAACTCTCCTTTCAGTTATTCAATTCAGTAAAATTCCATAACCACATATCTTTTTTTTTCACGCTTTTCAAGAGTTAATTTAGTTACACGAGGCATATTTTAAAACGATATTTTAATACGAGACTTATTTTAAAACCCAATAGAATTATAAAATAGTTGAATTGTTTTTAACTTAAACTTACAAGTTGTGTACTCCCTTCAAAACATTTGCTTTAATCAAAAATATTTTTTACGAAACTATTCTATTTTGGCTCTGTACCGTATAATTATTTCATATGCAAAAAAATGGAAAAGTTAATTCAAGATAACGGTAAAACGTTCAGATGTATATATGTCCTAACATACTGTTACGTTTTTACCTTTTAAAAACGTCTAAAATATGAGCTCGTAGATGGCAAATAAAAATAAATTTGTGTTTAGTTTTAATTAAATTCTTCACTGTTCGAGTTCTGTGTGCCACTGTTCACAAATTTATGTAAATAACAACAATTGCTTTGCACTCTATTGCATAAATACTAACAATTACTAGTCACTTGTTCGACAGATTTTTATAACTGAGTTCTTCAAACCACACGTCTTCATACAAGACTGACTGATTTTTACTGACACGTTGCCTGCTTTGCCTTGCATTTTATATCGCAGAGTAAACAGTCTGATTGATGCTCTTGAGGGCAAATGACTTCGCCTTCTCTATAAATGTAAACATGTTGGTTACATTTATTCCTATTTGTTGTCGTATTTCTGTTTACATTTGTTCTTGCAGTTTTTTGTTGTTATATTCTTGTTTACTTGTTTACCACTTTTTACACTGGTGTTTTGTTGGTATATTTTTGTTTACTTGTTTATCAGGTAAACAAGTTCATGGTTTTTGTTTTTGTAGTTTTTATTTATAATTTTAAAGTTAAACGATGTAAAAGCAAAACACCATTTCCATTTTTCGTAACAATACATAATGTATAATGTAGCAGTAAAACATTGTACTTATCTGGTATTTATTCTTTATATTTATGATACTGACTTCATTTATATTGTATCAAATAATTCTTTCCACATCTGTATTGCTGTGTCCGTTTTTATTTCAATATTTTAACAGTATTTTCAAACTTGAAATGAAAAATATTTTTTCACAGAAATCATGAACTATTATTTGTATTTCTATTGTCTAAATTGCGGAATATTTATTTTCTACTTATGACCAAATTTATTTTACAAATTTTTATTTTCTTTTTTAATTTAGTTTCGTTATTCGTTTGTTAAATAAATAATGAAGAACAAAATACTGCACCAATATTTACTATACTATATGGAATAACATACATACACTAGTTTTAAAAATTTTAAATGAAATAAAAACATTTACGTTGTTTGTTTCAAAAAAATTAAATAAAAAATTGTGATATTTCAATTGTTTTATTTCATTAGTTTTATTTCATAAACAATAAAAGATACACGTTTACGTATTTGTATTATAAAAAAGTGCAAAATGAGGTAAAATTTTCAGCACTTTAACGACCTCAGGAAGACATATGTCCCAAACTAAAAATTTCAAAAATCTGAATAATTAAATAGCGTGTGAGTGTTATATAATTTTTGTTTATTTCTACAAACAGGTAAGTTTCCTATATATGTAGTTCGCTGTATTCGAGCATTTATTCTTCATATATGGTCACTAGAGTTGACAGTTTTTTGTGCCTGAGATTATAATATTTTGTAAAAGTGTTTTCATATGTAAATTTCATTTGCTACTCCACATTTTATAAATTTTTATAAATAGGTGGGTATATTTTCTTATTTTAATAAATATTGTTACGTTTTTACTTTTTAAAAACGTTAGAAATATGAGCTCGTAGATTGCAATAAAAATAAATTTGTGTTCAGGTTTAATTAATTTCTTTATTGTTCTGTGTGCCACTGATGTAAACAACTACAACTGCTTGGTCTCTTATTCTGCTTTACACTCGTTTGCCTAAACAATAACAATTGTTAGACAGATCCTTATAGCAGACATCGTCAAATCACAATTATTCTCTTCACACGCAACGCGTCTTCACACAAGACTGACTGAATTTTTTTACTGACTCCGTTGCCTGCTTTGTCTTGTCTTTTATATCGCAGGGTAAACAGCACAATCATACAGTATCGAAAGTTTTGACAGATAAAAAACCATCATAACATAAAAGCATAGGCCAATTTAGAGGAAGAAAAAAATGTTATAATGTTTTGCGAATCAAATGTGTTAGAAGCAACAGATATACAGACTGAAAACTGGCGGTTAAAGTAGAAAAACTAAATGTAAATAAACATTTATTTTGTGTTAAAAAAGGGATAATTTGGAATTATTTTTTAATTTCTTCAATGTAAATAATATAAATTCTTAAATATTTAAATATTAATCGAAATATGTGTGATTTTCGGTCATAATGAATATAGTTTCTTGTGCAAAAAGTAATTAAGAAGCTAAATATTACAAGATCAAAATAAGACGTACTCCTCATAAAAAATTTTTCTTGTTGTAGTGCAAATATTTTTTAATTTCTTGAAAGAAAAAGTTGTTATTGTTATTAGTTGTTTTTATTATTTATTAATAGTTTTAGACAAAAATTACATTTTCTATTAACTCTCGCCAATATAAAAACCCACCCCGAAAACTAAAAAAAAAAACATAAATAAACAAAACAGAGTTACAATCGGAGAGGGCCAGAAATACTTTTCGGTAATATTTGCTGTCCCTTTCACGTTTGGCCTATGCGCTGTCAAAATTTCGTTTCGGTACTGTATGACTGTGGTAAACAGTCTAACGAATGCTCTTGAAGGAGAATGACTTCGCGTTCTCGAAATCTCTATAAATGTACACATCGTTGTTTCATTGCTGTTTGTGTATT
This sequence comes from Sarcophaga variegata, assembly GCA_932273835.1. Classification (NCBI taxonomy): domain Eukaryota; kingdom Metazoa; phylum Arthropoda; class Insecta; order Diptera; family Sarcophagidae; genus Sarcophaga; species Sarcophaga variegata. Next base: position 29,509,352 of record OW026358.1, on the reverse strand, counting down.
TTGTTTACATTTAATCTGGTAATGTTTGTTGTTAATTCTTGTTCACTTCTTTATCTCCTTTTTTATACTGATGTTGTTTGCTATATTTTTGTTTACTTGTTTATCATGAAAACACGTTCATTGTTTTTGTTTTTGTAGCTTTTGTTTATCATTTTAATGTTAAACGATGTATGATTTTACATCCATTTTCCATCCATTTTCCATTTTCGAGACAATATAAAAAGTTATTGTGTTGAATACTTAAATAATAAATTGTAAACACTAAGGGACAAACACTGTAGCCCTATGGTCCGTAAAGGAGTTTTTCTAATTACATACAGAGGTTAAGATTACTATTTCCATAATTTTCTTAATTTGCCACTTAGTAAAGATTAAGATGATTTAAAACGAGGCCTGAGATGATACATTCCGAATGTTTTTCCTGTTTCTGATGTATTAATTATTTTCTTAATTTGCCACTTAGTAAAGATTAAGATGATTTAAAACGAGGCCTGAGATGATACATTCCGAATGTTTTTCCTGTATTCCTTTTAATTATAAAATTTGATAGCTTGGTACAAGAAATATTAGAAAAGCTCATAAAAATTGTTGCGAATTCTTTTATCATATTTTAACATAATTTAGAAAGTGTTGGTCTACAGAACTTGTATTTTATTCTTATTGATTGATGCTCTTGCTGCGTTGCGTTTATAGTGTTTATAACATTATGCGCTGGTATTGGGTTTTTATAGTTATTCATTATGTTGACATGTAACTATGAGAATATTACTAAGAAGGAGGTTTTATATTTGAACTTTTGTAAAGCCTATTAAAAAATATTTTTTTCGGAATAATTCTTTTCGGAAGATTTATTTTTAAGTTCTATATTAAAATAATTTTTTTCTCTTCTCTTAATTCTTTTCAAAGACAGAATATTTCTCTATTTCCACTTATTACAGATTCTCTATGATACCAAAAAAGCAATGAAAACAAATGTCACTGTAGACGTAGTATTAGACAGGAGGACATTATAATAAATGGCCTCAAAAACGGAAAAAGTTACAATATTTGAAGGAAACTTGTGTTTGTAGTAAAAGTTAATCAGATCAGAATCATTTTTCAAATAATTGCAAAAATTTCCTTCGTCAGTTGTAATCTTTTGTGTTTGTAAAATTGTTTTTTGTTTTCTACGTAAAGAAATATAGAAGGCAATAGTGTCAATGTATGAGAAAATTTTAGTAAAAATATTTAAACAATTCAAAGTTTCTTTGGTAACTTAAAGTTTCATTTATTTTCGCTCCCTGTTCAAATGTGTCCGATTTTTATTTATAGATATAAATATGTATTGCGTATTGTAGGTATGTAGGTGTGACTTTATTGCCTAACTTTCTTAAAAACAAGAACAATACTGTACAAAAATGCTTTTAAAGAGCAAATCACAAAGTTTTTGTTTTCGAACTTAGTTTTAACTTCACGTTGTTGATAAACATATTTGTCGAAGAACTATTTTGGGTAAATTGAGAAAAATTTGATAAATTATTATCAACATTCTGATCTTTGTTGTTTACTTCATTGATAAATAAAACATTAATTCAAACAAAATTGTGAAACTTAAATTATCTTGAGAATTGAGACAAAATTAAATTTTAACAACTTGAAAATTTTGTATTTTTAAAAAAGACAGTCAATGAGCAGCATATAGAGGTAAGGGATTACCGGACATTGAGTGAACAAAACCAGTATTTTTTAATTACCCCTTCACAAGCGCTCATCAGACGTATTGTCTGCTCATATTAATAGGACGACTCACAGATATTAAATTGATCGTCAGTTGCTAATTTGCCCTGGACGGTTACTCTTCATTTTTGTTCATTAAGGTTACTCTTCGTTGAACCGACGAACACTTTATCCCTAATTGGTTACTGTTCGTCGAATCGACGAAGCTCATTTACTCTTTACCATATAATTCTTTTATGTTTGACCAAATTTCGCTGTTTTTATCAACAATGTTGGTTGACAACCAAGAGATCCAAAATAACCGTATTTCGGGACATCGAGTAATTTTCTAAAAATTTACAAATTCCAAACATAACTCTTTCTATATTTCTAAACTTTACTAAACTTTAAGCGTCAAAAAGAAAAACGGAATTGAATAAAAAGGGAAACAAAGATGACCAGAATCCAATACAAAAATATTGAAAGTAATGAACCATGGTTATTGCCTTTTACAAATTTATGACAATTCATCAGTTACCATGACTACGTCTAATTTCGCATACTCCTCTTGGTTATAAGGGAAAAAGAAAAAGAGGTACAAGGGTATGTGCACTACGTAAATATTATTGTGGGACCCTATATTTAATTTTGTTATTGAAATATACTCATGTATTATTTTTAATAATATTATTATATTATTTATTTTGTATGAAGAAAACTAAAAGAAAAAGAATTAATTGTAAAACAACATGCATGTAGCTATCAAAAGTATACCTAACCTCTATTTTATTAAAAAAAATTATCCTTGTTCCGAATAATTGGAATATTTGAAATCCGTGGGTAAATGCAAAATTATGAAAACATATTTCTTTAAATCATGGTTTGTATTGCTTGCTTGAAATCAGCAAAAGCATCTAAATTTCTGCTATGCTTTTCAGCAAAGTCGAAGAAACAGAAACAACCTCATTAGCTGTAGTGTTACAGTGAAATGTTTTCTGCTAACGCAGTCATCCTATGGACCCTTGGCTACCAGTGATCCTGAAGTACGTTTTAAGTCTTTTTTGATTCCTATCACGTGTTTTCTTGTTTGACCATCCAAATGCTTTCACAGATGATCAAACGGGTTTTTCTACATAATAACCATTCCTAGACAGTAAGTTGGGTTAAGCTGGCAGTAGCCTCAATAGGCACAGTACACTCGCCTTGTATATTTTTGTACCACAAGTAACAGGATAGACCTCTGTAGGAATTAAGTTCTACATACGGATAGTCCGACTAAAAACCGTATTTTGACTGTAATGCAGTATGCGATCCACTGGCCAAACGACCACATACGGATGTGCTGGCAGAGAAAGACGAGCGTTTTGTAGGAATATATGATTTTCGGTAAAAAGTCCCCTTATTTCGTTTAAGGAAAAACCATTTTAGAGTAGCGACAGAACTGTGAAACACAAACCACATTGCAAAGATGCTCCAATGAAACAATAGAGTTCGATACCATACCGTCGTTAACGAGCAACTTCACCCTCTCCTGTACGCGGTTAAGATGTCTCAAAATAGACGTTGTGTCACCGATCCATACATGAGAGTTGTATTATATTCTCGGTAGGATATATAAAGTGAAGTATTTCTTGCGCCGTCTTAAGAAGCCAAGGCACTAAAAAATGCGTCGGTTCTAGCGGACATCACACTGAATTTTCATGCTCAGAACATCAAAAGCTTCTGACTCCCTAATACCTACACCGCCCATAGATATAGATGATGTAATATTATTGCTGCGCTTATGTGTTAATAAACACCGCTGGGATAGATTGTTTAAACCTTAAACAATTTTTTCCTGAAAATTATATAAAATTTATCCATTTTTGGAAAAAAAAATAATAAGTGAAAATGAGGGACGCTAGCTTTTAATTTCCAATAAATTCTTTGTTAAATGTTTTATTTTTGAACTCAGATATGTATTTACATACAATGATTTTATATTTTTTACTAAAATAGAAATAATTTTGGTTTTTAAATAATTTTAATTTATTTATTTATTTTTTCTGTCGATTTTTTTACGATTTCAATAAACGTCTTTAACGATTATGACGATTTTTTCCTCAAATATTTGACGATTTTGTGCCTCATTTATCTAGCAGCTATGTTCACAATACCTAATTCGATAGGACCCATTTTCGTGCAATTTTTTCGTCAATGACATCACGAAAGTGGTATTCAAAGGCTCAATTGTCGGTGGTTAATTGGCATAACACTTTTCTTTAATGGCGTCCCACAGAAAATAGTCCAACAGTTTCAAATTGCAGCTTCTTTGCGGCCTATTGACATTACAATTTCGCCTAATTAAAAGGCCATCAAACGATTAATCGATTGTGGCATGGGATGTGTGGCAAGTTGCACCATCCTTTTGAAGACAAACTTCATTCACATCAATACCATGAAGAGCGGTACAAAACAAAAAATAGTATTGGTTGCGCTGTCCTCATTTTCAAAGAAATATCCGTTCCACAAGCCATACCAAAAAGTCACCCGTAATGGATGCATTGACCTCTGTAGGACCACATGTGGGTTTTCTGAATCACAAATACGGCAATTTTGATTATAAACACACTCTCAGAGATGAAAATAATATTTTTTTTTAGAATAACACTCTATTGGAATATGTAGGAATACAGAAAAGATATTGATAATCGCTAGCAATCTTGGATCCTTATACGAATTTTGCAATTATTGATGATGGAAGATTTTAAAAAGACACAAATACCGATTAGATCGTAAACAAACATGTCGTTTACATTATTGGTGTTTGTGTATTTTGTTTACATTTGTTCTTTCAGTGTTGTTGTTGCATTTTTGTTTATTTGTTATGGTGATATTTGTGGTATTTTTGTTTAATTATTATCATTTTTTTATACTGGTGTTTTTGTTGGCATATTTTTGTTTACTTTTATTTTTGTTTTTGTAGCAATTTAAACGATGTAAAAGCAAAACAACATTTCCATTTACGTAACAATATGTATATGACAGCATACAATCAAATAATCAGAATTGTGTTTTAGGTATTCTAAGCTTTACCGTCTATTTAAGGCCTAGAACAGAATAAAGTAGTTATAGTAGAAGCTAAAGCTTACGACGTAGTAGAGTATCAAGAAAAAATTCGAACCGAATAGTGAAGCTCTCTTCTAATATTCCAAGCAAACAGCCTAGGACCACCAACTAAATCTACAGCGGAGTGGAAAAAGCTAGGAATATTTGCAGAGGTTTATCGTTGTATAAAAAGCAAAAACATGAAATGTGGATTGATCAGAAACGTAAAACCATTTTACAATCTCATTCTTAGGAGACGGCCACACAAACCACTGAGGACATAAAACTCTTTCAAATGTTTTCAATAAACACTTCGCTGAATGAAAACTGCGCCAAACCGACATCAAGTAGCCTACCTACTCTCTTTTGGTAGCTGCCTTCCGCCAAAAATTTCAAAGTGCCTACGAGTTTCACTATAGGAGTATGGCAAATATCTTACCGCTGAGGGTGCAAATTTCCCATCAACACATTCAAAAGATATTTGAATCCTTCTTTGTTCACTCTGTAATATTCCTGGGATCTGTAAAGGACACATGGTTTAATGTCAAACATAAATATTTTAGTATGTATAATTCTTACTTTATCTCAGGGAGTGATAGTGGATTCGATTCATGTCGAAAAAATCTTCGCTTCAACCTTTCCGTAGATAGTTTCTCCTCTTCTAGCACCAAAACACGAAGATATACGCTACTAATTTTTTAATATTTGTATTTTTCTTCGAAAAATTGTTGAGAGGTAATTCACAATAAAAAAAATTTTGTTTATGCAGTATTTATAACTAATTCACAATAAAAACTTTTACTCCCAATATATTCGTAATACCGAATTTTTGGGATGGGAAAAAAAGTTTACTCCCAAATAAATTATTACCATAATATTCACTATAGGGGTGATTAAGTTGAACTTAATATTATGATATTATCAACGATTTAATATAATAAATTCAGTGATTTAGAGTGTGACTTAACAGGGATAATTATTGAGTAACTATAACACGTATTTAAATTTGTACAGTTCCTAGTGACTGTAATACTATCACATATCAAGTTGTTTTGGCAGCACATTATTTCTATGCAAGTGGTACCACACGTATGAAAGCAAACATCAAATCGGTCTATTTTAAAAATAGCAACAAAATAGTATTTTGTAATGAAAAGCAAATACTTCGCAAAAACATTCTTATCAAATTATTGCCATATGCAATTCTGGAACATTCAAAAATACTTCAGGTATTCATTGAAAAATTCATTTATGACCGTAAATATATCCAATAAATTTCGAAGAACTTACAGTTTGGTTTGTATTTTGGGCTGGCGCCAACATCGGTCCATATTTCTATGAGAAAGCGGTGAGCACTATAAGCCAATGATTAAAAAATTCTCTTGGCCTGAATTAGATGACCTGGCCACCAGCGGCAAATGGTTTCAACTGAACGACCGTCAACGCAGAACGTCATACAGCTCATGCCACGTAGGATATCATGCACAAGCGATTTGAAGGCGTGTTAATCTCACGTGGATGTGACCTTAGCTAATTTGAGCAGTTTTCTTGAGTTGCAATTGTATGCGAATAAACCGCAAACTGCAGCTGTTCTCAAACCTAACGTAATCCATACCATCAATAAAACTTGGCCTGACATCATGGAAAATTAGACGTTTTGAATGCGATCCACCCAGACAAAAGTCTGTCATGGCCTTTTAAACGATGTTATTTTCCATACATATTTGCTATTTCAAATGAATAAAAAATATCCGTGATATCCAACACACACTTTCCTTTATTTAAACTAAATAGAAAGCGTTTTGAAATGAGACTTAGCTTTGTGAATAAATATTCATTAGATTGGAAGATGGATAGTCACCGGCAGCATATTCCCTTCTGACATGAGACCGTTATACCCGCTGGGTAATATAAAAATTTATATTTACAAAAGCAATAAAACAAAAACGGTTTGAAATTTTGGCAAATTAATTTTTTTATTGTGAAGAGATTCAAGATACAGATTATGAAGATACAGATCATGATTTATTACCTACTAGAATATAGCCTAGAATAGCATAGAATTGAAAAATTAAACATTTTTAAAAATCCATCAGAATTGTCATATCATGTAGCTTAATTCCAAATTAATCCCAAATTTATGGGGTATAATTGAAAAATTAAACATTTTTAAAAATCCATCAGAATTGTCATACCATGTAGCTTAATACCAAATTAATCCCAAATTTATGGGGTATAATTTCTTTTTAATTGTGTTTGAAATATATTACTCATACGCATTATATTACAGGTACCGGAATAGTTACTCTGAAAAGTATGCAATAAAAAAACTTCGATTTTGTCATGTATGAAACTAATGTAATTAAGTATCACTCATACGTCATCTCTGCATTATGAATTTTACATATTAAATATGAGCATAATGTGAGTAAATATAATAGGTTGGCGATCTTAAAGATTAAATTTAAAAATGTAATAAAACAAAAATAATTTGAAATTTTGATAAATTTATTGTTTTGCTGTGAACTACAACTGCTTCGGTTGGAAATGGATTTTTATTTCATTTATATGGCTGCCGCGGTTGGCCTCACAATCATAGCTGCCAAATTTGACGATTTACCGTTATTTTATACATATACTCATGTATTATTTTAGGAATATTACTATATTATTTATTATGTATGAAGAAAACTATAAAAAAAGAATATTAATTGTAAAACATGTAGCTATTAAAAACATACCTAACCACTATTCTATTAAAAAGATATTGTCCTTGTTCCGAATAATTGGAATATTTAAAATCCTTGAATAAATGCAAAATTATGAACGAAAACACATAATATTCTTAGTCTTTAAATAAGAGTTGGTATGTACCAGAGAACAGCAATGAGTATTCAAAAAATGAGTAGATTCGAATCATACTCATAATTTCTTATACTCATACTACTCATTTTCAACGTTTGAAGTGCTCATCGGACTCATACTTAACAATACGCATGATGTTGTTGATTTCGACTCATCTTTACTCAACATTTACAAGAGTCACAAAATAAATATGATTATCTTACGAACGCTACAATACTCACTTGAAAGTTGTGTGTTTGCTTTGCTTGCTTTGTCTTTGTCCTTTTCTTTCTTCTTTTTTTGTAAAAGCAGCAACAACTAAGACTGTAAATTTTGATAAATGATTTGAATCACTCGAATTATTTATGAGTATTTTAAGTATTTTTCTAAATTTATGAATCTGAATGAGTGGGCATATGAATCAAACATATTTCGAATGTTATGAGTTTGATGCCAACGTTGTACTCATACTCAGTACGAATGAATCAGAATAGTTGAAATTTTATACTGTTGACTCACTCATACTCAAAAGTTCATGAGTACTTATGAGTAGCGAAAAAACGATTTATTGCTGATCTCTGGTATAGACATCCTAATAAAAAAATTTATATAAATTTTACAAAGAGATATTAGCACAGTTTATTTCAACTACTTATTAGGTTAGGTTTGGTTAGAGGACGTGTACTTGTCAATTAAGACAAGTACAGTACCCGGAGGTCGAATTGGCCCATTGTACAAACGTCCTAGTTTCTCACACCACTTATGTTGTGTATGTTAATTTTATACACTACTTACTATAAACAAACAAATATTGGCTATAACATAGTCTGCATTTTTTTGGGAGTATCTACTCGTTTGTAGTGCAAAAATATTTCCATATTTTTCTGTTGGTTTGCAAAAAACATAAAAAATTGCTAAAATGTATTGCGGTACTTAGATTTTTGCTGTCCATTGTATATGATATCAGTGGCATTTTAAAATATTAATAATCTCGCATATTCCTTTGCTTTTATTTATAAAATTCATTTTTGAAGTCATCCTACGGACCCTTGGCCACCAGTGATTCTGAAGTACGTTTTAAATCTTTCTTGATTTCTATCACATGTTTTATTGTTTGACTATCCAAAGGCTTTTACAGATTATCAAACGGGATTTGTTTTTACGTTACATAATAACCATTCCTAGACATTAGGTTGGGTTAAGCTGGCAGCAGCGTCAATAGGCACAGTTTACTTGGGTCCTATAAGGTCCGGTATTACCAATTCCATCATACAATTATAGCTCCAGTTTAACATTTTTCAACTATCCCGCATGGAATATCTGTAGATCGAGCTTTGTATAAAAATGATACATTTAAATATTTGAGACTACATACATACATATATAATCGGTCATTACAACCTTTCAGTCAGTATTACTACCTAGTTTCTCACACCACTTACGTTGTGTGCGTTAATTTTTATACATGAGTGGCGTGACCTACAGTTTTTAGTCGACTCCGAACGACAGATTTTTGAGAAACTTTTCATGGCAATTTTTATTTACTCTCAGAGTTTTTGCCAGAAATATTTTTCATATTTCGTTTTGAGATCTAACCTGGGGCTTGAACCGCGGCCTTACGTCTAATAATCCAACACACTACCTACTAGATTACGGAGGCTTCAAAAAATGTTTGAGACTATAAAAATTTAATTCAGAAGAAGTTAGATGCGTGATATTTTTCTAATTTGTTAGTATTGTTCTCGCCATTATTTTAAATCAAATAAAAAAACAGGATTTAAACAATTCAAAGACTTCATAATTCTGGCTTATGTATCATTTTTGATACATACGACTTTCCTAAGGATTCTTTGGTGTTGTGTACGTAATTTTGTTAAGTTTTCAAAGATTTTGTGATGTTTTATCGTAAATAATACATTATTCGTGGTATTTGAAAAGGAGTTGAAAGTTAGGTGTTGAACGAAAATGAAAAGCTTGAACTTTCTGCCCTTGATATGTTCTTGAAATTGATTGAAGTAGTCGTGGACTACATACAAGTCCAGGTTTTAGCGTGTTAGCTTATTAGACGTCAAATCAAGATTCAAACCTCAGGTCAGACATTTCCAATATACAACGAAAGGCAGGAAAAACAGCAGCTCTTCTTATGAACTGACGAAAGTATTGGCAGCAACAAACATGACAATTGAATGTTTATTGCCAAAGATCGTACTACTTGGAACAGAGAAACGTATGCCTTTCGCAGTTTAGAAAGAGAAAAATGTTCATGCAGATTGCTAGCCACTGTTTCTGGAAATGTTGTACAGTTTTTCTTATTGCTCTTCTCATATTTATCTCACGTGACAGACAAACATTAGAAAAAAAGTGATTCATCCAATGTTTTATTTCATAGATATTACAGAAGGATAATATTTCGATCAACTACGTACATATGAGATAACAGAATCATTCGCTTTGATAATGTGCTACTCAGAAAAGATAAGAAATTTCCACTTATTACCCCTTTTCGAAAAATGAGTCTTTCAGCTTTTAATTATTCCAATAATTTTGTCGCAGTAGTTCAGTAACTAATTGAATTTTATTTTCGTTATCAATTTCGGGGTCCACCGACATCGAATTGACATTTTTAGATTCAAGTACATGCCACGTGCGTAGCAACTACTTACAGTCGTTTTTGAGGAAACCTGTATCCGGGTAACTAGAAAGCAGCCAAAGATAGGGCATTGTTATTGATATAATCGATTTTTTATTGCAACAGGAAACTTTTTACCTCACTTGACAATGACAAAAAATTTTATAACGAAATATAACAATGGTTTGTACAATCAGCTTTCAGCCAGCCCTCAATTGAGAGCGTTACTGATGCGAGTGACAATAAGCTGCCCAATCTAGACAATTGGAAACTTCTAAATCATCGCAAAGCAAAGGTGCTAGATATCAAAATGTTACAATTTAGAAAAAAATTAAACCAAGCTGTCATGAAGTGTTTGATTTTTACTTAAGAAACCGTGCTGCAAATCATCTCAAAAATTTTAACGTAAATATTATAAAAGTGATAATAAAATGTAGTAATATAAAAAAAATTTCTAAAGAAGTCGCTGTAGTCTAGTAGGCAGTGTTTTGACTTATCAGGCCGCGGTCCAAACCCAAGTCAGACATCAAAATGAAATTTGAAAAAGTACTTCTCCGGCGACTTTTCTCAGCAGATTTCTGCCAAAAACTCTGAGAGTAAGTAAAATTACCATGAAAAGTCAACTAAAAATCCTTCATTCAGAGTCGACTTTAGACTAGTGTGTCAGAAGCTAGGTCTGGCGAGTTCTTTTTATGTTTTGTGACATCTGTAATCCAAAGCTGCATTTGTGCGTAAAGTTCAAAAAACAGTTTTTGTCAAATAAAACAAGTTTTGAGGATTCGAGAAATATAAAAAAGTATTTTTGAATTCTACTCAACTAACTAAACAACTTATACTTGGGTATATATAAATTTTTTTTTACTTTGTCGCATAGTGTTATTATTATAAAATACTGAGATACCCTTTAGTAAACGGAGTGCAGAATAAAATGTTTTTCTTCATAATAACGCTACAGAGATAAAATGAAAAAGTTTTCATACAAGTTGTTACTTTTGTTTTGCACAATACTGTGTATACGAGTGTGTAGCATGTAAAATAAAAGTTATTCTGACAAGTTGTCCTTTTTCTTATCCTTTTTCTTATAATAGCGCAGGTACCATGTGCATTTGTGTAACTTTTTATGAATAATGTTCACTTGTGATTTGTAATAAATGTTGTAAATTGCTTTTGTTATTCTTTCTCTACGTTGTTTTTATTACAAGAATTTGCTATGTATAGTATGCACCTTTATAACTGTAATAAGCTAGTATAAAGTGTTTTTCAGACTTTTGATGAATAATATACACTATACGAATACATTAAAACTTTAAAAATAGTTTTTATTAGGTCATATGAATGATAAATATGAAGGGAAGTTAGATTTCTCTCACATCAACTAATGAATTGCGATTGAATTTAGTTAGCTGTATCCCAGATAGAATTTTTGAACTGTTGTACAAAATAAAAAAAAAAATTAATAGGATTATTAGAACAAGCAAACCATAAAAAATAAATCAACTATTTTTATTAAATTCTATCAGGTGTGCTGGTATGAAGTGTGTGTCAAGATACAAAGGTCTCCATACATACATACATAATTAGTCATTACAATCATACAAACTCTGACATACATACATACATAATGGGCCATTACAACCCTTCAGTCAGGATTACGACCTAGTTTCGTGTTTACGTGTTTTAATTTTATATACGAACGGCAGGAGCTACAGTTTAAAGTCGACTCCGAACGACAGGTTTATGAGAAACTTTCCATTGCGAAATCTGCTGAGAGGAAGTCGCGGAAAAATATTTTCTATACTTTCGTTTTGATGTCTGACCTTACGTCTACTAAGCCAATATACTACCTACTAGACTACGGCGACTTCTATTAACTCTTTCAGTTAATAAAATTGACATGAAAAGTTTTTGAAAAAATCTGTAGTTTTTAGTCACTCATATATAAAATTAACATACACAACATAAGTGGTGTGAGAAGCAAGTCGTAATCCTGACTGCAGGGTTGTAACGATAAATTATGTATGTATGTATTGGATGAAAATGACATTTTGATTCATAAACAAATGGCAGAGATGTTAAATGTTGCATAACAAAATATGTCAAATCGTTTAAAAGCTGTGACTCCCATTTTCCAGACTTCTGAAATAAATGACAGACAGATGGAAAACCGAAAAACTAAACTGAAAATCTGCGTTGCATCTAATTGTTATAAGAATGGAGTAATTTTCAAAATTCTTAACAGAAAAAACATGAGTTATTTCGTAACAGGCATCAACTTTGGCTACAAAACCAGGTCGACTCGAAAGAAAGACAATGCTGTTTACCTAATGGGACCAGAAAGGTGCGGTGTACCACGTGCTCCTAAAACTTGCAATGGAATTTTACAACATGGCAATGCGTCAGCACACAAAGCTAGGGTCGTTCAGAAAACAATCAAAGCACTAAACTAGAAGCTGCTAAACCATCCGCAGTAATCACAAAATTACGCTGCTTTCTACTACTATTTGTTTTCATTAGTGGAACAGTTATTGTCTGAGCAACACTTCAATTCCTACGAGGAAGAAGAAAATTACGTAAATATTTGGTTTGCTTCGAAAGGCGAACAGTTTTATTAGCATGGAAACAACAAATTCCGTGGTATATGGACAAATTTTTAATAAAATGTGTTTTATTTTCACAAGAAAACGTTCATTTCACACCGGTACACTTGGTATGTATTTTTAATTTGCCAATCGGATGTAATAACTTAATATGTATGTTTAATTTTCTCTGTTTTCCGCTAAAGCTATGAGCATAACTGCCAGATAAATAATGCGTCAAATCGTCAAATATTAGCAAAACTCGTCAAAATCGTCAAAGACTTTCATTAAAATATTAAAAAAATAAGTAAATAAATTGAAAGGTTTCAAAAAAAAATTATTTTCATTGCAGTAAAACATACCCTACCAGCACATGACTAATCAAATGACTAGTCATTTGATCGGCAAGTGTGATGTGTAAACACATCACAAGTTCCCATCGAGTTATTAAGGGCAATTTGAAAAACTTGATGTACACATTCGTGTACGTGTGATTTTGCTTCTCTTTCTAACATATGAATTCTTTCGACTGTAAAACATATATCTAACCTGCTCACTCTTTCGCTGTTTTTAAATCACAGTTGGTATGTAATTGGTCACAGTTGTCTAGTCAAACTTGATTCACTTATCAGTCAAAGTTGACACATCAAAAGTGTTGAAGTAAAAGTCACTGTTAACTAGTCAAACTTGATGCATATACCGGTCGTGATTGACATGTGTTTGGGTCACAGTTGACTACCTATTTGATTCATAGATTTTACTTAAAAGCTTAATTTTGTTTTATAAGCAATTTATTTTCATTAAATAAAATACAATAAATACATAATTTGAATACATAATGAAATACTGTTAATTGTTAACATTTTGATATCTGAATAATATTTAACATTGTCAACTTCGTCAAGAGGTGGCTCACAACCGAATTTATTTGCTGTCACTTTTTTGCCACTGGTATGGTTGACGCACTCCTCCTTCACTTTATCGCTCACAGTTCTTGAATGTATCATCAACTTCGATTTTACAATGATCTAGTAAAAAGATTTATTAAATACTGGTCAAATGATTCACACTGAAAAGATGTTTACGTTTCCAAACACTTACTGGTCCTTTTACACTGCACTTCGATTTCTTGTTCGATATATTTTTAACTTATTTTTTTTTTAAATTCTTATCAATTTATTAATGATGTCTTTTTATTAATCTTTCCCAAAGTTTAAACATTTTTAACACTTAAAACTTTCATTTTAAAATTTGTCACAAGTGAAATTTTTTCTTTTGAAAGATATTGTCAAAAATATATTTGACGCAATCAAGTCTGATAATCAAAAGACGGGTTGGTTGTTGGAAATGCAACTCTACAGTTGAAAAGACTATAAAATGTTATGTATGTATTAGTAAGTGAATCTTGTATGTGTTAGTTTCGGCCATTCATTTCTTGTAGGGATATATGTACATATTTTAGTTCAAAAGTAAAACATAAAAACACGTAAAAAAAATTAACAAGTAATTATAAAAATAAACTTAATAAAAGAATGTTTTATATTCTATACTTATATTCATATGTTAGATGTATTAGAATTAAACGTTTTAATTAAATCACGTACAATATTAAAGTCGAAGCGGTTACAATTGCTAAGTTTTAAATAATCTATTTACGCCATATTCTTCTGAGGAATTTAGGTTGTTTTAATACTCTCTACATTACCTAATATTTATTAATAAATTTAGTCAAGGCTGTAAATTAAAAGCTACCATCTCCTATTTTCATTTCTGTTATTTTTTCCAAAAATCGAGAAGTTTTATATCATTTTCAGGAAAAAATTGTTTAACTTTTAAACAATCAATCCAAGTATTGTTTATTGACACATAAGCGCAGCAATAATATAGCATCATCTATATCTATGGGTGGTGTAAATATAAGGGAATCAGAAGATCTGTGCGGGCATGAAAATTCAGTGTTATGTGCGCTAAAACTGACACATTATTTAGTGCTTTGGCTTCTTAAGAAGGTTCAAAAATATTTCACTTCATCTAAGCTTCTTCCACTTATATCTGACCGATGTATGATGCCTCATCGTCTATTTTGAGACTTCTTGACCGGGTACAGGAGAGGGCGAAGATTCTCGTCAATGACTTCTAACTTCATTGATTTATTAGAGCATCGATGCTATTTGACTTAGGTTTCACTGTTCTATCGCTACTACAACAGATTATTTTCGAGCTAAATAAGGGGACTTGTTCCCGAGAATCATGTAACACTGGTCTTACTTGGGCAGCTCCTACGTTTGTGGTCGATTGGCCAGTGGATCGCACACTGCATTACAGACAAAATTTTTTCTTTAGTCGAATTATTTGTATGTGGAACTCCTTTCTTGCACAGGTCTTTTCTGATATTATGGTATAAATGCTTTCAAATCTGGTGTCCACAAACAATTGCAAAGCAAATGCACAGCTTAAAGAGGCTTTTAATGTACTAAAGTAAAGAAAATTATGTAAATTTTTAATTTCGTCAAAATAAGGGTATAAATCGTCAATATGACATTTTGGACGCACAAAATCGTCAAAATGACGATAAATCGTAAAATCTGTCTTTAAATTTATTTTATTTATTTTTAAATATGTGTTTTCTACTATAACTACTAAATAATAATACCTTAAGTTCCAAAAAATATGTTCGAACACTAATCTTGATGCTTTGTGCAGAGGTAAACAGACTTTGGCATAAATTGAGGCGCAATCGAATCTGTTTCTGCTTAAACGACAAAACATTTTATTTCGAAAAGCAATTAAGGAAAGTTATGGTGTCACTTTCCTTTTTCACTTTCAAAAATTTTTTTAATATATGTGAAACAAATTAGGGGTAATTAATTTGCTTATAAATTTCCTTTGAATCTCTTTTAAAGAAAGAGATCTTTAGGAAATGTGGATTATAATTGCTCGTAAGTAATTATAATCGTTGAGATGTGTAAAGAGAGAAATAAAAGAAAAGAAATAGAATTAATTTCAATTTCTGGAATATGAGATATTGAGAGAGAGAGAGATTCTTACCTTTTTTTGCGATGAATTAACCCTTTTGGTGGTTTTTCTTTTAGTTTTTCCAATTAATGGTTTATTATATGTACAAATTTTAGGGAGGTACAATTTCATATAATCTTCGGTAAGTATATATGTAAATTTCAATGTAGGTATAAGGTTTAATTTAGGTAAGTATAATTTGAATCACTATTTCAATATATGTAGGTACAAAATTTATTTTGGGTAAGTATATTTTTATAATATTTATTTCACTTTACAATTTAATTCAAATCACTTAAGGTAAGTATAAGGTATGAGTATTTTAAATACAATATGTTAATTTAGTTTTAACATTTACATTTTATTTTTTTGACTATATATTAATTCATTTTTTCCTTTTCACTTTATGTTGTTTTAAGTATTTGGTATAATTTTAAGTGTAGAAAATAGATTTAGTCATTCAATAAAAATTATAAATTTCAAATAATTTAGTATTAATTATATTAGTTTTAGATTTTGTTTTTTAATATTTTTCTTTTTTGTTCCTTTTTTTTTAATATTTATTTCCTCTTTTTTTTTCACAAACACTTTTAGCACACCCTTTATTTTAACGTATTTGACTCGTTGAAAGTAAGAGATGAGTTTTAGTAGGTTTTTATGTTTTACCAAACCTCTTTTTTTTTTAAATAATGTAACGTTATGCTTGGAGGCATTCCAATAATTTACAAAAATTCGGAGACATTCTTTTGGTTAAACCTGGGAGACATTCAGTTTAAAAACAACAAAATAAAAAATGGAAAGAATTGTCTCTCAACTTATGTTAGTTAACATAAAAATTATTTAACAAAATTAACTAATTTTTTTTTGTTTGTTAAATAATTTAAGTGTTCAAATCAAGTTTGAACAATATGTATGCTTGATAAAGAAATTAACAACAAAAACCAAGGTTGTGTTATTCGACAATGTAAAATTAAAAATAAATTTTAAACAAATATCTCACAATAGACATGTATAGATTGTCAACACTAGAATGACAATGACATCTTTTTTATATGGAACAATATAAAAAAATTGTTTCTTCTTTAATTTCATTGCCAGGATCCCTTTATCCTATTTTATTAGCACACCATCTTTTTAAATTTTAGTTGCGGGTGTCATAGACACACAACACATAATGGTGAATGAAATGAAATACAAAAAAAAAATTGGAAAATTTTAAATCTTTGTACATATTCGTATGGTATGTTAATGAAATGAATGGCGTTGGAAATGAATGTTAAGGCGTCTGGAGACGATCAAATAATATATAAGTGTGAGTGTTGTGTGCTTGACGTTTAAAAGGAGACGTACAAATAAATTCGTTAATCATTACTTGCATTTTGATTTCGTAGTGTTCGTTTCGTAAAATGTCTTCATGGGATGACTATTTGTTTCTTTTGACATCGTGTGCAATTTTATTAAGAAAAAAAGGAAAATATGAAAATAAGGAAAAAACTTTGGGTGAAAAGTTGGTATAAAAAACGGTATCAGTTTTCACATGAAAACCTTTTAAATGAATTAAAATTTAAATGTAAAGACGACTATTTTTATATTATACGAATGGACTCTCAGACATTCAATGAACTTTTACATATATTGCAGCCGTTAATAGAAAAACAAAATACGGGGATGCGAGAACCCATATCACCCAGCATGCGTTTGTTGGTAACATTAAGATATTTGGCGACTGGAGATAAATATGAAGACCTCAAATTTTTAACAGCAATTTCTCCAAGATCCCTTGATTTAATTGTTATTGTAACATGCGAGGCTATCAATATATGCCTTTCAAAATATGTTAAGGTATGCATATTTATTAAATATAGTTGTACAAAAAATATTTTTCAACCAAAAAATAAAAGTACTTTGATTTTATGTATTAGAATTGGTTTTTATTTAAATAGACTAAAAAAAATAAAAATAATAATAAATTGGGAGGGAGGGATGCATGCAAACAAGGTAAAGTTTCTGATTGTGGTCAACGTGGCGACTACCAGGACGATCCTTGTCTTGCTGTATTCAAGTTGACACGCAGCCTCCTCGCGGCCCCTCCTGGATGGCATTCTAGCACCCGCTAGATGTTAACTAATGCGTGCAGCGAATGTCCAATCCCCTGGACGTTAAATTTGGGTTGTGCGTAGGGCTTGGAACCCACCACGTAAAAACAATTATCCAATGAAAACCAAGACAGAATCCTATAAAAAGATCCCCTCTAAAGTTGACGACCACGGCAAACGAATAAAGGACTATGATTTACGTATTGGCACATGGAACGTCCGCACCATTTACAGGGTAGGCGCTTCCGCCCAGCTGGCGGATGCCCTCATTAAATGTAGGACTGACATCACTGCCATTCAGGAAATGCGATGGACAGGACAAGGATGCAAAAGGCTTGCATCTTGCGATGCATACTACAGCTGCCATGAAAACAAGCACGAATTTGGATGCGGATTTGTGGTTAATAAGAGACTTCGTCACCTTGTCTCTGGGTTCACACCTGTGAACGAAAGAATAGCCACAATCCGCATCAAGGCAAAATTTTACAACATCAGCCTAATATGTGCTCACGCCCCGACGGAAGAAAAGGACGATGTGGTTAAGGATGTCTTCTATGCTAAACTCGAGGACGTATACGATAAGTGCCCGGCCCATGACGCCAAAATCGTCCTCGGGGATTTTAATGCAAAGGTCGGGCGGGAAGGTATCTTTGGCCCCACTGTCGGACAGTTCAGCCTCCACGCAAACACTACCTCCAATGGTATGAGGCTGATCGATTTCGCCGCGGCGCGTAACATGGTAGTATGTAGCACTAAGTTTCAACATCTCGACATTCACAAGGCCACATGGATGTCCCCTGATCGGTCAACATCTAACCAGATCGATCATATTGTGATAGACGGAAGGCACGTATCCAGTGTACTAGATGTGCGCACATTCAGAGGTCCAAACATCGACTCGGACCACTACCTTGTCGCAGCCAAGTTTCGATTGCGCATTAGCGCTTCGAGGTCTGCGCACTCTAGTGCATTGCGAAAGCTGGACGTTAAGAAGCTGCGATCACAAAGGACAGCTGAGGCGTTCTCCGCTCAACTCTCGGATAAGCTCCGTCGTTCCCCATCTAATCTCAACGACATTGGCGGACTGTGGGCCAACATCTCCCACTCCTTGCGCACTACTGCGGAAACAGTCCTTGGTTTCGAACGCCCACCCCAACGAAATCAATGGTACGATGAGGAGTGTCGCGAGGCAACTGCAGCGAAAAACGCCGCATACAAGAAAACGTTGCAGTCTGCCGCTACGCGAGCCATTGTCGAGAACTATAGAGAGAAGAGAAGGGATGAGAGACGCCTTTTCAGACGCAAGAAGAGGGAGCAGGAAAGGCGTGAGCGTGAGGAAGTCGAGATGTATAGATGTAGGAATGACGCTCGAAAATTCTATCAAAAGGTTAAGCGTCTAACCGAGGGTTATAAACCCGGAGCGTCTTCCTGCAAGGACGAAAATGGAAACTTAGTATCAGATCCGCAGGGAGTACTGAGGTTATGGAGGAAACACTTCTCTACTCTGCTACAAGGCGATGACGACACCAATACCGCCTTTAGAGATGATGTTCCGAACCCGATCGATGATGACGGCGTGGAGTTTCCGCCGCCTGGCCATGAAGAGGTCAAAGTCGCGATTACGCGCCTTAAAAACAATAAAGCGGCAGGTCCTGATGGCCTCCCCGCTGAATTGTTTAAGACCGGATGTAATCAGTTGGTAGGGCGCATGCACCAGCTTATTTACAAAATATGGCTAGAGGAAAGTATGCCCAACGATTGGAACCTCAGTGTCCTCTGTCCTGTCCTGAAAAAGGGAGACCCTACTATATGCGCCAACTACAGGGGTATAAGCCTTCTCCCTATCGCATATAAGGTTCTTACAGGCGTATTGTGTGAACGACTGAAGCCACTCGTCAAAACACTGATTGGACCTTATCAGTGCGGCTTCAGACCTGGCATGTCCACCATCGACCAGATCTTCACACTACGCCAAATCCTGGAAAAGACCCACGAGAAACAAGCCGACACACACCATCTTTTCGTCGACTATAAGGCTGCCTTTGATAGCCCCATAAGGGATCGTGTTTTTGCCGCAATGTCTGAGCTCGGTATACCTGCGAAGCTGATAAGGCTTTGCAGAATGACGTTGAGCAATTCCTGTAGCTCCGTCAAGGTAGGAATGGACCTCTCCGAGCCTTTTGATACCGTGCGAGGTTTCAGACAAGGCGACCCCTTATCATGCGACCTCTTTAACTTCGTCATGGAGAGTGTTCTGCGAAAGGCAGGAGTGCATCGCAGTGGCACTATTTTTCAAAAAAGTGTCCAGTTGCTTGCGTACGCTGACGACATTGACATCATAGGGCGTACGAAGCGAGATGTTACTGCTGCCTTTAGTGCTATTGAACGCGAGTCTACCAAGATGGGTTTGGCAGTAAATGAGGGCAAAACAAAGTATATGTTATCGACGAGTCGAGACGCGCGGCGTATTGATTCTCAGATTACGGCCGATAACTATACTTTTGATACGGTCAAGGAATTCATCTATCTTGGCTCCGCCGTTACCACCAGAAATGATGTCAGTCTGGAGATCAAGCGCAGGATCACTCTTGCCAACAGGTGCTACTATGGTCTCAATAGGCAATTGAGTAGCAGAGACCTCTCTCGTACGACAAAACTAACACTCTACAAGACACTCATCCTACCCGTGCTTCTTTATGGCGCAGAGGCATGGACCCTATTAAGTACAGATGCAGCGGCCTTGAGAGTGTTCGAGAGAAAAGTACTGCGCAAGATCTTTGGTCCAGTGCGAGTTGGCGATGATTTCCGTATCCGATACAACAGTGAGCTGTATGATCTCCTCAACGACATGGACGTTGTACAGCGTATTAATATACAGCGGCTGCGCTGGCGCGGCCATGTCGTTCGAATGGAGGAGGATGCGCCGGCAAGACGGGTATTTGATGCGGGAATCTGCGGAAGTCGGCGAAGAGGACGACCTTGCATCCGTTGGAAGGACCAAATCGAGGAAGCCCTGTCATCGATTGGTGTGACCAACTGGCGTAGGCGCGCACGAAGCAGAGGCGCCTGGAAGGATGTGTTGCGGCAGGCCGAAATCCGATAAACGGGTTGTTATGGCCAATTAAGTAAGTAAGTAAAAAAATAAGTAATTCATGAAGAGACTAACTTAAAAATTATTCAACATCTTTACAAGATTAATAAAAAAATTGATTAAAATAAATAAGTGATTCATTAATAGATAAACTTAAAAACATTATTCAACATCTTTACAAGATTATTTAAAAAAAAATCAGTCCGAAAAAATGGAAAAAACGTGAAATCTGTGAATTAGCATTATTATGACCTGCTGTAGAATAGCTACTGCTAATTTGGGTTAGTGTTTCGTAGTTTGTGTGAACATCTATCTCACTATCCTCGTAGTTGGCATCAACATTTATTTTGAATGAGTTTCTGTGCAGGGTACCCACCACACAATATATCTTCAATAAATTTCTCCCAAAGCAGCTATTGTCCTTACTCATTCTATCTAATTTGATAGCCCACGCACAGTGCCGTTTTTGGTTATTTATAACCAAAATTGGTTATTTTTTTGTTTAATGTGTAGATGTGTAGGTTTTTCCGGTTTTGGTTATTTTTTTGTTTCGTTTTCTGTTAAAATATGTATCTAATTCTGAACATGAAAACTTTCAATTTTTTTTTATGATCAAAAATGTTAAATTTTGATCAATGTTAATTTTTAATACATTTTATGACACATTGACAACACCTTCTAAGCTATTTTAGTACCAAAATGTGAACTATAGACATTAAAAATTATTGCGAATTTAATTTTGGTTATATTTTTTCTTATTTGGTGATTTTTTCAGCAAATGTTGGTTACAATAATTTTTTTCATGGCAACACTGCCCACGCATCGCTTATAGCAGTTGGTTTTTGTTTTTTATTAGATGAAAGTCTTTTTGCGGCAAAATCTAGTAAGGCTTCCGCAGGGTCAGTATTATTTTTGGCAGTTTTCGGCATAGTTTCTGTGCGCAGATCCTGAGATGAAAATAAAATAATTATTTTTGTATTTACAGATGCCTGAAGTAGAGTCTGAATGGAAAGAAATGTCCAGAGGTTTCTATGAAAATTGTAATTTTCCTAATTGCATTGGATCGATCGATGGCCACCCGAAAGCAGCTCACTTTAGTACAATTACCAAAACTGTTTTAGTATTGTGCTGATGGCAACTGTCAATGCAAATTATGAATTTATAGTTGCAGATATTGGCACGAACGGACGTATTTCGGATGGTGGTGTTTTAAAAAATATGGATTTTGGAAACTCACTTTATAATAGATTATTGCCAATTCCACAACCAACTCGATTGCCAAATAGTGACAAGAAAATTTAATAAAACCATATTCTGGCAACAGTTGGACAAATAAGGAAGGCATTGTGGAAAACGTTTTCGGAATTTGGCATCAAGATTTGGCGTTCTGCAAACAACCATTGAAGTGGCTCCAGAAAAAGCACAAACAATTGTTTTAACTTGCTGTTATCTGCATAATTTTCTACGTAAGAATCAGTCAGATGCGTTAATAAAAGTACGAGTTAATAGACAAAGAATGTACCAGCTCAGGTGATTTAGTTCAAGGAACATGGCGAGAAAGCGTCAACCTGAATCTAAAATATACAAAAATTAGAAATTCCTCAAATAAATCGAAAGAAGCTCGTGACGCTTTTGCTGATTATTTTATAAATGAAAGTGTAGTGCCATGGCAAACAAAGTTTTTAAAATAATAAATGCATATTTACGTACATACAGTGGCTCCATCGCATAATCGGACAAGCACTAGTCTGATATGTATGTGCTTAAAACTTAAAAAGAAAATATTAAATATATGTTTTTTTTGGTTGTATTTACACTCTACATTATAGACTTTCAGATTAATAAAAAAAAATAACAATATTTTTCCTGATAACGGTATTTTTATAAAGAAAAAGAAAATTAACTCAATTTTTAACGCTCAACGCATAATCGGACGAAGAAGAGCACCATTGATAAAAATGACGAAAGAGAACAATTAATACTTTGTGGCATATTCTTTGTACTCAAGAACGGTCTGTAAACATTTTAGAATTGATTTTATCAAATTTTAGCATACCTCAGGTTCTATGGAGTTCCACGCTTCCAGTAAAGCCGCCTTAAGCTGATTCAAAGTTTTAAATTGTTGTTGGTATACTCTTCTAGCTAATTCTTCCTAAAGATGTTCAATTATGTTGAGATCTGGGCTCTGTGCAGAGGTTTCTATAAGTTTGGGGCAATTATGGATAAACCAAAGCTTTCCCACACTCGCAGTTTGCTTGGGATCATTTTCCTGGTAAAAAGCAAAGCCATTCGCAATGCCTAAGAACTAAAAATATCTTTAAAAAACAGCAGTGGAAATGATATTTGCATAAATACTATTCGTAATACATTGCAAAAATATAACTACTATGGTAGAGTTACCAGAAAAAAGCCATTTATTAGGCCTAAGAATAAAAACAAGAGAATAAAATTTGCTAAAGAGTATTTGCTTAAAACAGAAGATTTTTGGAATAACGTAATTTGGTGTAAAGATATCTTAAAATACATTTTTGCTGATAGTTTTTGTTCGTTACAAGATTCTGTTCAATGCAAGATGTTCATGGCAAGATGTTGTGTGGCGTAAACCAAATGCAGAATTTAATCTTCTAAATACAAAAGCTACTATTAAGCATGGAGGATGCTCTGTTATAGTTTGGACCTGCATGTCGAGTGCTGGGGTGGGCAATTTGCATTTTATTTATGGTAAAATGGACAAATTTGGCTACCTCAACATTTTGAAGGAAAATTTAAAGCAAAGTGCCGAGATATTAGGCATTGCGAATGATTTTGCTTTTTACCAGGACAATGATCACAAATTCCAATATTTTGAATATGACACTATACCAGACATAAGCCATCTCAGAGGAATGGACTGGAAGAATTTAATGGGGTTTGTACAAAACACAGACTTCCTATAGAAAGTAAGGTGGTGAGCGCACAACAAGCCTACATGATGGCTTAGATGTATTTTAATTGGCATATGACCCTTAGTTGATCTCATCTCCTCTCCTAGTCGTACCAGCTATTCTTTCTTAACTTATTTTTGCCTTATATTCAGAAGCATAAATAGATTCCCTTTTTTATTGTTTAAATTTGTTTTTATTACAACAAACTCAGAACAGGAGACCACTGCATAGGCAATAAATTTTTAAGAAATAAAAATTAAACTTTCATCTCTTAAATTCGTTGGGAAACTGCATGTTTTAATGAACGGAAAATGAGAAATTAATGAATTGCCGTAATTTGTTACTGCACAAGAAAAAATTAAAATTTTTTATTTGTCGAAAAAAAATCCAATGATAGCAATAATGACATGTTTATCTGTCGTCCATTCCATTTTTATGCTCTTTTTTATTACAAAAAATAATATTACCATTTACAAAAAGAAACTATAACAAAAACCCAAACAAAGATATTTTTCTTTTGAGCCATAGTCAATAAATTGCGTCATAAAAGCAAAAATATAAAAATTCCCAGTAGATTTGGCTTAGTATCTTATCTTGAAGCAACCTTAAATAGCATAATGAATCTTCTTCAACAAGTGAATTAAGAGCAAGAATTCAAAGCGGAAGAATTGCCAGGTATACCGGTGTAAAATAAGTTTTGTTTTTTTTTTTTCAAAAAAAGAAGTGTTTTCAGAAAAAACGTAGTGCATGAAAAATAAATAACAACGTGGTAAAAATTTTATGAATTTGTACTAGTTAGCGAATTTTATTCATTTTTTAATTGATGAGCTTAAGAGGTAATCACACCACATCTAAAAATTAATTGAAAATGAATAACTAGACTGCCATGCTTTTAAAACCCCATTTTACTGCTGGGAATTTAAGTAAATTGCTTTATTCTCTTCATGTTGTGCTTTCATATATACACTGAGCGCCAAAAGTAAGTAAACACCACTGAAATAATTCATTTTCTTAGAATAGCGAGAAAAGTAAATGAGAATAGTTGAATAAATTTCCAAAAAATAAAACGTTTATTTATTACTTATGAAATGTAAAAACAAAAAGAACAATTCATTATAAAATAATTTTTTTTACTTAAGAACAAAACTGTTTTATACTTAAGAACAAAAGTGTTGACTCACTTATGGCGCTCAGTGTATTTATGTATACGTAGAACATTATATGTATGTGATTTCATTAGGTTCTGAATTTTTTGTATTTATTTCTCATGCTCGAACTCAACTCTGTTATTTTCCCATAACACACTAACACACTAAAGTTTTGTGGCCTAATTCAGTTATTTTTGATATTAATTCCCAGTTTATCATACAAAATTAATTATGTGGTATTCGTTACTGAATTTTTCTTGTTGTTAGTTAGTTCTCTTAACTGATTTTGCTAACACCGCAGATATCCTTAAAATTGATTTCCATCAACACAGTAACTTTTCTCATTATTTTTATTCTTAATGTAGTTCCAAGTAAATAAATAAACTCAATAAAATAGGAAAAAATATTATTATATGTGAACAATACCATAGCCAGAGTATAAAATTTAACATTA
Source organism: Sarcophaga variegata (assembly GCA_932273835.1). Lineage (NCBI taxonomy): Eukaryota > Metazoa > Arthropoda > Insecta > Diptera > Sarcophagidae > Sarcophaga > Sarcophaga variegata. The sequence continues at coordinate 29,483,793 of OW026358.1, read as the reverse complement.
CATACATCTTTAGGTTTGCGGTATAATTATTAAGGGTGTTGATATTAAATTTTCTTGTATGCTGCCTGGCCACTGCAGTGTTTTCCCAGTAGAAGTCACGGCAATTTTGAAAGCGGAGTAATGCTTGTTGGGTGACACGATTTTTCTTAAAAATCTTTGGACATACTAGGATAGCCAGGCTGCGATTAAGTACCTAACGAACATAGTTTTCACTTCATTCCTCGTCCATAAATGCCTATGATTTCTTGGAGAAATTTCAGATCATTGAATGCTAATTGTAACGCCGTTATATGTGACAGGACATAGGTACCCTCATGCTGGCCTAAGTGGGACCTCTAACTGCAGGCAGTCGGCCAAACAAAAGTTTAGATAGTCCACTTGGTTCGAGAGAATACTTCGTTTCTCATAATTTTTCCATGAATAAAGTTTTCCCAATCCTCTTCTTACTCAACGAAAAAATTATGGCCTTAGCAACAGCGTGAATTTGCCTTGCATTTTTGCCATTTTAATATCAAGTCAACCCCACCGGAGCTGACTGCTTGGGAGGTGACCTCATGATCAAATGGTTTTGCTGTGTCCCGCTCTCTGTACTTTCTGTCTATTGATATCGTAAACATTGGTTTCGACGCAACTTGCGAGTAAGTTTATCCATTGTATCTGTATATTTCACAAATGAAAAGTGCTCGAGTACTTACAGTGGCTCCCAGCAACTTTAAAAAAAAAATTTTATTAAAATAAAAAAAATTATCTTCTCAATTTTTCCAGTTGTGTTTCAAAATAGTCTATGCCACGATTTCATTTACTTTTGCAGCTCAGATTTCAATGCAGTGAAGGGCAATGAGTTATCCAATTCTATGGTATGCACTGCTCTAGCTCCATCGGACAGAATATTCGCATCCTCATTTCTCAATGGCAAGCTAGCTTGTTAGTTGACTTTTAACATTCAAGGATGGTTCTTTATCTCGTAACTTGTTATAAATAAATCCGGTTAGTTCAACATTCCCCAAATCTTCTTATATATAAAAATGAATGTGTGTTTATTTGTTTGTGCGTTTGTTTGAAGTCTATAGACGGCTAAACGACTGGACCGATTTTCTTTAAATTTTAACAGTACCTTCCTATATGTCTCGAAGAAACTGTAGGCTACTTTTTATACATACCCAATAAGTATTTAATGTCGCAAATCTCATAAACTACAATAGCTAGAGTCCTCAAATTTTGTATGCACGACTTTGACGTATATATGAACAAAATGGGCGGATTGGCTGTAGTGGGCGTGTAACCTCCCATAGTCTATCTATCTATATATATAAAAATGAATGTTTGTTTGTATGTAACTTATAGAATCGTAAACTATGCATTTAATCATGTTATTATCTTGTTGTTGAGCATGAGCCGACGAAGGTTTCTAAGTTGGAATGACCAATTTCCGACAGGTGGTGCCACTGAAAATTACTCAAAATGAATTAAATCGTAAACTGTGTATTCTTTAACAAAGTTGTTGCGCATGAATCGACGGATGTTGGTGCGAATAATTTCCGATAGATGGCGTCACTGAAAATTATTCAAAATAAATGACAAGCAATTGGTCGACCTACACCTCAAGCACGGAAGAAAAGAGCATTACAAGTCTCAGAATCAGACGAGCATTGAGACTGGAAAGTCTTCGATATATATGCCGCTGAGACCCGTTCGCTTGAACCATTTGAACAACGAGAAGTGAGATTAGAAACTGATCGAATGCGTACTACTCAGGCGCGTTAATCTGAATCATCAGGACAATAGGAAACAAAATTAATAAAATTATTCAAAATTAATTGAACATTTGTGTAATGTCTTTCCTTCAAATTTATTTTAGTTGGTGCCGCAGCAACACGCGCAGGGTACAGCTAGTCTATTATATTATTCAATAGTATTTATCTTTTCACTTTCTAAATTAGTGCCAACAAATGAAATTTTTGTGCTGTTTCTATAAGCCAATTGGTTTTAGATGAACGTCTGTTTGTATGGCAAACACAAACAAAGCCATAAAATTTTCAATTTGTTGACCAGAGCAGATTACTAAAAATTTCAAAGTAACTTAAAAGGAACTACAATAATAAACAGTTCTTTAATGTAATAATACTAATAAATACTAATATACAAATGTTCATGACTTCACATTCCGGCTTAGCGACTTATTGTGTTTTTATTTAATACACAGACATTCTTTCTTGAGTAACATCAGTCTCACCCTCTTCAAAACTTCAATTATCTGATTTTTCTGTTTTTGCAAATATTGAATGAGTATTTGAAATTGTGTTGAGAAAAATTTCAGAACACATTTCGAAAGTATTATTAATTAATATTGTTATTCGTTATTATTATTATTATTCGTATTAAATTCTGTAGCATTGTTATCTGTTAGAAAAATGTTCACACCGAACATATAAACGCATCCGAATAGAAATTCTATATTAAACATTAACTTGCCTTACGTTGCATTTATTTTTTGGTTGTTTAAAATATTTTATCAAAATTATATTGTAAACTTAAACATATATTTAGATCAGCAAATCAATGTTAATATATGAGCCGTTCAGTGCACAAAGTGATTAACTCCACTTTTTGAAAAATTTTAAATTTAAATGTCAAAGCACTTGGGATAGTCATAACTTTTTATATTAATTATAACTTTCCTGAATAGTAAAGATTAACTCCATTAAACGATAAAACTTTGTGGGCCATTGAATAATAAGTAATTTATTTCATAAGGCATTTTGATTAACTCCATACTCTTATGTAAATCGTTTCAATAACGGAACTCAAATGACCACTAGCAACCATTCAATGATAACAGTTATCAAAAAAAAAAAACTGTCTTAAGTTTATTGAAACTTGTCAATGTACGGAAATAAGAGCTGAGTAAATTGAAATGAAATTTTTGGTAAGTGACTCAGATTTTGCCATTATTGAGTCACATGCAAAAAAAAAATTCAAAACATTTATTCAACAGATGATTGGTACAATATAATGAAACCATTAACCTTAAGAAAACTCAATCATTAACAGAAAAGCAACCGTTACATACAGGTTAATTGGCTTAAAATAAGCTGCATAAAGTTAGGAAGGTCAAAACCTCATCTCATACAATTCAAATGTGACTATAATGAAGATTTTGAATTTAACAAAAAAATGTTGATCAGCCTTTATTATATCCTAAACGCAGAACTGTGACAAGGGGAAAAGTAGAGACACGATGGACGTGCTCAAATTCATTCCTCCTGTTAATCATAGTTACTTTAAAAGCTTAAGAACAAATCGAAATGATGAGTCCTAACATACATCTGATGAAGAAGACATTAATTATACTGCTGATAATATAATCACAAATAATATATTATAACTTCACTGTAAACACTCATTTTTATGGAAAATTTTTAATAAAAATGTATAATAACTAACTTTTTCTGTAATAAAAAACTTAAAAATTTAAACACCTAATTTAATTTGTTTACTTTTTTCAGTTGCCAAATCAATTAACTCCACCAGTCACATGAAATTTATAACACTACTGACATTATTTTTTGGCTATTCTTTCTTATTAATTTTATATACCATTAGATGAGAGCTATATATGTATTTATGTGTTCTACAACATAGATTTGAATTTATATTTTAAAGAGAATTTTAAAAAACAATTTACATTATTTCATCGCATTTCACAACTTTTTGTTTTATGGAGTTAATCGATTCGTGCACTCAACAGCTCATATATAGAAAGGCTTTTAGAATGTACAGTTGATTTTTACTGATGAAGTAAGTTTGAATTTTAATAGTAGAACAGAGTGAATTTTTCCCTGAAAATCTCTTGGTTAATCGGAATGCCAGGCTGTGATTAAGTTCCTAACGAATATTGTTCCAATGTCCGTCCTTGTCCATTAAAGCCGAGGATTCCTCGGAGAATTAAAGAATCATTCAATGGTAAGTCTTATATGGCCATCCATAGCTTAATAGCGATTCATACGGGCTGTTGTCCATTTAGTAGGCATGCCGAAGGACTCGGTTTTACAACAATTGACTTCTGCAGGAACTTCGGTTTTGAGGAGGAGAAAGATACTGTCTTTCACTTCATCTACCTTGTCATGAAGAGATGAACGTTTCTGACCTCTAATTTTCTGACACCGAACAAGCTCTCTAATATAAGGCTTGCTGCAATAGCAAAATTTATTTTGGACTCGAACTTCATAAACTTTTAATTGAAGACTACAAAAAATCAAAGGTGTTGTATAAAAGCATTAATTTAGATTTATTTTCTGATGACTAATTACAATCGGGAATAGACAATAGTCATACATATTTGTCCCTACTTGTATTACATTTTCCTCCTGACTCATAAAAAACAAACAAATAAATTGAAAAAATAATGTTCTTATTGACTGAGAATAGAAACCATTAAAAAGTGCAACCGGCTCGGGCCACATATTCAAGTCTATGGACTAAAACTAAACAGAGTGTTTATTATTAGTAGACAATAAAACTGACTAAGAAATGCTACTAACACGACACTCATATATAAACTGTATTATATAAATATTTTGTGGAAGCAGTCTATCGACTAACCATACTTCCAATAAATCTTCCGTATGGTTTTAATGTGTAAATATTGGCTTCCAATAGCTCAAGAAATTTAGAAACATTTTACGGCACGAACGAAGGAGGCAGAGAACAGAATCAGTTTTGAAAAGCAAGTTGTCACAAAGCGGGTGCATATAAACGTATTTTCTGTAAAAAATTTGGTGATTAAAACCGGGATGCATATATCGAAAAAAATTTTCTAAATTTCAGTGATGCTAAGTGGGGAATTATCACATCCGGGGTCCGGGGTCAGCAGATTTCTGGTAAAAACTTTGAGAGTAAATAAAAGAGCCTCAAAAATCTATCGTTCAGAGTCAACTTTCAAATGTGGGTTCCGCCACTCATGTATAAAAGTAACACACACAATATAATACTATGTTCAGACATGTACTTTTATTGAATTAATATTCGGTTTATTGATAACAATATTTTTAGTATTCAGACACAAAATTTATATGACAGCTGGCAAACAAAACAGCTGATTGCTTCAACAACATTGCTTTTAATTTATTCGTGAAAATTAGTGCCAAATAAATTTGAGAATACATGGAAAACAATTTAACATTGGAAAAGGTCTGACTAATGGTTAACCGAAACGCCGAGCTGTTGCGGTTAGTAGGGAATATTTCTGACTCCAAAGTGACTTCTCTCAGATGGATGAGAAAGAAAAATTTGATAATACTGCATTGCTTGCAGAAAAGAAAGCTTTTGCTTATGGCACTGTTAGAGGAAAATGAAAGTCAAAGGTCTTTATTTGTTACGTCGTATTTTGAAAATATACCGGTCAGTTAACATATTCTGCATAAACCCGAGGATGAAATTGCGAGGACTGTTATAGATTATCAGTCAAGACCTAGAAGGTCAGCCATACTTGGAGTAGTAGACAGGTAGAAACAGAAGCTGCTTTCTTCAGAGCAGGAACTGGATTCCCAGTAATATCTCAGTTAAGGGTATTATTAAGTATTAAGTAAGTTTTCGAAATAAATTAGAAATTATTATCAAACCCCAATGTCGAAAGGGTTAAAAATTAAATACGACGTCAAGTCTGTGATGTTATTAAAATTCTTTTTTATATGACATTAGGTGGAAATATTTTCTCATCCCTTTCTGCTGACCTTCCATTTTTGTTTGTTTTTGTTTTGTTTTTGTTTGTTGACATTTGAGTTGTCAAATATAAATAGAAAGTGTTCGGAAAATAGTAATATGCTCACTGAACGTACTTATGACAGTGCTATATTTAAAGTTTTAATCAATATTATAACAATTTATGAATTTATTGAGCAATAATTAATTGACATTTTATATGAAATATTGATAACAATAATGCCGTTTATTGCGATTTTCTCAATATACGTATATGTCTGAACATAGTATAAGTGATTTGAGGAGCTAGGGAGTAGTCCCGACTGAAGGGTTGTAATGATCATTTATGTATGTACATATATGTGTATCACGAATTTTCTTTAGTGACGTGTAATTATTTGGTACCAACTTCATCAGTTTGCTTCTACAAAACCTCATGCGATTTGTTACTTTGTTTTTATTTTATTTGTTACAAAAAAAAATAAAAATTATAAAAGTAAAATATTTTATTTATTCGTATTGTTTAATAACTTTTTACATTCCAAATTTACAAAATTTTATAACGTTTTTTTTATTAAAACTTTTGAGACAACTTTACAAAAACACCTTTAATTTCGAGAACAAAAATGTGCCTTAAAAACGATAAAATAAATGAGATAAACATGTTTACATAAAATTAGAAATTAAATTTTAATTATACTGACTGAGACTGAGATGTTTTATGGGGGCGTATCATCCTCTAGTTACCTTGATATTTCGAATACGTTTGCTGACTTTTTTCAATCTACTTATAGGCAGTTGGACTCGGGCCCTGATCTGAGTAGCGGCTTTTCGTGTCCTTATTCAGTGGGAAGTGTCTCTCTTTCTAATATATATTCATTTGATGAGGAGTCTGTTCTTGAGTCTTTGTCTGGACTAAAACTTACATAGTTGCCGAGCCCTGACGGGTACGGCCTGTATTTTAAGAAAGTGCGCTGTTCTCTTGAGTGGTTTTTTGACCTTTATATTCAATGGGCTTCTGAGGGCTGGTCATTTTCCATCTATTTGGAAGAGTTCGTATATAATTCCTTTGCATAAGTCGGGTAATAAATCCAATATTTCCAATTACAGGGGTATTGCCAAACTCAGTGCTATTCCCAAGTTGATGGAGAAACTGGTGACGGATTATCTCTTTTTTAATACGAGATCTTTAATATCCCCTTTCCAGCATGGTTTTTTAAAAGGTAGGTCGACTGCCACTAATCTTCTTGAATTTACTACACATGTTTTCAGGGGTTTTCTTGCCAGAGCTCGGACTGATGTAATTTATACTGATTTCAGTAAATCTTTTGATAGGGTTGATCATAGAATTTTGCTTCTTAAACTTTCATTAATCGGTATTCCTGATATTATTCATCGTTGGCTAGACTCCTACCTCTCCCTTAGGACTCAGAGGGTAATGTTTAGGAATGTATTGTCTAAGACAGTATATGTTACTTCTGTTGTTCCACAGGGTAGCCATTTGGGTCCTTTACTGTTTTTATTGTTTCTTAATGATCTTCCTTGTGCTATTTCTGATTGTAATATTCTGATGTATGCTGACGACGTTAAATTATTTAATACTTTTGATGATGATCATGGTTAGGCTGTTCTTCAGCGAAATATTGATTTGTTTGTAACTTGGTGCAGAATTAATTTAATGGATCTTAACTTGAAGAAATGTAAATGCATGGTTTTCTCTCGCGGTATGAAATTGTCTTTTATTGATCATATTAGTATTATGATTGCCAAGGCTCGGGCTGTTCTTGGTTTTGTGAAAAGATGGGCTAGGGAATTCATTGATCCTGATATAACAAGACTGCTATACATTTCACTTGTTAGACCTATTTTGGAGTATGCGTCTATTGTTTGGAATCCATACTATCGTTGTCATAGTGCTTCAATAGAGTTTGTGCAGAATTAGTTTTTATTATTCTGTTTACGTGGCTTAGGATGGTATTGTGCCAATGGGTTTCCGTCATATGAGGCTAGATTAGGTTTGACAAAACTTCCAACTTTATAACGTAGAAGGGCTGTTTTAGGGGTTTGTTTTGTTTTTAATCTGGTTAAAGGATATCGATTCTGCGTTTTTGCTTTGTAACATGAATTTCAGTATTCCAGCAAGATTTTCACGGCACTATCGTCCTCTTTCTTTAAATTTTTATAGAACGAACTATGGATGTAATTTTCCTTTTCGTAGACTATGTAACGATTTTAACTTATATTATGATTTTATTGATTTTAATTGTAGTGTTTGTAATATAAAACGTAGCTCATATGCTGGCATTAATTTGTAAATTATTATATAAAAACGCATTTTCGTTCTTGTCATAGGTAGTTCCTGTTTATTGTTACTTTATTCAGCTTGTGATTAAGTTCTGTAGCTGATTTATGTTCTCGTTGCCATTACTTTTCCCTTACCCGCTACAGTCCGGACTGTAGTGTGTACGTGTCCCTACGTAATGGGGAAGAGTCCTCCGCGGTCGGGTGAGTGTGGGTTAGTGTGAGGCCGGGGACGTTCGAATAATAAAAGATTTAGTTACTTATGAAAATACAAAAGTAAAAATTTTAAATTCATTCTAAAACTCCCTTCCCTCTTTCAATCATCAAACTACTTACCTTCGATATGCTAATTGGCACCTTTTAAACCAACGTAATGAATTAATTTTTCATTAAAATCTATTACCCCTTTCGAGTTTCTTTTTTTCATGGTTAGTGCTTTCGGCTACCACTTTCCTTACTGTTGTTGTTGTTTAATTTTGAACCTTACTTTACAACAGCCACACACTTTGCCATTAAAAATTTGTGTATGAATGAAAGTGAATACAGTCAAAGTTAATTTACGGCGGTAGTCCGTTTGAACAGGCAGAAGTCTTTTTTGGAATTGAAACAACGTACTTTCCAGTATTTAATTCATGCTTTACTGACTTTACTTAAGAGCAACAACAAAAAGGTACACGTACATTATTATAGAAGGTTTAAACCGTCTTCTTCTAAATTTCAAAATTTAAATATTTTATGAGGTTCACGTTTACTAAGCAGGATGAATACTTATAAAATTTGGAAGGCAATGGAGTGAGGTAGTAAGTGATTAAAGGTCAATTAGGTTTAATTACTAGTTGACCTTGGGTAGTAATCTAATACCGATGATAATAACAGCTAACTATCATTTCCCAACCCTGGCTTTATAGACGTGTGGATATTATCAAAATGATCTTTGGTTGCACACATGCTTCAATAAAGTTTGTTTTCTGCGCTCGTCTTCGTCTTGGTTTTACAATAACGATCCGTGAGAGTAGATTTCAAATCACTCGCGAGAACTCAGTCTTTCACAGACCATATCTTGATGAATTTTGTGAAGTGACTTGAATTTGTACTCGTACAACATTTAACTGACCCAGACGCGGCCCTATATAATGACTTGTATTCGCTGAATCGCCCCTAATTTTTATCAAAGAATTACCTCAGCGATGAGACCTATTATTGAATGAACTAACAAAATTGTTGAATTTTGGATGATACCGATCTATCCAAGATGCAAGAGCATCCAGTACATTCTGAAAAGGTCAATGTTTAATATGAGTTTTGGGCTGATGGCCTTTGGGCATTATTGGTCAGTAGTATGTTTATGGCGTTTCGGGACCACTTACTCCATACAAATTTAGGAGCATGCATAGCTGTAAAAGAGTAAAAACATTGCAGAATTGTGAAATGAATTGTGTGCGATCGGTCTTTAGGTTTGTAACATGTATTATGAAAAGGTAATGTTTTTTAATGTTTATGTGTGTGTGTATGTGTGTGTTAAAATTTGGGAGAATACATATCTGGAAAAGAATTAAATCATTTGAATTTTCAATTTTTCCCTACAAATTTGGGATCATATCTGCTTATTCTTGTTCATTTTATTTATATTGCTTTTCAAACGAATGGTTGGGCGGACAGTATGAGTGTGTGCACGTTTCCTCATCTACATCCCAGAGTACAAGTAGACTGTAACGTGAAAATTTATGTACGAATGTTTGGACGAACAGAATGAGTGTGTGCGTAACATATAATGTGTGTGATCGTTTTTTAATAGTAAATTCTTGGCACGTATTGCTCATGACCACAGGTAGAAGAAATAGAAATATAAACTGATAAGAAAGGGTAGGTTGGTTGTGCGATTGTTTTTATTTTTTGTATGATTTAATTAGAAAGATCTTTTATTTTAAATGTGATAAGAAAGAAATGTATAGTTATGCATGTGAGTATTTTTTTTCACGCATAAGTAGAATATCTGTTTTTATATAATTGAATTTACTGATTGATTTACAACATCCCAGAGTATAAATAGACTTTTTTTAAGGATTTAGATTTTTTTTAGTTTTGCTGTTTTAAATAAATAAAATTATAGAATAAAGGGATTAATTAAAACAAATTAGTTTTTATTTTATTAGATTTTTTTTTATTCTTAGGTATGTATATTTTATTTTTAGATTTTGTTATTTTGTACAATACAATACATATATCTATTGAATACATATTAAATACATATTAAATAGCTTAAGTGTTAACAAATATTGTGTATAAAATGTTTGGCATCTGCGAATGTCAAAAGATTCTGAGTAAATTTTTTCACAGTTAGATCTATGTATAATATTATTAACACATATAAATGGATTACTTATTTTACTAATGTTACATATTCTTAGTTCATTTATAAGTTTCATAAATAAATCTATATGCTCTTTATCAATCTGATTACTATGTTTTGTTAATAAATAGTTCTTCCAATTCAGCTGATGTTACCATTTTTCCCCTTCTTTAAAAAGTCAATAGTAGGTTGCGTAAGTGCGGGACGATGTATTCTGAATTATTTCATTTCAATTTATATTTATTGAATAACAATTTTAAACACAAGTGCCCACAATTAAATGTATTAAATTTTTGTTTTCGTTCATAATTATATTCAATAGGAAATTTTAAGTAGTTGACAATCTCAAGTGGTGGTTGTAAGTTTCCAAAGCTATCAAAGTATTCTTTATAGTTGTGGTTTTTATAATATGCTACCCAATGTGTTCCCATACCATTCGAATCATCTAAATTAACAATACCGCATTCTTGTTTGAATGAATTTTCAGGTAAAGAATCACGCATGAAAACACCCCTAAAGTATTTAAGATGTCTTCCATATTTATTCAAATCCAAATTTGTTAATGGGCGATTGGGTAGGTTATCTAATAGTTTTTTGGAGCTGGACTATAGTAGAGACCATATCCAGTTTTATATGGTTTGAGATATAACCCTTTACCCATTGCAATTGATTCCATATATCTATTATGACGGTTAGCTTCAGCCAATTGTTCTTTTCCATTTTTGATAGCATTTACTGCTTTGACAATAGCGGATCCTCCACTGCTGACAATGCTGTTAGTATGGGAATAAGTGGAAGAAATCCTCCAATTTTCGGTACAGGTATAACTCTCGGTATTATAATGTCTGCTCGCTTTTTTCCCTTTAAAATTTGAATGAATAGCCTTTTGTGCTATTTTAATAGCATCATTTATATCAAGGGGTTTCTGTTCTTTCAATTGTTTTAAAGTTTTTCTCACAGTAGCTGTGAATAATTTCTTATTACACTTATTCATTTTTCCTGTTCTCGTTCTTTTCGAATTCTTTCTTTTCTTATGTCTCTGCTCCTTCAAACCTAATCCAAATTCCACTTTAGTTTTCATAGCGTTTGTCACAAACCACGCGTTAGCACGTTCTTTAATATCACTATCTTTAGATTTAACTCGTTGCCAGGCTTTTTCAGCTAAAATTTTATCTGCTTGATGCCTTGTGTCTATATCTTTTAATTGTGAATATGCAATATCGTGCTCTATGCAAGCTGTGTCTAATAAATTTATACCCTTATCTCCTCTTGCTAAACGTTTTTCAAGTTTTGTACCAGGTCCACAAAACTGATAACCAGGTAGATGTAATTCAACAGGTACTTTATTTATTAAGTTGTTTACAAATCCTCTTCTCATCTTACACTGGCTGGGGTTTTGTTTTGACTGTAGATTATAACAAATTTTTTTTGTTACTTTTATACCTCTTCGCAAAAATAGCTGAAATCAAGACGATCTCCTATATATACAGCAATTTATATGATTTCAGTATGTTAATTTTTTGATATTGATTTTGATCTGCTTTGTATCTGATCACGATCTACTTTACATCTGATCACGATCTGCTTTGTATCTGGTTACGATCTACTTTATATCTCTTAACGATCTACTTTTTTGGTTTTTGGTTTTGTCTATTTTATTTTATTTTAATTTTTTTTATTATTATTTTTTTTTTTTTGACATTGTTGTTTGTTTTAGGTAAACATGTTCTACCTCAATGTTTATTTGATCAGCTAGTTCATCATGTATTTGTGTTATTTATATATATATTTGTTTTTTGTGTTTATGATTATATTTATTGAAACCTTCTCCAATTTTATTTATATGAGACATTTCTTTCACTCTTCTAATAAATTATGTTAGCTTCTTTAAGTTCTTCGATAATAGAGTTCTTAGATAATCGTTTTGATGATTGTTGTGACCAGAACCTTCCGATGAAAGAAGTAAACGTAGTCTGTCAACTAGTTCATTAGGATCATCCCAATGTATGTAGATTATTTTGTAATTTTAGCATTAAACCACCGCCTTTTGTTAAAATGTTTGTTGTTGTTTCGAATAAATGTTTAATTATTCGTATATATTTGAAGGCTCGTGTTCCTTTCACTTGTTCATTAGGTTCATAGCGACGTTTATGTGCATTGGTATGAATTAAAATCTCTTTATATTTTTTCAAATCATTTTTAGAATAGTGGAGAGGTTTTTTATGAAATACTAGTTCAAATAATCCAGGCGTCATTTTCAATTTCATATTCCCTATCCGCATAGTATTATCTCTATTAAATATTAATTTTTCCTTGCCATATCTCCAACTACCGTCTACATCTTGATTAAAACCATAAATTTTATCCAATTGCTTATTATTAATAAGTGTTTGTATATTTTCAAATAATGGAGAGCTTTTCGTCAGCTTTAAACATTGTTTTCTTTTCTAGTTCTTGATACATGTACTTGATACAGGTCTATTATGGTCATAGTTTTTTTCATCATCATTATCATCAGTTGAAATATTTTCATACAAAAAATCGTTATTATCACCGTTTACATCATCGTAATCGTTGTCATCATCAATAGTGTTGTCTATATCCTTATGCTTATTTCAAGTTTTCCGATGATTTCATTATCACCACTTACGTCATAATAATCTTCGTCATCATCTATAGTGTTGTCTACATCCTTATGCTTATGTTCAAATTTTGGGATGTTTTCATTATCATCATTTACATCATCATAATCATCGTCATCATTAATACTGTTGTCTATATCCTTATGTTTATCTTTAAGTTTTCCAATGATTTTTTAAGTGGTTTTGTTATTGGTTGAAAGGTATCTTCTAACTCTATCTATTTGATTCAGTTTAATATTTTTTAACTTTTTCTTTAGAACAGCCCTTGTCTTTACAAGATCTTCCAACACTTTATTATGGTAATTTTTAGACATTATAATAATTTTTTATATTGAATTTGATCTGGTTATGATCTGCTCGCTATCTGATTATGATCTGCATTGTATCTGATTACGATCTGCTTTATATCTGATAGCAAGATAGCAAGTAGTTCGTTGCTATCTGGTCACGATCTGATTTATACCTGATCACGATCTGCTTGATGGCTTGTGTCTATATCCATTGATTTTGAGTACGCTATATCGTGCTTTCTACAATCTGCATCCAATAAATTATTCCTTTATTTCCTTTATTCTTGCTATTCGTTTTTGAAGTTTTGTATCAGGTCCACAAAACTGATAACCAGGTGGATGTAATTAAACATATAATTTGTTTATTAAGTTGTTTACAAATCATCTTCCAATCTTACACTGATTAGGTTTTTTTTCTTTTGACTGTAGTTTATAAACGCATGAAACACTACACCAGCTACACCAGCTATACTAGCAAGCTATACCAGCTATACCAGTTATACCTGCTATACCATATACAGTGCATGACAAAACAATGGAAACTTGTTCAAAAATTTATTTATGTTTTACAATCGGACGAAAATTTAAAATCTCTTTAAGAAATCGGCAAAATATGAATGCCTTTTATTAATATGCACTGTTATTAACATTTCTGTATTTTAAAAAATTTATAAAAAGACTATATAATTCAGTAATTAAAAAAAAATAATTCTATTCACATATTTGATGTTGACAAAACAATGGTAACTTTGGAAACTTTTTTAATTTTTGAATTATATAATTCACTTTTATACATAATTTTAATATACAGAAACGTTAATAACAGTGCATATTAATAAGCTCCACAAATGTTTTGCCGATTTTTAAAAAACATGTTAAATTTTCGTCCGATTAAATACATTTTTGAAAAACTTTCCATTGTTTTGTCAAGCACTGCATATATATAAATATATATATATAAATAACACAAATACATGATGATCTAGTTGATCAAATAAACATTGAGGTAGAACATGTTTACCTAAAACATGGCAATGTCAAAAAAAAAAAAATAATAATAATAATAATAAAAAAAATTAAAATAAAATAAAATAGACAAAACCAAAAACCATAAAAGTAGATCGTTAATAGATATAAAGTAGATCGTGACCAGATACAAAGCAGATCGTGATCAGATGTAAAGTAGATCGTGATCAGATACAAAGCAGATCAAAATCAATATCAAAAAATTAACATACTGAAATCATATAAATTGCTGTATATATAGGAGATCGTCTTGATTTCAGCTATTTTTGCGAAGAGGTATAAAAGTAACGAAAAAAATTTGTTATAATCTACAGTCAAAACAAAACCCCAGCCAGTGTAAGATGAGAAGAGGATTTGTAAACAACTTAATAAATAAAGTACCTGTTGAATTACATCTACCTGGTTATCAGTTTTGTGGACCTGGTACAAAACTTGAAAAACGTTTAGCAAGAGGAGATAAGGGTATAAATTTATTAGACACAGCTTGCATAGAGCACGATATTGCATATTCACAATCAAAAGATATAGACACAAGGCATCAAGCAGATAAAATTTTAGCTGAAAAAGCCTGGCAACGAGTTAAATCTAAAGATAGTGATATTAAAGAACGTGCTAACGCGTGGTTTGTGACAAACGCTATGAAAACTAAAGTGGAATTTGGATTAGGTTTGAAGGAGCAGAGACATAAGAAAAGAAAGAATTCGAAAAGAACGAGAACAGGAAAAATGAATAAGACATCTTAAATACTTTAGGGGTGTTTTCATGCGTGATCCTTTACCTGAAAATTCATTCAAACAAGAATGCGGTATTGTTAATTTAGATGATTCGAATGGTATGGGAACACATTGGGTAGCATATTATAAAAACCACAACTATAAAGAATACTTTGATAGCTCTGGAAATTTACAACCACCACTTGAGATTGTCAACTACTTAAAATTTCTTATTGAATATAATTATGAACGAAAACAAAAATTTAATACATTTAATTGTGGGCACTTGTGTTTAAAATTTTTATTCAATAAATATAAATTGAAATGAAATAATTCAGAGTACATCGTCCCGCACTTACGCAACCTACTATTGACTTTTTAAAGAAGGGGAAAAATGGTAACATCAGCTGAATTGGAAGAATTATTTATTAACAAAACATAGTAATCAGATTGATAAAGAGCATATAGATTTATTTATGAAACTTATAAATGAACTAAGAATATGTAACATTAGTAAAATAAGTAATCCATTTATATGTGTTAATAATATTATACATAGATCTAACTGTGAAAAAATTTACTCAGAATCTTTTGACATTCGCAGATGCCAAACATTTTATACACAATATTTGTTAACACTTAAGCTATTTAATATGTATTTAATATGTATTCAATAGATATATGTATTGTATTGTACAAAATAACAAAATCTAAAAATAAAATATACATACCTAAGAATAAAAAAAAATCTAATAAAATAAAAACTAATTTGTTTTAATTAATCCCTTTATTCTATAATTTTATTTATTTAAAACAGCAAAACGAAAAAAATCTAAATCCTTAAAACAAGTCTATTTATACTCTGGGATGTTGTAAATCAATCAGTAAATTCAATTATATAAAAACAGATATTCTACTTATGCGTGAAAAAAAATACTCACATGCATAACTATACATTTCTTTCTTATCACATTTAAAATTAAAGATCTTTCTAATTAAATCATACAAAAAATAAAAACAATCGGACAACCAACCTACCCTTTCTTATCAGTTTATATTTCTATTTCTTCTACCTGTGGTCATGAGCAATACGTGCCAAGAATTTACTATTAAAAAACGATCATACACATTACATGTTACGCACACACTCATTCTGTTCGTCCAAACATTCGTACATAAATTTTCACGTTACAGTCTACTTGTACTCTGGGATGTAGATGAGGAAACGTGCACACACTCATTCTGTCCGTCCAACCATTCGTTTGAAAAGCAATATAAATAAAATGAACAAGAATAAGCAGGTATGATCCCAAATTTGTAGGGAAAAATTGAAAATTTAAATGATTTAATTCTTTTCCAGATATGTATTCTCCCAAATTTTAACACACACATACACACACACATAAGCTCATGGGGCTTAGCTTCGGGCTACCATGGGGGTCAGTAGGTGGCGGATAACTGAACGGCCTATCCCAGGTAGGTTAGCTGCGAATAACCAATAAGCAGTCCCCGACCAAGAGCGGCAGATACGGAGGCGTACTACAAAAGGGTACAAGTGACCGAAGACGTTATCTGCGACATGGCGAATCGATGCCGCCATTAACTAGGCATCATCCCACAGGGGGTTCCCTCAAGAGATGGGAAAATAGGAGAGTAACGACTCCGTGGTTCCCTCAGTTCCACCGAAGCAGCGAACTACGACGCCCTTGATTGGGGCATTAGAACCGAGCCCGGTAAGGTTCTAATTATGGTATACCGGAAAATGAATTTGAATTGGCGATATTGGCTGACGATGGCAGTATTCCGGCACTTTAGTAGGCGGTGTGAAAGCTGGCCGAAATGGCTGTTGGGCTAATGCTGCCATTGCCTCCGCCCCGTTAAAACTATGGCAAGTCTGTCGGTACGTTCCTGATTTGTCACCGTTAAGTTGGTGTTGTAGGACCAGATGTGAATCCCTGGTTTACGTCGACCTGGCTCTGAACACATATTCCCATGAGGTTATGTGTCAACCCTCGCGTGGCCTCCCTGCTTATGCATAGATAACCACGGGGTCTTTCGTGACGACTACAACGATGGATTAGGATAACGGCCGAGAGTTGGGGCCCAAATTGAAATGATGAGCAAAAATAAAACAACAAATACAACAAATAAACCGACGAATTCATGTGAGATGAATGCTTTGGAGCTAAATGCTTTTGGGCAGAGCTCGAGAATACCGAGGTCTCCGGTGCGAAATCGGGAAATAAACCCGTTTGGACAGAGCACGAGAACTCCGAGATCCCCAGTTAACGGGAAAGATTCGGGATTAGTGGTCCTAGGATCAGAACCGTCACGAGGCGACATGGGGTCAGCGGCCAGCGGTGTTTTTGGTCAACTCGGCGACCAAATCAGAAGTCTGATTGATATGTTGGAGGATGGGAAAAGGAGGTCAATCCATCAGCCGATGAGGGATGCGATTGACTCTATCAAAACCCTATATGACCTGTACGCAAGCGAGCTGCAGGGACAAACTACCAAGGCGACTAACCGCAGCAGTTCTGCTACACAAACATCGCCATTGTTGAGGAACCAGGAGACGAAGAGGAAACATGAGGAGACCTCCGAAATTCCTGCGGCAAAGAGGAGAACTCCGAATCCTGCAGCAAGGGCTCCAGCGAGGGAAACTACAGATGTGACCTTGAGCCGGCAGGAGAATACCAAGGGAGTAAATGAGGAACCAGGGTGGCAGAAAGTCACGAAAAGAAAAAGGAGGAACAAGAAACCACAGGAGAGGAAAACGAAGCCAGATGCGATCGTGATTGCGACGAAGGATAACACGTCGTATGCCGACATTCTGAGGAGAGTCAAAACGGACCCTAAGCTTTGCGAATTAGGAGAAAACGTGACCAAAATTAGGAGAACCGCAAAGGGTGGTCTACTACTCCAACTCCGCAGGAGCGGGGAGCACACGGAGAACTTCAGGGGAGCCATTGGAGAGCTCTTAGGAGAAAACGCGTCCGTCCGCACTCTAAAGGATATGAGGACAATTGAGATCAAGGACATCGACGAGATCACGGAGAAGGAGGATGTATATGAGGCTATACGCAAGATCCCAGGCCTCGAGATTTTCGGTAAGCCCGACGTAGTTGCCCTTAGGAGGGCATATGGTGGGACGCAAACTGCCACAGTGAGCCTTGACGCAGACGCTGCAGCTATTCTCTTGAAGGAAAGTAGAATCAGGATCGGCTGGGTCATATGCAGGATTCGCGAGAGAAACATACCGACGAAATGCTTCCGGTGCTTGCAGTTTGGGCACATGGCTCGTCAGTGCAGGAGTAAGGTTGACCGCTCGGGAACTTGCCGTAAGTGCGGACAGGAGGGGCATATTGCCAGAAATTGCGAAAGGGAACCTCTTTGCATGTTCTGTAAAGTGGACGACCCGAAATCCGCCAACCATATCGCGGGGAGCGGAAAGTGTCCGCAATTTCTTAGCGCTCTTAAATCACGTTCTAGGAGATGAAATTGATACAGATTAATCTGAACCATTGCGAAGCAGCCCAGGACCTATTGGTCCAGAGGGTAAAGGAGGAGAATATCGATGTCGCAATCATAAGCGAACCTTATAGGGTACCGAGGAATAGTACTTGGATCACGGACGGATCTAGTACTGCGGCTATATGGATTTGTGGTTCATTACCCTTCCAGCAAACCTATGCGCGGGACATTGGTTTCGTTATGGCCAGGATAAAGGGAGTTTTCGTCTACAGCTATTACGCTCCCCCGAGGTGGTCAATGGATGACTTCCAACATATGCTGGAGAGGCTGGCGTCACACGTGCGCTTGAACACCCCCGTTATTATAGGAGGAGATTTCAACGCTTGGGCGACCGAATGGGGTAGTAGATATACTAACACCAGGGGTCGCTGCCTCTTGGAAACGTTCGCTTCCCTTCCTGTGGCGCTGATGAATGACGGAAGAGAAAGCACATTTAGGAGAGCTGGATCGAGCTCAATAATAGATTTGTCGTTTGTGAGCGATGGCCTTGTTTCGCGGACCGCGTGGAGGCTAACTGAGGACTTCACGAATAGTGACCATCAGGCAATCGTGATGACGGTTACTGGGCGCAACACGAGAGGAAACGGATTGCCGAAGTTTACGGGACCGAAATGGAAGGACTCCCGCTTTGACGAGGAGACGTATAGATTGATGTTGTCGTCTTTTCATACGACTGCCAGCACGGTCGAAGAATTAGTGAGCGGCGTATACCAAATGCTCAACACTGCATGTGATGCTGCTATGCCTAGGAGAACTGTGTGTAGGGGACGTTCCCCCTGCTACTGGTGGAATGACGAAATTCGAAGACTGCGGTCGGCATGCTTTGGGGCGAGAAGACGGGCCCAGCGTACGAGAGGAAGACCGACATGGGAAGCCGAACGGGCTTCCTATGAGGATCTAAGGCATCAACTTAGAAGAGCCATTAAAAGGAGCAAGAAACTATCCTTTCAGCGGATATGCCAGGAAGCTGACATCAATCCTTTTGGGACGGCGTACAGAGTCGTCTGCAAGAGAATCGGTGCTCGAGAACAGCCTAAACTAGGTTGTCCAGTTTTGCTACGGGAGATCATTGGTACATTATTCCCACGGGGCCAGCCCTACACTTTTATAAGTAGGGAGCCGGAGGCCATTCATACCATACCCGAGGTAACAGGAGAGGAGGTACTCGCAGCATGCACTGGAATAGGAGATAGGAAGACACCGGGGCCAGACGGAATCCCAAATAGGGCACTTAAGGTGGCTATCCGGCTCAGACCGGATATGTTCGCCAAGGTGTTCCACAAGTGCTTCGTCGAGGGTGTTTTTCCACGTAGATGGAAGAAGCAGAAATTGGTTCTCATTCCAAAACCTGGCAAACCACCAGGGGAACCATCGTCGTATCGGCCCATCTGTCTACTTGACACGATGGGAAAAATATTGGAGAGGATTATATACAATCGACTACTGACGTGTGCCGAGGCAGGAGGAGCTCTCTCGGACCTGCAATACGGATTTAGGAAAGGACGATCCACTATTGACGCGATAAGAAGAGTGGTCGACATTGCAAGAGATGCAATAGACGGCGAAAGGTGGAGATTTGGCACCAAGGAATACTGCGCGGTTGTCACACTTGACGTTAGAAACGCGTTCAACTCAGCGAATTGGGGGCGGATTATGAGAGCCCTCTTTCACATGGCTACGCCGCCATACTTAATGGAGATACTGAACAATTACTTTCAGGACAGGAAGGTAATATACCTAACAGATGAAGGAGAGCAGGAATACGTAGTGACGGCGGGTGTCCCGCAGGGCTCTGTACTTGGACCACTACTATGGAACATTATGTACGATGGAGTACTTCGATTGCGATTGCCGAACGGGACTACAATTGTGGGCTTTGCAGATGACATAGCCATAGTCTCGGTAGCTAAGACAGTAAGGGAAATAGAGGAGAAAACGAACACAGCGATTCGAAAGGTTGGAGCATGGCTGGATGAAGCAGGTTTGAAACTTGCTGCGCATAAAACAGAGGCCGTCTTGATAAGCGGCCGGAAGATAGTGGAGAAGATGGAAGTGACCGTTGGAGGCACAAGGATCGAATCGAAGAGGGCGATAAAATACCTGGGAGTGATTATCGACGACAGGTTGAACTTTAAGGAGCACGTGAAATACATCGGCGAAAAAGCATCTGTAACACAGGGAGCACTGGCGAGGATGATGCCAAATATTGGAGGACCAGGTCCATTCAAAAGGAGGATAATTTCGGCGGTAATAACATCGATAATGCTGTATGCTTGCCCAATATGGTCGGAGGCACTCTCCGTGGGAACGACAAGGAGGATACTGTCCTCGGTGTATCGTCTAAGCGCGATTAGACGGATAAGTGGCTTCAGGACAGTGTCTGATGAAGCGGTATTGGTGTTGGCAAAGACAATACCAATAGATATATTGGCGGATGAGATGAGGAGGATATACCTTCGCCGTCTCGAGCACCCGGGACGAATAGCAGCTATAAAAGCGGAGGAACGAGGGACTTCCATGCACAAGTGGCAGTCACGATGGGAAAGCAGTTTAAAGGGAAGATGGACATTTCGCCTTATCCCTGATGTAACCCTCTGGATGAATAACAAACATTGCGAGCTGAACTACTACGTGACTCAGTTCCTAACTGGTCATGGGTGCTTCAGGAAGTACCTGCACAGATTTGGTCATGACACTTCCCCTATATGCCCAAACTGTGTAGATGAGGAGGAAGATGCGGAGCATATTCTAATATGCTGTCCCAGATTTAGATGGCCCGGGGAAACGAGTTTAGGACCAAACCGCCTAATGGAAGAGCTGTTGAATCGTAGGATTCTATGGAGTCAATATAGCCAGAGAATGGCTGAAGTTTTGATAGTACTCCGAAGACTGGAGGAACGGAGGCGAAATTTGAATTAACGTGATTAAGCTTTCAAGCTAACCAGCTCTCCGCGAAGTAATACCTTACGGCAGTCCCGCGGAGGGAGAGTGGTTGAAGTGTGTAGGGGGTGGGTTTAGTACGTAGGCACCAGTGATGGTGAATCGTGCACTCTTTTGTTGGAACAAAAGTGTCTTTCGAAGATTCCCACCTCCGGCTCAAGACAAAAAAAAAAAAAAAAAAAAAAAAAAAAACACATAAACATTAAAAACATTACCTTTTCATAATACATGTTACAAACCTAAAGACCGATCGCACACAATTCATTTCACAATTCTGCAATGTTTTTACTCTTTTACAGCTATGCATGCTCCTAAATTTGTATGGAGTAAGTGGTCCCGAAACGCCATAAACATACTAATTTGGTCCCTATTTCTTTTGGAACGACACTGTCATGCTATCATTGTCAACGACAAGCACTGTAGGTCGATGAATATCGAATTCTTTTGACTGAATTGAACGATCTGGATACCCACGGTATGTTGTTTCAACACAATACATCGCTGCGTGCCACGCAGCTAGAGTTGTGACGACCAATTTTCGAATTATTCGTAAAACCGGTCTTTTCCCGTTTTCCCGGTTTTTTCAATCGGTTTTAAAAAAGTGACGCTTTTCGAGTTATTCGAAAAACCGGCTTTTTAGTGTCGATGTTGTTAGGAAACTAATAAAAGAAATTTAATAGTGCGGCGATCGCTATCCCCGTGTGCGAGATTTCGCTGTATTACGAATGATTTTAGCAGCCAAATGTCAGCGCAGGCAAAATGGTTACTGTTATACTTGTATAACTACGAAAATCCACAAAAATTTACTAAGAAATAATTCGTAAGCAGCGTAAACTCTGAAACGATTATTAGACACCTATATTGTCCCCCATACTAATCTACGATAATATCTATTACAATCTAGTATACGAAAAAAGCATTTTTACTTGCAATAACATCCAATAGGTCGCCGTATTGTAGTGTTTTAACGACTCTTCTGTAAACCTTCATAATCTTCATTCTAATCAAAGAGAAAGCGAAAAAGAATTCCTCATAGTTCTCGAATATATAATTCATACATTACCCTTCTGTCAGGGTTACGACGTAGCTTTTTACCCCACTTCTGTTGTGTGCTATATTTATAGGTGAGTGGTGGAACCTACAGTTTAAAGTCGACTCCGCAAGACAGATTTCTGAGAAACTTTTTCATGCTAAATATATTTACTCTCAGAGTTTTGCCAGAAATCTGCTGAAAGGCAGTCGCCGAAGGAATACTTTTAATGTTTCGTTTTGTTGAAGACGTCAGACATGGGGTTTGAACCGGGGCTTCACGTCTAATAATCCAACATACTATCGACTAGACTATGTCGACTACATTTATAATTCAAATGATTCAATCCTATCAAAAAATTCCATTTAGGCAGATATTAACACTTGCTTGCACCAAAGAGGAGAACAACATCAACTACGAATGGTATTGGAAATCAGGCAGCTGTCACTTCTTGACAAAGAAGGGATTATCACCACTAAATTGGAAAACTTGTTACAGTAGACCAAATCACTTGTCTACATGGAAACAATTAATTTAACTACAACAACAAAAAAGTGCTCCATGATAGCCTATGTTATTCTTAAAGGCATGATAGAAAAAATGTATTGAAGTAAATTAATTTAATATTCACGATGTATACACTACAACAACGTTTAATAAACGTATTCATCTCTGTCCATATACCTCTGCACTAGCAGTTTTTATGCCATTATTTAAACAATATATCATCCAACAATGCGTAGTATTATACAGTCATGGACAAAAACTTCACACCCCAAAATTACTTTTAAGTCTTGAAAGCCAATAATTATTATACTATGCGACAAAATAAAAAAAGTAAATACACTCAGCTAATGACATAGTGTAGGTTGTGAGTTTTGTTGAGTAGAATTCAAAAATACTTTTTTGATTTTTCTCGAAATCTCCAAACTTGTTTTATTTGACAAAAATTGTTTTTTGGACTTTACGAAAAAAATTTATTGATTACACAAATATTTCTGAACCGATGTTCAAAATTTAAATCTTATTAGAAAGGAGTGGGATGGACTTTAAAAACGGTATAAATATATGTATTATTTCACTTAATATTCTAGAAGCTGGGTCTGAGAAGCTGGGCCGTAATCCTGACTGAAGGGTTGTAATGGCCAATTATGTATGTATATGTGTATTCTATGAGGTTTGATGAGGTAAACTTGGCAAATGCGAATTTGTTTTCATATTTTTCAAGTTTGTCCATTCATAGTGGCAAACTTTAATTAAAAAAAATGAAATAAATTAAATATAACTCGACTGTTAGACTCTTTAAATAATAACTACGGTAATTTTTGTCCGATTTGATCAAACAAATGTCAATCTCTTCACAAGATAATGCGCTTTGAGAATGTCATCACTTATTTTATATTTTTTAATTAAATTTTGCAATTATTAGGAATGGCTAAACTTGAAAAAATGAAAAAATTGTATTTTCTAAGTTTACCCAACCAAAACACATAACAAGCAAGTTTGAACCATATGTTAATGTATGCCGTTTTAAAGGCTCATCTCTCCCATTTTCAAAAAACTTTGGATTTTGAAAATAGGTTAAAAAAGGTTGGGTAATCAATAATTTTGTGTGAAAAGATTAAAGCTTCGATTTTTGCCAAATAAAAGAAATTTGGAGGGTTCGAGAAATAAAAAAAAATATTTTTGGGTTCTACTCAACAAAAGTCACAACCTACACTTTGTTATTAGTCGGATGTATTTTGACTGTCGTACCGTGTAATTAATGAAGATTTTCTACAAATTAATTTTTAATAAAAAAAAAAAAATAAAAAAAAAATCATGAGAGAGAAAAGTAAGAAATATTATAGAAAAAAAAAAAACTCAAAGAAATCAATGAAAAACGTATACATACAGATTAAGAAATCAACAAACAGTTTTATGCTTGGTCCTATGCTGTGAAAACTGTTTTTATTTACTAATTTTCATATTGTTCGCCGATGTCAGATATTCCTCAAATTTCGGCAATGGATTTAGGTATCTTGGGCCGCACCTCCTGAAGAATAAATGTGACATTTCCGAAACAAGTTTTCTACCTGGCCTGCACTGTGAGGTTTGTTTGCAACTGCACCATTGCGCATGATGCTGGAGTTCTAAATGTAGAAGAAATGTTAGACTTTTGACCCTGACTGTATGTGGTATATTCATGTTGTACAATATAAAATGTATATACACCCATACCTCACATTACGTCGTGGTTACGTTCCAAAAAACACGACGCAAAGTGAATTATGATTTTCTACGGCAAACCGTGTAAAGATTGGGGATAGGTTCCAAGGTTACGAAAATACTATTTTTTAAAAAGAAAATTGAGCAAAGTAAACATTTAAAGCACAAAACTAATATAAAACTTTATTATATACATACAAAAAAGAAAACAAATTCAATTAAAATTACATAAAAAATTCACTCGATTTATTTCACTTGAAACTGAACTCTAAAATTAGAAAAACAAGGTGAAAATAAAACTGTAATATTTTCATTTAGAAAGGGAATCCCCAAGTTTTGATAGCATAGCGCAATTTAAAACAAAAGTCGAGCCATCTTTAAAAAAAAAAAAAAAAATTCAAAAAAAAATGTAAAACTCGAACCCAAAACAAGGCAACTTCGAAAATCTAACGACGCACAGTGAAAATTAAGCCGTAAGTACACACCATCCGTTTCATGCGACCTTGCGTTTCATGTCATTTTCGCATTCTATGCGGTTTTTATTGCAAGTTACACACAATGCGTTGTATACGACTGGTTTTTTGTTTTGATCAGCTGTTGTGGTAAACAACAAAAAACCGTACAAGAACATTTTTGGCAAAAATAGAAAATCAAATTGTAATTTTAAAAGAATTTATGGCATTAATTACAAATTGATGAGTTTACATATATGATATTTTGTGCTGCTAAAGCTAACGAAAGGTTTCAAAAGAACACAACACAAGTCTTTTCAGGATATTTATTCTCCACTTTTCTTGTTTACAAATTAATAAATTCAAAAGGGATGACACTCAGTACATAAAAACAATCGATAACTAATATACATATTTTGTTCATGAAATAAATGTGTTAAAAAATGTATTTTAATGTATTTTCCTCTCAAATTAGTAGTAAACTTTATTATGAAATATGTTTTTATTAATATTTTTATAATGCCAAATAAAAAATGCGAGAATAATAATGCACTATTTATACATATTTATCTAAACATGTTTATCGAAACTATTCACAATAGAATATAATTTGTCATCTCTAGTACTACAAAACAGCTGATAGTTTTTAGCAACGCATGAGACGAATAGAAAAGTAGAAAGTAAACCTACTTAATACATTCTATGCGTTTATGCATTCTATGCATTTTCTTCTGTATCTTGTCACAAACAACTATAATGATTCTACTTTTTCGGTATATGCATGTAACGCAAGGCCGCATGAAATGGATGGTATGGACTTTCGGCTTTAGTACCAATTCAGAAACAACACAACTTCGAAAAAACCAAACGACGCAAGGCGAGGTATGTGTGTTAAGAGTATATATGTGTGTGCATGTAATCAATTTTTATCTGTTTCAATTAAAAAAAACTGATTAAAAAAAAAACAACAAAAATAAAACTGTGATACAACTATGAATCTAAATTGGAAAAATTTTAAAAAGGATTTTATTGCTGACATTTATGTTCTGTTGTTATCATTATTATAGCTGTTATGGTTGCTATTGTTGCACATACATACATACATACATGCTTTTTTTAATGTAGATGTAAATGTTTAAATCGTAAACGTAAATTTGTATCATCTTTTGTTTAATTTGTTTATCTCTCCATTCTGTTTCGAACTTAGATTTGAAATCTCTATCATTTAAATGTTTTATAATAAATGGTTTTCATTTTATTACAGTCAGCAGCAGCCATTATACAGATGCAGATACAAAAATTTGTATCTATTAAAACATTTATATTAACTCAGGCGATCCTAATGAGGAGAGAATCATGAGTATTTTAAAACTAAATAAGGGCGACGATAGCTAGCACAATTATGGGCGGATTCGCTTTACATATAAGTACACCCGAAACGATGAATGCAGGAAATGCGGTGAAGACTTATGTTATTGCCTAGAAATCGTTAGCTTGAGATCCCAATATTTCGAGTATTCCCTGTACAACATATAACTCGTCTCAGAGAAATCGACTGGTGAAATTTTTTAACCGCCACTCATTTAGCACATTGTGTTGGAATAACAATACTTAAGACTGGATTACGATAAGTGCTGTACCTACAGTTTAAAGTCGAATCCAAAAGTCAAATTTTTTTAGAAGATTTTCATAGGAATTTTATTTACTTCCAAAGTTTTGTCAGAAATCCACTGAGAGGAAGGCAAAGAAGAAATATTTTTTCATATTTCTTGTCTGATCTGGGGTTTGAAATGTAGTCTTATTACCTACTAGGGTATGCCACTTACCTCGGTCAAGTTGGCCATTGTGCGGAAATTCTTTTGAGACGCCAACCTATCCTGGATCACTGAGAAGTCCTACTCCACCGCTAGACTCACCTGGTTCTTGATGGATAGAAGGCGTAACAAGCAGTTACTTGTACTTGGTCGTGGCATCAGCTCAATCACAGTGGCCATGCTTACAGGTCATTGTGTTATGGACAGACACGCGTTAAGGATGCGGCTCCCATTTAACGAGTTCTGCCGTCAGTGCAGATCCACTGAGGAAGGGGAGACTGTTATCCACTATCTTTGTCAATGCCCATCTCTTGCGAGGTGCAGATATAGGTGCGTCTTGTCAGCTTGATGAAGTTATCAGCTGTTGATGTCAAGGATATAGCTTCGTTTATCAAACTTTCTGGCTGGTTTTCCAGCGTAGGATAGTCGTTCTTTTGATGTGCAGCCCTCTAGCTGATCAATTTCTTCCTCTCCCCTGGGTTTGGATAGAAAGAACTGCGTTCACCTGTGGCGTCACAACGGGCCGCTATGCGTTTTCAAGTGAGCTTTTTGATATCAGAGCAACCGCTCCAACCTACACAACCTACTGTACTACGGCGACCCACTGCATAACAACTTTAAATTTTAAAAATGGAAATGTGCTTGCCACAGGTCATGCTTTTGATCTCGTTGAGTTAAGTAGACGTTAGTATAGAGACGATATGAACCAGCATAGCTGTTTTTACTTAAAGAGTTTATTTTCGTTCCAGAATTTTTTAGAACATATTGCACAATCGCTTTTGGCGGTTCTCAAGTGGTTAAGATACTATCTTTATAGTCTTCCAAAATAACTAAATAATAAAAAAGGGTTCTCATGTTAAATTCATAACACAGATAATGTCGTCCTCTTTCACTATGTTTAAAAACACATTTTTCTTTTGTTGTCACTTGAGAATTCTGTTGGAATTATCACAACATTATCATCAAGTTAACAATCAACAGTGCTTTAATTACAAGAAGGAGTACTCTGAGTATTGATTCCACTACTTTAAAAGAAGGGAATTTACAATTCAAAGAAAGTATTGAGAGCCACATAATGCAAGTAATCACACAATTAGAGGGTGGCAATAAGGGAATAAGTGTTCTCTCTGCTTTCGTAGAGAAAAAGAAACACTTTTTTGTTCATGAAAATTGTTATACTGCTTACATCAAGTTGTCGATGAAAAACTTTATATACTTTTTCTTACAACAAATTTAATTTAGTACAGAAATATTTTAAAGCAAAGGTTTTATTGAATAAATAATAACACGGTGCGACAGTAAAA
Organism: Sarcophaga variegata; assembly: GCA_932273835.1. Lineage (NCBI taxonomy): Eukaryota > Metazoa > Arthropoda > Insecta > Diptera > Sarcophagidae > Sarcophaga > Sarcophaga variegata. Next base: position 29,455,489 of record OW026358.1, on the reverse strand, counting down.
ATACACCCGTCTAACACCCGTCTACATAGTCTAAGTTAATCAGTTAGTTGAGTAGAATTCAAAACTATTTTTTTTTTCTTTTTCTCGTTTTATTTGACAAAAACGGTTTTTTATCTTTTCACACAAAATTATTGAATTACCAAATATATTTGAACCTATTTTAAAAATTAAAAGTTTTTTTTAGTAAGGGGGGAGATTAGCCTTTCAAACAGTATACATTAACATTTTGTTCAAACTTATATGTTATGAAATTTGATGGGGTAAACCTGGAAAATGTTACTTTTTCTTATTTTTTCAAGTTTGGTCATTCCTAATTGGAGAATTTAATTAAAAACTATAAAACAAGTGGTGACATTCTTAAAGAAAATTCTGTTATGAAGAGTTTGACACTTCGTTTGATCAAAATGGACAAAAATTACTGTAGTTATTATTTAAAGAGTATAACAGCGTAGTCACAGTTTTTATATATGCTGTCATATCAAATGAACTTTTTTGATGGATCTTGATTGTTTACCTGAGAATTTGCTCTTTGCACGTTTGAGCGACTACCAAAAGAAGTCTAATATATCCGTTTTTCGCAAATATTATTATTTCGCTTTCCGCAAACATTAGATAACTTACGGTGTTTGGTCCAATGGAAAAATTACACATTTTTCAATAAACGAAATAAAAAAATCTATCAAAAATTTTGAAAATTTTAACTTAAAGTTCATTTTATAAGACAACATATATAAAAACTATGACTCAGCTGTTATATATTAAATGTTCTATGTCATTAGCTGCGTTTTAAATTTTTTTTATTTTGTTGCATAATATAATTTTTTTAAATGCTTTGGAATGCTTGCTTTTTTTCTTTTAATAAAAATGGTTTTTTTCTTTTTATTTTTATTTATCTAAAAAACACGGCCTAATTTGTAAGCCAAAGCTGGATAGCTTTATATTCTTTTAATAAAATACGGATTTTTTTATTTTTATTTATCTAAAATTATTAAGCCAAAATATGATAAAGCTATGTTGATGAAATGAAAATAAAAATAGCGTATATTACTAATACTTTTCTATGGCTGTAAATAAATAAATTCTCTCAACTTATTTTCTCTCTCTTACTCACTAATACATAACCAAAAAATGTTTGGTAACCCCTGCATTACACACAGTTGATGCCACTTTCCAAAGCAGGAACTTGGATAAATTTTTCAGTGTGTCCTCAAGATATAATAATTGGAAGCCTAGCCATAGTTTCAGTTCCAGTTAACTCTGGTAATAGTTTGCCGTCACATAACATTAAAGGTACTAATGTCGAAGTTTTTTTTCAACTCTAACATATGATTCTGTCGTATTTTTTCTCGGGCTGCTCGAATAGAATTTTTATTAATTATATAGTTTTGAGCATCAAGCTCTAATGCCTCAATAAGTGCAATGAAAATACCTACAGCTTTTCAGTTACTTATCATGCACGCATACAGAGCAAGGGCTACAAATTAGCATAGAAATAAACCGAGGACATCTGGCGATTTTTTTAAAATATTTCCTTTATTTTTTTAAATATAGGATTGAGAAAAGAGTTGTCAAGCGGAAAAATGTTTGAAACCTTACAGGAAACATTTTGCTCCATTTTTTAATAAAATTAATATTTATTTTATTTTATTTATTAATTACAATACAATTACAAATTATATTCCAATTATATACGAACGGAGTAACTTGACCATATGATCGGTGTAGTGTCATGGACTAGAGTCTCTGGTGGGAATCGAACCCGCTAATAGTCTAGCACACTACCGACTAGACTACCAGTACACCCAGTGAAACTTAATTTTTATGGTTTCTCCTAGCTAAGGGTCACCCTAATGTAGCTTACTCTTACACCCATGCGATTTAAGAAAGCCCTGCAAGAATAACTCTAAATAATAATAACTCGCAGAATCATCATCCTCAACATGAGATGAAACTGTAGGAAATTTAAAAATACTTGTGCTTGCTCAACAAGTTCTTACTGCGCAAAGTATTACGGTTCGCGATAGTGGGGCAGAAGAGCAGTCAACCTCGACTCGCCGTTGTAGCCAACAACAGCTCATGAACATCACGTTTGGGAATTTTGACAAAGATATAAGTTTGCACGCTTACAAGCTTCAAGAGCTGAAGAGCTGTGTCAGATAGACACAAACAGTAGTTGGACGTATATTGGATTTGTCTCCACAAAACAAAAAAAAAAAACAAAAAATTAAGAAAAAAGGCCATACAAAGCATTTGTCAAAGTCCTCAACGTATTTTAAAATTTGCCCAACTTAATGCGTTGCGTTAATTGCACTCGCCGGAATCTAGTAGGTAATGTGTTGGCTTATTAAACGAGAGACCGTGGTCCAACCCCCGGCTAAGACATCTTGAACAAAATGAAAAATATTTCCTTTTGCGACTTCTACTGACAAAAATTGTGACAGAAAATAATACTCGAAACTTATAACGGTATTTAATTCCACTCCACTTTTGTGTTTTTATTCGTCACTTTTTAGATTTTATTAAAAAGCATCAGTAGGCGTTTTTTGCTTCTCTTTCTACTTAATTTTTTTAGATTTATAAAAAAGTGAAAAAATTTAGCGAGAAAAAAATGCAACGTGTTAAAGGTAAAAGTGGGTCAACTTGAGTAATTAAAATAAAAGTTTAATGAAAAATTTGAAAATTGTGAATTTTAAAATAGAAACAACTGTCAGCAGATAGAAAATTTGTCATTGGCTTTGGAAGAAAGCAAATCAATGAATGAAGTTGCTCATGAATTTAATATTAACAAATCAATGGTTTGTCGGATTTCATCGCGCTATCGGCAAACAAATAAGAGGAAGTGGACGACCTCCTAAATCTACTGCCCGTCAAGACCGTCAAATGGTAAAAATAGTAAAAGTTGACCCTCGGAAAACGGCAGTAGATGTTACTAATTATGCAAACGAGCAATTGCCGTCCACATAGCCAGAAATCGATTAAGAGAGGCAAATTTATTAGCTAGAAGACCAGGCAAGAAGCCATTTATCTGCATGGTCAAAAGAGCAGTGGGCCAAAGTTTTGTGGAGCGACGAATCAAACTTTTACTTATTTGGCTCTGACGGGTTAAATTACATTCGTCGGCTCCCAAAACAAAGATATTCATCGAAATATCAGTTGCCAACTATTAAACATGGTGGGGGGTTCAATAATGGTGTGGGGTAGGAAATAATATATTTTTGTTAGAAAAATAATTTTTTTATGTGTTGCTTTTTTTCCCGCTACTGTAGGTATTTCGTATCTGCAGTTAGTTGGAAAAATCGACGACAATGCAATTTTTCCGTTAATTTTTTATTTCTTTTTTCTTAAGTATCATATTACCCAATATATCTGGTTAATTGTCTTCGAATATCGAACCACAGACTGCATTATTTTTGTTAAGAATTAATTAATAATTCAAAAAACCTTCTGCATAAACATTGAGTTAATAAAAGGCAGATATAACCGATAAGAAATGAAACTTGTCTTGAATAATGTTATTTGTTCTGTTTTAATCGTTTGTTATTTTTAGCGCCATTATTACAACTTGCCGTTAACTAAAGGGAGGATTTTAACTTTAAATTGTTTTTCATTGTTATAAGTGGACAATATGGTAGAAGCGATCGTTAAGCTAAATGGAGGATCATCCTACCTTTAACTTTTAAAGTTAAATTTATGTTTGAACTTGCCATATTATATATTATTTTCAATATGGCAACTTCAAATATAAACAAAACGAACAAATACAACAAAGAAAATTTAATTTAGCAGTGTTATCGACATTGCCCCGGCACTGCCATATTGTTGAAAAAGTTTACTTTATTTTATCTGTAGGTTGTAATAACAAAAAAAGTTAAAGGTGACTTTAAAGTTCACTTTAGCTAAAGCTACCTTTAACTAAACCCAACTTTAATGGGAATTTGTAATAATGGCCCTTAGAGATTTATTATTTTAGCACACTGTGCCGTTAGCAATTATGTTTTGAAAAATAAAATCTTAAACTGACGAAGAAGACGATTTGTAAAGAAATTTATATCCTTTTTCGAATTTTCTATGCTTTTTTCATTTAATAGTTTATCCTTTTGAACATCAAACATTTTTAATATGTTAGTAAGTTACAGCCCCTTGCTTTAGTCTAGTGTTATAATTATTACTTTATATAACAGACTCATCTATCTTAGTTAATGTTACGTTATGTCATTTAAAAGTGATGCAGATAATAACTGTAGTTATAACATTAAACTAAGAGCATATGCATATTATACTATACTGTAAGTGTTTTGTAACATTGATGTGTCCTTGCAAATTTGTTTTAAATCTCCAAATGTTAGTGTTCAGTCGTAAATTTAGCAGCATATGTTTTGTCATTTGCTTTACTGTCTGTCTGTCATCAAATACACGCTCAGTTAACTGAAAATGAAAGGAGAAAAATAATGAGAACAGAAATACATTTAAAATACAGAGTGACAAATTAGTGAACATACAGCGGAGCGAATTGTTCATAATGAATAATTATCATACATTATCTTTCATGTGAATAATGAAAAATTCATAGTTAAACTTAAATGAGTGTTGTTTTATATAAATGGTGTTAATGTCATTTGAAGAAGCACTTCTTGACATGTCAACATTATTTGGTTTGGTTGTGCGCACCATAATTTTATTTTCTTTTAAGCAGCCGAAATACCAGCATTTCCAGATAATTTTATTGAGTCACTTCTTTCGAAGAAAACTGCACGCGCGAGTCGTGCAGTGCTGTCTGATTAGGGGATTTTCCCAAAATGGATATTTATTTTTTGAAGTGTGAATGAAAAAGTATTTTTGTGTATGATTTTATTGGGGATAAACGATATATTTTTAGGACTTTTTAGTTTCCTTTATTATTACTTATTTTTTTCTGTTATTAATTTTATATTACTGAAGTCTCAAAAATCTGAAATTCGGAGCCGGCTTTAAACTGCAAGTCCCGCCACTTATAAATAAAATTAACAAACGCTACATAAGGGGTGTGAGAAGCAAGGTCGTAATCCTGACTGAACGGTTGTAACGGTTATATAGTCTGTACAGTTAAAACTAAACAGTTTCTGTGAAAAAAGATACAACTGACAACTAATTTTAAACCCTTATTTGGTCATGATCCAATGAACCTGCCCCTCTTTACATCCCTTCTGTTCAGAGGTATCGAATATATTATCTTCAGAAATAATTTCCTGCCTAAAAAATATTACTTAGAGATAACAAAAATGACTACCGTCCTTATATTAGCAATTCTATTGTAGAATTGAAAACTATAGAAACGACTTATCACTCAAAGTAAAATTAAAAGTTTTTATTGTACCGAAAACTTTTATTGCGATTTTTGCTAGAATATTTAAAGGCCGGAGCATCTTTCTGCAATGAAAACGGAGACTTGGCTTCACAAGGCCAGCTGAGGTTATAGAAACGACAATTCTATACTCTATTAAGATGCAATGACGATACCAATTCCGCCTCTCGAGACGATGATGACGTACCACATCTAAACACAGTCGAAAAGTTGAATTGAATAGAAAAATAAAGAAGAAATCAATTGTCAAAGAGATCGAACTTATCTTTTCAGTGAAAGAGTTTAAATATCAAAGAAAACCGATTAAATGAAATATACTCATGTTTTAATTAAATGTGCAGCATAGTATAAACATTTACTTATGGTTGCACTCAAAGTGAAGGAGAACATCAGCTTAACGGAACCAAGTACACATACAGTGGACTGAAAAAGTCTAGGTACACCAATATGTGTAAGCAATTTTATGGATTTTATGCAATAATATGTACAAATCTTTTTTATTATAAAACAAAATAATATAATAAAAACAAAATAATTTTTAATGTTTTCCCAAACCTAAGCAAAATAACAGAAGCATTCTGCTGACTCCATATTTTTGAACCTCAAAAGTGTGGGGGTACCCCACACCTAGAAGAACTCAGAGTGAATTTAAAATTCAAAGTCAAAATATATATACATATTATTACGAGGATAAAAAAATATAAATACTGGTGTTTTGCTTTAACGTCGTTTAACATTAAAATTATACACAAAAGCTACAAAAACAAAACAATGAACTTGTTTACAAATTATCGCACTGCGTAATAGAACAACACACACCAGCATAAAAAAATGGTAAACAAAAATATACCAACAAACACCAGCATAAAAAATGGTAAACAAGTAAACAAATATACAACAACCAACACTACAACAATAAATGTAAACAAACAACATAATGACATACCAATGTTTACATTTATAAAGATCTCGAGAAGGTTAAGCCATGAATATTAGCCTTCAAAAACATTTATCAGGCTGTTTACGTTGTCATATAAAAGGCAAGGCAAAGCAGGCGACAGAGTGAATAAAAGTTCAGTCAGTCTTGTGTGAAGACGCGGTGTGTTTGAAGAGAGTAATCGTGGTTTGCAGATCTCCGTTACAAACATAAGTCCAACAATTGTCTAGTAATTGTTATTTTTTATGCAAAGGATGTAAACAGAGGAATAACAAACAAAGCAATTGTTGTTGTTTACATAAAGTTGTGAACAATGGCACTTAGAATTGTGCGAATAATAAAGAATTTTAATTAAAACTAAACGCAGATTTATTTTTATTTTATTTGGAATCTACGAGCTCATATTTTAAACGTTTTTTGAAAGGTAACAGCGTAACAATATGTTATTTCTAATGTTTAGTAGGATTACCCTTATGGTCAAGTACTCCATTTAACCTATTGGGCGTTGAATGTACCAGATATATTTAGCGTGTTCTATTGATATTTGCCATCTTGTACTTATGTGCAAGTTTTTCGATTGATTTTTGTTTAAGTTTTAGCGGCTGAGTAACCGTTCTTCCAAACGATTTCCCAAATACTCACTTGGAAGCATGTCGAGACTTTGTGCAAAAGTATTAGGCCTATGGTGACTTTGGTAGATAAATCACATCTTGACATTTGCAGCAGTTTGATTGGGTTGGAAATAATAACCATTAGGAATTCATAATTCTTCCCAACTGTAGGGGAATTTGTTCTTCTTCATTATATCCTCCCTAAATTTCAATCGGGTTACGTAGACACATATTTTAAAAAGTAATTAAGTTTGGAATTTATTTATATTTTTTTTTTCGATTTTGTATAAAAATGATTTACATGAACTAGAAGAAATAAATGTTTAAATAAAAAAGATAAATAAATAATAATAATAATAAATAAATAAAAATTATGATGATTGAAAGTAACAAAGCATAAAAATTTACAATTAATAAAATAAATTAAATAATATTAATATTATTATTTTACGCTACAACCAAAAAATATTGTTACGTTTTTACCGTTTAAAAACATTTAAAATATGAGCCCGTAGATTGCAAATAAAATAAAAATATATTTGTGTTTAGTTTTAACTAAAATTCTTTATTATTCGCACAACTCTGTGTGCCACTGTTCACAACTTTTAGTAAACAACAACAATTGATTTGTTTGTTATTACTCTGTTTACATCCTTTGTATAAACAGTAACAATTAATAGACAATTATTCGATAGATCTTTGTAACAGAGATCTCCAACGCACGATTACTGTCTTCAAACACATCGCGTCTTTGCACAAGACTGACTGAGCAATGTAAAAGCTTAACACCAGCATATAAATTTTTTTCATTTTCGTAACAATATGCATAACAAATGTACACAAAAACTGATACATCACTATTTATATTCCCATGTTGTATTATTGACGTGCAATAAATTTGCTTTAAACCATAAATTACTTTCGAATTTTTAATTTACGACCAATACTCAAGGCATGGCATCTTTTAGAGGTGCAACTTTTCACTAAAAGGTACAAGCAGCTGGTTTTGTTTATTAAGATTGTATTAGGCGGACAGTGAACTGAAGTATGAGATGCACTACTTGGAGCTTATGTAGATGGAAAACTGTTCAAGAAACCAAATGTACTCAGCAAAGTGAAAAATACTAAATGGTTGTAAAAAATGGCGGTGGTCTGATATCGTTGTTATAAAGATCTGCCTGAATCATTATTTGTGATGTATTGCGTAAAACCTACAACTAGTCACCATTTCTGGGCAACAACACAATGGCGCGAATACTGATTACTCGAGAATCCTACGGGAATTTAGAACTATCGGGAGTATTGATAATATTGTTACGTTTTTGCCCTTTTAAAAACATTTAAAATATGAGTTCGTAGATTGCAAATAAAAATAAATTTAGGCATAGTTTTAAATAATTCCTTTATTGTTCGCACAATTCTGTGTGCCACTGTTCACAACTTGAGTGAGACTCTTTTGCGTAAAAACTAACAATTATTTAATAGATCTTTATAACGGAGATCTTCACACGCAACGCGTCTTCAAACAAGACTGACTGAATTCTTTCGGACTCCGTTGCTTGCTTTGTCTTGCCTTTTATATCGCAGGGTAAACAGTCTGATGAATGCTCACGAAGGAGAATGACTTCGAATTCGCGAAATCTCTATAGATGTAAACACGTTGTTTAAGTTATTGTTGTTTGTATATTTTGTGTTGTTTTTGCCTGTTTGTTTACTTGTTTATCCCTTTTTTATACTGATGTTGTTGTTATATTTTTCTTTATTTGTTGATCATGTAAACAAGTCAATTGTTTTGGTTTTTGTAGCTTTTGTTTACCATTTTAATGTTAAACGATGTAACACCATTTCATTTTCGTAGCAATATAATACCACACTGTGAATTCTTAAAAAATCCTGCCAAGTAACTCGTTAACACATACTTTGAGATTTTTGCTGACGAAGCTGAACGGAACTGTTGGTGGTGAAATTTATCCTCTCTATAAGACCGCCTGATCATGGCAGCATCTTCCAGACTGAATTGTCGGTCATATGGGCTGCGATAAAAATTATTAAGAATGAACTTATATCTACAAAGGTTATTAGCATACTTTTTGATAATCAGGAGGCTTAATCTGACGCGAATCTCTTAATGGCATGGGAAAGCGGTAAAATATTCATATGTGGCATGTGGGTATCGGACTTAGTGGTATTTGAAGAGACTGCAGACATGATGAGCTAGTCAGATGTGATGCAGCCATCGAAGTTTCTATTGGCAAACTTATAATTGACATGAGGATGCAAAACAACACAGTAAATCCGGCCAAAGAGGGCGCACGGAAAGTCTATTCAAACTCAAAAGGAGCACATGTAGCATAGTGTTGGAAGTTATTAAAAGGCATTCTCTTACGAGCATACAAACATACATAATTGGTCATTACAACCCTTCAGTCAGGAATACGACCTATCTTCTTACATAACTTTATACATACAAGTGGCGAGGCTTACAGTTTAAAGTCGATTCCGAACGACAGGTTTTTGAGAAGATCTTCAGAACCATTTTTTTATTCTCATAGTATTTGCCATACAGGAAGTTCCCGATGAAATATTCAAATTTCGTTTTGTCGAAGATGTACTAGACTACGACGATTGTATTTAATATATAGTACATACATACATACATAAATAATAGGTCATTACAACTCTTCAGCCACGATTACGACGTAGCTTCTCACACCACCTATGTTGTGTGCGTTAATTTTATACGAGAGTGGCTGGACCTACAGTTTAAAGTCGATTCCGAACGACAGATTGTTGAGAAACTTTATTTACTCTCAGAGGTTTAGCCAGAAGTCTACTGAGTGGAAAACACCCAAAAATTATTTTTTCATACTTTCGTTTTGATGTCTGACCTAGGGCTTGAACCATGGCCTTACGTCTAACAAGCCAACACACTACCTCATAGACTACGGCGGACATATCGTTGAACACTCATACAAATATTTCTACCTTTAACACAGCTCTACTTTCGATGCATGGGCAACTTTAAGAAGCATTTGGTTCGTTTAGGAACACAAACCTACTAGAATAAGGCGCCGTTTTATGAGCACTAATGCGAAATATATTGGTCTTGGGTGCTTAGTAAACAAGTTCTGTTGGAGTTGTTGAGGCGAAGAAAAGTATAAAACTGTTCTTCTGTTGGGTACATATCCACAGAAAAGTACTTTAGTGTCTACTATGCAGACGATAGACGCTAGGATCCTAATTGGCTTTATCAGAATCTAAGTGGCTTAATCAAATGCTAGAGAAAATGGACTACTGTGTTGTTGCACTGATTGAAAGTCATCTCTATCTACATATCCACTCAGAGCTCAATCAACAAGGTTCCTTACTTTATGAAATAAACGGAGAGTAAAAACAATAAATAGTAATTTTAAAAGTGTGTTACATTTTCCATTATAGTTTACAAAACTAATGTACCAATAAGTGGTCTACATCGTTTACAAAAACAACAAAAAATTATGGTTATGCCTCTGGCTGTCAACCAAGTGTTGCACCACTATATTTACGTTAGGAACGAGTACAGCCACAATTTCATTATAATACCAAATAACAAGAACAAAAACCCCATACAATGCTTGAGTGACAGACATGCAAAATGTATACTTTTTATCATGTTTTCTGTTCTATTATTTTGCATTTGCCTTTGTTTGTTTGCACATCCTAACTGAAATGTCGCACATAGACATGCTCTAATGTTTCATTACATGCAACTACATGCTGCTGAAAGGGATGTCGTGCAATAAATTCAAAAGATAAAATTTATAAAAATATTTAGCGGAGCATGTTTGAATGTGAAATGAGTTAAAAATACTGCATTACATGACTTTATTATTCGGAGATTATCTTTACTGAAATCCCCGCGTTCTAGTAGCTAGTGTGTTGGCTAATTAGACGCGGAGCATCTGTTCAAACCCCAGGCCAGGCATTTCCAACTGAACGAAATATGAAAAATATTTCTTCGGCGACTTCTTCTCAGCAAATTTCTGGCAAAAACTCTGAGAGCAATTAAATTTGCAATGAAAAGTTTCTCAAAAATCTGTCGACTTTTAACTGTAGGTCCCGCCAATCATGTATAAAAATTAACGCACACAACGTAAGTGGTGTGAGAAACTAGGTCGTTATCCTGACTAAGGGGTTGTAATGACCAATTATGTATTATGTATGTATGTGTCTTTACTGAAAGCAATGTCATGAACCATAATGTACTGACTTGATAAAGCATTATCCTTCTCTACTTGTAATTATTTATTGAAAGGCGAATAAAAAGGAAACGGGTAGATTATGTCCCTCGGAGAACACCTTCGAACTAAAAAGAAAAAAATGATTTTTTGCTGAATAATAACAAGGAGATAGCATTGAATTTTCTGGAAATTAGAAGCTGAGAGAGTACCCATAACTGAGCACCACACTACCTTCCATACATTGCATACACATGCATAACCAACCCTTCAGTCAGGATTACGAGTTGGCTTCTCACACCACTTATGTTTGTTAATTTTAGGCATGAGCGGCGGGACCTACAATTTAAAGTCGATCCTGAACGACAGATTTTTGAGAAACTTTTCTTAGTAATTTTATTACTTCTTAGTGTTTTTGCCAGAAGACAGTAGAGGAATACACTGAAGAAATATTTGTTCATATTTCGTTTTGTTGGAGATGTTTGATCATGGGTTTGAGCCGTGGTCTCATGTGTAATAAGTCAACATACTACTAGACTACGACGACTTCAGGGTCATCTAAATCTCCAGCGTGGGAATAGAATATATTCGGCATCTTCACCCACACAATGTTTGAGTACATTGGGCATCATGTCCAAATCTATGCAGGTATCTTCTGATGCACGGGTTTGAACCGTGGCCTCACGTCTAATAAGCCAACATACTACTAGACTACGACGACTTCAGAGTCATCTAAATATCCGGCATGTGAATAGAATATGTTCGGCATCTTCACCCACACAGTTTGAGTACATTGGGCATCATATTCAAAAACCCAGACAAGAACTGGGTCACGTAGAACTTTAGCTCGCAGTGTTTATTCTCCATTGAAGAGGTTATATTAGGGATAAAATGAAATGTCCGCTGCCATTTGCCCATAAAAATCTTAAATTACTTCATTTTCATTGCCACAATCTGTCTGAGTTCCTAGTGGCTGCGGATTAGATAGCATGGTCATCTCACGTGGAGGCGATGTGAACTAGCCACGGAGATTATGCGATTTGAACTGTTGGACTTTTTGTTGTGTGTTTTTCTTAAACTGGAGGTGCATACGAACAATTTAAGATACCCCATGTCGTCGCTCAAATTTAGTCTGATTTATGCATGCGCCAGAGTCATGAATTATTAGACATATGGAGTGCTCTCCACTCCTTAAAGCCGTGGTGGGTATATAAACTATGTATGGTATATTCCACACATAATGGCATCAATAGGTCCTTCAAACGAATATAAAATTTCAATGATACCTCACACACACTGTGTTTTATTTCAATTAAAGATAGGAGGCGCTTAAAAATGGCACAACTGATAAAACGGATCAGGATCGTTTAATATTGTTACGTTTTTACCTTTTAAAAACAGTTGAGCTCATAGATTGCATGAGCTCATAGATTGCAAAGAAAAATAAATTTTTGTTCACTTTTAATTAAATTATTTATTGTTCGCACAATTCTGTGTGCTACCGTTCACAACTTGATGTAAACAACAACAACAGCAATTTGATTTGTTTGTTATCCTTCTTTACACTTTTCTGCGTAAACGCTAACAATTGTTCGATAGATCTTTATTAAGGGGGTCTTCAAACCACGACTATTCTCTTCAAACGCAACGTGTCTTCACACAAGACTGTTGTCAGCTTTGCATTGCCTTTTATATGGCGACGTAAACAGTCTGATGAATGATATTGAAGTCGAATATTAATGGCTTCGTCATATCGAGATCTCCATAAATGTAAACATCGTTGTTTTTTTGTTGTCTGTGTATTTGATTTACGTTTATTCTGGTAATATTTGTTGTTGCTTTTTGTTTACTTGTTTATCGCCCTTTATTTATACCGATGTTGTTCGTTTATTTGTTGATCATGTAAACAAGTCCATTGTTTTTTTGTTTTTGTAACTTTTCTTTATCATTTTAATGTTCAACGATGTAACACCATTTCCATTTTCGTAACAATATTATCCACAAGTAAACTCGTATGGATACAGAAATTGTGTTTAATGTGTTCATTGTTGACTAATCTAACAAAAAGTGGCATTCCTTTGTAAGTATGGGACATCAATTTATCTACTCATATCTACAATATATTCGTACAAAAACACAGACGTATACATATAATTGCATACCATTCATTCAGCTAGTCAAGTTATTACATGTATCTGCCGCTCTGGTGTTAGTTGCCTGTTTTGTTGGTGGTGATAGTTATTGCACTTGTTAATTATTCATTCTATTTTTTTGTTTAGTAAATGAGCGTACGATGATAATAATATTGTTGCTGATATTGCTGGTATCTGCAAGCGACATGTTATGAGAGTTTTATTTTTTTTTTTTTATTTATAAAAAATAAACATATATATATGTATCTTAAACTAATTATAGCCTCAGCACCAGTAATTTATGGCATTAGAGAGGCATGATGGCAACTTAATTAGATATTCATAATATATAATATTTACATAAGTATATACATTTATTTTGTTCGTATAAAATGCCTAGGCATATATACCTTACCCATGTACACGCATGCATATGCACACATATGTATACATGCATATATAGAGGATGTCCCGATATTAAATAAAACATAAGAAAGAAAAATGTATACGTATGTATATATCAATAAATGTACAATTAAATTTCCTATAAATAATAATATTACAAATCTACATAAGGAGTGTCTCAATGTTCATTAATAAATATCTTTTCAATTCCCTTTTAAAAACCGCAAATATTTCTATATTCTTTAATAACATAGGCAGGTCGTTGTATGTACTCGGCCCAGCAAAGCTAATACGCTGTTTCGTCAATTCCAGCCGACATCTTATAACAGTCAGAAACTGACTTTGCCTAGTTTGTCGATGTGTTCTTTCAATATTTTGTTGTAGCAAAATGGAACCGTGTCCCAGATTCCTAACTTTTTAAAAGACAAATTTCAAAAGCTGCAGTTTGTATAGACCCCTTATGGGTAAAATATTATTCGCCTGATTTCTAAAAAGATCCAACGTGTGATATCTAACCGATAAATTAAAAACTAATTTTAAGGCTTTATTTCGAGCAGATTGCAATGTTCTGAGAGCAGTACAATTCTTAGCACCATATATCATCGGAAGGTAAGAAAGGTGACTATGAATCAAAGTATTATAAATCATCATCCTCGTCCTAAGACCAATTTTCCTCCTAAATTTGTATATAGCTCCAATACCTGAAGATATTTTTTTATTAATACATTCAATATGGTTATCCCAGCGAAGATTGTTGGCGAAAACCATGCCCAAATACTTAACCGACTCTGATTCTTCTATTAACTTCCCTTCATTGTGTACAGCTATTTTTTCATCATTTGGTAAATTACATGGCCTAAATCTTATAAATTTAGTTTTATCGGTATTAAGTATGAGTTTATTAACTCTTATAAATTCCCCAAGTATAGCTGCATCATATTCAACTTGGGTCTGCAATAACCGAACATGTCTGTATGGATAAAGCAAGCAAATGTCATCAGCAAACATGAATAACCTGCCATTGAACTGTATATTTCCAATCTCATTAATGAAAATCTTGAATAATAGGGGCCCTAGTACACTTCCCTGAGGTACACCACATTTTACATTAGCTAACTCACTCTCAGAATCGCCGATCTGCACATATTGTTTCCTATTCGTAATGTAATCTCTCAGCAAGTTAATTGACATATCCAAAATCTCAAACGCTTTCAACTTTTCAACTAAAATATTGTGATCAACTAGATCAAATGCCTTTGACAAATCGAAAAACACTGCACCAACACCATTAAATCATTTATCTAATCCTCCACATATATACTCAACAACATAAACTACAGCTTCATCTGTACCCGAACCCTTGCAAAAACCAAACTGACGCTTAAATAATAATTTGTTTCTCTCTAAATACTCAGACAACTGAACGAATATTACCTTCTCTATAACCTTGTCAAATATTGACAATAAAGAAACTGGTCTGAATATATCTATATTATTAGAAATATTGGATTTCCTTATCGGGATAATTTTATGTATCTTCAATATGTTGGGATATTCACCACTACGAAGCATCTTATTGAACAATTCCGAAAGAATTTCCGCAAACATATTTTCCCTGCATACTACCATTCTTGGTATAATTTTGTTAAATCCTGCACTCTTATTCAAAGACAATCCATGCAAGATTGATCGGACAAAGTCATGATTAACCTCCAAGAAATCAAATCTTGTCTCTGGCCGTAGCAGAGTTCCAAAGATGTTAATATTATCTCCCGAATTTACTGGAATATTATTCCTCAAGTTCTCAATTTTATCAAAAAAATATTGATTTAGTGCCGTTGCAATCTCCATATCAGTCATCAGCAGGCCTCCGTCCTGTGTCGAAACAATTTTAACAGGTTGATCATTCCTTCCTAGTTCATTATTCAGAAATTTCCATGTCTTCCTCATATCACCCTCAGCCCTCTTCAAATTGTCAGCGTAGTACCTGTCCATCAAATACTTATTACTTGCCTTAATAATCCTACTAATTCTCCTCAATACCTCCGATATATTCCTATTATTCCTATTTTTCCTGCGTACCTTCAATAATTGTTCCTTCATCTTTAACAGTGTTAAAAGATTCCTAGAAATCCATGGACTTATCCTAGTTCTCACATCAATCTTGGTACAGCTCCTGAGAGTGCACCTTTGGGCTGCAGATGAACACACACTCACCAAATGCTCACACTGTTCAGATGGACTATTCAAGCGACAATTATTAATTAGACCACTGTCAAGTAGTGAACCAAATTTGGCGTAGTCAAAAGTATACCACGTTTTCGAAGTTAACTCATTTTTCCGTCCATCAAATTCCAAATGATAACATATGAAATTGTGATCCGTGAAATCATTCTCAATAGAAAATAGAGTTGATTGCCGATATAAATTGTTAAAAACACAATCGATTGAAGTTCTACTAACAGGCCTAGTAATGAGCTCATGACATGATTTCAAGTCAAATTCATTAAATTTGTTAATCAAAGTACGGCTTTGATAGCCTTCAGATAACAAATCTACATTAAAATCTCCTACAAAAACACATTGGCCACCACATATATTCATTAAAATGTCATCCAATTTGTTAACAAAAGCAGAATATCCACATTTCTGTGATCTATATAGTGATACGATCTTCATTGTTCCATTCTTAAAGTTCGCCTTAGGCAATTCTATCACAATAACATCAAGATCTTCCTCACTCTTATTCACCACCACTTCATAAGCTATACTCTCTGCCACATAAATTGAGGTTCCTCCGTACCCATCACTCCTACAACAGTGAACCGACCGATAACCAGGTATTGAACATAAATTTAGACAACTGTTTGTATACCAAGTTTCTTGTATTGCTATAATGTCGGGAAGCACATAAAATTGACTCAAAATAGACTTGAATTCATAAAATTTTTGCATTGAGGAAACACTCCTTACGTTTACTGATAATATATTACAGTTTTTCAGATTTTTCTTCAATAGGTTAAGGTTATATAAATCCAAATTCGAAAAGTATACAGAATTATTGATAGAATTCATTAAGAAAAGGAAGAGATAAAGCAAATAAATCTATACTATATATGATATATGTACAACAAAAGAAGAAAACAAAAAAAATAATATATATATAGTAAAATATGTGTATATGTATATGTATAAGTTAACAATGGGTTAATTAATTGTTCTACTCTATTACATTGTTACTTCTCTCCTTTTCATTCATATTTTTTGTTATTGCTTTTTACTACTCTTCTCTTCATTCATATTTTTTGTTATTGCCTTTTTG
This sequence comes from Sarcophaga variegata, assembly GCA_932273835.1. Classification (NCBI taxonomy): domain Eukaryota; kingdom Metazoa; phylum Arthropoda; class Insecta; order Diptera; family Sarcophagidae; genus Sarcophaga; species Sarcophaga variegata. Next base: position 29,438,524 of record OW026358.1, on the reverse strand, counting down.
TAAAAATTATATTTATGTTTTCAATTAATATTCTTAATTGTTACTACGCAAGTTAATATGTTAAAGAATAACATTTTTGCTACTCTTCTTTTCATTGATATTTTTGTTATTGCTTCTTTGTTGCTTAGTAAAGTAAAAATTATTTTGATGCTTTCTTAATTATTATTCTAACTGTTGCTATGCGGAAGAGTTTCATTGATATTTTTTTTCATTGATCTTCTTTTTCATTCTATTATCCTTTGCTATTTTAAAGTATTTCACTGAAAGCTGAGTTTCAGTATTAACTTACGCTTCGGTCCAGTGAGGACGGTTTTGAGAAAGTGCCATTAGCATTAAGAATATTAATTGCTTTCAGTGAAACCTTTACCTATATGATAAAACTAAACTACTTTAAAAATTGATAAACTAAAATATGAATTTTGAAAAATAATTTCAAATAAAAATTAAAAACAACAGTTGAAAATAGAAAGAAATAAAAATTAATTTAACTTATTAAAAATTCCACATAGTGGATAAAGTTTAAGTGAAACCCTTTTAATTGAAAGGAACTGAAATACTTATAAGTTAAGAATTTCATAAAATAATTTAAAATAAAATTAAAATAAATACCTATTAATAGTTGAAAGTAATAAAATTAATTTAATTTTTTAAAAGTTCCACATAGTGGATAAAGTTTAAGTGAAAATTAAAATTAATACGAAATTAAATTAACATTAAAACTAAAATCACAACTAACGTATTGTTACGAAAAGCGAAACGACCTAATATCGTTTAACAATAAAAACGATAAACAAAAGCTATCAGCTACACCAACACAATACACACAATACAAATACGCACTAACACTAAGAATACAACGAACGTGTTGATTATCTAAAGCTGCACACACACATGTGTACAACGAACCAGGTAGCAACAACAACATAAAGTAAACCAGCTACGACAAATATGTAACGGACAACATAAGCAAAGTACACAAACAACAATGTACTAGCAGAAGTCTCGAGAAGGCGCGAGCTAGAACCTTCCACATCGAGAACGTTCATCATACTGATCATACGTGCGTGCGGACTATAAAAGGGCTGGACAAAGCAAGCAGCAGGCAGAGTTAATACAGTCAGCCTTGTGTGAAGTTGCGTGTGAATAAAACAAGTCGTGGTTGCAAAGTGAATAATTGTGTGAACTAATAAAGTGAATAAGCAGATTATTATTGTTGTATCGTTAAGTTCTATACGGTGGCACACAAAAGTAGTGTAAATAATAAAGAGAGTTTAAGAAAAACTAAAGAAATATTTGTTTTTACTTTGTTGCAATTAACGAACTCATATTTAAACGTTTTTAAAAAGGTAAAAACGTAACAATTGGTGTCAGAAGTGGGATTGCAAAATCCAAAAGTAAAAATAAATAAATAAAAAATAAAAATAAAAAAAAATTAAAATGAAGCTCACCGAACTAAGAGTGGAACGACTGAAACGAGAGTTGGGTAAACTAGAGCTGCCGACGACGGGAACGAAGAATGAACTCCAAAGGCGGTTAAGGGAACATCTGCAGCTTCAGGGCATTAACATCGATTCTCACGAGTTCGAGGAAGAAGAGGAACGAGAATTACAGGCCCCTGCAACTCCTAGCGTTGCTGACATAAATTTGTTCCTAGCAGCTATGATGGAGAAAATGCAAGTAGCAAACCAAAAGCTATTGGCGGAAGTACAAGAAGCTTCTAGAGCTGAGAATCAAAAGCTATTTGCTGAAGTACAAGAAGCTTCTAGATCCGAAAATCGCAAAATGCAAGAGGCGAACGAAAGGCTGTTTGCTGATGTACGTGAAGCTTCTAGAACCGAAAATCAAAAACTGCTAGCTGAAGTGCAAGATACTTCCAGAACCGAAAATCAAAAACTGCTAGCTGAAGTACGAGAAGCTTCTAGAGCTGAGAACCAGAAGCTATTTGAAGCTTCTAGAGCCGAAAACCAACGACTGCAAGCAGCAATTTTGTCAAAAATTGAAAAGAAGCTGGAAGCAACATCTGGAAAGCTGCAGGAAATCCATGAGTCGGTCAGCAAAAGGATCACTGGTGTCGAGGAAAGGGTGTCACATTTAGAAAAGGCCGTTGACACGAAGGTGGACAATCTGGAAAAGACCGGTGACACTAAAGTGAACAATTTGGAGAGGACCGTCGGCGGAAAAATCGTTATGATGGAGGAAAAGATCAACAACCTCCAAAGCCAGCGACCGGAACCAGCGCGAGTCGTTTCGGAAAGTACCGGCAGGATAAGAACACCTTGCTTTGATGGTAGCTCACCCCTATCCGTATTCAAATTCCAATTTGAGACGGTAGCCAGCAGAAACGGATGGGACGATGGAGAGAAGGCTCTAGAACTAATTCTGGCGTTAAAAGGTGTCGCAGCTGAGATTCTAGAGACCATGCCAGCCAGCAGCAGAAACAACTACAACGAATTAATGGTGGCATTGCAGCGTAAATTTGGCGATGAGCACAAACGGGAACTATACCGCATGGAGTTGAGATGCCGGGCGCAAAAGGCAAATGAGTCATTACAAGCCTTTGCAATGGAGGTTGAGAGATTAGTGCAGCTAACATACCCCGGAGAAAACCACCCGCTGATAGACAACATTAAGACCGAGGCGTTTGTCAATGGTATACGAGATCCTGACATTAAACTGGCGGTATGTTCCACACAGAAGACAACCTTTGCAGAGACCGTGGCCTTCGCACTAGCCCAGGAGACCGCGCGAGCTATTTCTAGACCACAAGTAAGCAAAGTGCGAAGAATGGAAATCGTGGAGGAAGATGAATGCCTTTTAACTAAAGTTAAGGAGATAGTGAAGCAAGCTTTGAAAGAAAATGGACAAAAGGCTAAACTTAAATGCTTCAATTGTGGAAAGGGCGGTCATTTCCAGAGAAACTGCAAAGCGCCACGCAAGAGATCAAGATCCGTCTCACCATCAAGGAATAAGAAACGGGCGAACTACCAACCATCTTCACAAGAGTCCCCGTTAAACTAAAACGAGCTAGCACTGAGGGGCAAGTGCTGGCTCCCACAAGCGAGGGCCCCACAATCTCAATATCAGTGATGCAACAGAACAACAACAATCTTACGGCGTGCGGATACATAAATGGCAGACCACATACCTTCACAATAGACACCGGGGCGACGCAGTCTATCATCAGACCAGATGTAGCGAAGGGAAAATGTGAGGCACTTAGCAATGTAAGACTACGGACAGCTACTGGAGAGTGTGCCACCGTCCACGGAAAAACAGAGGCGAAGGTGACTATAGCCAACATTAGTGTAAGTGACATCTTTATTGTTGCCGATATTGTGGACGAGGTTATCATTGGTGCCGATTTTATGATAACTCATGGCATCAATTTGAATATGGGGCAACAGATTATGAGTTGGCGAAATGTAGAGATACCTCTAGCCGTGGGGTACAAGCACCAAGTGGACGCCAGAAGGATAGTTGCGGTCGAACAACTCAAATTGCCACCTCAGAGTGAATCACTGATATGGGCGCGTATGGAGGGAGATTGTGTGGAAAACCGCTTGTGGGTCGTTGAACCAGCAGAAATACAGACGGATTTAATATCAGCAAAGGCCCTCGTCAAATCCACAGAACAAAGAATAGTCCCGGTGAGAGTGCTAAATCTATCAGGCCATGAAAGAGTCGTGTGTAAAAACTCAGAGGTGGGCCAATGTGTTCCAGTAGAGGCGATAATAAACAGCGAACAAACGCCGCAACCTGCCGATATGTCAGCCAAGGATCAAAAGGGATTTGATGAAAATGTGGAGAAATGGGTAGCAGGTTTAGCAGCTGCAGAGAAAAACAAAGCCAAAAAGCTGCTAAAGAGGTATGCTTTCGCTTTCGCCACGAACAACAAAAGTCAAGGAAGAACAGCCATGGTTAAACATGAAATTGATACTGGCGAAGCGAGACCGATAAAGCAGGCACCCAGAAGCATACCGCTGGCGAAGCGTAATGAGGTTAAAGAGTTAGTCGACGAAATGAGGAGGAGCGGTGTAATCGAACCATCATCGGGTCCGTGGAGCTCACCTGTAGTTTTAGTAAAGAAGAAAGATGGCAGTACAAGATTCTGCGTAGACTACAGGAAGCTGAATGATGTCACTAAAAAGGATAGTTACCCGCTACCAAGAATTGACGACACACTCGACACGCTAGCCGGAACAAAATGGTTCTCCACATTGGATCTACAAAGCGGGTATTGGCAGGTGGAGATTGCAGACAAGGACAAAGAGAAAACCGCATTCAGTGCGAACGGCGGCTTATGGCAGTTTAAGGTTATGCCATTTGGACTCTGTAATGCTCCGGCCACATTCGAGCGGCTTATGGAACGTGTGCTAAAGGGACTGCATTGGAAGACTTGCCTGGTGTATCTCGACGACATAATAGTGATGGGCAGAACTTTCGATGAACACCTCAAGAACCTGGGAGAAGTTCTGCAACGGATATCAACGGATGGACTAAAACTAAGCGTAAAGAAATGTGCATTTTTCCAGAAGCAGGTGAAATATTTGGGGCATCTTGTCACAGCAGATGGCATATCCACCGATGAAGATAAAATACGAGCAGTAAAGGACTGGCCTCGTCCCCAGAATCTTCATGAACTACGCAGCTTTTTGGGACTATGCACATACTACAGACGCTTTGTGCCTAACTTTGCCAGCGTGGCTGCAAGTTTGCATGAGCTCACCAAGAAGTCAAAAGTCTACCAATGGGGTGAGATACAGGAGAAGGCTTTCCAGACACTAAAAGACCTATTGTGTGCTGCACCAGTTTTGGCGTATCCAGTCCCAGGAGAAAAGTTCATCTTAGACAGTGATGCCAGCGGATATGGCATTGGTGGTCAATGGAACAGAGAAAGTCGTAGGCTACTATAGTCGCACATTGTCAAAGCCTGAACGGAATTATTGTGTAACCCGACGAGAGCTACTGGCAGTGCTGGAGTGCATCAAACATTACCATAAGTACCTGTATGGCCAAAATTTTCTGCTAAGGACTGATCACTCCGCCTTGAGATGGCTGTTACAATTCAAGAACCCTGAAGGACAGTTAGCACGTTGGATTGAACGCCTCCAGACTTACGACTTCAGGATCGAACACCGAAGAGGCATAAAACATGGAAATGCTGACGCTCTTTCACGCCGACCTTGTAATTTGGAGTGTAAACATTGCGTGAGAGCTGAGAAAAAGGAATCCATCGTCGATATCCGGCTAACGCGGATTGAAGCCAACGAAGACTGGTTCCAAGCACAAAGGAGTGACCCAATATTGGCGAAGGTAATAGCAGCGAAGGAAGAGGACAAACGACCTACAAGAAATGAGATATCCGCAGAAGGTCCTCTTACAAAAGCATATTGGGCACTATGGGACAGTTTAAAGATCATAAATGGGTGTCTATATCGGCTTTGGGAAAGCGCTGATGGCAAGACCTCATCCAACCTATTGGTAGTGCCTTCCTCCAGAATGAAAGAAGTGTTAAAGGAGTTCCATAATGGAGTCAGCGGAGGACATCTTGGAGTGACAAAGACACTGGAAAGGCTAAAACAACGTTTTTATTGGGTTGGATGTCAACAAGCAGTGGCGGATTGGATAGCAAACTGCACCCAGTGTATTGAAGCTAAAGGTCCAACAAGAAGAAGTCGAGGTCAGATGCAGCAGTATAACTCAGGCGCACCTTTCGAGCGGATAGCGATGGACGTTGCAGGCCCTTTTCCAGTCAGCAATGCCGGAAACCGATATGTTCTCGTTGTGATGGACTACTTCAGCAAATGGCCGGAAGTATATGCCATACCCAATCAAGAGGCGAACACAATAGTTAACGTTTTTGTGAACAACTGGGTATGCCGCTATGGGGTTCCAATAGAACTACATTCCGATCAAGGCAGAAATTTTGAGTCAGCTGTATTCAAGGAAATGTGCGAAGTATATGGCATTAAGAAGACTCGAACGACGCCTCTTCACCCACAGTCAGACGGAATGGTGGAGCGATTTAACCGAACGCTGGAGGAATACTTGCGAAAAGTAGTGAGCGAGCAACAGAAAGACTGGGACGAACACATTCCGAGGTTTCTACTGGCGTACCGATCCGCGGTCCATGATTCAACATCTAGATCACCCGCCAAGGTTATCTTTGGGACTGAGATAAAGCTGCCCGGTGACTTAGAGTTTGGTGTTAAGCCCAGCACAGAGAGGGATGCCGCAAACAGTGGAAAAGACTAAAGCCTAAATGAACTTCATGAGTTTGTGCGCACTCGTATAAAAATGGTTAGTGATAGAATGAAAGCCAGGTATGATCGTGCGGCAAACACGGAGGGCTTCCATGAGGGACAAATGGTTCTACTATACAACCCAAAGCGGAAAAAGGGATTATCCCCAAAGCTACAAACCAGCTGGGATGGACCGTATAAAATAATAAAGCGGTTAAACGATGTCGTGTACAGGATACAGAAAGCTAACAGCCCCCGAGCAAAAATGAAGGTCGTACACATAGAGCGACTGGCAAAGTATGGGAAAAGAGATAATGAGCCTATTCGGGACGAACAGGCTTAAGTGGGCGGCAGTGTTACGAAAAGCGAAACGACCTAATATCGTTTAACAATAAAAACGATAAACAAAAGCTATCAGCTACACCAACACAATACACACAATACAAATACGCACTAACACTAAGAATACAACGAACGTGTTGATTATCTAAAGCTGCACACACACATGTGTACAACGAACCAGGTAGCAACAACAACATAAAGTAAACCAGCTACGACAAATATGTAACGGACAACATAAGCAAAGTACACAAACAACAATGTACTAGCAGAAGTCTCGAGAAGGCGCGAGCTAGAACCTTCCACATCGAGAACGTTCATCATACTGATCATACGTGCGTGCGGACTATAAAAGGGCTGGACAAAGCAAGCAGCAGGCAGAGTTAATACAGTCAGCCTTGTGTGAAGTTGCGTGTGAATAAAACAAGTCGTGGTTGCAAAGTGAATAATTGTGTGAACTAATAAAGTGAATAAGCAGATTATTATTGTTGTATCGTTAAGTTCTATACGGTGGCACACAAAAGTAGTGTAAATAATAAAGAGAGTTTAAGAAAAACTAAAGAAATATTTGTTTTTACTTTGTTGCAATTAACGAACTCATATTTAAACGTTTTTAAAAAGGTAAAAACGTAACAGTATTAAAATAGAATAAATAATATGAAAACTTTAAAACAACACATTAGGTTAAATAAATAATTTATAAACCAGAAGCCCAACAAAATACCTATTTTATTAAAAATTAATTGGCGCCCAACGTGTGATTAAGAACCCTTTTCCTGGAGAAATAAGAAGAAAAGCTGAAGCCATTTAGAAATATCATTAATGAAGAGGACACTCATCAGGAGGCAGTATTAGCGGTCACGTAACTATTATAATATTTAAGTAAAATTAATTTTATATTTTATGATAAGCGTAATTTTCTATAATATAAATTAAAAGATTAAAAAAACATCTATGGTTGTTAAATTGTTTAAAACCTTGTAGAGAAAAATTGAATGTTAAATAGATTGACTACAAAAAAAAAATTAAAAATCAAAATTATAGTAACCTCTATCACAAAATCAAAAGAATCCATTGTAAAAAACCTATTATAGCGTATGTTAAGAAGCTAGTTTCTATCTATTTGTCAAAAGGTTGTCTGTTTTTGCTATTGATGTAAATTAAAAAAAAGAGTTTTGGACGAAAAATATTCCAATATTTACAAAAAATCACGTTTTTATTTTCGGGTGTGATTTTCTTTTATCGATTGAAAACGATATACATATTTTTTTATTATTATACGAGAATAACGCGTTTCATGAATTCTATTGAGGAAATAATCGACGACGTCGACGAAACCTTAAGACTACTTCGAGACTTTACTATTAGTGATAGAAATACAACACAGAAAATTATGGATGAGGCAGCTCTAAGTGCAGTTCTCAATGCAGCCGTTAGGCAGGCAACCGAAGAAACCCGAAAAGAATTTCAGGGTGTCATTGACCAATTGAATAGGAAAATCGACGCACTTCAACCCCCATCTGCTGTGCAAGAGTACAGAGATATCGAAATCGTTGAGGGAGTGGATTGCGACGAGTCACTTGATATAGTGAAGTCTGTCCCTGAGTTTAGAGGTGAATCCTTTAGGTACGTCTCTTGGCGTCAAGCGGCGGTTACGGCCCACAAGTTGTTCGAGTTGTTATAAAGGTAGTTCTAAGTACTACCAGGCAGTTGCCATAATAAGTAATAAAATTGTAGGGAGGGCAGACTCTGTTCTAAGTAGCTACAACACAGTTTTAAACTTTCATGCTATACTTGATAGATTGGATTTTGCGTATTCTGATAAGACTTCTATTATACATTAGAGCAGGAGCTTTCTACCTTAAGACAAGGCCAAAGACCTATCATTAATTTTTATAGTGATATTGAAAGTAGATTGACCTCCATAATCAACAAGGTTATAATGTCCTATGATGGAAATTCTTCATTGATCCAGTCACTTAACCAGAAATATAGGATAGATGCACTGCGAGTTTTTATTTCGGGTCTCAATAAACCACTATGTGATACCTTATTTGCGTGTAAGCCAGCGGATCTGCCTACTGCTTTGGCAATGGCACAGGAGTTAGAGACAAATCAAAACAGATACCGATTTGCCACAATTTATAATAACGGGCTTGGTAACGTTCAACAGGCATATTTTCCCCATACAAACCCTAGATCCAATTACTTTAATGCTTCCATTTCCGGTAACCGGTCAACTGGTAATTTTTTAGGACAACCAACGGGAAACTCAACTTTACATAGACAAGTCCAACAACAACCGCAACAACATTATGTTCAGTCACAACAATTTCACCCACCGCCATCCCATTTTTATTCGAAGGCTCCAATTGGAAACTTGCCATTTAGTGGTCAAATGGGGCAACCCCATAGTCAGCCAAAACCATCTTGCTCTCAGTTTCCACAAAATTCTCGAGCAGATATTGGAACACCAAATACCCGGGGTCCTAATTTACAACCCCATTCACAGGAAATCGATACTGATGTGAGTATGCGCACTATTAGATCTACTAGTCGTCCAAATTTTCAGAATAGGCAAAGTATAAATCATTTAGGTCACGAAAGCCAACAGCAGCACCCATGGGAGGGAGATTCAACACCAGCAAACTTAGAGAATTTGTCCTTTGAAGATGAGATTAATTTTTTAGGGGAAAGTCAATTCTCCCCTACTTCGAGAGAAGGATAGGGGACAGTACTGTTAAGCTTTTAGTTGACACTGGATCTACGAAAAGCTATATAAAAAATTCGCGGAATCTAAAGGGTATAGAAAAACTTTCTAGGCCTTTCTTTGTCAGGTCTGTTCATGGCGCTAGTAGAATCGATCAGGCGACTTTAGTGAATGTATTTAACAGGACCGAAACTTTTTATCTACTGGAAAATTTGCCATTATTCGATGGTATACTAGGTTTTAACTTCATTAAGGGAATAAATGGTGTAATAGATACGGGTAATAATGTTATGTTTTTCGAAGGGGGGAAAGGCTGAAGTATTTGAATTTAGATGTAATCAATAACTTAGTACTAGAAGGAATTCCAGGGAATATTGAGGCTGAGTTGTACGATCTGATTCAGGAAAATGCAGAAGTATTCGCTAAACCAAATGAAGCCCTACCATATGAAACCCTCCGCTACAATTAGGACGAGAGACGAGGAACCCATTTATTCCAGGTACCAATCATACCCAATCTCGACGTTGATCGACTTTGTCAACAAGGAAGTAAAACAACTTTTAAGAGATGGCATAATACGACAATCACGTTCTCCCTATAATAGCCCTATTTGGGTAGTGGACAAAAAGGGACTCGACGAATGTGGCAGACCTAATAAACGTCTTGTATTCGATTTTACGAAATTGAACTCAAATACTATATGCCATAAATATCCTATTCCTGATCCCTCTGTCATTATGGCAAATCTCGGGAAAGCTAAGTTTTTCACAACCCTAGATTTGAAAAGTGGTTTTCACCAAATCAACTTGGTTGAGCGTGATAGGGAAAAAACAGCTTTCAGCGTGAATAATGGCAAGTACGAGTTTTGTCGCTTGCCGTTTGGGCTAAAAAATACACCAAGCATTTTTCGACGCGCTATCGATGACATTTTGCGGGAGGATATAGGAAAGTGTTGTCACGTCTATATTGATGACATCATTATATTCTCCGACTCTGAGCGGAGCCATATGGATGATATTGACAAAATTTTGAAGAAACTTCTTAATGCTAACATGCGCGTGTCGTTGGAAAAGTCCAAGTTTTTTCAAACTTCCGTAGAATACCTCGGCTTTGTCGTATCTACTAAGGGCATTAAAACGTGTCCAAGTAAGATTGAGGCTATAGTTAACTATGAAACTCCCTCTACTTTGAGAGGCCTTAGGTCATTCTTGGGGCTCGCAGGTTATTATAGGCGTTTCGTAAAAGATTACGCTTCTATTGCAAAGCCATTAACTAAGTACTTACGAGGGGAGAATGGGCATGTAGGCGCTCGTCAATCCAAGTTAGTTAGGATTGAATTGGATAACGAAGCTTTGACCGCCTTCGAAAGGTTGAAGAAATTGCTTGCGTCTGAGGACGTTTTGCTTCTATACCCAAACTTCGAAAGGCCGTTTGATCTTACGACGGATGCATCCTCCCACGCAATTGGTGCAGTGCTTTCACAAGGCGGACGTCCAATTACCATGATTTCAAGGACCTTATCTCCAGCAGAGGAGAATTACGCTACCAATGAAAGGGAATTGTTGGCCATCGTGTGGGCACTTAAGTCACTTAGGCATTATCTCTATGGTGTAAAAAACCTAAACATATATACGGATCATCAGCCATTGACTTTTTCCGTTTCCGACAGGAACCCGAATTCGAAAATAAAGCGTTGGAAGGCATTTATAGAGGAGTATGCTCCAACATTCTTTTACAAGCCAGGCAAGGATAACATAGTTGCAGACGCTTTATCTCGGCAATTTTTGAGTATGGCAACAGACTCAACATCATTGGATTCCATTCAGGCCTGCGCTAGTGAGATTTCGTCCACCGAAGTTGTACCCTCCGTTGAAAACCCCATTAATTGCTTCAAAAACCAAATTATCCTTGTCCGGGAAAATTTTCTGAAGAAGGAAACAAAAATAATATTTAGGGACAGTACCCGCCATCGGATTTCATATAGAACTGCTGAAGAACTTCTAGAATTAATTCATACCTCAATAAACCCCCGCGTTGTAAATGCAATACATTGCGACTTACATTGTTTAGCACAAATACAACATTTTCTAATATCCAATTACCCTTCAGTTAAATTCCGCTATGCCAAAAAATTCGTTACCGATGTTTTTAACCCGAGTGATCAATTGGAAATACTTAACAGTGAACACAATAGAGCTCATCGATCCCTTAGAGAAAATGTTAGCCAAATTCTTAAAGATTATTATTTTCCCAATATGAGAAAGCAATTAAAACATATCATAGCCACTTGTAGAACATGTCAAGATGGAAAATATTCCAGGCACCCACGAAAACAGCAAATGGCTGAAACTCCAATACCATCTTGTATGGGGGAAGTACTTCACATTGATATTTACAATACAAACAAACTTTTCTTTCTTACCTGCTTAGATAAATTTTCGAAATTTGCTGTTGTTAGGCCAATTGCTTCAAGGGCTATCATTGATGTAAAACCAGCACTTCTGGAAGTCTTAAATATTTTTGGAAACACAAAGATGATAGTATGTGATAACGAAAAGTCTTTTAATTCCGAGACAGTTAAAACACTTGTAAAAAATAACTTTGGTGCTGACATCTATACAATTCCACCACTTCACAGCACATCCAATGGGCAAGTTGAACGTTTCCACAGTACATTAACGGAAATCGCCAGATGTCTTCGATTAGATGACATCTCAACTGATCCACTGGAACTTATTCTCCTTGCCACATCGAAATATAATAGAACAATTCACTCCACTGTTGGTATGAGACCAGTCGATATAGTTCAGGCTATACCAGACGACTTAATAGTAACGATCCACTCAAGAATTGTAGCTAAACAGAAAGCCGACTTGCACTACCATAATAAGAATGCAATCACGAGAACATATAGGCCAGGCGATAAGGTCTATGTAAGGATAAATAAGCGTTTAGGTAACAAATTTAGCAAAGTCTTTAATGAGAAAATAGTTTAGCAAGACTTAGGAACAACACTTAGAATTGACGACAGAATTGTTCATAAGGACAATATTAAATTTCTCACCGCAATCTAAAAATTTTCTAGTTGGCAATAAATCCAGTAGCAACGACAGACAAACTTGTAGATTTATTTACTTTGTAATACTTATTTTATGTTAAAGAAATTTGTAATTGGATTTTAAAATCCTATTTCACTATTTTTATATGAACTCTAAAATAGGTTATTTCTCATTATTTTTCTAGTGTTTCAGACGAGGACGTCTGAATCTTAAAAGGGGGAGCAGTTAAAAATGGGTTAATTAATTGTTCTACTCTATTACATTGTTACTTCTCTCCTTTTCATTCATATTTTTTGTTATTGCTTTTTACTACTCTTCTCTTCATTCATATTATTTGTTATTGCCTTTTTGTAAAAATTATATTTATGTTTTCAATTAATATTCTTAATTGTTACTACGCAAGTTAATATGTTAAAGAATAACATTTTTGCTACTCTTCTTTTCATTGATATTTTTGTTATTGCTTCTTTGTTGCTTAGTAAAGTAAAAATTATTTTGATGCTTTCTTAATTATTATTCTAACTGTTGCTATGCGGAAGAGTTTCATTGATATTTTTTTTTCATTGATCTTCTTTTTCATTCTATTATCCTTTGCTATTTTAAAGTATTTCACTGAAAGCTGAGTTTCAGTATTAACTTACGCTTCGGTCCAGTGAGGACGGTTTTGAGAAAGTGCCATTAGCATTAAGAATATTAATTGCTTTCAGTGAAACCTTTACCTATATGATAAAACTAAACTACTTTAAAAATTGATAAACTAAAATATGAATTTTGAAAAAATAATTTCAAATAAAAATTAAAAACAACAGTTGAAAATAGAAAGAAATAAAAATTAATTTAACTTATAAAAATTCCACATAGTGGATAAAGTTTAAGTGAAACCCTTTAAATTGAAAGGAACTGAAATACTTATAAGTTAAGAATTTCATAAAATAATTTAAAATAAAATTAAAATAAATACCTATTAATAGTTGAAAGTAATAAAATTATTTTAATTTTTTAAAAGTTCCACATAGTGGATAAAGTTTAAGTGAAAATTAAAATTAATACGAAATTAAATTAACATTAAAACTAAAATCACAACTAACGTATTAAAATAGAATAAATAATATGAAAACTTTAAAACAACACATCAGGTTAAATAAATAATTTATAAACCAGAAGCCCAACAAAATACCTATTTTATTAAAAATTAATTTATATATATGTGTGTTAATCAGCAACATCTACTTGTTCTATCTCCCAATCATAATTATTCATACTGACGTGATCACTCGTACTTTTCCCAGATTCATTATTAGAAGCATTCATCAGTAGTTTGTCCACATCATCCATAGACCTTATGGTAATAATTGCAGAGTCTTCATTTTTTCTGACAAATATTTTACTTCCTCTTGAAAAAACGAATTTGTAACCAACCTTTTTTACAGATTTAGCATAATTATAGAGCTTCATGGTTTCACTACTTAAATAGTCATTTATAAATACATGTTTCAAATCATTGTTTTGTTTAAGCTTCCGCTTTTCTGCCATAAATTTATCTCTATGTATTTTGGATATAAACTTTACTACGACAGCTCTTCTACCATTCTCCTCCTTTTTGCTTTTATTGGATAAAACGTAAGCTTCACTAATATTATCAGCTTTTATGTCAGCACCAATCTTGTGTGCTGTATCTAGAACAGCGTTGATGGCATTTATCTCTTTACCAATAACAACACCATTAACTATGCAATCATTTTTAACTTTCTCATCTTTTAAGTACTTTACGGACGAATTTATATGTCTTATTTCTTGTCTTAGTAAGTTATTTTCCTTTTGCAAATTACTAATGGTTTTTTTATTGGTATCAACACCTTTTAATATGCTGTCATATTGAGACGACATAAATTGCATTGTTTTAATTAATTCATCCAGCTGATCCAGCTGTTTTAATTTTGTTTTGATCTCTAGCAAATCCATGTTGACAGAAGAACTCTCACTGCTGTTGTTATTACTATCGTCACACAAATGACAATTGTAAATAAGAGAGTTATTTTTAAGAAGTTTATCATATTGTTTTTTGCCAAGCTTCGTACAGAATGAGTGTAGAGTTTTCTCACAAGCATCACATTGAATTGCGTCATCATCATCTAATACTTGCAATTTGCATTGACCACAAATTAATTTCTTTTTATTTAGGCTACGACGAACTTTTCCAGGCATACTTTTATTTCAATGAATTACCCGTATTTTATTCTCAATATTGTAAGGCTACTAACAAAATTAAGAGTGCCTTTTTTACCAAATATTTAATTTATATTCTTGAGGAAAGAGCACGTATTAAATTTGACGTCTTTATACACCGAGTTGCCAAGTTGATACTCTAATATTTTACTCTAATATTTTAGTGTTCTAGTTAGTTGTCACATTTTAAGGGTCATGTTAATTTAAAATTTTGAAATTTTGTCGTTGTCATTGGATAATAGCACTAACACAAATAACAACAAAATTTAGCTGTTAACAATTCACTTATACATGCAGACTATGATGAAAAAAAAATTATGCTCATATCATTATGTTCATATCATTATTTCTTTTTATGTTTTGCTTTTTGGGAAAACAAAGATATAATTTGGCCTTGAACTTAGATAAAATTTAAAGGCAAACTATAATGAACTTACATCAGTTTATACATCACTGCAAGTATCAATTTTTGGTTGTTTCTAGATTGAGTGACATGTTCACAACGTGAATACTACGTTTTACAGGTTTACACTTACATTTATTACATTTACATTTATTCTCCCTAGACTAAACTACTGAAGTTGAAAAATTGATGGTTTACGCGTCTAAACCCATAGTGGACATTGCATTAAACAGCGGAGAAGCAAGTCAAGAATCTCAGAAGATGTGTTAAGCATTCCTAAAACAAGTCACCCAACAAAATGTGTTTTAGTTTTGACTTTAGTAGAATACCTGAAAATCCGTATGATCTATTTACTTCCTAGTTTTCTTGGAATCATATAGAATGTAAGTCTATGTCTTAAATATTCGCGTTGACGTCAAAAGTTTTTTAGATATTGAAATGATATCAAGATGTTGTCAATATCGTTACGAAAATGAAAAATCTAGATACTAGTGTTTTGCTTTTACATCGCTTAACATTAAAATTATAAACAAAAACTACAAAAACCAAAACAATGCAGTAAACAAACCTGTTTACGATTTATCGTACTGCTTAATATAACAACAAACACTAGCATAAAAATGGTAAACCAGTAAACAAAAATACACAAACAACTCTACAAGTATAAATGAAAACAAAATACACAAACAACACTACAATAATAAATGTAAACAACGATGTTTACAATTACAGAGATTTCGAGACGGCGAAGTCATGAACATTCATCAGACTGTTTACTCTGCCATATAAAAGGCAAGGCAAAGCAGGCGACTGTGTTAGTGAAGTTCAGTCAGTCTTGTGTGAAGAGGCGGTGTGTTCGAAGAGAGTAATCGTGGTTTGAAGATCTTCGTTACAAACATCTGTCGAATACTTGTCTAGTAATTGTTACTGTTTATGTAAAGGGTATAAAAACAGGAAGAACAAAAAAAGGCAATTGTTGTTGTTTACATAAAGTTGTGAACAGCGTGACGTGCGAACAATAAAGAATTGATTGAAAACTAAACACAAATTTATTTTTGTTTTATTTGTAATCTACGAGCTCATATTTTAAACGTTTTTAAAGGATAAAAACGTAACAATATTATGTTGACAAATGCCTTTTGTGCTCCAAAGTAAATCCTTAAATAATTCATCTGTTGCAAAAATGATGGTTGGATGATTACTGCATTAACCCAGATATTTTCGTCAAAAATGAAATCGCGGTAGTCTAATAAGAAGTGTGTTTTGTTATTAGACAAGAGCCCGCGGTTCAATCCCTAGCCCAGCCATCTCAAGGAAAAATATTTCTTCGGTGACAACCTTATAACATATTTCTGAGAGTAAATTAAATTTGCCATTAAAAGTTTCTGTTGTTCGAAGTTGACTTTAAACTGTAGGTCCTGCCACTTAAAATTGACACACACAACATAAGTGGTGGGAGAAGCTAGGTTGTAATCCTGACTTAGGTATGTCTGATAGTGTTCGTCTAAAGACTCCAGATAATAATATCAAATCTACATTAAATAAATTTGGATTTATTTATTATTTTTAAGTTTTTTTTTTTTTTTTTTTTTGAAGCCGTTGTTTAAATATTTTTAAAGTTAGAAATAGACAAAGGGAAGCGTAAGGTAATAGCTTCGAAAAACCAAAATTATTAAGTAATATAACAATTTTGTAATCCTTACTTTCTTTGTTAATGCCAAACGTTCGCGAGTTGCAGATTTAAGTTATTTGGCTCTCCATTCCTTGTCACATTAGCAGAATTATTATCCGTTGTCATCAAGGATATAGTTTCGTTTATTAAACTTTCAGGCTGGTTTCCAGCATAGGGGAATCATGCTGTAGTGTGCAGCTTCTGCGCTAACCAATTTCATCGGTAAGTTTGCTTGAATTCGGTCAGTACAGGGACTACGCTTTCATTTAGCTTCACAACGGGTAGCTATGCAAGCTTTGGTGATCAAGACTAACACTTCGTCTTGCATACATACACACATAATTGGTCATTACAACCCTTCAGTCAGCATTATGGACCTAGTTTCTCACACCACTTATGTTGTGTGTGTTAATTCTATGCATGAGTAAAGTCGACTCCGAACGACAGATTTTTTAGGAACTATTGATGACAATTTTATTTGTTCTCAAAGTTTTTGCCAGAAGTCTGCTGTTTTTGCCGAAGAAATATTTGTTTCATATTTTCGTTTTGATGTATGCCCTGGGGTTTGAACCATGGCCTTACGTCTAATAAGCCAACAAACTTCCTACTAGACAACGGCGACTTCACGGCGACTTCACCACTTTGCCTTAACCTAACCTAATCCGCAAAGGAAATAAAACAGTTAACGTGAATGAAGCAGAGTGTACACATTTTCACAATAATTTAATTGAAACATAAAAGTGAGTTATCAGTTTAATCAGTACACATGTACATAGATTACGCAGGCTACATAAGCTAATTAACTTCACTGGGTACAACGCATACAAAATTTATTCTTACACACTTTTGACTTAAGAAAATCTCACAAGAAAAATTCTAACGATGCTAAATCGCAATCACATCCCCTGCATATGAGATAACCATGACCATTACTTGTGCACAATATCCATTGCAGGCTGTCCTGTTAAAACCTAACCACATTTTTGAATTCAGGTCAGGTCAGGTTGGTAAAGATCGACCTATAGTACTCGCCACCGGCTGTGTCGGCCTGGCCAACACTTTTGTCAAAGAAATACGTACCAATGTCGTCGTCAGCTCAAAATATGCACCAAATAGTAATTTTTTGGGAATACACTGGACGGTCTTAGATTTTATGTGGATTGGTATTGACAATTTCATTGGTTCACGTACTCATTCATCAAAAATGGGCATCAGGTGATTTGTGGTCGCCTTCGGAGACGTGACAAAACTTATTGAATAAATGACAAACTAATTTGAGAGATGTTGTTTTAAGAAGATGGTCGCTATGGCTTTTCCACTGTCAGAGGAAATCCCTGTTGGAAGACACTTTGAAAATCATTTACCCTAGTACTGCTAGTAACTCCACTGCTAGTAACCCTTGAAACCTTAAAAAATTAATTTCCCCATTTAAATTAAAGCAGATTCTAAATTTCAGAATCAATTTAAAAAGTCGAACAACCTTAGAAAATAACTTTTTACATTCAATGATATCTCCGAGACAAAAAAATGTAAAGCAATGATTCTGATTTTATGAAAAATAATTGTCCATGTAGGAAAATTTTAAATGTTTTAAAATTACCTAGAAGTAAGTGGTATACTTTCTATTTAATTGCATTTGAAATATATTACTCATACGCACCATATTACATGTGCTAGAATAGTTACTCTGAAAGGTATGCAGTAAAAAATCTTCGATTTTGTCATGTATGAAACTATAATTTTAAATTTTGTATTATGTTCTTAAGTATAAAAAAAGTTCCGTTATCATGAAGTGTTTTTTTGTTTTAACATTTTAAACGTTTTTATTTTTAGAAATTTATTGGACTATTTACTTTTATTTACTATATTTACTTTTCTCGCTATCCTAAGAAAATGAATTATTTTAGTGGTGTTCACTCACTTTTGACGCTCACTTTACATATTAAATATAGTATAGTATATGAGAATAATGTGAGTCAATATAGGCGGTGGGTCATTTAAAACTAGTTGTATGGATCGAGCCAATTTGACTCATTAAAAATTTGATCACTATATACATATATAGAAAATTTTAATACTACTTTTTAGTTTTTTAAGTTTTTAGTTTTTAAGTTTTTAGTTAAGTAATGAAATATATGTAAACGTTCATTCCTCTTCCGCACACACCCCTTCACTTCGCATTATCGAATGTGGTATACCTATTTTCACGGCTGTGAGTCAATTTGACTCATAGAATGGTTTAATAGTTTAACAACCTGAGCAACAGTCGCCTGTGATTTTGTTTTTCTGATTGTTACTTGTTTTCGCTACATTATTACCTTCTGTTCATCTCGTGGACTTATTCATTCGTGTGAGCCGTTAATTTATGGGAAAAAAAATCAGAAAAAATGTCTTCTGTTGAAAAATTAAAAATAAAGAAAGACCTATCAGATAACGAATCGGATACAACTAATGTAGACCAATGGGATAACGAAATTGAATTAGAAGAGGAAGTCAATAATATTGAATCTTCAAGCAGTGAAAATGAACAAAAAAGAGCCAACACTGGCTGATTTCTGATTCCGAAACCGAAAATGATTTAGTCGCTTTCGATATATCTTCTGATAAAGAAATTTTAGCACAAAAAGCTGCTGATGGGTTCTTATGGGAAACATTAAACAAAGGCAGATAGGTAGATCTCCGATTTATACCATATTCAAAGACGTTTCTGGTCCAACTGCCTATGCTAAAAGCCATATTATGCTTGGTTCGCCAAATAGCGGATTTATAATCAATTTGATAATTGACAAAGGTATGATGACATATATCAAATCATGTACCAAATGGCCCGAAAATATAGCGTTAAAGAAAATTCACGCAAATGGCCTTTACAAGTTTTCTACAATATTTTAGTTTTAGCAGCTGTCAATGTTTGGATCCTGTATAGAGAGACGACTAAAGTAAATATTTCACGAAAATTTGTTTTCAGCTTATTGACATTTTCCGGTTACATTTGATGCTCCTACAATTCATACAATTTTGACTGTTAGCGTACTCTTTTCGCCAGAAATTAAAAGATTTTACGATGAAAAACAAAAATAATTGTCAAGAAAGGAAACCAAGAAAAAATGAAGACACTCAAACCCGAATAGGAACAGATCTGTACACATTGTTGGTATACTTATTGGGATTGTTAAGTTTCTGTTTCAAAGTTTTATTAGGGCCATTATTACAACTTCCTCGTTGAAGTTGAGTTTAGTTAAATGTAACTTAAGCTAAAGTGAACTTTAAAGTCACCTTTAACTTATTTTTGTTATTACAACCTAATGATAAAGTAAACTTTTTCAAAAATATGGCAGTGCCGGAGTAATGCTGAAAACATTGTTCAATTAAAAAAGTTTTTTTAAATGCAGTGGCAACAATATTTCATTTGTCAATGTTTGTTTAAAGTAAGTTTGTTTAAAGCCTTATATCTAAACTAATGTCCTTGTTCAGCGCTAATGTGGCCTTCCTACTCCTATTAATAATGTTGTTCTTCCATGAGAGCTTAGAATTAGTAATGAATTCCAGATACTTAGCCTTCTTGGATAAGGACCCCATTAAGAATCGGTCAGTTAAAAAAGGGTACCTTATATCGCCTAGTAAAAAGCATCAATTCCGTTTAGAGAAGATTGACACATAAATTACACGATGTAAGCCATTCTGTTTCTAGTCTTTAGCTTGAAATATATAATTTGAGGTCATGGACATCTCCTGTGAAGATGATGTAAACTCATCTGCGAGATCATGCTATTTAACTATGTTAGAGCCGTTAAAGTTGGGTTTAGTTAAAGGTAACTGTAGCTAAAGTGAACTTTAAAGTCACATTTAACTTCTTTTCGTTATTACAACCTACAGATGAAATAAAGTTAACTTTTTCAAAAATATGGTAGTGCCGGAGCAATATCGATAACACTGCTCAATTATACAAGTTTTTTAACGCAGTGGCAACAACGGGCTTTGTTTTTTTTTTGTTGTATATGCTCATTTTGTTTATATTTGAAGTTGCCATATAGAAAATAATATATAATATGGCAAGTTCAAACATAAACTTAACTTTAAATGTTAAAGGTAAAGTGAGGGTTACACTTCTACCTTATTGTAAACTTATAATAATGAAAAACAATTTATCTGCCCATCAAAAATCTCACTTTAGTAAACGGCAAGTTGAAAAATTGGCCCTTAGTCTTATTAATTTAATTAGTGGTCCTCCTTAATGTAATAAAAATCTTTAAAATTAAATTATTGAAAATATATTTCTTATTCACTCTACAACTAAATTAAAGAGCTACCTTTTATTGTTTTATTTAGAATTAACTTTTGAATATTTACAGTAAAAGGATATTTGACCAATTAAAATAAAATAAAATAAAAGAAATAAAAAATAAAGAAAACTCAACAAAAACAAAAGAAGTGGTAGAGGTACATATATAATGTATAAGAGAATGTTGTCAACAGTTTATGGTATAAGAGTAAAGTTTTGTTTCAATATGGAGGTTCTATGTTACGTACATGTACATTAAAATTAATGCGGAGCTTTCAAGTTCATGAAAATCGAAAAATTATAAGGCGACAATGTGTCTATTAACGGATGCCATTAGTATGAATAAGTCGATGTGTATGCTTGTTAGTATAAGAGCTTAATGTAATTCCTATACAGAAAAAGGTAAGCTATTGCACAATATACCTGCGCTATATCAGTTTGGTGTAAAATTTTAAAGAGTGCGGACGTGTTTCAAGGAAAAAAACTGAATTACGTATATAAAATAAGTTCGTAAAAAATTAAATTTTTCACTGAAATTTCTGAAAAATTAGAGAAATTTTCATATTAGTAACTGCAAATGTGTGTACTATAAATTGAGAAAAAAAACTAAAATTCGAATTAAAAACTTTTTAATAAATTTCAATTAATTTTATTAAAACAAAATTGTTTCTGTAACATTTAAAACTTTACCATGTCTAAATGTTCGTTCAAATACGAGACTGTATTTGAAGGCAAACGAAAACTACATCTGAATATACAGTCTTTCAAATTACTGCCTTAGTGTTCGGATAATGTTACCAAATATACAAAGTACAGCAATAAAACTATATTGCGAAACATTTTCAAATCTGGCGTATTTGCTTAATGAAATTTCATTTACATCAACAACTCAACACATTTGTATTAATATGTACCGCTATTGAAAAATAAGCAAACATGTGTAACTAGCCAGTGAAATGGAACGGATCTCTTAAATTCAGTCCTATGTGGAATCTAGTACCCGTGTATTTCATAAAAAAAAAATTACAGATCTTTTCGAAACTTTATTTTTACATTATTTTTTATTGCTTTATTTTTTTATTTCATATGTAACGCCTTATTAATTAAAATATGGTTCGACCATTGGTTTTCGACGCAAAAAAAATTTTTCTATGACCACAGAGTGTTGAATCTTAAGAGGTCTTGAAGAAACGCAGTTAAAATTCAGAAACAGCTTGCAGAAAATGCAAGTATTCATTATTCTCTTGAAATAATAAGAAATACATTGTGAGGAATTATCAATGTGAAAAATCCAAAAGTTACCTAAAGTCATGTACAATGGGTCAGTTCGACCTCCGGGTACTGTACTTGTCTTAATTAACAAGTACACCTCCTCTAACCTACCTAAAGTCATCAATAAATACATTTGGAGTTTGCACAGATGCATGCTTTGTGGACGATAACATACATAGTTGGTTATTACAACGTTCTAGTCAGGATTACGACCTAGCTTCTCACACCACTTATGTTGTGTGTGTTAATTTTATCCATAAGTGGTAGAACCTATAAAGTCAACTCCGAACGACATATTTTTGATAAACTTCAAACTGCGGTTAGAACCGTGGCCTTACGTCTAATAAGCCAACACACTACCTACTAGACTACGGCTACTTCATTTAGGAATTATTAGGCGAATATAAATCTTTGGTACGTACTGTTAATTTTTTAAGTAATTTACAGAAAATGATAGAGTCATATTCTAATTAAAATAGAACGGTTTTGTGTACCATATTTAACAGGATTCATCCCTGAGTGTGCATCTTGTGTTATGCACACGTTTACCTGGTGCTGATACTTTGGGGTCAGTATTGGCATTCTATTTGTTATCTTCATAATGTTTTAACTTCATTACATAATTGGTCATTACAAACTTTTAGTCAGGCTTACAGCAGACTGTAGATGACAACAATATTTGTCATTCATATTCATTCCATCACAGACCGCGCCCTTTATAGAATGAGGCGAAAAGGTGGAATATGAATGACACTCTCACATCTGACCTACAATCAATCTCCCAATGGGGTCGGTTGTAAATATTAGGGAGTTAGAAGCTCTTGATGTTCTGGGATGATAATTCTATGTGATGTGATATTATTCAAGAGTCGAAAGAAGCATTCAAGTGTCTCGGTTTCTTAAGACGGTGCAAGAAATACTTCACTTCATCTGACCTCGTTACTACCTTCACCACTATATCCGAGCGAAAATGGAATACAACAGTCCTATATGGGTCGGAGCCTCAAAGTCTATTTTTGAGTTGGGTATCCAACTTTATTGATTCATTAGAGCCCCATCGCAATGTGATTCACTGTTCTATCGGTACTTCAACGGATTCTGCTGTAGCGAAATAAGGCTTCTTGTTACCAAAATCCTATATTTATATTCCTGAAAAGCACATCTATTTGTGGTAGATTTGCAAGTGGAACAAACAATGCATTATAGACAGAATTAGTTCTTTAACACTTGTATTCGTATGCGGAACGCTCTACGAGCGAAAATTTTTCCTGTCACATACAATACGAGTACAGTAACTGAGACCAGATATCTCGAACAGTCTTCTGGCAAAAACTCTGAGAGAAATTAAATTTTCATGAAAATTTTCTCAAAAATCTGTCATTCGGAGATGACTTTAAACTGTTTGTCTCAACACTCAAGACACAATTTTTGTCATGGCCGATTTTTTAGCTTTTACACGCTTGGTAATCTAACGAAGTGTGTTGGTATAAAAAAAAATTAATTAAATGAAAAGAGTCGTACGGCTTCCAAATCTCCATTCTTATTTTCTCTCAATACTCGTATTAAATGTGTGACAGTCTAAGTCCCCTGAACTCAATTTTTAGTGTTACCACCTGACACTAATCTTTTTTTTGTGAAAATTTGCTCTTAAAAATCAAATATGTAGAAAAAATTAAGGAGCCTTATGAAAACACTTGCAATCTGATAAATATTTACAAATTGTACTCCTACGTTCATGAAGTATGCATTTCTTCCTCCGCAAACAAGTTTAATAGCATATTGTTATGCATGTATGTGTGCTTGTGCAGATAAATAAATATTTACATAACATACAAAAAGGCGCTGAATGTAACTGGGCGTATGAGTAATATTAAATAATAATGTTACTCATACCATTTATTCCATGGCTTGGCGACAGCTAAGGTTGCGTCGACATATTAGATATTCTGGCAGTGATTTATGTTGCGGGTGTAGTCTGAAGGTTAATTGGCAGCAATTTATAGTTAATGGAGCTAATTGTGAAACTAAACTATTTTCTCAAGAAATAAATTAAAAATAAATGGAAATTTATTACGTTTTTTTAATATACAGTCAATCACAATAAAACTGGCCCACTTAAGCTATTGCAAGTTAAATACATCATAAGACAAATTAAAACGTTTTAGTTCAATACTTATTTTGGATAGCCTGATAGTAAGCTTTTTTGCATATAGGAGGCTTAATTTATTTCGCTTCTTCAAAAGGAAAATTGGTTAAAAAATTTCTCAAGACAGCAAAGAGCAAATGATTTTATTTATTTGCACACATTCTTGTTGCAATTAAAATCGTTGTTCATTTGTTTCGCATTCATATCTCACAAATTCGGCACACTCAAACTTGGATTGATCTTCATTTGGTTAACGGTCCTTCCCTCCTTACGTTCTCTAAAAAGCTTTTATGAGTGGAATTCTGACTTACTTTTTGCTCAGCGTTCATTTTCCGAACCTTGTGTGATCTTTTTAATGGCAGAAAAGATGCTTTATTAACAAATTTTTCTATTTCCTATTGACTTTATCTATTTTATGGTATTCAAAGACTAGATTTCTAATTCGAAGTCTAGTATGGCGGCAAATATTTTTATATTCAACTAATTAAATGATTGACCGTTTTTAGAGCGTAGGTGTATTAAAATAAATAATAAAACCAAAGAGGAGTGTGAAAAATCTAAAGCTAAACGAACCAGAGTATAAAAGACAACAAAATACACACATCGTGCGGTACACAGAATTGTACAAAGAAATTCATTGGAATTTACGATATTAGGAACAAAACAAAGATCGAATACAATATAAACAATTCTTAAGAAAGACCAGACATAAAATAAAGAAGTATAATTAGTTATATACATATATTTCTGTCGTTCGGTGTCGACTTTAAACCGTAGGTCCCGCCATTCGTATAAAATTAACACACACACAACATAAGTGGTGTGAGAAACTAGGTCGTAATCCTGAATGAAGGGTTGTAATGACCAATTATGTATGTATAATTATTTATGAATAGTAAGTTAGTGGTGGGATGTGAAGTCAGTTATGAGACGTGAATAATAGTAGATCGATCCTTAAAAAACTTCATAATTCTAGCTATGTATCACATTTCATAGAATTTTCGCAATTATTGATAGATTTTGTTACAAAATTTACATGTTTTTATTCATTTTAATTAATTTTAATAAAACTATTTTACATTACATTACATTTTATTATCACTTTTATGAAAAGTACGTCAACATTTTTGATATGATATACATTGTACCATGGTTTTTTTAAGTAAAAATTAAACACTTCATGTCAGCATGGTTTTATTTTTTTCTAAATGCTAATAATTTGACATCTAGCACCCCTGCTTTGTGGCGATTTAGATTGTTTAGATGCAGCAGCTTATTGGCACTCGCGTCAGTAATGCTCGCAATCGAGGGCTAGCTGAAACCTGATGCCACAAACCATTGTTATATTTCGCTAGAAATATTTGTTGTCGACGTCATGTGAGGTAAAAAAGTTTCCTGTTGCAATAGAACATCGATTATGTCAATAACAATGTTCTCTCTTTCATTCCTATCTGGTTTCTCCAAATATGACTGTAATAACAGTAACATGTACTTGAATCTAAAACTGTCAATTCGATTTCGGTGAACCACGAAATTTTCTAATCTACAGCGACAAAATTATTGGGATCATTAAAAGCTGAAAGACTTTCAGCCCCTTTTCCGACTAGCAATCTGCGTGAAAATTGGTAATATTTTCTCTTCCCAAACTGCTAATAGGGTTCTCTATTCTAAGCAGTACCATCCTGTTTGAAATTTTCTTTTTTATTTGGTTTAAAATAACGACAATCACAATACTAACGAAAAATTATCTGACATCTAGGTTAGGTTAGGTAAGGTTAGAGGACGTGCACTTGTCGTGCACCCGGAGGTCGAATTGACCCATTGTACAACGTCCTAGTTTCTCACGCCACTTATGTTGTGTGCGTTAATTTTATACATGAGTGGTGAGACCTACAGTTTAAAGTCGACTCCGAACGACAGATTTTTGAGAAATTTTTCATGGCAATTTCATTTACTCTCAGAGTTTTTTCCAGAAATCTACTGAAAAGGAGTCGCCGAAAAAATACTTTTTGTATTTTGTCTATGATGCCTGGCCTGGCTTTTGCGTCTAATAAGCCAACACACTACCTACTAGACTACGGCGACTTCATCTGACATCTAACTTTTTCTGAATTAAAGTTACATGGTCTCAAAAATTGAAATGTATCATTTTTGATACAAAGATCGATGTAAGAATAAGCGCGTAAAGTACAGTGAAGAAGATTGAATGTTCGAATTTTGTTAATAAGGAATGTGAATGTGTGTTATTTAAAAAATAAATGTTCAGAAGTAAATGATTTCTTTTATTTAACTTGTAATCACCGAATCCACGATCAGTAAACATTTTACAACATTTAAAAACATAAAAGTATCACATGGAACAGTATGATATGGAACACTGAAATACTAATTTTTTCATATTACCAAGCATTCTATCTTATTTCAGACACAATTTGGAGTTACTAAAGTGTTCCCTTTTTTTAATAGTAAAATTTTTTTAAAATTTTATTATTTCGACCGCCACTGTATATTCCATATGGGCAATTCACACGACTTTGTATCGTGTATGTTGTTTTGAATACATTTGTTTGTTTGTGAACGCTCAGTGATATGCTGTATTGTGTATCTCTTGGCATTCAAACAATTTGATAGCCCGAAACCAACACAAATTTTTAAAATCATATGAAAACATATACACATTTTTTTCATTCACACAATTTGATAGCACGAAGCCAATACAACTTTTAAAAACATATGGAAAAATGTGTATAAGTGTATCGGATTTTTATATGAAAAATATCAACAACAATCATACACTGTTGTATGTTCTTCCAACAATACAATGAATACAACGATACAACGGCTTGTGTGAATTGACCAATAGAGTTTTTGGTGTATAATATAATAATAATTTTTTCACGTTTCCTTCTTTTTTATTCTTTCTAAGTTTGTTCCTCTTCTTTTTCACTTTCGGTTCTTCCCTTAATTGAACGTTTATAATGTACCAACAGGTCTCTGGATAAAGGCGCAAAAACGATAACGCGGTCGAGCGCATCTCTTCCTAGCGTAACCCAACCTATGTAATAATAATCTAGCAACTGCTATCTGCTGTTATCGATTATTTTAGTGGAATTTTAGAAGATATTAATTGTCGTTCTTTTTTGACAATCTCACTCAGAATTATTTTTCCTATTTTATTTATTTAAACCCAATAGGCAAGAAGAATGTAACTAAAATGTTGCAGAATGTCGCGAAAAGGTTTTCTCATGAATATTATTTTACAATAATTTGTTTTTTTTTTTTTTGAAAATATGTCCTACAACATTGCTCTTGGTTTTTCAATGCTAGCATTGACCATCATGCTAACTACGTGAAATACAATTTACTCTACCATTTAATTTTTCTATACCTTACACACAAAATTAATTTTCCGTAATAACACTTTAGAATGGAGACTGAAACGGTGAGAGTGAATGTATTATATTACATAACTCAAAGGACATTGTCTGCTATGGGTTCTTACAGATACATATGTGTATGTGTGCTATTTGTTTATATTTCCTCCTTTCTGAACACAACGTGTGTGTTTGGGTATCGTATACATAACAGTCATGAATTGTTATTTAGCGTAACAAGTGATTGGTGGTGTATCAGTAAACAAAACGTCTACAGTACTTACAGGCAACTTGTAATTGTATTTACCAGCCGTGATTCCTTTCGTTTACATAGTTTCCTTTTTTTTTGCATTTTATTTTATTTCATACTGAATTTGTATTTATTTTTTTCGCAGCTATTACTTCCATTTTTTTGTTTAGTGATTGTGCTTTTTATATAATTTTCTACAGTACATATTATACTTTGTATCGATGATATTGGAAACATGTGTTTCTGCGGTACGTTTAGCTATGATTTATGAATTTCAGTTTTTTGTTTTTGGCCTAAAGACATTCGCTCTCAAAAAGTATTTTGTTTTTATTTTCCTTTCTTTCGCCTTTGCAAACAGAACAACATCAGCAATTTTTTGCCATTCGCAGCTTTTCTATTTTTAAGATAAAACGTTATTTGATTACATAAGTAGGAAGGTGTAATTGATTTTCATTTCTACTCAGTGAAATTTTGAAATAGTACTGAACTATAACTGAAAGAGTACTTTTTTGTATCAAATGGTACTTTTGTAAAAAAGTACATACAAATTAAATTGTCTGTTTTTGGTTTTATTAAAAAAAATATATTTTTTTTCTTTATTTTTATTTTTTTACTTTTAATGTCCACTTCTTACTGACTACTTGCTGATTACTTACTGACTAACTTTTACTTAATTCTCAATATCATACTTATACCTAATGAGAAGCACAATTCGTTAAAAAAAACATAATATTGAATTGCAACATAATTATTGTCATCGTATTTTTAATGTTCAGCAATTCTATTTGAAAAGAATTTTCTTTAAACATTTTATTAACCGTCAGCAAATAATTTTCAGGTTCAATGAAACCTATTTAGCACAGTTCCGTCAGCAAATAATTTTTAGGTTCAATGAAACCTATTTAGCAAAGTTTTAAGCATTTTCATGCTGTTTCCATAACTCCCCCTTTTGTTAGATGAATCGTCCCGATTGAATCGTTTTGGAGAATTTGTTTTAATGTTCTAATAACTTCTTTCCTATCAGGCGGATCCTCAGGATGTAGAGTTGTTTTCTTAGTTCCTTGATTAGTGGTTGTAGAATTTACTTTGTCTTTTTGCTTCCATATAGTGTAAATAATAATTATGATTACTGTTATCGAAAGTATTATGTTAAAAGAAAACTCAATTCTTCCTTCGGTTGATAATGAGCTTAATTCTTGAACATTGTTCAACTGGACCTCTTTCATCATTTGAAGAGAAAGAATTTCCTCAACATCTGTTTTATTTGATGTTAATTGCAGAATGGGTGGAAGCGGTTTCCAATCATGTACTTCCACTGCAAGATAATCAATACCGTTTAAATTAATTGTGGTATTATGGAATTTTATTAAAAAGCTTCCTGATAAATTCCATGGTTTGGCGTCAGGGATTCTTACAGAACCATTGTATTGATTCAACAGGATTATTCCAGGTTTTATTTCTTCAATGGTTGGAACGTGCTGATTGTTTATAATTGTACAATTGTGATTCTCACTAGATAATAATTTTGGAATACAATTTGTGTTTGTAATATTTAAAAGATTTCTATTGTTACATATTGATAGCTTATTATAGGTTTTACAATCAGTTTTCATTTCAAAGATTTCATTCTTACATTTAACAATATTTTCATTTCCAATTTTTATTATAGTTTTTTGTCTTTTTAATGGTTTAATTAAAATATTTTCACAAATTTGTTTATTAATAGTAGGCAAATTTACTATATAAATAATTGTTGTATTGCTTGAGGCAATTCTAATATCTGAAAATTCTAAAGCCTCATCGATATTGGAATATGGGAATTGTTCATAGTCCAATTGCCTTTTTATTTCGTCAATTTCTGGCTCGGACAAAATAAAGGTATTTATAACTCCTGCTTTGGCCCATTGTAGAGCATATTGAATGTTCAATATTTCTTCTTTTATTAATTTTAATCTATAAATCAAATTTTGTTCAAATTCCTTTCTAAAGTCGTCTTCAGTCTGAATTTTCTTTAAGATTGCGTTTGTCACATTAGTCATTAGGTTTAGTCTTGTGACGGTATCCCTATTTATTATCCGTTGTCTGTTCGTGTTTTCTAACATATTATTTATTTTGTCAACTACTATCTTGTGATCGTCATGGTCTGGTGTTCCTGCCAACCATTTCCAAGCTGTCCCTATAATGTCTAGTGAACGTTTCTGTCTTGGTCTCATATTGTTTAGTTGCAGTCGCGTCTGTTCAATTTCATGGTCGAGTATTGGAAGTATGGAGTTGTTTGAAGGTATTTTCCTTCGAATTTCCTCTTTTAAATTCGTAATTACTTGTTCATATTTGTCCAAATCTATAGAATGTATCAATTTAAAATTTCCGTCCTGCAATCTTGTTAGTCCTGTGTGTATTGAAATTAATTGAGAATTTGAATAGTCTAGTATCTGGACCTCAGGTCTGCAGTTCGTGAGTGTGGCCAGCAAAATAAGCAACTTTAACATTGTCTGTAAGATAAAATTAATTTTTTATATTTTCCTTATGAATAATTCTATTTCTACTATAAACTTTAACCTTATTTCCTAAGTCTTCTTTTATTTTCTGTTTTTTATAGCGTGGAAGTAATTTATCCCTTTGTCCAATTAATTTTTCATAAACTTCCTCATTTTCCTCAAATGTTCTGATCTGAGTAGGGTTATTTCTTCGTATCATTCTAGCCTGAGCTTCCAATAATTTATTACGCAGATCTTCATGATTAACTTTATTGTGAAACACTTCAAATGGTTTTTCGTTTGTAACTGAATGTATGGTGAGATTATACTGTTGAGCTGCTCTATGAAAAATCTCAACAGTGTCTAAAAGGTGATATTCTTGTTTTAAACATCTTGCTATTTCGATCAGGGTTGAGTGTGCTCTTTCTACCTGACCGTTAGTAGTACTGTGCCTAGGGTCAGCAAAATATAATTGAATTCTTAATCTTTGCATTAAGGATTGGAATGTAGGTGTTTTAAAGCCTGGTTCATTGTCTAACGTTATTTTCCTAGCTGCAGGAAAAGTCTGTAAAATGTCCAATACTTTTTCGCCTAAATTTGTTTTGTCTTCTATTTGTTTTATTACGAGAAATTTTGAATAAGCGTCAATACATGTAAGGAATTTCAAATTTTGGGCATAAAAAATGTCAATGTGAAGGAACTCTCCCTCCTTGCTAGGAATTGGAGCCTCTCCAATTGGAATCTTAGTTGGTTTCCTATCATATTTCGCTTTATTGCAAATATCACAATGCCTAATAAACTCCTTAAAATGATCTATCATCCTGGGCCAATAATATTGTTTATAAACTTGTTTATGATTTTCTTTAGAACTTCTATGTGCCCTAGTGTGAGTTTCCTTAATAATGGCCTTTTGGTCATCAACATTAACAATATCGATTGCAAAGATTCTTGTAAAAACAAACTTGTTGGTAAATACTCCTTTTATTGTTTCCTTAAACTCATATAGATCTTCAAGACAACAATGTATCGCTGTCACCAAATTTGGTCGTAAGAATTCTTTCAATTTGTTCTTGAGATTCTCCCTCGTATCGAATTCTATAATGTGTCTAATTCTATTAAATTGAGTAAGTGATTCATAATATGTGAAATTGGCCCTGCTTAAGAGAATTTGTTGTTTAAATTCATTAAGTGGTTTGGAAGTTTCCTTAATAGTGAATTCCTCACTACTTTCGGCAGAATGTTGTGTACTATGTAAAGACTCATCGTCAGAAATATTATTCAAGACCTGTCTAGAAAGTGCGTCCGCTACAACATTTGTCGCACCCGGTTTATAAACAAACTTCGGGGAATACTCCTCTATAAAAGACATCCACCTTTTAAGTTTTGCATTTGGATTCCTAGAAGATATGGCAAATGTTAATGGTTGATGGTCAGTATGTATTTCCAAATCTGAAACACCATACAAATAATTTCTCAAGGTCTTTAACGACCAAACTATAGCGAATAACTCTTTCTCATTTGCAGCGTAATTTTGTTCAGTAGAAGTCAGTGTTTTTGAGATAAAAATTATAGGTTTGCCCTCTTGGGTTAGGACGGCTCCAACTGCTGCGTTAGATGCGTCAGTTGTCAGTGTAAACTTTTTATTAAAGTCAGGTTGCGTTAAAGCAACCTGGTTAGTTAACAATTTTTTTAATTTATTGAAAGCGGTTTGTGCCTCTGAATCGAATTCTATTGCTGTCTTTTTGGACATATATTGTGAAATTCTTCCATTCTCTCCTGTAAGGTATTTTGTTAGTGGTTTTGAAATTTTAGCATAATCTTTTATAAATTTTCTGTAGTACCCAGTTATACCAAGAAATCCTCTCAACTGTCTAAGAGTTTTAGGTTCAGGGTAGTTTACTATAGTCTCTATTTTACCTGGATCGGTTTTAATTATTCCATGGGCAACAATATAACCCAAAAATTCTACTTCTTTCTTAAAGAATTTCGATTTTTCCAAGGAGATTTTCATATTAGAATCCTTAAGTCTTTGGACTACCATATTTAAATGTTTCTTATGTTCTTCTAAATTTTCAGAGTAAACTATTATATCATCTATATAGACATGGCAAAATTTCCCTATATAGTCCCTTAAAATATTATCCATGGCGCTTTGGAAAATGCTTGGTGCATTTTTTAATCCAAAAGGTAGTCTAACAAATTCATATTTTCCATTATTTATGGAAAATGCAGTTTTCTCAATATCCTCCGGTTTCATTAAGATTTGATGGAAGCCGGATTCGAGATCAATGGTGGAAAAGTACTTTGCTTTTCCCAAATTAGACAGTATAACATTACAATCCGGTATCGGATATTTATGTGATATAGTGTTTTCATTTAATTTTTTATAATCAATAACCATTCGCATTTTATTTGTCCCATCTTCATTAATTCCTTTTTTTGGCACTACCCATATTGGGGAGTTGTAAGGACTTTTACTAGGACGTATAATTCCGTTATTTAATAGCTTTTGTATTTCTTTATTTACGAATGAATTTACTGAGAGAGGATAGGGATATTGCTTACTCCATATAGGAGTTTCAGCAATTGTACGTATCTCAGCTTTAATATCCGTTCTAAATGGTAATATTGTATTAATTTTTGAATGTAAATTATCTATTTTTTTGCGAATTTCACATTCCAATCTATCAATCGTATTTTCCTCACAATTGAAAGTATCATCTTCATAAGGTTTGTACTCAAGATTATTTCCTGAGTTGGTAATTTTATTTATAATATTTTTCTCATCTTCCTTTCTATTATAATTAATAGTCCTACTAGATACTAACGCAGGTTTACTAAAATTTAAAAATGTATCCGTTTTATTGCCACAAGTAATTGTGCCATTTTCAAAGTCAAGTTTAATATTAGCTTTTTTCAAAAAATTATATCCTATTAACAAATCAGATTCTAAGTTGGGAATTTCATAGAATCTTTCAGTTATACCAAAAAGTCTTGCTTCATAGAAATGGTCAATAATAGTGAATCCATTTATAGTTTTAACTCTCTTTTTAACTACTAATTTTTTCCTCTTAGTAAGGACATTTGGGCTGCAATAACAACTAGTTGCCCCACTGTCAATTAAAATTCTGTAAGTTCTTCCGGATGCTCCTGTTCTGATGATATAGGGCAATCCGGGGTCACGTCTAAAAAAGCAGTTTCGTTTAAATTATTTATTCTTTGTGTCTTATTATTTGGTTGAGAACTAAACTGTCCACTTGGCTGTTGTCTTTTTAAGCCAGGATTAAATTGAGGTCTTTGAAAAAATTGATTGGAGTTTTGTGGTCGTTGTTGCCATTGACCGAATTGTGGTCCTCGAGCGTAATTTTGAGTATGTCCATTTTGTGGAATTCTATTTGTGTTCACAGCAAGATTTGCCGAACTACCGATTTCCATCGGCTCAGGCCTTGCCTGACGTATGTGTTGATTATTTCGGTACTGAGAATTGTTGTTTTGATTTCTGGGAGGAAAACGTAAAACATTTTGGTTATTTTTTGGACTTTGGTTATTGAATTGATTTCTGTTAAATTGTACCGCAAAATTAGCCCTAATATGATTAGATTCTAGTTCCTGAGCCTTGGCTAAGGCATTAGGTAAATCAGAAGGTGACAGTGAAAATAGAATATTTGCTAATGGTGGATTCAATCCAGTAATAAAAACCCTAAGAGCATATTGACGATTTTTATTATTTAATTCATTTGTCAAATCAGAATTCGAACCGTGAGTCATTATCGTCTTATTTATTAATAAAGTCAGTTTTTTATTCACTTCGTTATAGTAATCTAATATAGTCGAGGAACCCTGTCTCATAACACTTAATTCCTGTTCAATAATATGAATTGGCCTTTTGTCGGCATAGGCAAAATCTAAACGAGCTATAATAGCATCAAAATTGAGTACCGTAGCATGATTTGTCAAAGTGTCATTTGCGTCGTCTAATATTTTATTGCGTAGAATAGTCAATGCCGCGAAGTACCTACGACTACCCCTAACATAAAGGCTCATTGAATTGTTTGCTGCTTCTCGCCAACTCACATATGAATTATCCTTCCCATTAAAACTTGGAAGGGATTTAATAATGTCCAAACTTTCGTCACATCTTTTGGTTTCGTCAATAATTTCCTGTCTGTATTCAGTAACAGTATTTGTGACTGTAAGTCTGTTAAAATTTTCCCTCAGCAATTCCAACTCCCTTAGAAGTGGTGCTGTAGACTGTGTAACTAGTCGTAAAACCTGTTCTGTGTCCATTCTGTTTGTTGTCATATTCCTAAACAGTCCAGTAATTTCGTCAACTGAGTCTTCTATACTATATTTTCTTTCTAGCTCTTCTAATTCCTCGTCAACTATATCTAGTGTCTTGTTACTAGTCAAATATTTCAATTCCTCGTCCGTTAAATTTTCTACTACACTTTCTACTAAATGAGCCAGTTTTTTGCCTCACAATTAATACACAGAATACAAAATTATATGACTTAAATAATATTATTTTTTTTACAGAAAAATTAATCTTAAAAGCAAATGCAATTAAAGAGGTTTTTTATTAATTTCCGTACATTACATAAAAGCTAATATAAGAATCATTTATAAAAACTAATGGAATGTCTATACACAATTATGATTTAATCTTAGGGAAGATGATTGAATATGATTGAATATCAACTTATATTGAAAATAAAACATAAAAATCTTATCAAATAATCTTACATTTAAAATTCTCGACTTCAGATGGCCTCTTCAATGATGATTTCCTTCCTCAGATGCGGATACCGCGTTGTTTAATTGCTGTTTATTAGGATGATATTTTTTGCAGAGTTGTTTATTTGATGTTGTTCGTTTTTTATAGTTGGTGATTGCAGAATTTTCACTGTAGAATTTTTATTAGATTTTTTTTAAAAAAATTCCTTTTATTTAGAGTTTTGTTGCCGGTTTTTTTTTTTTTTTTTTTTTTTTTTTTTTTTTAGTTGATGATTGCAGGATTGTTATTTGTTATTGTTCACTGCATTATTTTTATTATTGTTCACTGTATTTTTTGTTATTGTTCACTGTATTTTTGTTATTGTTCACTGTTCATTTTTTGTTATTGTTCACTGTATTATTTTTTGTAATTGTTCACTATTTATTTTTTTTTTTTCTCCTTTTTTAAAAGGATACTTATTTAAGAAATTTTTTCTCCTTTTCCTAAAGGATACTTATTTGTTTTTTTTCTGGACCCTTTTTTTTAAAGGATCCCGGTTGAGCCCCCAATTAAATTGTCTGTTTTTGGTTTTATTAAAAAAAATATATTTTTTTTCTTTATTTTTATTTTTTTACTTTTAATGTCCACTTCTTACTGACTACTTGCTGATTACTTACTGACTAACTTTTACTTAATTCTCAATATCATACTTATACCTAATGAGAAGCACAATTCGTTAAAAAAAACATAATATTGAATTGCAACATAATTATTGTCATCGTATTTTTAATGTTCAGCAATTCTATTTGAAAAGAATTTTCTTTAAACATTTTATTAACCGTCAGCAAATAATTTTCAGGTTCAATGAAACCTATTTAGCACAGTTCCGTCAGCAAATAATTTTTAGGTTCAATGAAACCTATTTAGCAAAGTTTTAAGCATTTTCATGCTGTTTCCATAACTTACATACATTCTTGGTCATTACAACCCTTCAATCATAATTAAGACCTAGTTTCTCAAACCACTTATGTTGTGTGTGTTAATTTTATACATGAGTGGTGGGACCTACAGTTTAAAATCGACTCCGAACGACAGATTTTTGAGAAATTTTTCATGGCAATTTCATTTACTCTCAGAGGATTTGCCAGAAATCTGCTGAGATAAGGTCGCCTATGAAATACTTTTTGTATATTGTTTCGATATCTGGCTCGAACCCTGGCTTTACGTTTAATAAGCCAACACACTACCTCCGGCGACTACAAAAGGATTAGGAATTGAAAAAACTTACAACCACAAAAAAATAAAAGAAAGAAATCTGCAAAATTGTTTCTCATCTTCTCCCAAGTCATATATTAGGAGGCGACCAAGTGATGGTGCGGCAACGCACTTCATTTAACATGTTGACTGCCAAGTCACCCATATTCGGGTGACAGTAAGGTACTTGGGTGAAGCTTAATTGACTACTACTACTACGCGTAGCCTAAAGGAGGTTTTACTGTTAAAGCGCGTGGCAGTCAACGTGTTAAAGATGAGTTTGTACCTAAAAACGGAAAATGCTAGCTTGTTCATCACTGATGCCGAATTCTTCCTTTGAACGTTTATAATCATTGTTTTTTGCGTTTGTTCACAGAAATGCATTTTTTTATATTTAAAAATTTAAACTGTCATAAATAAACAAAACAACAATTTGACAGTCTCAACATCTATACAATAACATAATCACCTGATGAGCTAACCACACCAGATAAGTAAATTAACCTTGTTCTGTAGTTTATTAAAAAAAAAACAATTCATTAATTTTATTTATTCAGCTGGACAGCTGGATGTTACAATAATATGTATGTTCTGTATCCAATGGCTGTAACACTTCACACGTCACTTTTAACCTCTCCTTACAGCAGAAAATTATTTGCTCAACATTTTACAAAATCATAACATCAATGCATTTAACAACAAAACGCTTCTTATAAAAACGAAGATCAAACATACACCTTTAAAATATATTTGGCCAATTCACACAACTTTGTATAGTGTACATATATTGTATTGAATACACTTTTTGTTTGTGAACGCTCAATGGTCTGCTGTATTGTGTATTTCGTATCCCACACGTCAAAAAGCGATAAGAAGAAGATCAGTATTTTGATTTTCAAGCAACAAAATAAAAAATATTACGGATAAAAGTAAATGAATTAATTGCACTATGCGACCAAAAATTAAATACACCCAAGTAACTACCTAGTCTGTTATTCAGTTAGTTGAGTAGAACTCAAAAATAATTTTTTTTTCTTGAACCCTCCAAACTTGTTTTATTTGATAAAAACTGTTTTTTTTTTTGGACTTTATGCACAAATTTATTAATTACACAAACATTTCTGAACCGGTGTCCAAAATTTAAACCTTATTAGAAAGGAGAGAGCATTTAAAACGATATACATATACATATATATTATTTGCTTTAATATGCTATTGAGTTTGATGAGGTAAACTTGACAAATGAGAATTTTTTTCAAATTTTTTCAAGTTTGTCCGTTCATAGTAGCAAACTTTAATTAAAAATATCAAATAAGTGATAACATTCTGAAAGTCTTTTATCTTGTGAAGAGACTGACACTTCGCTTGATCAAATCGGACAAAAACTACCGTAGTTATTATTTAAAGAGTCTAACAGTCGAGTTACATTTTTCATATATATATTTTTTCAAATGAACTTTTAGTTCAAAAATTTTCAGAGACGAATCTTGATTTTTTATCGAAAAATGTGTCAATTTTACGTTTGAGCGGCCACTAGAAGTTGAACAATGTTTACGCAAAGCGAAATAATAATATTTGCAAAGAACACAAATACTAGCCGACTTCTAGTAGTCGCCCAAACGTGAAATTGACACATTTTGCGATAAACAATCAAGATTCGTTAAAACTTTCGAAAATTTTTTAACTGAATGTTCATTTGATAAGATGACAAATATAAAAAAATTAAGACGACTGTTATACTCATTATATTATAACTACGATAATTTTTGTCCGATTTGATCAAACGAAATGTAAATCTCCTGCCAAGATCATACACTTTCAAAATGTCATCACTTTTTTCATATTTTTTAATTAAATTGTGCAATTGAGTATAGCTAAACTTGAAAAAATAAAAAAATAAAAACAATTTTTTCCAAGTTTACCCCATCAAAGCTCATTAAATATAAGTTTGAACAAAACATTTATGTATACCCTTTTTAAAGACTAATCTCTCCCCTTTTCAAAAAAATTTATATTTTCAAAATAGGGTCAAAAAAATTTGGGAAGCAATAATTTTGTGTAAAAGATTAAAAAAACTGTTTTTGTCAAATAAAACAAATTTGGAGGGTTCGAGAAAAATAAAAAAGAATTTTTGAGTTCTACGCAACCTAGTGAATAATTTAGACTATGTAGTTGTTACTCGGGTGTATTTTCAATGTCGCACCGTGTTGTCTATGCGAATAATATAATTTTGATATATAAATTGTTGACTCAAGTTACACAGAAAATATTTTGTATTTTTATTCTTCTTTTTGATTACTGGTATTTACATAAACTGATAGCACGAAACCAATACAACTTCCAAAGACATATGAAAAAATGTGTATAAGTGTATGGAATTTTTATATGATAATTATCTACAGCAAGCATACTTTGTTGTATTTTCGTACAACAATAGACGCAATACAACGATACAAGGGCTAGTGTGAATTGCCAAATTATTCTTTCGGTCTTCCTACTTAAACTTGCTGTAAATATATGTCAGTGTCACAAAAAAACATTCTTTCTGATTTACAATAAATAGCATAGAAGATAGGATAATCACGATGTAATAGAATAAACGAAAATATTTTGGTTGTTAAATTTTTATTAACAAAGAGTTGTAGTCATTTTCAGAGAAAGGTATAAGGATATTCTTGTTTTTCAATAAATTTGTAATTCTGGCACAATATGAATATTATTTTTAATAACTTGTTGACATAGTTATGGACAAATTATAGTTTTCTGAAGCTTCAATTGACAGGAATTGTAAGTTGTCACTTAATGAAACGTCTGGACTAAAATACAAGTGCATAAGTGGGTTCATCAATTTGCTGTGAAGTCGCCGTAGTCGAGTAGATAGTGTTGGCTTATTGGACGTAAGGTCACGAACAAATTCCTAGGTCGGACATCTCCAACAAAACAAAATATGAAAATATAATTCTTCGACGAAGAAATAGTGGCAAAAACTCTGAGTGTAAAATAAAAGGTTGCCATGAAAAGTTTCTTAAATATCTGTCGTTCAGACTCGACTTTAAACAGTAGGTCCCACCACGCATGTGTGAAATTAACACACACAACACAAAAGGTGTGAAAAGCTAGATGGTAATCTAATTGAAGGGTTGTAATGACCAATTGTAACCTGACATTGTTCTCATTGAACATAATTATATTCCTATTGTCCAAAGCTAGCCTCTTGCTTTATTCAATACGATGCTTATCCATCTTAACAACATGTTCTTGAAATAAATTCTAACAAAAACGTTTATTTGTTCGTTTAGTGGAAATCTTTAAACAGAAACTTAACTTAAAAATTTTTTCAACTTTGAATTTTTCTCAGGTTATTGTACAATTTTCTACAATTTCCATAGTAAAATAAGATTTCCATTATTTAAGATATTCATTCCTTGCGTAGCATAACATTCAAAAGCCTTCATATTAATGAAAAGAAGTAGAAAAATCGATAACTAATCACAATCTCTGTTTTCTAAAGCTTTCGTAATTACCCTTGAAACTGAGGGAAAAACAAAAACACGTTTTCAAAAGATATCATAATTATAACAGTTTCAAAAAAAAAAAAAAAAAAATACGAAATGAACTGAAATAATTTAAGATTATTAAAACCGGTCTTGACCATTTTTTGTTATTAACGTGTAAAAGGAAGAGAAATTGCTTATAACGTCAAAGGCCGGATTCTGTTTAAAATAAATTTAAGAATAACATTTTCATTCAGACGCAGATTACAGAGAAACACAATGACAAAATATTGTCCATATAATGCGTTGTCTTTTAAAAGAGCTGTTGTTGAGCTGTCAAAATCAACGTCTTTTGGTTTTTTGGTTTGATTGCAGACATCATAATTTTTTTGTCACGACGGAAATTCTTTCTAATTTCCGACAAGACAGAATTTGTCATTTGGTACGAACAAAAATTACTTCCAATGCGCCAAACCAGAGGCAATAATTGAAAGGACCATTGGCCAAAAAGTGCTCTGAATGTACAACTAGACAGTAGGTTGTAATTTTTCATCAATGCTTGATCACATATTGTGGTGTCGATCAACAAGTTTTTGATCTCTCTCATAGCTTTTAAACGGTCAAAAATGATTTGCTGTCCAACATTTAATTATTCTGTGATTTCTTTTCGACCTAAACAGACATTTTCATCCAATATTGTTTGCAATTCGGCGTCTTCAAAGTTTTTTGGTAGTTGTTCATCAAAATCGTTATCTCTGAATTATCAAAACTATCTTATACATGTTGAGCCTGATTGAGCATGATCACCCTATGCCTCGACAAGATCCCCGCAATAAATATCCGCATCGCCAGAGCATCCTTCTCCATTCGAACGACATGGCCGAGCCAGCGAAGCCGCTGGATATTAATACGCTGCACAACACCTATGCCGTTGAGGAGCTCATACAG
Organism: Sarcophaga variegata; assembly: GCA_932273835.1. Taxonomy (NCBI): domain Eukaryota; kingdom Metazoa; phylum Arthropoda; class Insecta; order Diptera; family Sarcophagidae; genus Sarcophaga; species Sarcophaga variegata. The sequence goes on along the minus strand of OW026358.1, from coordinate 29,397,662 downwards.
CTCACTGTTGCGGAAATCATCGCCAACTCAGACAGGATCGAACATATTACATAAGACTTTTCTCTCGAGTACTCTCAAGGCCACTGCATCAGTGCTTAATAGGGTCCATGTCTCTGCGCCATAAAGAACCACGGGTAGGATGAGTGTCCTGTAAAGTGTTAGTTTTGCCGCACGAGAGAGGTCTCTGCTACTCAATTGCCCATTGAGACCAAAGTAGCACCTGTTGGCAAGAGGTCCTGCGCTTGATCTCCAGACTGACATCATTTTTGGTGGTAACGGCGGAGCTATGATAAATAAAATCCTTAACAATATCAAAAGTAGAGTTATCGATCGTAATCTGAGAATCAATACGCCGCACGTCTCTACTTGTAAATAACATATACTTTATTTTGCCCTCATTTACTGCCAGACCCATGTTAGTAGATTCCCGTTCAGTAGTACTAAAGGCAGCAGTAATATCTCGCTTGGTACGTCATGATGTCAGTGTTGCCAGCGCACAACTGCAACTCGACGCTTTTTTGAAAGCGTGTTTTGTTACGTTTTTACCTTTTAAAAACGTTTCAAATATGAGCTCGTAGATTGCAAATAAAATTAAAATAAACTTTAGTTTTAATTAAAATTCTTTATTATTCTCACAATTATGTGTAAGACCGTTCACAACTACATGTAAACAACAACAATTGCTTTTCCTTGTTATTCCTCTGTTTATACCATTTGCATAAACAATAACAATTACTCGGCAATTAGTCGACAGATCTTTGTAACGGATATCTTCAAATCACTATTAGTCTCTTCAAATGCATCGCGTCTTCATTCAGGACTGACTGAACTTCACTCACTCAGTCGCCTGCTTTACCTTGCCTTTTATGTGGCAAAGTAAACAGTCTAATGAATTATCTTGAAGGTGAACGTTCAAGACTTTGCCTTCTAGAAATCTCTATAAATGTATACATCGTTGTTTACATTTATTATTGTAGTGATATTTGTGTATTTTTGTTTACTTGTTTACAATTTTTTTATGCCGGTGTTCGTACTTATATGAAGCAGTACGATAATTAGTAAACAGGTTTGTTTACTGCATTGTTTTGTTGTTGTATCTTTTGTTTATAATTTTAATACTAAACGATGTAAAAGCAAAACACCAGTATCTAAATTTTTTATTTTCGTAACAATATGTTCGGCAAATATTACACAAAAAATTAAAAGAATTAAGATTCGATCACAATAACTTTTCCTTATGGAGACATTAGAACTTTGACGTTCACTGCATAACGTTAAATCTGGTAGTTTCTAAACTAACCGAGTAATGTTGTATATTGACTTTTTAACTGCAGAAAGATTTTCAAAAGATATCTTAAGAGATTAAAGCTTACTTCTGTTTCTATGTTAACGATATTCAACGATAGTAAACAAAAATCATCGGCATAATCCCAATTCTTAAGTTGACATAAGAAATTGTATACGATTACTCCTCTAGCTGAACAGACTTTTCATCACGATGATGAACACTTGAGGTAATAGAGAGCATTCTTGTTTTACTTTAGAGGTAGTATGAAGAGGCTGATTGATACTATCATGAAGAAATTACGGTAATTGAACCAAAGGATATAAAATGGAAAAAATGGTAGTAGCCATATCAACTGATGGAATTCAAAGATAATACATATACATATGTCCCCATTATTTTAATTTATTTTCAGTGTAATTTACCAACCAACTTTGTAACAAATATATAAATTTTACAAATTTTGAAAAAATTACAAAATGCTTAAATATGTTTCGAGCTCATATACAAAAGAAAATTTAAATACACAAAAATATCTTGAAAAACCTCGTATTGAATAATAAAAATTAAGTATAAAAAATATTTATATTTCTTTACAAAATTAGATTCCCCTAAGCAGTTATTCAAAATAGATTTTAAAGGCTAGAAAATTGTAATTTCGTCAAACTCATTTGAATTTAAGAACATTAAAAGATATGTAAATTTTGCAATTTAAATAAAAAGCCAGAAGATATGTATATGTATGGGTCTTCTAACAGAGACCTCCGAACTTTGACTGTTGATAACGGCAATTGCATTAAGGCTACATCTGTTAAATTAGTTGTCATTTATTCAACTACTTTGCCAAGTAGCATTGGTTGCCCATAAACAACGAAGTGTACTTACTGAATGAGCTCTGACGCTGTTGGCAACAGGCCCTAATATTCATCGAAAATACTTATTCAGCAATGAGTTAAATTTCTGGAAGAATAGATACCTCAACAAACGATATTAACTTACATGAAATACAAGAGCGTACAGTACATCCCAATAAACTCATTGGTTAGCATGGAGTTTGGGCTGACGGCGTCATCGGTTCTCTTTTCTTTGAGAATAATATAGGCCAGGCCATCATTTTCAAACCGTGATCACTGCACGTTGATGATCATCAATCATCATTGCCAATGATATCAATTTTTTTAGCCTGAATTAGAGGGACTGTACACCAACGACATTTGCTTTCAACAGGTTAGCGCTACGTGCCACATAGCTGTGAGCATATTGGATTCGATGTCATTTTCATTTCACGGAGAGGTGAAGTGAACTGCTACACTTTTTCTTATGAAGTTTCCTTAAGCCGCAGGAGCCGTCATCAAAGACTGAATACTCTATGCTATCAGCCTGATTTATGTGCAAGAGTCATAGGGATTTGAGCAATTCGATTATCTTGTTGTGCTATGACTAATAATAAATAAATAAATAAATAAATCATCCAATTTGTTCAATTATATACCTTTGCACGTTTCGTTTTTCTGTTTACTTAAAATTTTTTCGACTCTTTTTAATTTTATTTTTTTATTTAAGTTCTAAATTCAAATTATTCCTGATACTTTTCTTGCAATTTATAAAAAAAAAAAAAAAAAAAAAATTAAGAAGAAAGAGAATTGCGTTCCTCATGGGACAGTACTTTCAAGCACAAAAAGGATGTGCAAACTTTTGCTTGCAGTGTATGTACATATATGTATATTGTCAACTCAAGTTGATTGATTGATATTTTTTATTTACTTTGAAAAAAGTAAAAAGAAAAAGTACATATATATGTATATAATAGGTCATTACAACCTTACAGTTAAGATTTTGACCTAGATTCTCACATCACTTATGTTGTATGCGTAATTTTATACATGAATACGACTGTTATACTCTTTAAATAATAACTACGGTAATTTTTGTTCCATTTTATTAAACGAAGTGTCAATCTCTTCACAAGAGAATGCACTTTAAGAATGTCGTTACTTATTTCATATTTTGTAATTAAAGTTTACTACTGTGAATGGACAAACTTGTAACAATATGAAAAAAACTCGCATTTGCCTCATCAAACCTCATGGAATATTAAGTCAAATAATACATATGCTGTTTTAAAGCGTAAAATCCAAAATAACAGTTTTTGTCAAATAAAACAAGTTTGAAGTGTTCAAGAAATATAAAAAAAATATTTTTGAGTTCTACTCGGCAAAACTAATAACCTGCACTGTCATTAGCTGGGTGTATTTCATTTTTTTTATTTTGTCGCATGGTGTAATTACTAATAATAATTTTAATATTTTTTAGCTTCTTCGTCATCAAAGGCTGCACCGGATGTTAACACTATCGGCCTTTTTCAAAGCCTCAACATGCTTCGCAAAAGAGAATAATTTTTTTTGTAAAATTATACCTAAAAAGTATTTTTTAAAGAAAATTGTACTCATAATTTATTAGTTTTGCAAATATAGACACAATAAATGCATCAATATGAAGTAAATATTTTAAAGCGCGACAACGGACTACGATTTTTTCGCAACAATGAGAAAATTAGTGCTAAAAGTGAGAGCAATTATGCTGATATTGAAAGGACTAGTGCTGCCACCTTTTTAATTTTAATAACATACATGAAAAAGAGGTTTTAAAAACACGAAGTTTTGTATAACGCACCATTGATAAAGAATTAATGAACCGTTTATTTTTTATTTGTTTTGGTTATGCTTTACTGCTGCTGCTTCTATTATAATTAATAAATATGGTGCGTACCTTAGGCTTCAATTACAAAGTAGTACCGTGTTCCGTTTATTGTGTTTGTAGAATCATGTGAAAACGGTATATGAGTGTTTAGATAAATTCAAATTTGAAAATCCAAGACGCAAACCAAGCATTTTAGCGACGTTACATTTGGCGTTAACGCAGAAAAATTTGCAAATAACAGAACCAAATTTGACTTTAACAGAGCACTGTTAGCTGCTTCTCAGTACCCATCTGAAAAAACCCCACTTGCTTATGTTATATACTAGGTCTAGAAATACGATATCACATTCAAAGAAAATTCCTATTAATAAAACACCAGCAACATAGTTACATATAAAGTGATATAGAAAATGGATAAATTGGTTTTGAAAATATTAATTAAAAAATATTGTAATCCGCTTGGGTTACAGAAAATTGACTTCGAAAAAATACTTTTTGGTACCCAATCCTTTAAAGAAATTTGAAAAATTTGTTTTTTTCAAAGTTAATTTTTTTTGAATCTCAATATTATTTAAGCGAAACGACTAATGCGGTCTCCTAGTGGACTCATTGAGCTACCATTTCAGCCTTACCATATTTTTAAGAAATGACCCTGATCCTCTGGATATACTAGCTGTCAGATGAATAAAACATCAAATCGTCAAATATTAAAAAAAAATCGTCAAAATCGTTAAAGGCGTTCATGGAAATCGTAAAAAAATCGTCACAATAAATATAGTACATACATAAATTAAAAGTTAAAAAAAATAAAGTTAAGTCAATGTATATATTTTAGTTCAAAAATAATTTAAAAAATTTAACATAAAAATTTAAGAAGTCCTTTTAACCCTTTAATTATAAAAATAAACTTCAAAAACGAGTGTTTCATACAATATAATTGTATGTCAAAAACGTATAGGTACATAGTTATATACGAGTATAAATATGTACATATATTAGAATTAAACATTTTAATCAAATCAGATACAATATTAAAGTCGAAGCTGTTGCGACTGCTAAGTTTTAAATAATAATCTTTTTATATAATATTGCTTCGAAGGAATTGAGTTTTAATTTACTCGGCTTAATAATCTCTCTACATTAGCTGAAGAATGTGATAATACTAATATTTTTTAAAAAAATTAGTCGAGACTACAAACTAAAAACTATCATTTCTTATTTTCATTTCCGATTTTTTTTTTCCAAAAAATCGAGAAGTTTTATTTATTGTTGTTTATTGACACCACAGCAATAATATTGCATCATCTAAATCTATGGATGGCTTAAATATAGCTTTTGACGTTCTGAGCATGAAAATTCAGTGTGATATTCGCTGAAACTGACATATTTTTCAGTGTCTTTGCTCCTTTAGATGGTGCAAGAAATACTTCACTTCAACTGATCTTCTTACTATTTACACCACTTATATTCGAAAGAGAATGGAATACAACTCTCATGTATAGGCCGGTGTCTCAACATCTATTTTGACTCTTTTGTACCACCTACAGGAGAGGGTGAAGTTGCTTGTTAATGACGGTAGAGTATCGAACTCTATTCATTCATTTGAGCATCGTTGAAATGTGGTTTGTGTTTCACTATTCTATCGCTATTACAACGGATTTGCACGATCGAAATAAGAGACATGTTCCCGATAGTTATGTATTCCTATGTAACACTCGTCTTTCTCGGCGAGCACATCCGAATGTGGTCGATTGGCCAGTGGATCGCACACTGCATTACTGAAAAATGCGTTCATTAGTCTGACTATTCGTATATCTTTTAAGGGAACAAAAAGGCATAAGATACAGAAAATTATCACAGGTGTTCGCAAATAACTTAAAAATATAATACTTCACTACTCATTATTACTAACCTAAATTTGCAATAGTAATACACCTAATTCTGTTTTTACACGGTCTTTTTTACACGGTTTTGATATAACACGGTTTGAAAATAAAATATTTTTAATTTTTGTTACACGATTTTATTCCATTTAGCACGATTTAAATTTTTTTGTGCTTAAATTTTTTTGTCAAATTTAATTTTTGCAAAGTATGTTCATATCACAAATTAAAGGGAATTCCCATTTTGCGCGACAAGCAAATTTACTGGTCAAAGCAAATGTAAATGGCACAAATTTAGGGGAATTCCCTTTTGTGCATACAAGCACAAAGGTCAGAGCAATTGAAATGTGTTAATATTTTGTGTTTGGTAAAGAAATTTTTTATTGGCAAATTTGTTTTTCTATCGTTACATTAAATTTAACGCATTAAGATGAAAAGTAAGCCAAAAAATATTTTATATTTATTAAGTTATTTATATTTTTAATTTTGTTAAATATTTTATGAAATGTCAAATACAAAACTTCTTAAAAATCCTTGTTTTTCACTAATTTTAATAGGTTTTAGGGATTAGGAACCAATCACCTATTTTTGCATACGATCAGTGTCTTTTTTTACACGGTTTTTTTACACGGTTTTTTCTGGAACCAATCTACCGTGTAAAAACAGAATTAGGTGTAATTGCAAAGCAATTACAAAGCTTAAAGTAGCTTTTGATGTACTAAAGTAAAGGATATGATGTAAATTTTTAACTTCCAAAAAACGTCAAAATAAAGGCATAAATCGTCACGTCGTCAAAATGATATCTATGGAGCTCAAAATCGTCAAAATGATGATGAATCGTCAAATCTGGCAGATATGCCGATGGAGGCATTTGAGAAAAAAAATGAATATTTTCAATGTGATTTTTGCATTTCAATATAACCTTTTTGCTAATGTTGTATTTGCAGATGTTCTAACCTCCATTTGAATGTGGTATTGTACTCCCAGAGCTAGCATATATCCTAAAATTAGCTTCTAAAGAAGTAGACTATTAAAGGTACTGTTGAAAGTGCTCTTTTAAATACAAATTATGCTCTGTTTTGCTACCAGTTTGCTGTTTATTTTTAGAAATCTTCTCGCTTAAAAAAATTGAAGCGTTGGCAATTCTATCTAGAAGAATTCAATTTTGATACAATTATGGAAACTCATATTAATATAATGTCCAGTAACGCCGACTGGACTACCCTACTATTGTATAAAATTAATGCAACATTTCCCGGATTTTCAAAAATACCAGCACGACAATGCTTATAAGCTGGAAATTCTTATATCGAAATCCTGTACCCGTATACCTCATACAATCTGATAGAATTCTATTTGTCTCATTGATAGCTTCGTATCTCATGGAATGCCGGTTGGTCAGAGGGGGCTGTGATCATTATCTACAGATTATTCTGGTGAACAAAGTTGTCATTTGCTTGCCCTCTGTGCCACTTCAGGCTATCTGCAAAGCAATTGCTTAAGGAGATGGATCCGCAACGGACTTTATAGATATAGTCAAGAGTACTAATATAGCATTAACAAATCTGAGAATTAGGTCAATGACTCGATCGAGAACAGCACCAGCAGAAGAAGAGCTTTACAAATTACGAAAGGCGTACATTGGTGGATTGTAGGTCTTCAATCAGGAATCAATTATCAGAGATTGCGTTGTCTCAATTGGTAAAGTCTTCTGTATTCTCTTGCATTCCTCTGTTCAAATTGTTTACCAATAAATCTGTCGTACGGCGTTAATGGTGAATATTGGCTTTCAATGTCTCAAGAAATCCAGAAACGTTTAATCCTACGAACGAGAGAGACAGAGAACAGGATCAATTTTGGAAAGAAAGAAAGTAAATTTAGAATATGAGGTAGAATTTTTCGCAGAATGCTTAAAAGCGAGATGAATATATTGAAATATATTTTGATTACATTTTAAAGAAAGAATTAAGATTAGTTCCAGTGCTACTAATTGGAGAATTATTTTATTCGGGGTGCTTATATTCGGGGAATATTTTATTTGTTTGTAATGGCACTGCAGTTGTTAGGCGTGCATGTCTCTGTATATCTAAAACATACTTCACACGGTAATACTTTACGTACGTAAAGTCTAATGAAAAAGTAAAATGAAATTCCACCCGTATGACAAAAAAGAGAATAAAAGTCGTATGATTTATATTTTTTGCGTTTACATGATCAAGACCATAGCAAAGTAAAATGAAAACAGCTGTTACACTTTTTTTCTATGTGTTTACATAAAAATGCATCCCTGATCTAATGCGACTTGCTTGTTTTTTGAATCATTTCAAAAAATGAAGAGAGCCATATGACTGTCAAACTTTAAATCCGTATTTTCTCTCAATGTGTGATGGTTTTATTACATAGTACGTTTAGGCGATCACATCCGTACTCTTCTACACAAAATTTTGACAGATCATATTACTTGCGGGACCGTGTAAAGTAGGCTTAAGTGAATTTTTGTTAATATCATATTGTTGTCATTGTTTGCAAAAATATTTTTCGTTGGAAAAAATTTTGTCAAAATCTGTGCTAGTAAGTTCATTAAAATGTTTGCGTTTTTCCCCTAAGAAAGTTTTTCTTTCCAATAATATTTCGACTTTTCGTGGTATTAAAAAAGGTTTTTGAGAGTTTAAGCTTATTTTAGGAACAATATTATAAAATCTTGCACCATGCCCAGATCTTCCAAAATTCTGTCACCCAAAAACCTATGACAAAGGTGTGGTACCAAATCTGGTGGGGCAGATCGAGCTTGTCAGCGAACTGCTCATAGCGAAGTCTCCCGTTAGAATTCAGATTAGAGTGCAAACCTTTCCATTTTTAACTCAACTAGTGCCTTGGTTTCCCTGCTGTCCACTGCTGAGCGCAGCAGTTTTGACATTCGGCAACCAACGATTTGATGAATTCCATTTTCCTTTTTCCAATATGTTAAAGTATACTGCCATATTTTTAAGTATGTTAAAGTATTCTGTATTTTGCAGTAGGGCTGCAAATATCCTCTCTCTATCGTCTCTTCCTCAGACATTTTCGATCCCTAAGGTGCCAGTCCTTTTCGTTTTCCTCTAAGCCATAATGGCCCGTAAACCAGTAAAGGCGAGTGTTGCGTCGACGTATATTGTGTAGAAATTCCATTCAACTTCTGACGCCCTTTTAATTAACGATGTGGAATACCAGCGCATTGATTAATGCTTGTGATCAAATTCAATGGAGGTAGTCTCCTGTTTTCAATCATACGTGCAGCTTGTTCAATGGCAAAAGTCTCCGCCTGAAATACGCTGAACTAAGCATATGGCGAACGACGTTTTTTCATAACGAATTCGGTATGTCATTCAACGAAGCCTGAATTAATTCCCAAAGTTTATCGCAATATTTTGGTACACTTTCTTCCTATTTTTGTTTTCCTAAATTCCACAAGTTTTCATTTGGATTTGGATCTGAAGATGGTTCAGACCAGTATAAAACATTGATATCCTTATTTTTTAATCATTTCTTAGTGCACTACTACTACTACTACTGCAATCCTTCTCTTTCTGGGACACTTATTGAAGTTTCATATTTTTATTCGACATAATGCAGCATTAAATTTCCAAGGATAACAAAGTAATTCATAATTTTCTATGTACTTTGTATACGGTATAGGAAAACTATCTCCAAAACAACAATGTTACTTCCATCATGTTTTAAGTAGAGAGATATTACGAATTAGAAACCGCTGTAGTCTAGTAGTTAGTGTTTTTGTTTATAAGACGTGAGGCCATGGTTTAAACCCCAGATCTGTCTGCAACTTTCTGGAAAAAATTATGAGACTAATTAAAATTGCCATGAAAAGTTTCTCAAAAATCTGTCGTTCGGAGTCGACTTTAAACTGTAAGTCCCTCCAATAATGTATAAAATTAACACACACAAAATACATGATGTGAAAAGCTAGATCGCAATCCTGATTGAAGGGTTCGGATGACCAATAATGTATGTATGTATGTATGACCAATTAAAATTTATTTTCTTAAAAATGTTTCAAATCAAGATAAAAATGTCGCGTTAAAAATTTTCAATACGTTTCAATACAAAAATTTATTGAAATAAATTACATTTTTATAATGAAAGGAAATTTTTATATGTTTTTTAAGCGAACAAAAAAATTAAGAAATTGATGCAATAAACTCAACAGAACATTGTCGTAAGTGACTTTACATTGTTCTTATGCATTTCCCTTTTGTGTTCAATACACATTTATTATCATATTTTTCGTTCCTGGATGCCATGTTATAAGTACTAAATTAACGCCTTGTGTCTCATAGGTTAGAGACGAACTTCTGATAAAAACAACATAATACTACTCATGCTTTAATTTATTTAAAAGCATAGGTACTGATAATTGAGGGGGAAAAGTAATAAGGAAGAGTAAATTCATGTTCAAACATAAACAAAGGAACTTTCCTTATTTTTAAGCAATTTTACAAAACGGTAGTAAAAAAAACGTACGTAAAATTACAAATTTTTAAATGACATAAAAAAGATAACGACTTCGAAAGACTAGGCCAAAAATTAGGAAATTTGTTTGTTTAAGCATGCTCACCTCGACAAACCATGCCACAAGCATTCCATGCGACTATCCAGCATTTTTCTTCAAATGAAAACAAAAAATTAATGCTTTTCGCACATCCTCATTTTCTGGTACAAAATCCGCCATTTTTTTAGCGAAAAAAATCGCCAACACAAAAAAAGTTATGGCTCGACTAAACAAAGTACAGAGGTTGGGCACCACTGGTTCTCTGAGGTCCGCGCCGCATTCTGACTTCGAGTTTATTTTTTCTCTGCAACCATCGGACATCTTCCACCAAAACATGGCTGCTAAAATGGCACTTTGTTAAGTTTAAGATATCAGAAAGCTTGCTGAAACTGTCATCGGTGACCGTGATAAAACGATATTCACCGATGGCTCAGAAATGCAATGTAAAAGTAGATCGCAGTTCTATTCCGATAAACTGGCACTGAATGGATTTCCAAATCCCGATTTTCCAGGATACGGGATTTCCCGATCGACATCCTTAGTGCGGACAGTCAATTAGCAATCAAAGCTCTGCCGCACCCATCTCGTAAAAGGCCGTCAGGAGATCCATGGACTCTCTACACCGTATACGCGTATACTCTCTACACCGTATACATCGACACAACTCCCGCCTCTACTGTGTTCTGGGCCTCTGTACCATAGAAAGAACCGCAGAGGTGGAAAAGATAGAAGATAAAAGAATACATTTCCAAATTGGAAAAGGCAGAATAGTCTAGTAGATAGTGCATTGGCTTATTAGACGTAAGGCCAGGTCAGATATCTCCAACAAGTCGAAATATGAAAAAATATTTCTTCTGCGACTTTCCCAAAAATCTGTCCTTCAGAGTCGACTTTAAAGTTTAGGCCCCGCATACAATATAAAAAAATTAACACACACAACGAAGTAGTGTGAGAAGCTGAGTCGTAATCCTGACTGAAGAGTTTTAATGACCAATTATGTATGTCTGCAGTACCATTACAATAAGGAAACGTAAAAAATAAACGTAGAAATAGGCCCTATACAATATCGTACCATCTCACTAGGTGGATCATTGAGTGCATTACGGAAAACTTGGAAAACTCAGAAGAAAGTGTTGCATGGTTTAGTAAAGATTTGCCTAAGAATCTGGAGAACATTGTGTTCTGATGAGGAGTTTACACTGGCAAGCGATAACGCAGACAATTAATCGGTTTCTCGATTTCATGGTGGCTTCTTCCAAAGCTTGGACTGATAACGACGATAGGACGTCAAAGGTACTGCTATTAAAATAGGTAACTCGGATTAACCTTCATTGCTCTAGAACAGCGCCAACTACGTATATTTTTTGATTATTTTTAGGGCTGCGTAAATAGGCAAATCTAAAATTGAGACAGAGGTCTACCCATTAGATGGTAACAGAAAACGAGTGTAGTTCTTACAGTCATGCTCAACACAGCAAAAGTTCTTTGCATTTTCCTGTAGCCATCAGGCCGAAAGTTTAATCAATTGTTCATCCACAGATCAGATCACAATTTATTTTTTCGTTTAACAAATAATTTCAAGATTCATTCGTTTGCAATTAGTTTTCTTTATATTGTTTTAGTAAGGGAAACCAAAAATTTTTTTAAAAAATTTTCAAATGCAACAACTTTCGTTTAATTTATTATGCAAAATAAAATGCAATTAATTTCGCCAATTTGATAACGCATTTCATAAAACAATAATAAATTTAATTAAAGTAAACGATACGATTTTATACTATTATTTTATTAACATAAAAGAACGTGTTCGCGAATGGACCGCAGTGGTGATAGGTAAATAATAATTGAACTTTTGCTAGACAATAAAGGTTTGTTTATTTTTGATATGAACAACAATGTAATTGATAATTATATTAAAACAATTACAATATGAAAGCGTAGTTTAAACAATAATCGCATTTACTACCACCCACTAGAACACTACTCACTAGCCTACCAAGGCACCGAACTTATTACAATTGGTTTCGTGTTAACAGTTTCTGGGGTTCATACGATAAAAACAAAAGATAATTACATATATACATACATAAATCATTACAACACTTCAGTCAAGATAAAAAAGCAGCTTCCCACAACACTTATGCTGCGTGTGTCAATTTTATACATGAGTGGCGGGACCTACAATTTAAAGTCGACAGATTTATGACAGTAGTCTTATGGCAAAAAGTCTGAAATTGCCAAAAAAAAAAATTTCTCAAAAATCTAATTTTCCGAGTCGATTTTAGACTGTATGTACCTCCGCTTATGGATAACATTAACACCCACGACATGGATGGTGTGATAAATTAGATTAATATACAATTAAGTATGTTAAATGAGTATTTTAGATCCGGATGACTTAGGTTATTCACGCGATCTAAGGCAAACCGGTTAGTCGGTTTTAAAAGAAACCAGTTCTAGAACTGAAAATTAGGAAACACAATTAAACAGCACAGTCACAGGCTTCATACAGATCGAAAGCCATAGAATACATCTCCTTAGTATAGATACATAAATACTATCAGTACGGTTTGTCAAATCGCCATTAACGATTTGTTTTATCAAAATGTTTGTTTAATATCACCATAATCGTCCTACCGAGAGGACTGATCACAATGTGCTGGATAAATTGAAGTCATTCGTTCAACAAACGTTCGAAGAACACTGCTACGTCGACGAAACTCCAGAATTGGCAAAAACATCTCTGACCGTAACAGTAACCAGGAGATTTCCAGACAGCCGAATCGAATTTTGCATCGTGGCCTGCACCGGTATACAATTCAAATGATTTAGGAAATAATGGTGAACGATGGTAGACGACATACAATGTTCGAAAAATCATGTTCAGCAATGAGGCCCATTTTCAAACAAATAAAATTGACGAATTTGAGATCATCCAATGCATACCGAAATAGTAACAGTTTGATGTGAATTTTGGGCTGTTGCGTCATCGGTTCATATATCTTTGATGGTTAACCACCATCTTTGCCGCATTACCAACTTCTTTTTGTCTAAATTGCATGTTTTGAACACCAACGACATATGATATCAACATGATTGCGCTACGTTCCAGGTATATGCGAATAAGTTGCAACCGCAACAGTTCTCTATATTTTCTTCAGTATTCATTTTGTTACGTTTTTACCTTTTAAAATGTTTAAAATATGAGCTGGTAGATCGCAAATAAAATAAAAAGAAACTTGTGTTTAGTTCTAATTAAAGTTCTTTATTATTCGCACAATTCTGTGTGCCACTGTTCGCAACTTGATGTAAACAACAATAATTGCTTTTCTTTGTTATTCCTCTGTTTATACCCTTTGCATAAACAATAACAATTACTAGACATCTACTCGACAAATTTTTGTAACGGAGATCTTCAAACCTCGATTACTCTCTTCAAACGCACCTCGTCTTCTTTGCCTTGCCTTTTATATGTCAAAGTAAACAGTAAACAGACTGTTCTTAAACGCGAATGTTCATGACTTTGCCTTCTCGAAATCTCTATAAATCTAAACATATTTTATTATTGTAGAGTGTTATAATATGATTGTTTACTTGTTTACCATTTTTTATGCTGGTATTTGTTGTTATGTTAAGCAGTACGATAATTTGTAGGCAGGTTTGTTTACTGCACTGTTTTATTTTTGTAGCTTTTGTTTAAAATTTTAATGTTAAGAGATGTAAAAGGAAAACACCAGTATCTAGATTTTTCATTTGCGTAACAATATTTTATGTTAAATTGATGGTTTTTAATCAAAAAAACAGCACGATAGGTTTCTCTCTTGGGCGATCATGTTGACCGTGATTGATGATCGATTACCTCTCATCATATTTCATATACCCTCAGGCAATCATTGGGCGTCGACTTTAACAGGTCCCGCCGCTAGTGTAAAAAATTAACACACACAACATAAGTGGTGTAAGAAGCTAGGTCGCAATCCTTCTGAAAGATTGCAATGACCTATTATGTATGTGCGTATGTATGCGTATAAATGAAATAAAAATTGTGTACTATTTTAGTCTACTTAACGAGGGACTGACTTGTTGTTTGATATACAAATTAAAAATTGCCTTTTGTACCCTTGTACCCCAGTAAACAAAAAAGTTATAAGTACTAATTTTTACACTTAAGGCCATTATACAAATTGCCGTTAACTAAAGGGAGGATTTCAACGGTCAGATAAATTGTTTTTCATTATTATAAGTGGACAATATGGTAGAAGTGAGCGTTAAGCTAAAGGGAGGATCATCCTTCCTTTAAAGTTAAGTTTATGTTTGAACTTACCATATTATATATTATTTTTAATATGGCAACTTCAAACATAAACAAAATGAGCTAATACAACAAAAAAGGGGCCCTTTGTTGCCACTGCGTGTTGAGTAGTTTTATCGACATTGCTCCGGCACTGGCATATTTTTAAAAAAGTTTACTTTATTTTATCATTAGGTTATAATAATGAAAAGAAGTTAAAGGTGACTTTAAAGTACACTTTAGCAAAAGTTGCCGTTAACTAAACTCAAATTTAACGGCAAGTTGTAATAATGGCCCTTAGAGTTCTTATTTTCGCTGTAGTTTAAAGGTTTTAATTTTACACAATAAGTGCTCGAAGGCAAGACCTTAAAACACAGAATTCACAATTATTTAATTAATTAATTTAAAGTTTTACTTTTAATTAACGAAACGGTCTCTATTCATGAGTGAACAAAAATAGCAGAGCATAATCGAGTAAAATTTAATTCAACAAATGCTTTTAGGCAATAACGTAGATTAAAAGGAGAACACGAGCAGAACCTGAAATTTTTAAATAACAACCACAAAGATAGTAAAGAAATAAAAGCAAGTAAACGACGATTTGAAAAAAATTGAATTAATTTTCTGGAACAGTGTAAATAACATTTATTAAATAATCTGCCTGATTCTGCTCCATGTCTCTGTATATAATGTCAGCAATGCACAGTAAGTTTAGTTTATTTATTATTGGATTTTTGAGGTTACGTTTATAAAGTTTTTTAATTTATCTTTTCATTTCATTTCATTTTGTTTAATAAGGGCTTTCAGCTGGAACTCTCAAACTTTAACATTTGCTACCGTCTATCTTGTTGAAGCTACATCTAACAAATTAGGTTCTTTTCAGACTGTTTTGACAAATCAACGTTGTCGTTTACAAAACGACATGAGTTTTTTAAATGCGTTGTAGAGCAACTGATTCCTAATTTTCAACGAGAAAATATTTTTAACAGTGGGGTACATTTGTAAATTTATGGGACGACACATGAGATTCAAAAGTATGCTAGAGATCCAAGTGAATTTGGCTTGGCTGGCACCCGCAAAGTCCAGAAATTATTATAATTTGCTCATCCATTGACATGTTTGGAACAAGGCGATTTCTGTTGACTCTCTCCACAGAGATTAAAATCCCTCTCATTGAGAATATCCGAAATCTGTTGATCATCCATTTTCAATTTAAGAAAAATTAATATTTGCGTTAAACTTTCTTAGACCTGAAATACACTTATGTGTACGGAGAAATAATACTTTTTAAACAATCAAATAATTAACATAAAATTAATGTGTGTTTATTTGTTTGATGGTTTGTTTCTTTGTTTGAAGTTTATAGACGGCTAAACGGCTGGACCGATTTTCTTCAAATTTTAACAGTACCCTCCTGTATGTCTGGAAGGAACTATAGGCTACTTTTGATTTTAAAATTTCAAGTAGGCGAGATGCCTCGCCCAAATACCCAATAAGTATTTAATGTCGCATATCTCATAAACTGCAAAAGCTAGAGTTCTCAAATTTTGTATGGACGACTTTGACGTATATATGAACAAAATGGGCGGATTGGCTATAATGGGCGTGTAACCTCCCATAGTCTATATATATAAAAATTAATGTTTGTTTGTATGTACCTTATAGAATCGTAAACTATGCATTTGATCATGTTATAATCTTTAGCAAAGTTGTTGCGCATGAGCCAACAAAGGTTTCAAAGTTGGTATGACCAATTTCCGACAGGTGGTGCCACTGAAAATTACTCAAAATGAATCAAATCATAAACTGTACATTCTTTAACAAAGTTGTTGCGCATGAGTTGACGGAGGTTGGTGCGGTACAGCTTGATTGGGTACAGCTAGTACTATATATTTGAGAAAATTTATGATTTTTATAAATAAAACAGAAAATTTTAAAATGAAAACGATGCCATCTAATGATATTTATTAAATTTGAATATCATGAAAAAGACTATTGAACTGGCACTACTGACCTCAAGGTATCACTACCTGGTAAAAACGTGCATATCGTAGTGTACCCTGAGACTCAAAATCCGAGACTAATCCGTTCACGACCATAACATTATCAAAAGCAATGTTATCATTTTGATTCAAATTTCATTTCATTTTTTCTGTGGCTCTATGGTCGTAAAATTTCAGATAAAATTAAGATAAAAGTAATTGCTTTTAGTATTTTGGTTACTAAAGTCTAGTTTTTAATAAAATGAAGAATTTTCTGCAATAAATAATAAAAATTTAATTTGAACATCTTCATTAATGTAAAAATGAGGGTTTCTACGTATATCTTCAAACCGAGGCCTTGGCAAAACATTTCATACACAAGGTGCCCTATATCAATTTCTGGAAACCAATAATCTCTAAATTATGACAAAATATGATAACCCATATAGAATTCTATACCCTTCTTATGAGATGAGAAGTTAAAAAGTAAGTAAAACAGAAAAACGGTCGAAATGTATTGTCATGTTTTTACCTTTTAAAAACGTTTATAATATGAGCTCGTAGACTGCAAATAAAATAAAAATAAATTTATGTGTAATTTTAAATCAATTTAAATCAATTCTTTATTATTCGTTTGATCAAATCGGACAAAAATTACCGTAGTTATTATTTAAATAGTAAAACAGTCGTGTTATATTTTTTATATATGTCATCTTATCAAATGAACTTTTAATGCAAAAATTTTTAGAATTTTTGATGGATCTTGAGAGTTCATCGGAAAATGTGTTAACTTCACATTTGAGCGACCAGAAGTCCGGCAATGTTTGTGTTGTTTGCAAATATTATTATTTCGCTTTGCGGAAACATTGCCCAAGTTGAAATTGACACATTTTCCAAGAAAACAATCAAGATCCATCAAAAATTCTGAAAATTTTTTAGCTGAAAGTTTAATTGAAAAAATATATATATGAAAAATATCACACGACTGTTATACTATTTAACCCTTAGAGCATGAAGTCCGATTTTTCACATAAAGTACGGAGTGGGGTCACTAAGGTCCCCCAAAGAAAAATGGGGTTTTTTGTTGTTTATATGTTTTTTTATGTATTTTGAAAGTAAAAAATTATTATTTTATTAGTTTTAAGTTTTAATTTTTAATTATCACATCAAAACGTTTTAATTTTAAAACATTTCATTTTATTGCCTCTGTGGATGTTTTCCATTATACTTTTGAAAAACTCTTTTGACATCTTCGTTAGTATGAAGACAGATTTCCTTTTTGATATTTGGTGTTATAAGATGGTTGAATATTTCATCAATTTCGCTAGCGTCACTCATGTAACTAGTTACTCCTGGGGTAACATTCACAATATTACATGCTAACACACGCGTTTGTTGCTTCAAAGACCAAACTCTGCCAGAATTAAAGGTGCAATATTCCGCATACAAAGGAAAAGAAACATCATTTTCAATTTCATCAATATCCGGAAGAAAATCTTCTGCTTGTTCTTCTTCTTCTTCAATCTCGTCTTACGTTTCACTATCTTCACTTACATAATTACTACATATATAATTAGAATTGTCACTGTCCCAATCTAATTCTATATCATTAGGATCCTCTTCTTCGCCATTTATATAGTATTCTATCTGTCGATGGGATAGTATTTTTTTTGTAGTTTTCCATTTTTGGTCCCAAAAAAATATAACAAAAATTTGTAACGTAAAGTACGACGTGGAGTAACTTGGGTATCCCGAACGAAAAAATTACCTTCTAATTACAAACAGGTTGATATTAAAATGTTTTTATATAGTATTCGAAACAAAATTGGATTAGCTAAAGTGAAAGCGACAGAAAAAAATTATTTGCGAAGTTATTAAAGAAAAACTAAGATTGGGGACCTAAGTTTACCTCATCAAACTTTATAGAATATTAAGTCAAATAATATATATATGTATGTATATCGTTTTAAATGCCCATTTCTCCTCTTTCTATGAAAATTTAAATTTGTGACATTGATTCAGAAATGTTAGTGCAATCCACAAATTTGTGCGTAAATTCCAAAATAACAGATTTTGTCAAATAAAACAAGTTTGGAGGGTTTAAGAAATATAAAAAAAATATTTTCGAGTCATTAGCTGGGTATATTTAATTTTTTTTATTTTGTAGGATAGTGTTACTTTTCTATTTAAATTCATTGTTCTATCAGCATCTATTGCTTATGTTCACTATTTTTAAATTTTATAGGAAAATAAACAAAAACTTAATATATTTGCTGAGATTCAAGGATGGATTCAAGGTAAAAAATGGTTATTTAACAGTTTTTTATATAGCGCTAGGAAAAAGTGTAGCAGAGCATTACAATGCTTTGACACCCTCAACTAGTGGCAAATAAATATTATGAGTACATATAAGCAACTAAAAAAATGTTGTGTATTTATGATGTGTAGAATATGCAAAACGATTTTAATATTGCATCACAGTACATATGCTTTAAAATTTTAAAATTATTCCACTTTCAGATGTTTAAACATGATTTTTACAAACGAGTAAGTTGAGCACGTGCAATTTTGTGTATGAAAAAATATTCAAATTAAAATTAAAATCTGATATTCAAGATCAAGTAATTGGGAATTGTTATATTTTTAAACCCGGAGAAAGTAATACGAAAACATAACGAAACAGGGTCCAATAAATAAAAGAACATTTAGGGCCATTATTACAACTTGCCGTTAACTAAAGGGAGGATTTTAACGGGCAGATACATTGTTTTTTATTATTATAAGTGGACAATATGGTAGAAGTTAGTGTTAAGTTAAAGGGAGGATCATCCTACCTTTAACTTTTAAAATTGAGTTTATGTTTGAACTTGCCATGTTATTTATTATTTTCAATATGGCTACTTCAAATATAAATAAAATGAGCAAATACAACAAAAAAGAAGCCAGTCGTTGTCACTGCATTAACAAAAAAAACTTTTTTAATTTAGCAGTGTTATCAACATCGCTCCGGCACTGCCCTATTTTTAAAAAAGTTAACTTTATTTTATCTGTAGGTTATAATAACGAAAAGATGTTAAAGGTGACTTTAAAGTTCACTTTAGCTAAAGTTACCTTTAGCTAACATAACTGAGGGAACAGTAAATAGATTTTATTCAGCGTTTTTTTGTATTCATTTTTAGTTCTGTTAACGAACATAGGACTGTCACAAGCAGCGTTGCCGTTTTGGTCCAATTGAACCAAAATTTGTAGTTTTTATTTAAAAATGCTACGATTGGTAGTTTGGTTGGTTTGTTCAAATTTCATTTATTTTTTGGTAGGAAAATGCGATTAATATCTGTAAGATTTAAAGTTGGGAGTATTATTTATTTTTAGGTCTAAAATCGAAAATAAAATGTTTAACATATCTGTGTTTACATAAGGAACAACGAAATGTGAATAAAGTGTCAGCGTAAAAGATATGTAAAAAAACTATTTTTTCACTTGTAGTTTTTAAGCAAAAAGCCACAAAAAGTTATGGGCATGTAATTTTAATGTTTTTTGGTTTATATAATGGCTAAAACGTGTGGTATTCTTAGATATATCTCAAAAACTCCAAGACTGGAAACAACTAATTCTAATGAAGATAGCCAAATATTAACTGAAAATGAATCATCAACTAGGTAAGAAAACATTCAGAAAATAATAATATGAGCAAACGATTTATATTTTAATTTTTTTTTTAGTTTTCAAAGTTGCAAAACGAAGCGAAAATTTAGGAGTGAGTGGCTTCAACAATTTGACTGGTTGGAAGAAATTTTGTAATGTGTGCTCCACTTTTTAATCACTCCACCCATTGTAATGTACACAAGTAACCGCCAGTTAAATTATCCAAAGGGACATGACGACTGTTCACACGAGTGAACAAATACACAACCCTAACCCTGCCTTCCAATATCCCTTACACACATAATGACAATAACATCTCTAACAAACATCATATTCACAATAACACATATACATACACACATTCATCAACACTGTTTCATCAACACCTTCAACATAATTATTAGGATCCTTGGTGGATCAGTTGATTATCGATCCTCGAGAAATACAAAACAAAATACCCAACGAACCCTACGCGTTTGAATTAAATTATATATTGAAAATTAATTATAATAATTGTAAATAATATTGTGAAATAACAAACATTGTGAACATTAACAGACTTAAAAACATATTTCGAACAATTGTGAACAAATTACATATATTATAAAACAAATACAAATAAATACGTTTATAACGTTTTTAAAATATATATACACAAAATATTAACAAACACTTATTTGCATATATTCATAATTTATATACATAAAAGGTTTGTGTATTTATATACCCTACCCCCTCTTACCCTAAATACTAACCCTACCCCAAAACCCTTTCGTTCATGGTCCTTCAAGGAAAAAGAAGAGACAGCGACACGTATGTATACAGTCCACAAAACACCCCCTAATTTGTGAAAAATCTACCCTACCCTAAAAAATATAACCCCACAAAACCCTAATTTAAAAATTTGTGCTAAAATAAAAAGAAATTTAAAACAATAACAACAATAGTGCTGTGCAGAAAACAAATAAGTGCAAAGTGAAACAGATATACAAATTAAAATAAACACACATACACTAACAAAAACAGTGTTAAACATAAATCATCCTATACAAAAAACGTTACAAAATATCCTACAAACAAAAACGCATAACTCGATAGTCAACAAAATACTTAAATCAAAAAACACAAATTAACAATTAACACAAACAATAATTACAGAAGGTCACATTAAAAGTAAGAGTGCATTAACAAAAACAACATACATATAGAACAGTAAAAAAATAAGAAATTGCAAAATCAAAAATAATAATACATCACATATTTAAAATTATAATACATATTAAAATTACAAAAATAAAGTAAAATTACATAGAACAGTAAAATAAAAGTTAAAAACAAATTTAAAATCAAAAGGCAAGCACAAAAGTTTACTAAAGTTCACAAAAAATACAAACAAAACACATATTACATTAAAGAAACAAAAATTATACATTTTCAAAATAATACAAAAGCAAAAAATTAAAAGCCGAAAACAAATATAAATTAAAAAAGGAAACACAAAAGTTCACAAAGGTTCAAAAAAAATAGAAACAAAATACACATTAAAAGAGGAACACATATTGTACATTTTTTGGAACAATACATAAACAGAACCAAAGTGAGAAAAGAAAAATAAAAAGTTGAACAAAATTCAAAACAAGTAGCAACAAAGTACGTAGTGACAAAAATTATAAAATTGAAGAAAATAAAGTGCACTAACAATTGCATTTCAATACAGTTCACTAACAAAAAAAAAAAGAATAAATCAAAAACAATTACAAATATAAGCAACTACTAACAAATTAACATTATTAACATTGCACACGAACACAACACAACAAACATCACACAAAGAGGAATTGGAAAAATAAAATTGGTTTGTACCCTACCCTCAGCAGACAAGATAAGTTGAACATTTTCAATTTACATTTTTTTATAAATTATCGTGTAATTTTATCGCGAATTTTTAAATTTGTAAAAAAAAACTCACAATAAGAAATATTATCTTATAAAACCCACCCAATATTTACCCTTTTTTTCGATAATATTTTCAAAATATTGTGAGTAACACATATTGCCGTTCTCTTTGTGTAGTGCAACAAAAACACAAAGACTACCCAATAGGCAATTTTTTCTGCTAAGTAGATTTATTTCAATTCTGAAATAAATATTTTTTGAACCAAATTTACCCGCGATAATTCGATTTACTATCGCAATTTAATAACTTTTTCCAATCCTCTGCGTATTAAATTTGGAAAAAATAAATATGTCGCAATTAAAAACTTAACCGCCGATATTCTACGTTATATCCAACAGGATTTAAGTGCCTTTGAGGAAGATTTTAAGGCCAGTACAGAGAAGTCTCAATCACTACCCGCATGAGATTCATGAAGAATGAATTGGAAGAGTTGTGGTCGAATATTGACGGAAAATTCAGACAGATCCGAGAGTCGCCACAACTCAATGAACCCGAAGTAGCCAATTCGATAAATTTTAATGGCCTCTCCAGGAATGTGAGATCGGCTAAAAAATTCTATAGGTCATCTATGATTTCCATAGATGAATCTATAGAAAATTTAACTCAACCGAAAAATTCAAACACCACCCCACCCGAACCCTCACAACCCACACAACTCACCCAATCAGTTGGATTTAACGTACCCCCTTGCGATATGCAAACATTCAGTGGGGATTTCAAGTCTTGGGCCTCGTTCAGAGACCTATTCAAGGCTATTTATGGCAATAATACCCGCCTAAGTGGAGGAGAAAAACTTTTCTACCTTAAGAATAAGACCAGCGGCGAAGCTAAAGAAATAGTCGACAATGCACCCTTAACTAATGATGGTTTTCTTATTGCTTGGACCCAACTGGTAAATCAATATGAAAATAAAAGGATGCAAATTAACGCTCAGATTAAGACCCTTTTAAATTTACCAGCGGTAAACACTATGTGCAGTGTTTCAATAAGAAAATTACAGAGAAAGATTAATTGCTGTATTGCAAATTTGAATACATTAGAGATAGATACGGACAATTGGGATCCTATCATTGTATATCTCTGTTTGACAAAATTACCCAAGGAAACCCGAAGAGAATTTGAGAAAACCCTAAAGGATTGTGCTGAAATGCCTTCCTGGACTGATGTGGATGTATTTTTAACGAATACATTCAAGGAACTCACATCTGTCAATGATGTTCCGGAAAGTAACCCTAACCCTAACCCAAACTCGCACCCAAAACCCAAATTCCTCCAGGACATCAACAATCAATTTGCCAGAAAGGTAAAAGCGTTCCACAATGTAACATACGGCAATAAGAAGGATACTCGATCCACAAACAAAATTCAATTCCAGAGCAAACCTTTGAATTCTACCCAAACTCACCCAAATACGCATAATTACCCAGAAACCCGAGGAAAACTCGATGGTTCATTGTGTAAACTGTGCGAAAATAACCACACTCTGAAGGAATGCTCATCATTTACTTCCCTGGGAGTAAATGAAAGAATTGAATTCGTAAGAAGGAATGCCATTTGTTACAATTGTCTGGCCATTAGCCATATGGTATCAGAATGTCGAAGCACATTTACGTGCAGATACTGTGGCGGCAGACATAATACCCTATTACACAAACCCACCCCAAACACTAACTCAGAAAATGACGATAAACCCTCTACGTCAAATGCAATACAGTCTTTCTCTACCCAAACCCAATCAAGCAAAACCCAATTAGATGACAGAGCTAGATTATTAGCCACAGCTGCTTTGAATATTAGAATACATGGTGAAGAATTCCCTGCTAGAGCGCTTATTGACCCAGCATCAGACTTTTCATTCATTTCTGATAAGCTAAGGCGCAAATTACACATACCCACCCTACCCATAGTTGCTGAAATCTCAGGTTTAAATGAGGTTGTTTCAGCACGTTCGAACAAGATGTGTGATATACATCTTGGTTCTAACACTAATAAGGAATTTTCATTGAATATTCAGGCAATTGTTGTCAAAACCCTCACCCGCAATTTACCCACCCAAAACTTAAACCCTACTTTCATAAAAGAGTTGGACAGAATCCCATTGGCGGATCCTAAATTTTATGAAAGCCGCCCAGTTGATATTATAATTGGTAGCGATTTTTACCCACAAATTATCAGAGCTGGTGTCAAGAAAGATATTCTTGGCACATTAATAGCTCAAGAAACTGAGTTTGGTTGGATTTTAACCGGACCAATACAAGATTCTCACCCTACCCGAAGAATAGTTTCTTATTACAGTTCTGTCAAGCTTGAACCCGCTGAACCCTACTTTAGTAACGAGAATATTACCCTAGCGAAACGATGGAAAAGGTTGAAAATTCAACACCATCAGTTTTGCAAGAGAAGGAAGGATAAATATTTAAAAGAGCTCCATAAACGGAGAAACACTAAACGTCCGGTGGAAGTCAATGACATTGTAGTCATTAAGCAGGACAACGTACCCTCGAATGAATGGTTACTCGAACGAGTAACCAAAATTCACCCACTTTCCAATGGACTACCTAGAGTAATCGAACTACGAACATCAACCGGAACGTTGACTCGGCCCATAACTAAGGTCGCAGTCCTACCCACACACTAGTCAACTCCCTTCAAATAACCCCGTTACACACTCTTCACTCACCCAGAATATTAACCTCGTTACTTACCCAAACCCACTAACAGTATCCACCCGAAATTGACCACCCACCCATTTCGGGCATTAATTAACCCACTCACCCTTATTAAATGCCACAGGCTTTTGGAATTTTATAATAATGACAATATTCGGGTTCCTAGATGGATACATTTTTCACTTTCAGCAGGAATTGAGTTTCACGACTTTTCAGATGCTTCTGAAAAGGCATACTCTGTGATTATATACGCACGAGTTATACCCGTAAGTGGACCTATGTCCGTAACCCTACTCTTCGTTAAGACGAGAGTTGCACCTATCGAAGTCATTTTGCCGCCGATATTAGAACTCTATGGTGCAGTGTTGTTGGCAAAAATGGCACACAATTTGATTACCCAGCAAAGGCTAACCCAACACCCAATGAATTTTTAGACGGATTCCTCAATAGTTTTGGCATGGCTCAACAAAACCCCAACTACTTCAAACAGCTGTCTGACGGACCGTGTGATCCAATTTCCGATGCGGGAGAAACCAGGAACTGGAGAAATGCGGACTCTTATTATAACCCAGCCGATGTTGTCAGTCATGGTTGTAATGCAGACGGACTGAAGGATGACGAGTTCTGGAATGAACCAACTTGGTTGAAGAAATATCCGACAAAGTGGCCAACAACACATCTACCCTCCGAAACTCAAGCTGAAGTTGAAACTGTAGACCCAAAACCATCTATGAACTTCACTCACCCTACCCAGGACATTTTGGAAAGATTTTCTGAATGGCCCAAAACTTTTAGAATATTGTCTTATGTCTATCGATTTTGTGACTGCGTATCATTTACTCGAAGAAATAAATTTCGACATGACAGCATAGTTCCGGATCCAAAATAGCCACAATCTATTGACGAAATACTCAATAGATTATTAACCCACCCGAGTATTAAACTTGATGCGCATGGGATCAAAACTACCCGTGATAGACTAGTAATACTCTCTCAGACACAATATTTCAATGGGGAATATTATGGCCTGAGAGGATCAAATTTACTCACCCTTACACCCTTAGGAATCACCCACTACTCACCCAAACACTCCTTACCTACCCAGATTATTACCTAGTACTCACCCATAGATTCATTTCAGATCCCACCCGGCAGAAGGTTATGGCCCATTTAAGCGTCAAAAATTGATGTTTGGACCCATGGGAAGACCCCGACATCCTGAGTGGAAAAATTTATACCCATACCCATTTTTAGAACAATTAAAAACAATTGTCTTTTATTCGCAGGTTGCCGGCCCGGGAGGATGTTCACGCGAGTGAACAAATTTAATCAACCCTAACCCTGCCTTCCAATATCCCTTACACACATAATGACAATAACATCTCTAACAAACATCATATTCACAATAACACATATACATACACACATTCATCAACACTGTTTCATCAACACCTTCAACATAATTATTAGGATCCTTGGTGGATCAGTTGATTATCGATCATCAAACCACATAAAACGAAATATCCAACAATCCCTACGCGAGTGCACTATAGCCAATATTATTATTTTAAACAAAATTAACATTGTGAACTAAAATTGTGAAAAAGATTGAAAACAAGAATTGTGAGCTATCTATAAACATTGTGCGAATATTTAAAAATATTGTAAAGTAGAACAAATATTGTTACAAAATCTAAATAAAATACGTTTTATAACGTTTGAGAAAATATATACAAATAAAACAACACTAATATTTCTTATTAATATATAGACACACATATATATATCAAAAGGTTTGTTGTTTAAATTTATATATTCTACCCCCTCTCACCCTCATTTTAAACCCTACCCCATAACCCGTTCGTTCATGTGGTCCTTCGAACCAAAGGTTATGTTTGCGTATTTGTTTGCTTTTCTACCAAAGCTATCCACTTAGAGCCCACATCTGACCTGTCTACCCAAGCATTTATGGCAGCATTTGCCCGATTCTTTTCGAGGCGGGGATGCCCTGTCGCTGTGTATTCCGATAATGGAACCAACTTCGTTGGAGCCAGCCAACTAATTAAAAGGCAGCGACAGGAATTCCTCAAACAGTTGAAGGGATTGGTTACATCAACCAATAGCTTTCAAAACTTGACGTGGCACTTTATCCCACCCGGAGCTCCACATATGGGGGGCTTATGGGAAGCCGGCGTAAAGAGCTTCAAGTCCCATATTAAGAAGCTCGCAAATTTTAAATATACCTTTGAGGAACTAGCAACCCTATTGGCTAGAATAGAAGGATGCCTCAACTCAAGACCCTTAAGCCCGTCAAGTGAAAACCCTCAGGATCTTAACCCATTAACCCCAGGTCATTTCTTAATTGGCTCACCCTTATTATCACCCGCTGAACCCGATTTTAGTAACGAAAATATTACCCTAGCAAACAGATGGCAAAGGTTGAAAATTCAACACCATCAGTTTTGCAAAAGATGGAAGGATGAATATTTGAAGGAGCTCCATAAACGTTATAAATGGAGAAACCCTAAACGTCCTGTGGAAATCAATGACATTGTTGTCATTAAACAGGACAACCTACCCTCAAATGAATGGTTACTCGGACGAGTAACCAAGACTTACCCAGGTTCCGATGGACTGCCTAGAGTAGTCGAATTGCACACATCAACCGGAACATTGACTCGGCCCATAACCAAGGTCGTAGTCCTACCCACCCACTAATTAACTCCTTCAAATCTTCCATTTTCACCCTCGTTACACACCCATTACTCACCCGAACACCATCCTTACCTATCCAAATTTTTACCCAAAACACCCACAATTATTAATACCCACCCAAAGTCTAATTTCAGGTTCCACCCCACAAGAAGTTATGGTTGATCTCCAGGTCGGAAGTGAAAATCTGTACCCATGGGAAAACCCTGAAACCACGAGTGAAAAAAGAAAAAAAATTAATACCCTTACCCACCTTTTGGACAATTAAAAATAATTTGTTTTTGTTCACAGGTTGCCGGCCCGGGAGGATGTTCACACGAGTGAACAAATACACAACCCTAACCCTGCCTTCCAATATCCCTTACACACATAATGACAATAACATCTCTTACAAACATCATATTCACAATAACACATATACATACACACATTCATCAACACTGTTTCATCAACACCTTCAACATAATTATTAGGATCCTTGGTGGATCAGTTGATTATCGATCCTCGAGAAATACAAAACAAAATACCCAACGAACCCTACGCGTTTGAATTAAATTATATATTGAAAATTAATTATAATAATTGTAAATAATATTGTGAAATAACAAACATTGTGAACATTAACAGACTTAAAAACATATTTCGAACAATTGTGAACAAATTACATATATTATAAAACAAATACAAATAAATACGTTTATAACGTTTTTAAAATATATATACACAAAATATTAACAAACACTTATTTGCATATATTCATAATTTATATACATAAAAGGTTTGTGTATTTATATACCCTACCCCCTCTTACCCTAAATACTAACCCTACCCCAAAACCCTTTCGTTCAACGACTAAACACATTGTTACACTATATCAAAACGAAATAGTGCTGAAAGAGATTGTGACGAAAGGACTGCGGGAGCAATTGATTCGTTAGCAAAAAGTCGGGCGTGTGGGTAAGGTCGTTCCAATAACAAAATCCTGTCCATATACAAAAGTTTTTTATTAAGGACTCCCTATTTTTAGGTATAATTTACTCTAAATGGAATGGAAATGACTGTAATGTTATAAAAAACAAAAGCCCTATTACATTAATTTGTAACGAACGCAAAATAAATTTAAATACAAAAAGACATAGTTTCTGACATAACCAATTTAAAAGCGGTATCTGGTGTTATTGATAAACCTGTCTCAAAACCCGCCACTAACATTGGCCTTAAGAACGTCATTTTATTAGGACCCCAATTAACTATTGCAAATAAATTAATATTCAGCTTTATTTTTATATTTTTTAAATGAATTGTTTTGTTTTTTTTTAACATATTAAATGTGAGATATACTCTGAGCGCCAAAAGTGAGTATACACCACTGAAATAATTCATTTCCTTAGGATAGCGAGAAAAGTAAATGAGAATAGTCGAATTAACTTCCAAAAATAAAAACGTTTATTTATTACTTATAAAATTTTAAAACAAAAACAACAATTCATGATTTAGGAACTTTTTTTTATACTTAAGAACAAAAGTGTTAACTCACTTATGGCGCTCAGTGTATATTGAAATTCCTTTGTTAATTTTAGCAATAAAACGTTAATTTCACACTGAATAATATATAATTATATAAATTCAAATTTTGGTAGGATTGGAATAATTTTGTTAGGTTTTGGAAAGAATATTGGTAGGGAAAATTTTTTCTTTGTGGCAACGCTGGTCACAAGCTATAAGCTTTTTATAATTGTTTTCATTATTTAAATTGCATTAACTTAGTTTTTTCTATCTAAGCAGGTGGTACTAACTTTTTGTACTTTACTCTTTGGCTGCGTTCATTGACGAGGAGGCTACTATGTCCATTCGGAAACCGTTTTTAGGACCCTTAAAAAGTGCAATATTACCGAGCGCTCTGCGATATTCGTTACTGTACTTTTGACCAGTAGAATAATTAACGTCTCTCTAGATAAGGTTCACATGGCAACGTTGGTAAACAAAGCCACACAACAAGGTGTGTTCCCTCAGCCTCTTTATGGAATACAGTAGTGGAGGACCTGTTAGAAGATCTGCAGGGACGTGGTTTTAAGATCTATGGTTACGCTGATGATCTGGCAATGGTGTCAGGTTTCGATCCGCACACTCTCTCTGCGAAATGTAAACATGCTCTAAAACTTACACCAAAATGGTGCTCGTCATGTGGTTTAAGTGTCAATCCACGCAAAACGAGCCTTAACGGGGTTCACCTCTCCTCATCCAAGAGGGTTAAGTATACCAAGCTCTCATGGAAGAGGTACGAAAGCGCCATCACCGCTTTACACTTGAAAAAACTGTAGGCAAGATCTGGGGTCTCTATCGGGCCTTGGACGAGACAAATTTGTTCCTAAGTGCGCAAGATGGCAAGATGGCCATGGGTGCTAAGGAGCTCATAATCTTCAATTCACTTCTGCCATTGAATCGCATGGTCATCAATCTCATTGGCGATTATTTTGGGCCACTGTACGTTTGGTAGGCATGCTGAATGAATTGGTATTTCCACAAATGAGTTCTGCAGGATCTGTGGATCTGATTAGGAGGAAGACTCTGTCTTTCACCGCATTCATGTTTCCTACCTCTCATTTCCTGACATCCTTGAACGACCTCTCTTATATAAAATATATATAGCATAATTTTTTTATATTTTGACTTGGGATGGTTTCCTTTAGGCAATGTTTGATCCCCGGGTAGATATGACTGAAAAATAACAAACACAGCATCAGTGGTATGAGAAGCAAGGTCGTAGTACTGGCTGAAGAGTTGTAATTACCAATTATATGTCTACGTGTATGTGTATCAACCCTTCCGTGTCTGAACCCCATAGATGTGAATAAGAATGTGGAAATAGATGTTATCTCTGATCGAAGAATATTATGAAGTGTGAAAATATTTCTATTTCTAGTGGTTGGAGACTGAAAAACGTTCAATCTGACTACTCTATGAGTTCTAAATTATGTTTCCAGTGGTCCTTTAATTATAGTCCTAAATTGTGGCCACTTTAGACCGACTTACCCTTTTCAATTTTACACAACAACAAAACCACTTTAACCTTCGTTTTTGTTATTTTTTGCTTCAAAAGATTACAGAATAGCAACGTAGATACAAAATGCTCTTAAAATTTAATCCAACTTATGCTGTATTTTGGTAAAATTTTGCCAAAAGAGTGTAAACGTGTGGTAACACTTAAAACCATTACAATGGTTTTTCATTTCAAAGCTGCTTTAAATATGGGTTTCGCTTTACGTAACAGTTTTAAGGCCAAGGAAGAGAAGGTAGAGAAAATTAAAAAAAAAATAATCCCTTGAGCAAAAATAGGACGGGGGTTGGATATGTACATACTATGTTTTGGCAAAGTTAATGGTAAAAATTTATTACATTATGATCTCATTTTTCTCTAAATTCAATTTTATGTTCACAGTTATCTTTCTAAAATCTACAAAAATCACTAGCATTTCCATCTGTTGGATATAAAATAACAAAAAAATGTGTTTTTGGGACCTTGAGGACTTGAGGCAGAATATATAATAAATAATTTTTTAATAATATCTGGTAGATCTTACAATCAAAGCATTTACTTTTTAAATACGATTTCCGGCATATGTCTGCTGCAGCAAAGAGTTACATGGCCCATTCTATTATTACATTTTTTAAACACTTTTTTTGATGAATATGGTTTGAATATTGGTTTTCAATTCGTTAAGAGTCGCTAGTTTGTCGACATAAACCATTGATTTACGACAACTATATACAAATTAATTCATAGAGGAACGCGAGTGCTTAACAGAGTGCTTTTCTTAAGGAATATCCTATAATATAATATAACATTTTTATATATGTATATAATCTTTGAATTTTAAACTTACTCTGAGTAGAAACCAACAGTTTAGCTGTGCAAAAATATGAAATCACCAAAAATGTTCCATTATTTGCCTTATGATTTGTGAAAACCCTCAAAAACCTTTTGTTTTATTATAAAATAGAAATAAATTAATAAAATAAATATAAAAAACATTTATTATTTGAATATATTATTGCTTGAAATTCATTAATTCTCTTAAATATGTATATTGGGGTACCTTGAATTTTGCTGACACATTTCTTTCAAAGCGAACAAAAAATTTCGGTATTTAAGTTTTAAATCCATATTTTGGTAGTGAATCCTCACTTTCCAAAGATACACCGTTTAAGCTATTGGGCTGTGTGATAGCGCGTTTCAAATAATTATTATTTTCCTACTGCGTAACAATTTTAATAAATTTAAGATTGTATTACTTTGTTAGGACATAAATAACAAATTAATTATTTACAATAGATAAGTTAATGAAAATAAAATTTGAAGTGAAGAACTTACAATTCTATAGGTTCTGTAAACGAAAAATCCAATAAGTCGCCCACACATACGTATTTGGTATCCATTCGTTACTGTAATATTAAAAGAGAGCTACACACAGTTACTAAAGTATAAATACGGTTAAAAAATTTCAGAAATTTTTAACTAATCCGTTTTCATTGATAATCTTTATAGTTTCCTTGATGTTAAGACGGTCTTTTGCATTGGTTAAAAAATTTCTGAAATTGAACTGAATTGTGGCCCTGCACAGGCCCACAAAGGTATGCATCCGATTTAAAAATTTCACAAATTTCTGAACCAATGTAAAAGACCATCTTAAAATCAGACAATTATAAATATTTTCAACGAAAACGGATTGGTTAAAAAATTTCTGAAATTTATTAACTTTTGTGGGCCTGTGCAAGACCGTCTTAAAATCGAGGAAAGTTGTCACACAATTACAAAGATTTTCAACGAAAACGGATTTGTTAAAAAATTTCTGAAATATACTGTATACTTTTGTGACTGAGTGTATGTTGAGTTAAGTGTTTCTGATAAATTATATTATATATGGTGGAATAAAAAAAAAATAAAATAATATAATAAAATCAATTTGTATGCCAAGTAATAAACTCGTAAACTCAGTAAATCAGGTGTCTGGTATCATCTCTAGTCTATGCAGTGGTAATTTATTTATACCATAACTTGTACGTGTTGTAGCAATAACAAAATTAAAAATATCTGACGCAACAAAGTGAAAGTCTCTCCAACTACACCGAAATAAAAAAAGATAAAAGTTATTATTATTATTTATTGCTAGAATGTGAGAATATAGAAAGTTGTGTGATTATAAATATTTATTAATTGGTTTCAGACATAATCTGATGAAACAAACATTGAATTTTTTAAGGTACTAACTCAAGTGGATTAAGATAGTATTATATAACTTGATTAACGTGATATAACTTAAATTTTCCCAAATTTTCTGTTAAACAATATTGATTTTGAAGTGATCATTCCATGTCATTCTTACGAGTTTGGAGTTTCGGGAGATCAAAGAAACTATTGCGGGACCCAATCCGAAGCAATCTCATATACCAATGTGTAGAGCAATGAAGATTTCTTTAATTCTTGATGCTATTGTAGAATTTGAATATCGCACTCAAGAGTGGCAGGTCGCCCAAGTTAAGACAATTTTAAGCCTGGCGGGAATCACACGAAAGCGGAATTATTCAGAATCATAAGCTCATTCTCACAATATTAAAAACTTTCAAAAATCTTTTGTTTCTGTATGAAACAAACGAAAACACAGACGAGTGTAAATGGAAAAGAATCTTTCGAGGAAAAACCATTTATCGACGTCTCACAAACTTTCGACAGTTCTTGGCACGATGGCCTAATACATAACGTGGAGATGAATTCATCAATCCATATTGTGTGATTATGAAGTGAAGGGAGTCTAGTAGGTAGCGTGTGAGTTAATTAGACGTGTGGCCACGATTCAAACCCCAGGTCAGACATCTCCAACTCAAAGAAGTATGAAAAATATTCCTTCAGCGATTTCCTCATAAGCGGTGTGTGAGGCTAGGTCGTAATCCTGACAGAAGGGTTGTAATAAACAATTATGTTATGTTATGATATGCCAAGCTTTTAAAAACTGCCACTCTTTAAGAGACACAAGTAGGCCATCAGCCTCTCACTATGATCAGAGACGCTGGTAGAATTTATCTTGTCGATGGACTAACCCACAGAGACATGTTGATTTGTTTCTACTAGACGTCACAAAAAAAAAGGAAACAGACGGTAATAGACAGCAGGGGTAGTTCTTAGATTCTAAGAATTCTAAGCCTCCTTACACTTAAGGCCTCTCATCACGACACAAAACTAATGTTAATTTAATTTGGTCTTAAAGAGTAAATAAGTAGTAACAGTGCATATTAAAAAATATTGGTTATTAAAAACAAATGTGAATATACTATATGTGTGCAAAAGCTATTAAAAAAAATTTCCTTTTATATTATATTCGCGGTATTAGTTATGAAAACCGATATTTAATAATCTTCATATGAGGTTGTTGTATCAAATAACATATTGGCTGTTTTTCAAAACACAAAAATCAATTTTTACGCTCAATTTAAAATGAAATCAATTCTTTAATTTGTTTTAAAGTGCGTGGCTTTGAACAGCGACCACTGTAATGGTGGGAATTTTAATTTTTATTAAAATAAAGGATATAAAACATTTGATATCATACACTTGCGGATACAATGTAATTTATACGTACGTAAACTGAATAAATTAAATTTTGGTGTTGTTTTAATGTAAACAGAACGTAATTAAAAGATTTAAAATAAAGTTAAAATGTTATGGAAAACAAAATGTAACTACAATTTAGTAAAATTGGAGCTAATTCTCTCATATAAAATCACAAATTTACCAATTTATTTGGTTGTTATATTAAACCAAGCAATTTTTAGAGTGGCCTACTATTATCCTACCTTATACACTGGTGAACAAATCTGGATACACATAATTGAAGAAATATGAACTTTATATTTGTAGATTATTTATTAAAATAAAAAACAATCCATATGTTAAAGGCTTACTTACGTACGTGACTGGCATCCTTCCAGGCGCCTCTGCTTCTTGCGCGCCTACGTCTGTTGGTCACACCAATCCTCCTCCATTCGAACGACATGGCCGAGCCAGCGCAGCCGCTGGATATTAATACGCTGCATAACGTCTATGTCGTTGAGGAGCTCATACAGCTCGGATGCGGAAATCGTCGCCAACTCGAACTGAACCGAAGATTTTAGGTAGGACTTTTCTCTCAAATACTCTGCTGCTGCATCAGTGCTTAATAGTGTCCATGCCTCTGCGCTATAAAGAAGCACGGGTAGGATGAGCGTCTTGTAGAGTATTAGTTTTGTCCTACGAGAGAGAACTCTGCTACTCAATTGCCTATTGCGACCATAGTAGCACCTGTTGGCAAGAGTGATCCTGCGCTTGATCTCCAGACTGACATCATTTTTGGTGGTAACGGCGGAGGCAAGATAAATAAATTCCTTGACTATATCAAAAGTATAGTTATCGGCCGTAATCTGAGAATCAATACGCCGCACGACTCTACTTGCTAATAACATATTTACTTTGTTTTGCCCTTATTTACTGCCAGACCCATCTTAGTAGACTCCCGTTCAATAGCACTAAAGGCGTGGAATATAACATCGTTCAAACGTCCACGGCTTCTATAGCTGGGGCGAAATCCGGTATTCCATGGATCATCCATGTAAGTCATCGCTGCATTTGATTTTATGAAGAAAAGCGCGCAATACGTTGCCTGAACCGAATACCAATTTTGACAAAACAATTTTCTTACTTGCATCTATTGTAGGATGCTATATCTGACAATGGTGATTTGGCAAAACAGACTAAATAAATGACTGTACTACGTGCCACAGGGCGTATGCCACTTTGAATACTCTTGAGAGTATGATCATCTCACGTGGAAATTATGAGAACCACGATATCGTATGATTTGACCCTGTTAGAGTATATCTTGTGAGGTCGCAAGTGTACACGAATAAGATACAAACAGTAGTGGTCCTCAAAGTCAAGCATTATCCATGCTATCATTTAAATTCAGCCTGATATATGCTCCAGATATTATATTCTACTCATGATGGCATCAATAGATCCTTCAAATAGATAAAAATTCACAGAATTTTACACAGAATTTAATTTTACACAGAATTTAATTTTACACAGAATTTACATTTCAAAATCTGCATTTTTATAGTGCCTATTTTTACTACTAGCATTAGTGAAAGTCAAGATATTTGTAAGAAAACAAAAGGATTTTATGGAAACGTTAGCATTGATTTATTTTCTCTTTCCCTTTTTAAACACGAACTTTTGCTGTTGTACGTAAAATGGACGATATAGTGAATGGAATTATAATACAATATTCAATCTGTTAGAAAGAGGAGATACGGATAAAGCAAAAATCTTTGAATAAATTCTTACTAATTCTATAGGAAACAAGTACAAGATGTTATAGTTAAAATTTAAAATATTTTATATATGGGGAATTTCGTGTCAAGTGAACACGAGGACGTCAAAATTGGATTTACAAAATTTACCCAACTGAGGCCAAAGCATAGCGTTTTGGCAGCAAGCAGCGGAACTCACACAGTATGCGTTTGCATTTACCATTAAAGTGTTAAACTCATGTTTAAGGAAATCAACTTAAAGTATTTGACAGATGATTCCTCAGAAGATTTGCACGATTACCGTGATTGCCTTAAATTCACTATGTGTCCTTATGTAACAACGTTTTGTTGATTTTGGCACTCATTATTAGGTCTTATAGTTTCTACTGAAAATTTAGAACAACCATCATCTCCTGCAGAACTGTCATCATTTTCAGAATAGATTTTGTTCTCATCTGGAATAACCGGTAATGTGTCCAACTTTCCCATCATTTTCCTGCACGATCCACAAACTAGCAAACGTTTTGGAAGCGTTGTGAATTTTTTCAATAAGTTGTCGGAAATATTTCGCATATCTGATGATCTGTGCTTCTTTTTGTTTAAGGGATTACAACAAAAAGAAGTCAACATTTCCTTTTTGGAAGCGGAAGCCATTGTGAAGATTAATTATGTAAGTAATTAGTAAATAACGCACGTCCAAACTTTAACACTGTTTATAAAAAACTAATTTCAGAATGTCCTTAGAATGCAAATACTTTTTTAAGATCATTTAGGTAGTACGTTTCCATGCCAAATATTGAAAAATCTTATTCTTGAATTAAAAAATAATTTTTATGATAGATATCCCACTCGCATCCCATTAAGCGATTATAAAGGCCTTAAAGGAAATTTTATAAGCTTTCTTTTGAGCAAAAAAAAAAAATAGGGTCCATTTTGAAAAAAAATTTAAAAAAAAAATTAATTTAAAAAAAATATATAAAAATTTTTTTTTAAAAATTAAAAAAATTATTTTTGGAAAGATTGAAGAAATAGCTATCTAAAATATTTTTGCTAGGACCAATAGGTGAAAAGTTACACACATTTTAAAAAAACCTGTATGACCAAAATGTCCAACTTTGGCCCCCTCTAACTCCGGCAGTTCTTGACTGATAGAGCTGAAAATTTGTGTCTGGCCTACTATCCAATAGTACTACAAATTTCATCCAAATCGGAAGACATCGATTATAATAATTGGATCACTTAACACGAAATTCGCCACATGTATTTTATTGTGCATAAAGTTTGCAACTTATCAAAACAAGTAGCAATAAATACTAAAGAAAAAATAATATTTTAAAATAAAGAAAAGGAAGTTATTTTTATAACATAATATTGACAAAAAAATTATCATCATTCAATTTACTACGCTACCTTTATATAGAATGTATATACTAAAATTAATTCTTTAATTCGTTCCCATTTGTAAACCAAAATATTTTTAACCCTTTCTCGACCATAAGATTATTAGAGGCAAATTTATCATTT
Organism: Sarcophaga variegata; assembly: GCA_932273835.1. Taxonomy (NCBI): domain Eukaryota; kingdom Metazoa; phylum Arthropoda; class Insecta; order Diptera; family Sarcophagidae; genus Sarcophaga; species Sarcophaga variegata. The sequence goes on along the minus strand of OW026358.1, from coordinate 29,360,125 downwards.
TGTCTATTTAGTGCGATTCATTAGATGTCCAAAAGATACATTTTAAAATCAAATTGCTAGAACAAAAAAAAAACGAACTGTCAACTTCAAGTGGCTATAGATAAAGAATGATTTTTCAATTACATCCCGCTATCGATAGAAAACGTAAATACGTGTTTGTAGAAAGAAATAAACGGTTTTTAGTTATTCGGATTATTTTAAATTTCGGTCTTGTCAAAGTATTAAAAAAAGCTCTTCCTTTATAATATAAATTCTGGTAACTAATATATTTAAATCTAATCGTCGCACTATGTGGCATTTTGCATGAAAACCTGGCCAAAATTAAAGGAAGTGTTTTATGAGTTAATGGCTGGAATTTTTTGATAGTGTTAGTGATAACTAGGCCCAAAGATGAACCCAACTGATTTTGGTTCAAATCGATCCGTGATTTCGCCTAACCCCCATACAAATTCCCCCCGAAGTTTGGTGAATATCGCATCCCATTTGACCCTGGTCCCCATATAAAGTCCCCTTTAGAAATTCACGTGAAATTCGGTATGAACGGGTATTTTGTAAATCCAAGTCATATTACCAAATTTTGTTATGGTCGGTCCATAATTGCTCCTTGGTCCAAAATAGGGCCCCTTAAGAAAATATGTTTAGCAATTATAATTGGCTTAAAAATTTTATTACCTCGATGAAATTCGACATGAACATGTTTAATATGAATGTGAATCATTTATGATCACATTTTATTATGATCGGATCATAAGTGCCCCTAGGTACCACATACGGTCCATTAAGAAAATCTAACTTACATCTCATATTGTTATAATAGTCGATATACATATGTAATTAAGTTTTTAAATTTCTATGATAATTAATATTTATTCATAATATTTATTTTACATTATTTAATATTTAACTTAAAAATACTTAAAAAGTGAAACTAACTATAATCGTTAAAATCGTTATCATTTTCATCATCAATGTCAGGAAGGCGTAACTTCATAGTATCTGATGAAAATGCTTTTCTATTCCTTCGCGATTTTTGTATACTGCAGCTTATAAAAGGGTCACTGCTTAAAAGTAACCTATTCAGAACATCTCGATTGGTATCGCTTCTATTGAATTTCCTCGCATAATTCGGACACCATATGGCTTTATTACACTGCGTCTATTTTTTTTAATTTTTCAAAAAAAAGTAAAATTTTCAAAAAATCGCCAAAAATAATTGCGTAAATTTGCGCAAACTTTTTTTTTGCTCCTGAATGTAAAGAGTTCATATTTTCTTGTGGTATATAACATTAAACTACTAAAAACTACTTTCATCTTTAAAATCCTTATCATTTTTTTGTGTAGGGTAAAAAAATGTGAAATTTTTATTGTTTTTAAATTTTGAACGAATAATTTTAACATTAATATCTGAGATATGTATATATATATAAAAACTGAAAGTAGCAGTTTCTCATACCTTTCAAATAAAAAAAAAACCAATATAAACCTCTATTCGTTTAGCCACAATTAAAATTTCAAAAAAACACTAAAACCGCCTTTTTCCTCACTTTCCTGACTTTGACATCGTCTCAAATCTACAAATCACAATCTACAAATCATAATCTATCGAACTGGGTACTCAGTTTCTTAAATTTCTTTAAAGTCAGTTTTGCCTTTTTGGCCTGCTTTTCAGGGTAAACGCCACATAGTGCGTCGTATGAACTAAAAATAATGTTTTCTTAACGCTCGTGTTAAGTCATACAATAATATCTCGAAGCTTTAAGCTGAATAAATTAGAAATTTTTTAAGAAATTAATAAAGGGTTGAGTCAGCAAAGAGAACAGTTTTTAGTTTACATTTTTTAAACCTACCTTACTTGATATGTCTAGAAAAAGTGGGCTGAGAAGTTCATATAATTTTACTTATAATTTTAGCGTCTATTTTTGATGTTTCTTTTAGTCTATATAAAAGTTTTGTAATTCCTTGAGGAACATATTTATGTCTAAATTGAATTTTTAATGAATTGTTATTTTTTAACTTTTTTTTTATAATAAATGAAAATTTAATAATTAAGGTTAAGTATACCAAGCTCTCATGGAAGAGGTACGAAAGCGCCATCACCGCTTTACACTTGAAAAAACTGTAGGCAAGATCTGGGGTGTCTATCGGGCCTTGGACGAGACAAATTTGTTCCTAAGTGTGCAAGATGGCAAGATGGCCATGGGTGCTAAGGAGCTCATAATCTTCAATTCACTTCTGCCATTGAATCGCATGGTCATCAATCTCATTGGCGATTATTTTGGGCCACTGTACGTTTGGTAGGCATGCTGAATGAATTGGTATTTCCACAAATGAGTTCTGCAGGATCTGTGGATCTGATTAGGAGGAAGACTCTGTCTTTCACCGCATTCATGTTTCCTACCTCTCATTTCCTGACATCCTTGAACGACCTCTCTTATATAAAATATATATAGCATAATTTTTTTATATTTTGACTTGGGATGGTTTTCTTTAGGCAATGTTTGATCCCCGGGTAGATATGACTGAAAAATAACAAACACAGCATCAGTGGTATGAGAAGCAAGGTCGTAGTACTGGCTGAAGAGTTGTAATTACCAATTATATGTCTACGTGTATGTGTATCAACCCTTCCGTGTCTGAACCCCATAGATGTGAATAAGAATGTGGAAATAGATGTTATCTCTGATCGAAGAATATTATGAAGTGTGAAAATATTTCTATTTCTAGTGGTTGGAGACTGAAAAACGTTCAATCTGACTACTCTATGAGTTCTAAATTATGTTTCCAGTGGTCCTTTAATTATAGTTCTAAATTGTGGCCACTTTAGACCGACTTACCCTTTTCAATTTTACACAACAACAAAACCACTTTAACCTTCGTTTTTGTTATTTTTTGCTTCAAAAGATAACAGAATAGCAACGTAGATACAAAATGCTCTTAAAATTTAATCCAACTTATGCTGTATTTTGGTCACAATTTTGCCAAAAGGGTGTAAACGTGTGGTAACACTTAAAACCATTACAATGGTTTTTCATTTCAAAGCTGCTTTAAATATGGGTTTCGCTTTACGTAACAGTTTTAAGGCCAAGGAAGAGAAGGTAGAGAAAATTAAAAAAAAATAATCCCTTGAGCAAAAATAGGACGGGGGTTGGATATGTACATACTATGTTTTGGCAAAGTTAATGGTAAAAATTTATTACATTATGATCTCATTTTTCTCTAAATTCAATTTTATGTTCACAGTTATCTTTCTAAAATCTACAAAAATCACTAGCATTTCCATCTGTTGGATATAAAATAACACAAAAATGTGTTTTTGGGACCTTGAGGACTTGAGGCAGAATATATAATAAATAATTTTTTAATAATATCTGGTAGATCTTACAATCAAAGCATTTACTTTTTAAATACGATTTCCGGCATATGTCTGCTGCAGCAAAGAGTTACATGGCCCATTCTATTATTACATTTTTTAAACACTTTTTTTGATGAATATGGTTTGAATATTGGTTTTCAATTCGTTAAGAGTCGCTAGTTTGTCGACATAAACCATTGATTTACGACAACTATATACAAATTAATTCATAGAGGAACGCGAGTGCTTAACAGAGTGCTTTTCTTAAGGAATATCCTATAATATAATATAACATTTTTATATATGTATATAATCTTTGAATTTTAAACTTACTCTGAGTAGAAACCAACAGTTTAGCTGTGCAAAAATATGAAATCACCAAAAATGTTCCATTATTTGCCTTATGATTTGTGAAAACCCTCAAAAACCTTTTGTTTTATTATAAAATAGAAATATTTAATATATTATTGCTTGAAATTCATTAATTCTCTTAAATATGTATATTGGGGTACCTTGAATTTTGCTGACACATTTCTTTCAAAGTGAACAAAAAATTTCGGTATTTAAGTTTTAAATCCATATTTTGGTAGTGAATCCTCACTTTCCAAAGATACACCGTTTAAGCTATTGGGCTGTGTGATAGCGCGTTTCAAATAATTATTATTTTCCTACTGCGTAACAATTTTAATAAATTTAAGATTGTATTACTTTGTTAGGACATAAATAATAAATTAATTATTTACAATAGATAAGTTAATGAAAATAAAATTTGAAGTGAAGAACTTACAATTCTATAGGTTCTGTAAACGAAAAATCCAATAAGTCGCCCACACATACGTATTTGGTATCCATTCGTTACTGTAATATTAAAAGAGAGCTACACACAGTTACTAAAGTATAAATACGGTTAAAAAATTTCAGAAATTTTTAACTAATCCGTTTTCATTGAAAATCTTTATAGTTTCCTTGATGTTAAGACGGACTTTTGCATTGGTTAAAAAATTTCTGAAATTGAACTGAATTGTGGCCCTGCACAGGCCCACAAAGGTATGCATCCGATTTAAAAATTTCACAAATTTCTGAACCAATGTAAAAGACCATCTTAAAATCAGACAATTATAAATATTTTCAACGAAAACGGAAATTTATTAACTTTTGTGGGACTGTGCAAGACCGTCTTAAAATCGAGGAAAGTTGTCACACAATTACAAAGATTTTCAACGAAAACGGATTTGTTAAAAAATTTCTGAAATATACTGTATACTTTTGTGACTGAGTGTATGTTGAGTTAAGTGTTTCTGATAAATTATATTATATATGGTGGAATAATTTTAAAATCAATTTGTATGCCAAGTAATAAACTCGTAAACTCAGTAAATCAGGTGTCTGGTATCATCTCTAGTCTATGCAGTGGTAATTTATTTATACCATAACTTGTACGTGTTGTAGCAATAACAAAATTAAAAATATCTGACGCAACAAAGTGAAAGTCTCTCCAACTACACCGAAATAAAAAAAGATAAAAGTTATTATTATTATTTATTGCTAGAATGTGAGAATATAGAAAGTTGTGTGATTATAAATATTTATTAATTGGTTTCAGACATAATCTGATGAAACAAACATTGAATTTTTTAAGGTACTAACTCAAGTGGATTAAGATAGTATTATATAACTTGATTAACGTGATATAACTTAAATTTTCCCAAATTTTCTGTTAAACAATATTGATTTTGAAGTGATCATTCCATGTCATTCTTACGAGTTTGGAGTTTCGGGAGATCAAAGAAACTATTGCGGGACCCAATCCGAAGCAATCTCATATACCAATGTGTAGAGCAATGAAGATTTATTTAATTCTTGATGCTATTGTAGAATTTGAATATCGCACTCAAGAGTGGCAGGTCGCCCAAGTTAAGACAATTTTAAGCCTGGCGAGAATCACACGAAAGCGGAATTATTCAGAATCATAAGCTCATTCTCACAATATTAAAAACTTTCAAAAATCTTCTGTTTCTGTATGAAACAAACGAAAACACAGACGAGTGTAAATGGAAAAGAATCTTTCGAGGAAAAACCATTTATCGACGTCTCACAAACTTTCGACAGTTCTTGGCACGATGGCCTAATACATAACGTGGAGATGAATTCATCAATCCATATTGTGTGATTATGAAGTGAAGGGAGTCTAGTAGGTAGCGTGTGAGTTAATTAGACGTGTGGCCACGATTCAAACCCCAGGTCAGACATCTCCAACTCAAAGAAGTATGAAAAATATTCCTTCAGCGATTTCCTCATAAGCGGTGTGTGAGGCTAGGTCGTAATCCTGACAGAAGGGTTGTAATAAACAATTATGTTATGTTATGATATGCCAAGCTTTTAAAAACTGCCACTCTTTAAGAGACACAAGTAGGCCATCAGCCTCTCACTATGATCAGAGACGCTGGTAGAATTTATCTTGTCGATGGACTAACACACAGAGACATGTTGATTTGTTTCTACTAGACGTCACAAAAAAAAAGGAAACAGACGGTAATAGACAGCAGGGGTAGTTCTTAGATTCTAAGAATTCTAAGCCTCCTTACACTTAAGGCCTCTCATCACGACACAAAACTAATGTTAATTTAATTTGGTCTTAAAGAGTAAATAAGTAGTAACAGTGCATATTAAAAAATATTGGTTATTAAAAACAAATGTGAATATACTATATGTGTGCAAAAGCTATTAAAAAAATTTTCCTTTTATATTATATTCGCGGTATTAGTTATGAAAACCGATATTTAATAATCTTCATATGAGGTTGTTGTATCAAATAACATATTGGCTGTTTTTCAAAACACAAAAATCAATTTTTACGCTCAATTTAAAATGAAATCAATTCTTTAATTTGTTTTAAAGTGCGTGGCTTTGAACAGCGACCACTGTAATGGTGGGAATTTTAATTTTTATTAAAATAAAGGATATAAAACATTTGATATCATACACTTGCGGATACAATGTAATTTATACGTACGTAAACTGAATAAATTAAATTTTGGTGTTGTTTTAATGTAAACAGAACGTAATTAAAAGATTTAAAATAAAGTTAAAATGTTATGGAAAACAAAATGTAACTACAATTTAGTAAAATTGGAGCTAATTCTCTCGTATAAAATCACAAATTTACCAATTTATTTGGTTGTTATATTAAACCAAGCAATTTTTAGAGTGGCCTACTATTATCCTACCTTATACACTGGTGAACAAATCTGTAATACACATAATTGAAGAAATATGAGCTTTATATTTGTAGATTATTTATTAAAATAAAAAACAATCCATATGTTAAAGGCTTACTTACGTACATGATTGGCCATTAACAACCCGATCCATCCTTCCAGGCGCCTCTGCTTCTTGCGCGCCTACGTCTGTTGGTCACACCAATCCTCCTCCATTCGAACGACATGGCCGAGCCAGCGCAGCCGCTGGATATTAATACGCTGCATAACGTCTATGTCGTTGAGGAGCTCATACAGCTCGGATGCGGAAATCGTCGCCAACTCGAACTGAACCGAAGATTTTAGGTAGGACTTTTCTCTCAAATACTCTGCTGCTGCATCAGTGCTTAATAGTGTCCATGCCTCTGCGCTATAAAGAAGCACGGGTAGGATGAGCGTCTTGTAGAGTATTAGTTTTGTCCTACGAGAGAGAACTCTGCTACTCAATTGCCTATTGCGACCATAGTAGCACCTGTTGGCAAGAGTGATCCTGCGCTTGATCTCCAGACTGACATCATTTTTGGTGGTAACGGCGGAGCCAAGATAAATAAATTCCTTGACTATATCAAAAGTATAGTTATCGGCCGTAATCTGAGAATCAATACGCCGCACGACTCTACTTGCTAATAACATATTTACTTTGTTTTGCCCTTATTTACTGCCAGACCCATCTTAGTAGACTACCGTTCAATAGCACTAAAGGCGTGGAATATAACATCGTTCAAACGTCCACGGCTTCTATAGCTGGGGCGAAATCCGGTATTCCATGGATCATCCATGTAAGTCATCGCTGCATTTGATTTTATGAAGAAAAGCGCGCAATACGTTGCCTGAACCGAATACCAATTTTGACAAAACAATTTTCTTACTTGCATCTATTGTAGGATGCTATATCCGACAATGGTGATTTGGCTAAACAGACTAAATAAATGACTGTACTACGTGCCACAGGGCGTATGCCACTTTGAATACTCTTGAGAGTATGGTCATCTCACGTGGAAATTATGAGAACCACGATATCGTATGATTTGACCCTGTTAGAGTATATCTTGTGAGGTCGCAAGTGTACACGAATAAGATACAAACAGTAGTGGTCCTCAAAGTCAAGCATTATCCATGCTATCATTTAAATTCAGCCTGATATATGCTCCAGATATTATATTCTACTCATGATGGCATCAATAGATCCTTCAAATAGATAAAAAATTCACATAATTTTACACAGAATTTAATTTTACACAGAATTTAATTTTACACAGAATTTACACTTCAAAATCTGCATTTTTATAGTGCCTATTTTTACTACTAGCATTAGTGAAAGTCAAGATATTTGTAAGAAAACAAAAGGATTTTATGGAAACGTTAGCATTGATTTATTTTCTCTTTCCCTTTTTAAACACGAACTTTTGCTGTTGTACGTAAAATGGACGATATAGTGAATGGAATTATAATACAATATTCAATCTGTTAGAAAGAGGAGATACGGATAAAGCAAAAATCTTCTTTGAATAAATTCTTACTAATTCTATAGGAAACAAGTACAAGATGTTATAGTTAAAATTTAAAATATTTTATATATGGGGAATTTCGTGTCAAGTGAACACGAGGACGTCAAAATTGGATTTACAAAATTTACCCAACTGAGGCCAAAGCATAGCGTTTTGGCAGCAAGCAGCGGAACTCACACAGTATGCGTTTGCATTTACCATTAAAGTGTTAAACTCATGTTTAAGGAAATCAACTTAAAGTATTTGACAGATGATTCCTCAGAAGATTTGCACGATTACCGTGATTGCCTTAAATTCACTATGTGTCCTTATGTAACAACGTTTTGTTGATTTTGGCACTCATTATTAGGTCTTATAGTTTCTACTGAAAATTTAGAACAACCATCATCTCCTGCAGAACTGTCATCATTTTCAGAATTGATTTTGTTCTCATCTGGAATAACCGGTAATGTGTCCAACTTTCCCATCATTTTCCTGCACGATCCACACACTAGCAAACGTTTTGGAAGCGTTGTGAATTTTTTCAATAAGTTGTCGGAAATATTTCGCATATCTGATGATCTGTGCTTCTTTTTGTTTAAGGGATTACAACAAAAAGAAGTCAACATTTCCTTTTTGGAAGCGGAAGCCATTGTGAAGATTAATTATGTAAGTAATTAGTAAATAACGCACGTCCAAACTTTAACACTGTTTATAAAAAACTAATTTCAGAATGTCCTTAGAATGCAAATACTTTTTTAAGATCATTTAGGTAGTACGTTTCCATGCCAAATATTGAAAAATCTTATTCTTGAATTAAAAAATAATTTTTATGATAGATATCCCACTCGCATCCCATTAAGCGATTATAAAGGCCTTAAAGGAAATTGTATAAGCTTTCTTTTGAGCAAAAAAAAAATAGGGTCCATTTTGAAAAAAAATTTAAAAAAAAAATTAATTTAAAAAAAATATATAAAAATTTTTTTTTAAAAATTAAAAAAATTATTTTTGGAAAGATTGAAGAAATAGCTATCTAAAATATTTTTGCTAGGACCAATAGGTGAAAAGTTACACACATTTTAAAAAAACCTGTATGACTAAAATGTCCAACTTTGGCCCCCTCTAACTCCGGCAGTTCTTGACTGATAGAGCTGAAAATTTGTGTCTGGCCTACTATCCAATAGTACTACAAATTTCATCAAAATCGGAAGACATCGATTATAATAACTGGATCACTTAACACGAAATTCGCCACATGTATTTTATTGTGCATAAAGTTTGCAACTTATCAAAACAAGTAGCAATAAATACTAAAGAAAAAATAATATTTTAAAATAAAGAAAAGGAAGTTATTTTTATAACATAATATTGACAAAAAAATTATCATCATTCAATTTACTACGCTACCTTTATATAGAATGTATATACTAAAATTAATTCTTTAATTCGTTCCCATTTGTAAACCAAAATATTTTTAACCCTTTCTCGACCATAAGATTATTAGAGGCAAATTTATCATTTTGTCTATTTACTGCGATTCATTAGATGTCCAAAAGATACATTTTAAAATCAAATTGCTAGAACAAAAAAAAAAACGAACTGTCAACTTCAAGTGGCTATAGATAAAGAATGATTTTTCAATTACATCCCGCTATCGATAGAAAACGTAAATACGTGTTTGTAGAAAGAAATAAACGGTTTTTAGTTATTCGGATTATTTTAAATTTCGGTCTTGTCAAAGTATTAAAAAAAGCTCTTCCTTTATAATATAAATTCTGGTAACTAGTATATTTAAATCTAATCGTCGCACTATGTGGCATTTTGCATGAAAACCTGGCCAAAATTAAAGGAAGTGTTTTATGAGTTAATGGCTGGAATTTTTTGATAGTGTTAGTGATAACTAGGCCCAAAGATTAACCCAACTGATTTTGGTTCAAATCGATCCGTGATTTCGCCTAGCCCCCATACAAATTCCCCCCGAAGTTTGGTGAATATCGCATCCCATTTGACCCTGGTCCCCACATAAAGTCCCCTTTAGAAATTCACGTGAAATTCGGTATGAACGGGTATTTTGTAAATCCAAGTCATATTACCAAATTTTGTTATGGTCGGTCCATAATTGCTCCTTGGTCCAAAATAGGGCCCCTTAAGAAAATATGTTTAGCAATTATAATTGGCTTAAAAATTTTATTACCTCGATGAAATTCGACATGAACATGTTTAATATGAATGTGAATCATTTATGATCACATTTTATTATGATCGGATCATAAGTGCCCCTAGGTACCACATACGGTCCATTAAGAAAATCTAACTTACATCTCATATTGTTATAATAGTCGATATACATATGTAATTAAGTTTTTAAATTTCTATGATAATTAATATTTATTCATAATATTTATTTTACATTATTTAATATTTAACTTAAAAATACTTAAAAAGTGAAACTAACTATAATCGTTAAAATCGTTATCATTTTCATCATCAATGTCAGGAAGGCGTAACTTCGTAGTATCTGATGAAAATGCTTTTCTATTCCTTCGCGATTTTTGTATACTGCAGCTTATAAAAGGGTCACTGCTTAAAAGTAACCTATTCAGGACATCTCGATTGGTATCGCTTCTACTGAATTTCCTCGCATAATTCGGACACCATATGGCTTTATTACACTGCGTCTATTTTTTTTAATTTTTCAAAAAAAAGTAAAATTTTCAAAAAATCGCCAAAAATAATTGCGTAAATTTGCACAAACTTTTTTTTGTTCCTGAATGTAAAGAGTTCATATTTTCTTGTGGTATATAACATTAAACTACTAAAAACTACTTTCATCTTTAAAATCCTTATCATTTTTTTGTGTAGGGTAAAAAAATGTGAAATTTTTATTGTTTTTAAATTTTGAACGAATAATTTTAACATTAATATCTGAGATATGTATATATATATAAAAAACTGAAAGTAGCAGTTTCTCATACCTTTCAAATAAAAAAAAACCAATATAAACCTCTATTCGTTTAGCCACAATTAAAATTTCAAAAAAACACTAAAACCGCCTTTTTCCTCACTTTCCTGACTTTGACATCGTCTCAAATCTACAAATCACAATCTACAAATCATAATCTATCGAACTGGGTACTCAGTTTCTTAAATTTCTTTAAAGTCAGTTTTGCCTTTTTGGCCTGCTTTTCAGGGTAAACGCCACATAGTGCGTCGTATGAACTAAAAATAATGTTTTCTTAACGCTCGTGTTAAGTCATACAATAATATCTCGAAGCTTTAAGCTGAATAAATTAGAAATTTTTTAAGAAATTAATAAAGGGTTGAGTCAGCAAAGAGAACAGTTTTTAGTTTACATTTTTTAAACCTACCTTACTTGATATGTCTAGAAAAAGTGGGCTGAGAAGTTCATATAATTTTACTTATAATTTTAGCGTCTATTTTTGATGTTTCTTTTAGTCTATATACAAGTTTTGTAATTCCTTGAGGAACATATTTATGTCTAAATTGAATTTTTAATGAATTGTTATTTTTTAACTTTTTTTTTATAATAAATGAAAATTTAATAATTAAGGTTAAGTATACCAAGCTCTCATGGAAGAGGTACGAAAGCGCCATCACCGCTTTACACTTGAAAAAACTGTAGGCAAGATCTGGGGTCTCTATCGGGCCTTGGACGAGACAAATTTGTTCCTAAGTGCGCAAGATGGCAAGATGGCCATGGGTGCTAAGGAGCTCATAATCTTCAATTCACTTCTGCCATTGAATCGCATGGTCATCAATCTCATTGGCGATTATTTTGGGCCACTGTACGTTTGGTAGGCATGCTGAATGAATTGGTATTTCCACAAATGAGTTCTGCCGGATCTGTGGATCTGATTAGGAGGAAGACTCTGTCTTTCACCGCATTCATGTTTCTTACCTCTCATTTCCTGACATTCTTGAACGACCTCTCTTATATAAAATATATATAGCATAATTTTTTTATATTTTGACTTGGGATGGTTTTCTTTAGGCAATGTTTGATCCCCGGGTAGATATGACTGAAAAATAACAAACACAGCATCAGTGGTATGAGAAGCAAGGTCGTAGTACTGGCTGAAGAGTTGTAATTACCAATTATATGTCTACGTGTATGTGTATCAACCCTTCCGTGTCTGAACCCCATAGATGTGAATAAGAATGTGGAAATAGATGTTATCTCTGATCGAAGAATATTATGAAGTGTGAAAATATTTCTATTTCTAGTGGTTGGAGACTGAAAAACGTTCAATCTGACTACTCTATGAGTTCTAAATTATGTTTCCAGTGGTCCTTTAATTATAGTCCTAAATTGTGGCCACTTTAGACCGACTTACCCTTTTCAATTTTACACAACAACAAAACCACTTTAACCTTCGTTTTTGTTATTTTTTGCTTCAAAAGATAACAGAATAGCAACGTAGATACAAAATGCTCTTAAAATTTAATCCAACTTATGCTGTATTTTGGTCACAATTTTGCCAAAAGGGTGTAAACGTGTGGTAACACTTAAAACCATTACAATGGTTTTTCATTTCAAAGCTGCTTTAAATATGGGTTTCGCTTTACGTAACAGTTTTAAGGCCAAGGAAGAGAAGGTAGAGAAAATTAAAAAAAAAAATCCCTTGAGCAAAAATAGGACGGGGGTTGGATATGTACATACTATGTTTTGGCAAAGTTAATGGTAAAAATTTATTACATTATGATCTCATTTTTCTCTAAATTCAATTTTATGTTCACAGTTATCTTTCTAAAATCTACAAAAATCACTAGCATTTCCATCTGTTGGATATAAAATAATAAAAAATGTGTTTTTGGGACCTTGAGGACTTGAGGCAGAATATATAATAAATAATTTTTTAATAATATCTGGTAGATCTTACAATCAAAGCATTTACTTTTTAAATACGATTTCCGGCATATGTCTGCTGCAGCAAAGAGTTACATGGCCCATTCTATTATTACATTTTTTAAACACTTTTTTTGATGAATATGGTTTGAATATTGGTTTTCAATTCGTTAAGAGTCGCTAGTTTGTCGACATAAACCATTGATTTACGACAACTATATACAAATTAATTCATAGAGGAACGCGAGTGCTTAACAGAGTGCTTTTCTTAAGGAATATCCTATAATATAATATAACATTTTTATATATGTATATAATCTTTGAATTTTAAACTTACTCTGAGTAGAAACCAACAGTTTAGCTGTGCAAAAATATGAAATCACCAAAAATGTTCCATTATTTGCCTTATGATTTGTGAAAACCCTCAAAAACCTTTTGTTTTATTATAAAATAGAAATAAATTAATAAAATAAATATAAAAAACATTTATTATTTGAATATATTATTGCTTGAAATTCATTAAATATGTATATTGGGGTACCTTGAATTTTGCTGACACATTTCTTTCAAAGCGAACAAAAAATTTCGGTATTTAAGTTTTAAATCCATATTTTGGTAGTGAATCCTCACTTTCCAAAGATACACCGTTTAAGCTATTGGGCTGTGTGATAGCGCGTTTCAAATAATTATTATTTTCCTACTGCGTAACAATTTTAATAAATTTAAGATTGTATTACTTTGTTAGGACATAAATAATAAATTAATTATTTACAATAGATAAGTTAATGAAAATGAAATTTGAAGTGAAGAACTTACAATTTTATAGGTTCTGTAAACGAAAAATCCAATAAGTCGCCCACACATACGTATTTGGTATCCATTCGTTACTGTAATATTAAAAGAGAGCTACACACAGTTACTAAAGTATAAATACGGTTAAAAAATTTCAGAAATTTTTAACTAATCCGTTTTCATTGAAAATCTTTATAGTTTCCTTGATGTTAAGACGGACTTTTGCATTGGTTAAAAAATTTCTGAAATTGAACTGAATTGTGGCCCTGCACAGGCCCACAAAGGTATGCATCCGATTTAAAAATTTCACAAATTTCTGAACCAATGTAAAAGACCATCTTAAAATCAGACAATTATAAATATTTTCAACGAAAACGGATTGGTTAAAAAATTTCTGAAATTTATTAACTTTTGTGGGACTGTGCAAGACCGTCTTAAAATCGAGGAAAGTTGTCACACAATTACAAAGATTTTCAACGAAAACGGATTTGTTAAAAAATTTCTGAAATATACTGTATACTTTTGTGACTGAGTGTATGTTGAGTTAAGTGTTTCTGATAAATTATATTATATATGGTGGAATAATTTTAAAATCAATTTGTATGCCAAGTAATAAACTCGTAAACTCAGTAAATCAGGTGTCTGGTATCATCTCTAGTCTATGCAGTGGTAATTTATTTATACCATAACTTGTACGTGTTGTAGCAATAACAAAATTAAAAATATCTGAAGCAACAAAGTGAAAGTCTCTCCAACTACACCGAAATAAAAAAAGATAAAAGTTATTATTATTATTTATTGCTAGAATGTGAGAATATAGAAAGTTGTGTGATTATAAATATTTATTAATTGGTTTCAGACATAATCTGATGAAACAAACATTGAATTTTTTAAGGTACTAACTCAAGTGGATTAAGATAGTATTATATAACTTGATTAACGTGATATAACTTAAATTTTCCCAAATTTTCTGTTAAACAATATTGATTTTGAAGTGATCATTCCATGTCATTCTTACGAGTTTGGAGTTTCGGGAGATCAAAGAAACTATTGCGGGACCCAATCCGAAGCAATCTCATATACCAATGTGTAGAGCAATGAAGATTTATTTAATTCTTGATGCTATTGTAGAATTTGAATATCGCACTCAAGAGTGGCAGGTCGCCCAAGTTAAGACAATTTTAAGCCTGGCGAGAATCACACGAAAGCGGAATTATTCAGAATCATAAGCTCATTCTCACAATATTAAAAACTTTCAAAAATCTTCTGTTTCTGTATGAAACAAACGAAAACACAGACGAGTGTAAATGGAAAAGAATCTTTCGAGGAAAAACCATTTATCGACGTCTCACAAACTTTCGACAGTTCTTGGCACGATGGCCTAATACATAACGTGGAGATGAATTCATCAATCCATATTGTGTGATTATGAAGTGAAGGGAGTCTAGTAGGTAGCGTGTGAGTTAATTAGACGTGTGGCCACGATTCAAACCCCAGGTCAGACATCTCCAACTCAAAGAAGTATGAAAAATATTCCTTCAGCGATTTCCTCATAAGCGGTGTGTGAGGCTAGGTCGTAATCCTGACAGAAGGGTTGTAATAAACAATTATGTTATGTTATGATATGCCAAGCTTTTAAAAACTGCCACTCTTTAAGAGACACAAGTAGGCCATCAGCCTCTCACTATGATCAGAGACGCTGGTAGAATTTATCTTGTCGATGGACTAACACACAGAGACATGTTGATTTGTTTCTACTAAACGTCACAAAAAAAAGGAAACAGACGGTAATAGACAGCAGGGGTAGTTCTTAGATTCTAAGAATTCTAAGCCTCCTTACACTTAAGGCCTCTCATCACGACACAAAACTAATGTTAATTTAATTTGGTCTTAAAGAGTAAATAAGTAGTAACAGTGCATATTAAAAAATATTGGTTATTAAAAACAAATGTGAATATACTATATGTGTGCAAAAGCTATTAAAAAAAATTTCCTTTTATATTATATTCGCGGTATTAGTTATGAAAACCGATATTTAATAATCTTCATATGAGGTTGTTGTATCAAATAACATATTGGCTGTTTTTCAAAACACAAAAATCAATTTTTAAGCTCAATTTAAAATGAAATCAATTCTTTAATTTGTTTTAAAGTGCGTGGCTTTGAACAGCGACCACTGTAATGGTGGGAATTTTAATTTTTATTAAAATAAAGGATATAAAACATTTGATATCATACACTTGCGGATACAATGTAATTTATACGTACGTAAACTGAATAAATTAAATTTTGGTGTTGTTTTAATGTAAACAGAACGTAATTAAAAGATTTAAAATAAAGTTAAAATGTTATGGAAAACAAAATGTAACTACAATTTAGTAAAATTGGAGCTAATTCTCTCATATAAAATCACAAATTTACCAATTTATTTGGTTGTTATATTAAACCAAGCAATTTTTAGAGTGGCCTACTATTATCCTACCTTATACACTGGTGAACAAATCTGGATACACATAATTGAAGAAATATGAACTTTATATTTGTAGATTATTTATTAAAATAAAAAACAATCCATATGTTAAAGGCTTACTTACGTACATGATTGGCCATTAACAACCCGATCCATCCTTCCAGGCGCCTCTGCTTCTTGCGCGCCTACGTCTGTTGGTCACACCAATCCTCCTCCATTCGAACGACATGGCCGAGCCAGCGCAGCCGCTGGATATTAATACGCTGCATAACGTCTATGTCGTTGAGGAGCTCATACAGCTCGGATGCGGAAATCGTCGCCAACTCGAACTGAACCGAAGATTTTAGGTAGGACTTTTCTCTCAAATACTCTGCTGCTGCATCAGTGCTTAATAGTGTCCATGCCTCTGCGCTATAAAGAAGCACGGGTAGGATGAGCGTCTTGTAGAGTATTAGTTTTGTCCTACGAGAGAGAACTCTGCTACTCAATTGCCTATTGCGACCATAGTAGCACCTGTTGGCAAGAGTGATGCTGCGCTTGATCTCCAGACTGACATCATTTTTGGTGGTAACGGCGGAGCCAAGATAAATAAATTCCTTGACTATATCAAAAGTATAGTTATCGGCCGTAATCTGAGAATCAATACGCCGCACGACTCTACTTGCCAATAACATATTTACTTTGTTTTGCCCTTATTTACTGCCAGACCCATCTTAGTAGACTCCCGTTCAATAGCACTAAAGGCGTGGAATATAACATCGTTCAAACGTCCACGGCTTCTATAGCTGGGGCGAAATCCGGTATTCCATGGATCATCCATGTAAGTCATCGCTGCATTTGATTTTATGAAGAAAAGCGCGCAATACGTTGCCTGAACCGAATACCAATTTTGACAAAACAATTTTCTTACTTGCATCTATTGTAGGATGCTATATCCGACAATGGTGATTTGGCAAAACAGACTAAATAAATGACTGTACTACGTGCCACAGGGCGTATGCCACTTTGAATACTCTTGAGAGTATGATCATCTCACGTGGAAATTATGAGAACCACGATATCGTATGATTTGACCCTGTTAGAGTATATCTTGTGAGGTCGCAAGTGTACACGAATAAGATACAAACAGTAGTGGTCCTCAAAGTCAAGCATTATCCATGCTATCATTTAAATTCAGCCTGATATATGCTCCAGATATTATATTCTACTCATGATGGCATCAATAGATCCTTCAAATAGATAAAAAATTCACAGAATTTTACACAGAATTTAATTTTACACAGAATTTAATTTTACACAGAATTTACATTTCAAAATCTGCATTTTTATAGTGCCTATTTTTACTACTAGCATTAGTGAAAGTCAAGATATTTGTAAGAAAACAAAAGGATTTTATGGAAACGTTAGCATTGATTTATTTTCTCTTTCCCTTTTTAAACACGAACTTTTGCTGTTGTACGTAAAATGGACGATATAGTGAATGGAATTATAATACAATATTCAATCTGTTAGAAAGAGGAGATACGGATAAAGCAAAAATCTTCTTTGAATAAATTCTTACTAATTCTATAGGAAACAAGTACAAGATGTTATAGTTAAAATTTAAAATATTTTATATATGGGGAATTTCGTGTCAAGTGAACACGAGGACGTCAAAATTGGATTTACAAAATTTACCCAACTGAGGCCAAAGCATAGCGTTTTGGCAGCAAGCAGCGGAACTCACACAGTATGCGTTTGCATTTACCATTAAAGTGTTAAACTCATGTTTAAGGAAATCAACTTAAAGTATTTGACAGATGATTCCTCAGAAGATTTGCACGATTACCGTGATTGCCTTAAATTCACTATGTGTCCTTATGTAACAACGTTTTGTTGATTTTGGCACTCATTATTAGGTCTTATAGTTTCTACTGAAAATTTAGAACAACCATCATCTCCTGCAGAACTGTCATCATTTTCAGAATTGATTTTGTTCTCATCTGGAATAACCGGTAATGTGTCCAACTTTCCCATCATTTTCCTGCACGATCCACAAACTAGCAAACGTTTTGGAAGCGTTGTGAATTTTTTCAATAAGTTGTCGGAAATATTTCGCATATCTGATGATCTGTGCTTCTTTTTGTTTAAGGGATTACAACAAAAAGAAGTCAACATTTCCTTTTTGGAAGCGGAAGCCATTGTGAAGATTAATTATGTAAGTAATTAGTAAATAACGCACGTCCAAACTTTAACACTGTTTATAAAAAACTAATTTCAGAATGTCCTTAGAATGCAAATACTTTTTTAAGATCATTTAGGTAGTACGTTTCCATGCCAAATATTGAAAAATCTTATTCTTGAATTAAAAAATAATTTTTATGATAGATATCCCACTCGCATCCCATTAAGCGATTATAAAGGCCTTAAAGGAAATTTTATAAGCTTTCTTTTGAGCAAAAAAAAAAAATAGGGTCCATTTTGAAAAAAAATTTAAAAAAAAAATTAATTTAAAAAAAATATATAAAAATTTTTTTTTAAAAATTAAAAAAATTATTTTTGGAAAGATTGAAGAAATAGCTATCTAAAATATTTTTGCTAGGACCAATAGGTGAAAAGTTACACACATTTTAAAAAAACCTGTATGACCAAAATGTCCAACTTTGGCCCCCTCTAACTCCGGCAGTTCTTGACTGATAGAGCTGAAAATTTGTGTCTGGCCTACTATCCAATAGTACTACAAATTTCATCCAAATCGGAAGACATCGATTATAACAATTGGATCACTTAACACGAAATTCGCCACATGTATTTTATTGTGCATAAAGTTTGCAACTTATCAAAACAAGTAGCAATAAATACTAAAGAAAAAATAATATTTTAAAATAAAGAAAAGGAAGTTATTTTTATAACATAATATTGACAAAAAAAATTATCATCATTCAATTTACTACGCTACCTTTATATAGAATGTATATACTAAAATTAATTCTTTAATTCGTTCCCATTTGTAAACCAAAATATTTTTAACCCTTTCTCGACCATAAGATTATTAGAGGCAAATTTATCATTTTGTCTATTTACTGCGATTCATTAGATGTCCAAAAGATACATTTTAAAATCAAATTGCTAGAACAAAAAAAAAACGAACTGTCAACTTCAAGTGGCTATAGATAAAGAATGATTTTTCAATTACATCCCGCTATCGATAGAAAACGTAAATACGTGTTTGTAGAAAGAAATAAACGGTTTTTAGTTATTCGGATTATTTTAAATTTCGGTCTTGTCAAAGTATTAAAAAAAGCTCTTCCTTTATAATATAAATTCTGGTAACTAGTATATTTAAATCTAATCGTCGCACTATGTGGCATTTTGCCTGAAAACCTGGCCAAAATTAAAGGAAGTGTTTTATGAGTTAATGGCTGGAATTTTTTGATAGTGTTAGTGATAACTAGGCCCAAAGATGAACCCAACTGATTTTGGTTCAAATCGATCCGTGATTTCGCCTAGCCCCCATACAAATTCCCCCCGAAGTTTGGTGAATATCGCATCCCATTTGACCCTGGTCCCATATAAAGTCCCCTTTAGAAAATTACGTGAAATTCGGTATGAACGTGTATTTTGTAAATCCAAATCATATTACCAAATTTTGTTATGGTCGGTCCATAATTGCTCCTTGGTCCAAAATAGGGCCCCTTAAGAAAATATGTTTAGCAATTATAATTGGCTTAAAAATTTTATTACCTCGATGAAATTCGACATGAACATGTTTAATATGAATGTGAATCATTTATGATCACATTTTATTATGATCGGATCATAAGTGCCCCTAGGTACCACATACGGTCCATTAAGAAAATCTAACTTACATCTCATATTGTTATAATAGTCGATATACATATGTAATTAAGTTTTTAAATTTCTATGATAATTAATATTTATTCATAATATTTATTTTACATTATTTAATATTTAACTTAAAAATACTTAAAAAGTGAAACTAACTATAATCGTTAAAATCGTTATCATTTTCATCATCAATGTCAGGAAGGCGTAACTTCATAGTATCTGATGAAAATGCTTTTCTATTCCTTCGCGATTTTTGTATACTGCAGCTTATAAAAGGGTCACTGCTTAAAAGTAACCTATTCAGGACATCTCGATTGGTATCGCTTCTACTGAATTTCCTCGCATAATTCGGACACCATATGGCTTTATTACACTGCGTCTATTTTTTTTAATTTTTCAAAAAAAAGTAAAATTTTCAAAAAATCGCCAAAAATAATTGCGTAAATTTGCACAAACTTTTTTTTGTTCCTGAATGTAAAGAGTTCATATTTTCTTGTGGTATATAACATTAAACTACTAAAAACTACTTTCATCTTTAAAATCCTTATCATTTTTTTGTGTAGGGTAAAAAAATGTGAAATTTTTATTGTTTTTAAATTTTGAACGAATAATTTTAACATTAATATCTGAGATATGTATATATATATAAAAAACTGAAAGTAGCAGTTTCTCATACCGTTCAAATAAAAAAAAACCAATATAAAACCTCTATTCGTTTAGCCACAATTAAAATTTCAAAAAAACACTAAAACCGCCTTTAATTTTCCTCACTTTCCTGACTTTGACATCGTCTCAAATCTACAAATCACAATCTACAAATCATAATCTATCGAACTGGGTACTCAGTTTCTTAAATTTCTTTAAAGTCAGTTTTGCCTTTTTGGCCTGCTTTTCAGGGTAAACGCCACATAGTGCGTCGTATGAACTAAAAATAATGTTTTCTTAACGCTCGTGTTAAGTCATACAATAATATCTCGAAGCTTTAAGCTGAATAAATTGGAAATTTTTTAAGAAATTAATAAAGAGTTGTGTCAGCAAAGAGAACAGTTTTTAGTTTACATTTTTTAAACCTACCTTACTTGATATGCCTAGAAAAAGTGGGCTGAGAAGTTCATATAATTTTACTTATAATTTTAGCGTCTATTTTTGATGTTTCTTTTAGTCTATATAAAAGTTTTGTAATTCCTTGAGGAACATATTTATGTCTAAATTGAATTTTTAATGAATTGTTATTTTTTAACTTTTTTTTATAATAAATGAAAATTTAATAATAATTTTTTTATTAAAAAGATATTTTGAAGTACGTAAGAATAGCTACAATTCGATTTACGTCGCCATTTTTTGGAACTAAAAATCGAAAATCGAGCGATTACTGAATTCGATCATGATAACAACTTAAGTGTTTCTTTCAGCTTTTTGCACATACTGATTGTCAAAATTCAATAAATTCGGTATTATTTTCGCCGTTTCCTTCAAAAGTTGCAGTAGAAAGTTATGTAATGTGTTAGGTTATTAGACGTAAGGCAAAGGTTCAAACCCTAGATAAAACATCCCCACTCAGCAGAAATCTGGAAAAAAACTCAGAGAGTAAACAAAATTGCCACGAAAGGTTTCTCAAAAATCTGTTTACGGAGTCATTTAATTAGTTTTACTTTTTTCATTATATCAAACGAACTGTATGCATTACCATTCCACTTAAGGGTAATTTAGGCGATCACACAAGTCGTGTGTCATGTCAAGTTTTTGTATAGAAAAGAGAGTATAGTATCGTATAAACTTAATATGTTAATAAAACTTACGACATTAAGTGAAAATACGGATGGATATTTAGCAGATGTACTGTTCTTTCATTGTTTTGAAGTTTTTCAAATCATCATCACCCTTCAGTAGATCGTGATTGTTTTCTTTTGGTATTTTACTAAACGTGTCAAAATATGTTTTAAATTTTTACACTTAATTTTTAAGTTACGCATTAAATTCTTAATATTTCCACTCTGACTCTAGGTACAAAAATACTTATCGCGTAAATTGGTCTTTATATACATTTTTTAAACATCAGCTATGTTGGTATATATATGTTTTGCTTTCAGTTTCACTTTGACAAATTCATATCCTGCATACAGAAATGGTCTCTTTTTACAAATTTGTTGCATCAATCATCTAAAAATAAATAATGGTTTGTAGTTTAAATATTTAATAATATTTTCTGTTACAGCTCTTGTGAGTACATGGCTAGCGCAGTGCATCTACATTAAGCTAGGTTTGCTGTTGATTTCCAATATTGGGCTGCCCTCTCCTCTTGCACTACCGTCCTTAAGTTCTTTTTGGCACGGCCTCTTTAAACTCCACTTCACTACAGTGCCATCTACGTTTTACAATCAAGAATCCTTCTGATAGCATGGTTGGTCCGCTTCTATTTTCTCCATTTAATTATTTTTATTATGGGTTTCTCTTTGGTGAAGTGATCCATATCATGCATATGATTTAGTGATATTTGTTGATTAATGCCTGTAGTTTTTGCATGATGATATTCGAAACTGTTCAGATTTCACTTCCGTAAGACAGAGTTGATTTTACACAAGCGTCCAATATTGCAATCATCTGGATATTTGTGAGTTCCTGTGGCATTATTCCTGTTGATATTTATTTCAAATCCACAACTGTTCCCTATTCTATCCACGTTTTGCTTGCGTGTTGAAGATCTTCCTCACATTATCTAAATCTTCCAGTTGGCGTGAGAAAGTCCACGTAATTTCTTTCCCCATTGAACAGATTTGCCTAATGATATCATCCTACCCGATGGTTAATAGCTGAGTTGATGGACAGAATGCTTGTTTTACTCTGGCGTTTGAGTGAAGCACATACATATACCATGACCATAATTGGTCATTACAACCCTTCAGTCAGTATTACGACCTATCTTCTCACACTTATGTTGTGTGTATTAACTTTATACATGAGTGGCGGGACCTACAGTTTAAAGTCGACTCCGAACGACAAATTTTTTTGGAGAAACTTTTCATGGCAAATTTATTTACTCTCAGAGTTTTTGACAAAAATCTGCTGATAGGAAGGCACCGAAGAATTATTCAAATTTTGTTGGAGATGTCTGATCTAGGGTTTGAACGGTAACCTCACGTCAAACTAGCCAACACACTACCTACTGAACTAAGTCGTATTCAAGTAATCCTATAAGATTGCTAAATACAAAACAAGTATTATTCAGAAGTGTCAGGGAAAAGTGGTACAATGAGAATTTCAAATGATCGTAAGACATCGATACTTGTACGTGCTATCTAAACTGGTATTGTCAGTTCTCATCGCTTCATTTCAATATCGGCAGGATATATATGTTTCTCTAAAAACCTTCGCCCAAAAGTCTTCTTTAATTCTTTAGGATACTGTTCTGTGCCGGTAAAAATATCTCCCTTGTGGTGATCGCCCTATTCTCAACAAATGATCTTTGAGCCTATCAGTCTTTTTATCCAAGTATAATTGTCTATACCTTATGATGGCATTAACTACGCATAGATTTTCAAAGTTTCAATCTCGAATCTTTCTCGTCCCACTAATTGCCATTGACTCCTCTATGTGCCATATAGCTGTACCTCAGTTTAAAAAGTATGTGAACTGTAAATTGTCATATTCACTCCTATTACTCTCATTACTAAACATTTACCAAAGTTATCG
Source organism: Sarcophaga variegata (assembly GCA_932273835.1). NCBI lineage: Eukaryota > Metazoa > Arthropoda > Insecta > Diptera > Sarcophagidae > Sarcophaga > Sarcophaga variegata. The sequence goes on along the minus strand of OW026358.1, from coordinate 29,336,382 downwards.
TGTTAATTGTCTCTCAATATTTTAACAATAGTCTCGATAGTCTAGATCTTCACTACCATGCATAACATAGTTTTACAAACACCCACTGGTCTTTGTATATTGTTCAGCTCCGTGTGACCTCTTTTAAAATTCCTTCTGACTGTCAAAACAATAGCCCCATTTGTAATAATTGGTCTGACCATCATCGTATATATCCATGTTTGGTTTTCCATCTCTATATGGGTCCTTATATGGGTCATTCATGTAAATTTATTGTCCGATATTATCTCTAGATTTTTTGTTCATCTTCTGTGATAAAAACTACCCAGAAGTCAAATATACCTCCATTTGCGAAGTTTCTCCTTCTTATACATAATACTACTACAGTTTTGCTTTGGGTTTGTATTCAATTCCACTTACCTCTACCAACAACTTACATTCTCAAAACCCTTTTAAATGATGTGAAAAAAGAAATTATCCTTGTCATCAGATCCTATTCGGCTGTATATTCTTGCACGCCTAAGATAATTTTATCGAGAATCCATCCAAAACCGAGATTCACATTAGTGGTGAAAAAACCTCATCAAACTTAGTAACTGAGACCAAATACTCGTTGTAGTGTACCAGAGTATCTGATGAGTATCGAACCCTTGTAGACACTGTAGTAAACTAGGACACTATTTTTTAGACTCCACAGGGCAGCCATAAACCTTTTCCTTTCGAACACAGTTCAGATATAAATAAGAGAGCCTTTTCTACAGTTCTACAACCGAAATGCGCTCCTATTTTTTAAGTAATAGATTTTGTATAGAAAATAACAGATTCCACATTATGTGGAATACAAGTTAAATTGTATTAAAGTAATAATATAATTTAATCTTTTGGGTCTTTAACAACATAAACAATGAATTTCGTTCAATTGAAAACTATATGTATATATATATCGCAGTTTTATTATTTAAAAAATTTCCTGTACGTGGAACAAAGTTTTATGCACATCAGCATGCATGAAATGGAATTATAAGGTACAGTGTAGAACGGCATATGAATTGTTTGTTAATGTGTCGCATGTGTTTGTGTCTGCATTTTTTGCAACGACTGCAAATTTTAATTGTTGACTTTGCCGAACAAAGGCTTTTGCAACAACAGGCCGTTTACACTGTTACGGCTGGTAGAATTTCATGTACCAGAAACTCTTTTACACGTATTCGACAAAAAGCAAAGGCTTTGGTTCAGGCACGTGGTGTACACAGTTCCGGTTGACATAATTTCACGTACTCGTGCTATTTTAAAGTAAAAATTTTCACCAAAAGCTTATGATTTATTTCTGCTGGTTTTCGCTGTATGGAAAGGTAAAAATGAAAAATTAAACGGATTTTCTTAAAAAAATATGGATTCACATGTTTATCTTGCAAGCATGGCTACTTGTTAAACACGTGGATTATAGGGAAGGCCTTTTTGGTTTTGATTTGTCGAATTTCTCTTAATTTAATAAGAGTAAGATGTTGGTTTCAGGTAATTGTGTTCACAGTGTTATCCGTATACAAAAAATACAAACAATATTCAAACATGGCTGCATAAATATTTAAAACAGATACTATAAACACAATAAACAGCAAAGACAGCAAATATTTAGACCTTTAACACTTCGACTACCGAAAAAAAATACCTGAGTCATGTTCTCTTAAAAGCATTTATTTTTAATAACAATTATAACACAGCCCTGCAAATTTGGACTTTTTTTGTTCAAATAAGATGGCTCCAGGTATTTCCGAAGGCATTTTGCGCGCTGAATCTGGGTTCATAAACTTTCCATCACGTCAGGTTTTCGAGAAAAAGGATTGAGGTTTATAAAAATTAATCAGATTTACTTGACCGCCATATTGGATCTGCCATTTTGAATTTTTTAAATCTGAATGAAGATCTGTAATCAGCGACCCCAAAAACCCCTGAGTAACAATTTTCAAGTAAATCTGATTAATTTTTAAGGACCTCCGTAATGTGTTTCTATTTCTCTTGCACCCCTTGACATAAACCCACCCCTTACTTCAAGGGTGCATGCAAACAATTTGGCTTTGGGCTCATTTTAAAGAGCAAAGATCAATTGTCAATTTCTGACAATAGCGATGGTTATAGCACGTCAGTGTTTAGCTCTACAATTTTTCAAAAATGGCCAAAAACTCTATTTTTAGGGGATTCAACCCAGTTTTTCTCGAAAACCTGAAGTTTTTGAACCCAGATTCGTGTTCATAGAGAATTTAAAAATGTTTTTTTTTGTTTCGCTTATGCTTTGCTGCCGCTGCATGCAGATTAGCTTAGACTGCAATTGCTAAATACTTGTGCTTGCTGCGTTGCGTTTATTGTGTTTATCGCAAAACAAAGGAGAGTTTAATACGGTGTTCAGATATGCACCTTTATAAACGCTATTATTGAGCTCAATATCCCATATAAAGTTTCAATTAATAATTGCGCAATAAATACGCAAATTGTTATAATATTGAGTGTGCTCAGTGAGCATATTACAATTTACCGAACCCCTTCTGTTGATATTTGACAACTCAAATGTCAACAACCACAAACAAAAAAGAAAAAAATAAACAAAACGGCTGGTTGTTTTGTTTACCAGCTGTCAAATGAAAACTGAATAATACTGAACTGCGTATATTATTATGCCTGACCACTTAAAATATTGTACTCAAATAACCGAATATTTGCTCAATAAAAGTGCATATCTGAACATAGTATACATAATTGGTCATTACAACCCTTCTGTCAGAATTACGTCCTAGTTTTTCACACCACTTCTGTTGTGTGTTAAATTTATACGTAAGTGGCGTGACATACAGTTTAAAATTGACACCGACGGACAGATGTTTTTTGAGAAACTTTTCATGGCAATTTTATTTACTCTCAGAGTTTTTGCTAGAAATCTGCTGAGAGGAAGTCGCCGAAGAAATACTTTTTGTATTATGTTTTAATGCCTGGCCTGGGGCTCGAATCCTGGCTTTACGTCTAGCAAGCCAACACACTACCTACTAGACTACGACGACTTCACGGACATAGTATAAAGCAGCAATAACACATTATTTCGTTATGAAGAGTAATAGTTCCAAAGCAAACAATGTGACAAATAAATCAACAACAGAAAAACAAAAACAATTAAAACAGTACTTATTGCATTGGATTTCATAACAGAAACAACATTTCCTATTGGTCGATCGTTTACTGAAGCAGTGGACTCGAATTTATCCACCATATTCGCTAATACTATTATGGCGATCGTAAAAGATTATACGGTGCGACAGTCAAAATACACCCAGCTAATGACATAGTGTAGGTTGTGAGTTCTGTTGAGTAGAACTAAAAAATTTTTTTTATATTTCTCGAACCCTCCAAACTTGTTTTATTTTTAATCTTTTCACACAAAATTATTGATTACCCAAATATTTTTTAAACCCATTTTAAAAATCCAAACTTTTTTGAAAGGGGGGACAGATGAGCTTCTAAAATGAAATACATAAATAAACTTACATGTTATGAGTTTTGATATGGTAAACTTGTAAAATATGATTGTTTTTCTCATTTTTTCAAGTTTAGCTATTCTTAATTCCAAAATTTACTTAAAAAATATAAAATAAGTGATGACATTCTGAAGGTGAATTATATTGTGAACAGACAAATTTCCGATAAACAATCAATATCCATTAAAAATTCTGAAGATTTTTGAACAGAAAGTTCATTTCTAAAAATATATATATGAAAAATATAACTCGACTGTTAGACTCTTTAAATAATAACTACCGTAATTTTTGTAGGATTTGATTAAACGAAGATAATGCATTTTCAGAATGTCATCACTTATTTCATATTTTTTTTTAATGAAGTTTGCTACTATGAACTTGAAACAATATGAAAAAATTCGCATTTGTCAAGTTTACCTCATCAAACCTCATAGCATAATAAGTCAAATAATATATATATGTATATCGTTTTAAAGACCCATCTCTCCTTTCTAGATTCAGAAATATTTTGTAGTCAATAAATTAGTGCCTAAATTCTAAATAAAACAATTTTGGAGGGTTCAAGAAATATAAAAAAAATATTTTTGAGTTCTACTCAACAAAATTCACTTACATTAGCTGGGTGTATTTCAATTTTTATTGTGTCTCATTTTGTTATTTGTACGTATTGTTGAATGCTCTATTTTCCATGCTGGTTTGGTAAAATAGAATAACAAATGAAGACTAATCGTCGTAAAGGTATATCTTCAACAGAATAACCATATCAACTGTCAAAGTCAACTGTCAACTGTCCCTGTTGGTACAGACGATATAATATTAATCATAAATTTATAAAATCATTGAAGAACAAAATTAGCCAATTTAATCCAATGGTGTTGGCTGTAAAAAATCAACTGAAAATTAAAGTTTATTAAAAATGTATGTCACATTTCATCAAAAATGTGAGTATAAATATTTAAGTTAATTAAATTGAAAAACCTAAAAGAAAATATAAAATATAAAATACGTATGTACATATACATATACACATATGAATAAGTATGTATGTAAGTTCACAGAAGATTCCAGGTATAGAAATTTTAATTATAAAAAACTTTCTGTTTGTTATTCTTTAATTTTTGTATGAAAGGATTTTCAAATCTGAATTAGAAATACAATACAAACTAATACTTGGTTCATGTTCATGTATTCATAAAACATATTTCTTAAGAGAAAAAGATATACATACATACAAATATACAAGGCGATGTTTTATTAAATTTGTGTTTGTTTAAACTAAGGTTGATTATATTCTTCTAGGATATGTAATTTAATTAAATTTAGATTACTTCGTGGATCAAATTATTGAAAGAAAATATTTTTTAATTTGAAATTAGGAAAAAAATATTTTTTAAATTCGACTGTAGGTGTGTTAAGCAATATTGCCTTTTGATTACAATATTTTCCAAGAAGAATTTGAGAATGGATTAAATAGTTTCATTGTTCGAAAGAAAGAAACATTTTTTAAAAAGTTTTCTTTACAATTTTACTGATTGGTTCATAAAAAGGAACCCAGGGGCGTTGAATAACAGTGCCACTTCTGAAAAAAAAAAATGAATTGTTGTCTTATCTCAAACGAATGTCGTCGATATTTATTTTGAATTAATTTTTTTTTAATTTGTCATTATTAAATTAATAGAATTTACAATAACCTTTCATTTTAAGTACCTCTGTGTGCTTATTCATTAAAAAATGTAATTTCAAAATAATAATAATTAAAAAGGCTTAAACGATAATGAGATTATGAAAATTGTTAGTAGTTAATGTTAGTTAGCGACAATGCTGTAATTAACAGAATAATAATGAGGTTTGTCGTTTTGTTGTCACATTATTCGGATTTACAATGAGAATGGAAAAAATCTGTTATGCAATTTAAATAATCCTTTTTGTGAAAAATTAGATTTAATAAGTTATTTACAATATTTTCAATATAATAATAAAGGTTCGCAATTCAAATTTGTATTTAGTTCACATTAGGCTCATGTGTATACATATTATAAGTTATATATAAAATGTCGTCACGTTTTTAAAATTTGCTAAACGTTTATGCAGTGGGCAGCAAAAGTCAATGTACCCAAATATATTTTAGACTATTCTCTATCTAGCCCCTACTTATCTTTAATTTTAACCGTATGTCAGGCGTTAAAAAAACTTCATAATTCTAGCTTATTTATCACTTTTGTTACATACTTGTAGTACATAGAATTGTCCCAATTATTGATAAATTTTGTTAAAAAATTGTAATATTTTTATTTATTTTAATTCATTTTAATAATAGTTTTTCATATTATTACATTTTATTATCACTTTTATGAAAAAAAATTTTTGACATGATGTACATTTCAGAATGTTTTTTTTACGTAAAAATCAAACACTTCATGTCAGCAATGGTTTTATTATTTTCTAAATGGTAACATTTTGATATCCAGGATCCCTACTTTGAGGCGATATATAAGTTTCCAGTTGTTTAGATGGGGCTCCTCATTGTCACTCGCATCAGTAATACTCTCAGTTGAGAAACCTGATGGTACAAACCGTTGTTCTATTTCGTTAGAAAAATTTGTTGTTAATGTCATGTAAGTTAAAAAACTATCCCTTTGCAATAGAACACCGATTATGTGAATAAAAATACTCTCTCTCTGATTCCTCTCTGGTATCCCGGATACAGCTGTTCCCAAATACGACTGTAAGTAATTGCAACGCTCTTAGCATGTCCTAGAATTTACTAATCAACAGCAACAAAATTATTGGGATCATTATAAGTTGAAAGACTTTCTTTCATCTCAGTTTTCGAAAAGGTAAAGTAATAGGTGTAAATTTATCATCATTTCCGAGTAGCACATTATCAAAGCGAATAATTCTGTTATCTCATATGTACTATTATCATCTATAATATCTATGGAATAAAACATAGGACGAATTACTTTTTTTCTAATGTTTGTCAGTCACGGAAGACAAATATGAGAAGAGCAGTAAGAAAGACCCTACAACATTTCGAGTAACAGATGCTAACAATCTGCGTGAAAATTGGTAATATTTTCTCTTCCCAAACTACTAATGGCATATGGTGCCCTGTTTCAAGTACTGCCATCTTTGCCGATAAACATCCTATTGTCCTACTGTTCTGCAGCAGGAATATTACGTACATACATACATAATCGGTCATTACAACCTTTCGGTGTAAATTGGAAATGTCTGACCTGAGGTTTGACCCTTGGTGTGACGTCGAACACGCTACATACTAAAATACGACTACTTCAATCAATATCAAGAACATCAATAACAGAAAATTCAACCTTCTCACTTTCATCCAAGATTTAACTTTCAATTCCTTCTCAAATACTATAAATAATGTATTATTTACGACAAAACTGCACAAAATCTTTGAAAACTTAAAAAATTTACATACACAACACCAAAGAATTCCTAGTACAGTCATTTGTATCAGAAATGATACATAAGGTATAAAATAATGGTGATAACAATACAAAACGAGTTAAAAAAATATCAGGCATCTAACTTTTTCTGAATTAAAGTTATATAGACTCAAAAATGGAATGTATCATTTTTGATACAAAGCTCGATCTACGGTTAAATAAAACAAATTGTGTGTGAGATATCATCAATGTTTTTTAAGACCTATTGATATCATTGTGTGTGGCACACAAAATTGCTCAAATATCCGCCCGTGATTTTTTCGGTGGAGCACATTAGTAAATTTCAATTTTGTGTAATTTTGCATGGAGCGCATACGAAATCTACAATTTTTTATGATTGTGGCACATAAATCGATCTGTATTTGATTGATTATATTGGCTTTGAGAACCAGTTTGGTTTGTGGTTTATTTGCACGCATCTATTTTTTTTAAGACCAACACTCAGGTGATAAGCTCCTACTCATCCAATGCTTGTACTGAAACAACAGAAAGATACTATAGTTATAATAGAATAGAATGAGGGCTAATGTATTGCAAGTTTTGTCTTGTATATAGAACATATCATAACATAAGCAAAAAATCACAGTTGAAAAGAGGGTACTAACTTCAAAGTTCTTTACCTGATATCGCAAACGAAAAATTCCAAGTTTCAAGCAATTATTTTCATTTCATTTCACAAGTTTAAAGTTTAGGTAAAGCGGAATTTTGATTTAATGTTCAGTTCAGTTTGGAGTATTTTAAGTATACTTCCAACTGACATTCAAAATTTTATTAGAAAATTTGAATAATTACACTATGCGACAAAATAAAAAAATCAAATACACCCAGCTAATGACATAGTGCAGGTTGTCAGATTTGTTGAGTAGAACTCAAAAATATTTTTTTTACATTTCCTGAATCCTCCAAGCTTTTTTCATTTAACAAAAAATCTTTTTTTTTTTACTTTACGTACAAATTTATTGATTTCAAAAACATTTCTGAACCAATGTCACAAATTTTAACTTTCTTAAAAACGGCATACAAATATATATAATTCGACTTAATATTATATGAGGTTTGATGAGGTAAACTTGGCAAATGCGAATTTTTTCGTATTTCTTCAAGTTTGTCCATTCATAGTAGAAATCTTTAATTAAAAAATATAAAATAAGTGGTGACATTCTTAAACTGCAATCTTTCGTAAAGAGATTGTCACTTCTTTTGATAAAATAGAACAAAAATTAACGTAGTTATTATTGAAAGAGTATAAGTGTCGTGTTATATTTTTCATATATATTTATTTCAAATAAACTTCAGTTAAAACATTTTCAGAATTTTTTGATAGATCTTGATTGTTTATTTGAAAATGTGTCAATTTCAGGTTGGAGCAACCATCAGAAGTTGGCCAATGTTTGCGCAAAGCGAAATAATAATATTTGTAAAAACACAAATATTGGCCGACTTCTGGTAGTCGTTCAAATGTGAAATTAACACATTTTGCGGTAAACAGTCAAGATCTATCAAAAAATTAGAAAATTTTTGAGTTGAAAGTTCGTTTGATAAGGTGACATACATATATAAAAAATACAACACGACCTATTTAAATAATAACTAGGTTAATTTTTGTCCGATTTGATCAAACGAAGTGTCAATCTCTTCACAAGATAATGCACTTTCAGAATGTCATCACTTATTTTATATTTTCTAATTAAATTTTGCAACTAAGAATGGCTAAACTTGAAAACAATTATAAAAGTTTTATATTTTCCAAGTTTACCCGATCAGAACTTAAACATGTAAGTTTGGACAATATCCTTCTCTCTCCTTTTCAAAAAAAATTTGGTTTTTAGAAATAGGTTAAAAAATATCTGGGTAGTCAAAATTTGGTGTGAAAAGATTAAATATTCCCTTTTTTGTCAAAAAAAAAAACCAGTTTGGAGGGTTCGAGAAATATAGAAAATATATTTGAGTTCTACTCAACGAACTCACAACCAATACTATGACATTAGTTGGGTGTATTTTCACTGTCGCACTTTCTTTCTTTCAATTGAACACTTTAGTTAATGAGATTTGTTCATGCAATAACACAATGTGTCATTTTAATTAATATACTATCGCTGAGAAAGTTTTGTCTATTAACGTCTGGTATAATCCGGTATAGTTTAAGCTAAGTTCAACTGACAGCCGCCTCAATGGGTACAGCTTACTTAGGTACTATATGGTGCCGTTATAACAACTGATATCACCTATTTCATTATATAATTACAGTTTCTGGTTGCCATCTCCCATCTCGAGTGTCATATGAAGATTTAATTTTTCTTTTCAAATCGTAAACTCCTCTATCTGGTACCAACATACGTGACAACAGTATTGTAGTACTAAGGCCTTGCTTAACTATTTCACGCAAGACTGAGCTTTTTATTTTTCTTCCTACTGTCTCAAGGATGTCAAATGCGTTATGAAATAATGTACATATTTTCTTCTGACGGGTTAAATTATATGATTTTTACTCATGCCGATACACTTTAGTATGGAAGTTGTGCTTTTCTTTTTAATCATACCTTTTTCGCTTTTAAACAAAACCGTGCTAAACATCTAAGACGAAGACGTAAATAGAACGACGACGCAAATGGAAGTTAGAGGGAACAAAAAATTTGATAACGTGAATCTTGACGACGCACAGTGGGGTTTTTGATACCAAAAGTGGGAATTAATTCGAGGTAAGTTTCCCTGTTTCTAATTTTAACTTTTTTCAGTTAAATTCACTTTAGGAAGTAAAACTAATTCTCTAGAAAATTTTCGCGAAAAATGCTTCCTAAAATTTTTTAAATCTTTGTTTTGAGCTTCTTGTGCTTCTTCCGTCAGCTGTCCAATTGGTAGTAAAGTGTGGTTTATTATTTCTGGTCCATGGATTAAAAATTTATGGATAGTTGGGGACATATAATACCACGGATACAGTTGTACAAAATACCTTGCGGTATCTAGAGCGATATCTCGAAAGGCATTATTGTTTATTTGAAATTCACTAGAAACGGTAACCATAATTGAACGCAGTTGTCTTATCCATTTTGCAATCTTGAATATGTGCTTAATTTTTTGCAGCAACTTGTTTTTCGATATCCAATCTAGCTTGCCATTTCTTTATTGGAAGCTTATATGCCAAATGGAGCAGGTATTCAAAAAATCTGATCCATCCATGCAGTATCGGCAAACCGAACTCCAGATTTTGTCAATATTATTTAATTCTTGGAAGTAACACCACATAAAAAACATTTTTGTGTACTAGTAGTTTCTGTGAGTGTATTACATATTTTTCTATCAATCATGAATAGGACCAACTTATGATTGACTTTCAAGCGTTTTCCTCCATAAGAAATGACGGACTCTTTTAGGTTTTTAATTTTTTTTATTTTTTTTTTAATTTTTTATATTTAAGTTTTATTTTAAAATGTGCAAAAAAGTGCAGACAAATTTTTCATAAACATTTTCAAAATTTTGAGAAAAAAAGTATTTTTTCTTAATTTGGCTTTATTCAAAACTACATATTTATCGACATATTTCCCGAAATCCCCTAATTTATAGGCTTACGCGTGAAAATTAATTAAAAATAAGAACACAAATTGCCCATAATAACCAAAAACATAAATTAATCTAACTAACCTGAGGTTAAAGGTTCCATTAAAATATTTTTAGTTATCACTTTAAAAAACACCCAAAAGTAATTTTTAAAACACCAAAAGTTTAAATTTATATTTCACGCGAGGAAAACTACAAATAATTAAAACTTTAAAATTATATTGTGACATAACAATAGTTGTCAAACCCAAAATTTTTGCACCAGTGATGTCAAATGTTGTATACTTTTACCTACTACAAAAATTTATTCGGTTCTCCTAAGTCCAATTTTGCAATTAATTCCCATTTTTAGTAACAAAAACACCACTGTGCGACGTATGTATATCAAAGGCTAAGTGTATTACAATTTTAATAATGAGAGATATGTCGCCGTAGTCTAATAGGTAGTGCATTGGCTTATTAGACGTGAGGTTACGGTTCAAACGGCAGTTCAGACATTTCCAACAAAACGAAATATGAAAAAATATCTCTTCGGCTATTTCCTCTTTCAGCAGATTTCTGACAAAAACTCTGAGAGTAAATAAAATTACCAATGAAAAGTTTCTCAAAAATCTGGCATTTGCAATCGACGTTAAACTGTAAATCCTGACACTTACGAATAAAATTAACACACACAACGTAATTGGTGTGAGAAGCTAGGTCGTAGCTAAGGGTTTCTAATTGAAGGGTTCTAATGATCAATTACATATTAAAAACAACTAAAACACACTTGTTAACGCACTACAATTGCCAGGAATTTTTACAACTTCAGAGATTTTAGCATTGTCACCCTTTAATTAACAACGATTCGTGTATCTACCGCAGTTATACAGAAAAGAAAAACTCAAAAATGATTATAAGACACGATTTGATTCCAGGTATACTGAAAATTTAATCGTTATTGGGCTTGGTGAAACTAAATACAATAAAAGGTAAACACTTAATGTTTTACTACGGTATATCAAATCAACACAGGACTGGTGAACTATAAAAGCAGAGAGCGAGAATAATTGTAGCACGCTTGAAATCCAATCAAATTAATGTTTTTCTTTTATTTAAAGTCTAAAATAATTTTCAGAGCACATTCAGACACAATAACCACTTAAAATTTATCATAATCAATTAATAGTAAATGCAATATGTTTGTTTGTCATTCATTATATGCAATAAAAATGCAAATGAGCAATTTTCACACACGCACATATAGTTTGTGATAATCTCTTAACTTAACGAAAAAGTGCGTGACATTCGTTAAAATTTATATTTTTATTACAATTGAAAGCAATTATAATCCAAATTTATTTAAATTTATGACTGAATTATTTAAAATTATTAAAAAATTGGAAACAAAAAAAAAAAAGTAAAAGAAAATTGGTTATGATAATGAATAATAATAATGATGGTGATGAAATATAATGAAATTAATTATGAAATATTAAAATAAAAGATAATCATTTTCATATAGCGATAATATATATTTAAAGCAAATATCACTACACATCGGGTCCGCCATCTAACGTTTTTTTTTCAACTAGAGCTTATTTCGTGAATGGTAACACTTAACTCATGTCTGATTTGACAGATAATTAGTTTTATCCTTCCGCTCAACGAATATGGTTGTGTATATGCTGGGAAATATTGCGACATTACTTTGAAAATCATGGTAATGTTGCAATTTGTGTGCAAAAAGTGCGTACGGATTTTGGAAGAAGAGAAGCACCGTCAGCTCCGTATGTTCGTTATTTTGTGAAAAAAGTGAAAGAAACAGGCATCGTCATCGATAAATCAAAGCGTGAAAAGCCAAAAACAGTGCGTACACCCGGGAATATTGCTCCTGTATCAGAAAGTGTGCGTGAAGCGCCATCAACATCAATTCACCGTCGTTCTTAACAATTTATCATTTCGGAGACATCATTGAGACGAATTTTGCATAAAGACTTTGGTATGAAGCCATACAAAGTCCAATTGGTTCAGAAGTTGAAGCCAATTGACCATCCAATGCGTTTTCGCTTCGCTAAATGGGCCTGCGATCGACTTACAGAATTTGCCGATTTTGGAAAAAAAAATAATTTTTTCAGATGAAGCTCATTTTGATTTTGGCGGGTATGTAAACAAGCAAAATTGTCGCATTTGGGGCACAGAAAACCCGCACGCATACATTGAAAAGCCGACGCACCAAAACGAGTCACTGTGTGGTGCGGATTTTGGTCCAGAGGCATAATTGGGCCATTTTTCTTTGAAAATGAGCAAGGAGTGTCCGTTACAGTCAATGGCGACTGTTATTGGGCCATGTTGAAAAAATTTTTGTTAACAAAAATTGAATAGGAGGATATTGGCAACATTTGGTTTCAACAAGACGGCGCTACGTGCCACACAGCCGAAGCTACACTCGATGTTTTGCGGCCTGTTTTTGAAGATCGCATTATCAGCCGCAGAGCTGATGTCGTTTGGCCACCTCGGAGCTGCGATTTGACACCGTTGGACTATTATTTGTGGGGTGCCGTCAAAGATAAGTGTTACGGCGACAAGCCAGAGACAATTGATGCTTTAAAGGACAATATTCGTGAAGCCATTGGTGAAATACAGCTGCACACAATCGATAATGTGCTTCAAAATTGGACCGATCGTGTAGGCTACTGCATGGCCAGCCGAGGCAGCCATTGGAATGAAATTATTTTCCATTATTAACCGGAAGGATTGTACTTTCAAATAAAAAAAGAAATTTGAGAAAATATTCAGTAGTTTTTTTAAAGCATTTTCCAAAAAAAAGTTATTATTAATAATTTGTGCTTCTCATACATATTGTTACGAAAATGGAAATGGTGCTACATAGTTAAAATTAAAATTCATTAAAATTATAAACAAAATCTACAACAACAACACAATGGACTTATTTACATGATCAACAAATAAACAAAAAATACAAGTGAACAAACAGGCAACAACAACGCTGCAAGGACAAATGTAAACAAAATACACAAAAAACAATAACGTAAGCAACATGTTTAGCTTATAGAGATTTCGCGAACGCGAAGTCATTCTCCTTCAAAAGCATTCATCAGACTGTTTACCCTGCGATATAAAAGGCAAAACCAAGCAGGCAACGGAGTCAGTAGAAATTCAGTCTGCATGTGAAGAGAATAATCGTGGTTTGATGATCTCCGTTATAAACATCTTTCGCTCAATTGTCAGCGTTTACGCAGAAGAGTGTAAAGAAGAATATCAAACAATGCAATTGTTATTGTTTACATAAAGTAGTGAACAGTGGCACATAGAATTGTGCGATTAATAAAGAATTTTAATTAAAAATAAACACAGATTTATTTTTTGTCTCCGAGCTCATATTTTAAACTTTTTAAAAGGCAAGAACGTGACAGTATGTTCACAATTCATTATTTAATTAATATTCACAATTAAATGTATATTTAATACATACATTAACTACAATTTAATAGAAGTAGTTTTTCTGTTTATTTAACCTTTTTTAGTTAAAAATATATTGTACTGGCAAAATTCGGAATGATTTTCAAAAATAAATTTACAAGAGGCTCATATAAAAACTACAGATTTCTTTTTACGAATCACGCTTTAGGATATTTAGTACATCATCTCTAAAGACTATCTTCATCGCCTCATAGAAGAGTAGAGAAGTGTTTCCTCCATAACTTGCGGATCTGCTACCAAATTTCTGCGTTGCGTTATAGCCTGAAGGTGGTCAAGAATATGTACCAAGAAATTAATTAAATGTTCTCAAAATATTTTAAAGAATTTATTTATATCTTTCGAATATATACCTTCAACAACATTGTTTTGTTGTTTCAGTTTATTTTCTTTAGAAAAGTCAAAAACAAAACAACTTTCCCAAAAAAAATTTTTTTTTAAAGGTCAACCAGTCTTAAGGCTATCAATGATGATCATCGTTTGTACAGACTTTGCAAATGTAAATATAAATAGAAAATAAAAGGGCATTGAAAAGGTCATTTACAACATAAAAAAAGGACAGAAAAGAATCCATATGAAGAAATCTCACACTTGAATAAGCATAAAAGAAAAGAAATCTACTGAATTTAAAAATCAGTTCATTTTATAAATTTAAATATTCAAATTTATATTATTTTTGCTTTAAATGGACGGCAGTTAATTTAATATCTCTTAATGAATTTAGAATGCTGGTAAGAAAGATATAACAATTCAATAGGATTTGTATTATAAACTAATGTCAGTATTAAGGGTTTGCCTTTTAGCCTCAATTGTAGTAAATGGAGCAGAAGTATTCTTTAAATACAGTAGCGAGAAAAAAATGCAACTCTATGTCATATGATATTCAATCGACCCTCGAAACGGTATCCGCTTCCACTCCACTTTTGTTTTTTTATTCATTAATTCTTAAATTTTATCAAAAAGCATCAGTAGGCGTTGTTTGCTTCTCATTCTACTTAATTTTTCTAGATTTATAAAAAATTGAACAAATTTAGCGAGAAAAAAATGCAACGCGTTAAAGGTAAAAGTAATCCAACTAAAGTAATTAAAATAAAAGTTTAATGAAAAATTTGCAAATTTTTGAATTTTAAAATAGAAACAGCTGTCAGCAGATAGCAAATTTGCCATTATAAGGGCTTTGGAAGAAATAAAAACAAATAATGAAGTTGCTCATGAATTTAATATCAACAAATAAATGATTTATCGGATTTCATCTCTATATTGTCAAACGAATAACGTGGAAAGAAAGTCAGGAAGTGGCCGACCTCGTAATTCTACTGCCCGCCAAGAACGTCAAATGGTAAAAATAGTAAAACTTGCCGCTCGTAAACCGGCAGTACATACATAATTGATCATTACAACCCTTTAGTCAGGAGATTACGACCTAGTTTCTCACACAACTTATGTTGTGTGCGTTAATTTTTATACATGAGTGGTGGGACCTACAGTTTAAATTCGACTCCGAACGGCAGATTTCTTGAGAAACTTTTCATGGCAATTTTATTTACTCTCAGAGTTTTTGCCAGAAATCTGCTGAGAGGAAGCCGTCGAAGAAATTTTTTTCATAATTTCGTTTTGATGTCTGTCCTGGGGTTTGAACTCGGGCTTTGCGTCTAAAAAGTCAACACTATACCTTCTATACCACTGCAATAGATGTTACTAATTATTGGTTTCTATTGGCGTTCACACAGCCAGAAACCGATTAAGAGAGGCAAAATTAGCTAGAAGACCAGCCAAAAAGCCACTTATAAGTAAGGTTAATAAGAAAAAAACGGCTTGACTTTGCTAGACGGTATCTGAGTTGGTCAAAAGAGCAGTGGGCCAAAGTTATGTGGAGCAATGAATCAAAGTTTAACTTATTTAGCTCTGATGGGATAAATAACATTCGTCGGCCCCCAAAACAAAGATATTGACAACAATTCTGTAAATAAATAACATTCTGTAAATAAGACACTGTGTTGAACATAATATGGCATCGAATTGCAATTTTTTTTTTCGCTGCGATAAATGAGGCGATTGTAATACGATGCTTCTTTCTTCCAACATTGTCTTTGATGTAAATAAATCAAAATATATGTGATTATTGATTTATTATTATTTAATTATTATTCCTTAATTGGTTATTCAGTCAAGGTTAGGCCATAGCTTCTCACACCGCTTAAGTTGCGTGTGTTAATTTTATTCATAACCTACAGTTTAAAGTCGACTGCGAATGACACATAGCCAGTATCTTGGCAATTATTAATTTATTCTCTTCGTTTTTGTCAGAAATCTGCTGAAAGGCAGTTGCCGAAGATATATTTTCTTCATATTTCGTTTTGATTGAGATGTCTGACTTGGGGTTTAAACCGTGGCCTCACGTCTAATAAGCCAACACACTACCAACTAGACTACGGCTACTATGTGGGAGAGTTATATTCGACATTTTTCATTTCCTTGAAAGACCTATTGATTTCATTATTTTTGAAATACAACATCACTCAAATGTCCGCCACAATTTCTCTAATTTGTACGCATCCAAAATATTTAATTTTCCATGAATCTGCTGCAGGTATTAGAATGAATTTGACTGATAGCATGGCGTATGTCGATTTTGGGACCATTGTAGTTTGGAGCTTTCCTCATACACCAGTAACTTAAGCAGAATATGGCATGAGGCTTGAGCTATGTGGCATATATCTGCCAGCGTTCTGTTGAAACTGCATGACGTTGGTTCCCAGATCATCTAATTCAAAACAAAAGAAGTTGATAATCATCGACATATGGTGATCGCTGATGTAGATAATGGGCTGGCCAAAGAAAGCCCTTAACAAACAGTGACTTTTTAAATAATTTTGAAATGAAGATGATTTTTAGATAAAAATGGGTATTAGTGGACAACTGCTCCAGAGCTCAGTCAGCGAACTCACATCCCCGTTTTTGGGTTATGTCTGTCCGTATGTGTACCTTTGGCAAACACACACAAAAAACCCATTTTCGGTGGAAATGCTCATATTCGGCCAGTTTCAACTGAGTCCAATCTGAAAAAATTTGATGCAAACGATGACTGTTTGGCTTCAATTCTTTTACGAGCTGTACATTATTGGCAGCTTAGTAAATAGGATAACGACCAATGGCGAGTCGACATATCAGTGTCTTCTTCAAAAATTCGAATTAAAGCTGCAATATTCTTTGCACCTTCTTCTTCTTTTGAATGGAGAAGAACATATCGACATTTGAAGGAATTGCTTGCTTTATGTATGAAATACTCTAAGTACTCTGTGTGTTAATTATACGGTGCGAGAGTAAAATACACCCAGCAAATGGCATAGTGTAGGTTGTAAATTTTGTTGAGTAGAATTAAAAATTTTGTTTTTTATGTTCTCGAACCCTCCAAACTTCTTTTATTTGATAAAAACCGTATTTTTAATATTTTCACACAAAATTATTGATAAGCCAAATGGTTTTTTAATCTATTTTCAAAATCCAAAGTTTTTTGGAAAGAGAAGAGATGAGAAGGGCCTTTAAAACGGTCTACATAAACATATGAGTCAAACTTACATATTATGAGTTTTGATCAGGCAAACTTGGAAAATATGATTTTTTCCTTTTTTTTTATAATAATACGGTAATTTTTGTTCGATTTGATCAGACGAAGTATCAATCTCTTCACAAGATAATGCACTTTCAGAATGTCATCACATATTTAATATTTTTTAATTAAAGTTTGCTAGTAATAACGCCATAGCCTACGCTGACGATATTGCCATTGCTGCGTCGGGAATTTGTCCACAAACGCTGTCTTATAAGATAAAATTGTCAATTGTACTGGTCTGGTGTGTGGTTTTTGGACTATCCGTTAATACCTCAAAGACAGATACAATTCTTTTCACTAGGAGATACAAGGTCCCTACCTACACCCTCCCTAGTATAAAAGGCACCAGACTCACGCAGAGTCCAGAGGTTATGTATCTGGGCCTGATCCCCGATCCCAAACTCAACTGGAGGGCGCATCTGGCT
This sequence comes from Sarcophaga variegata, assembly GCA_932273835.1. Taxonomy (NCBI): domain Eukaryota; kingdom Metazoa; phylum Arthropoda; class Insecta; order Diptera; family Sarcophagidae; genus Sarcophaga; species Sarcophaga variegata. Next base: position 29,318,333 of record OW026358.1, on the reverse strand, counting down.
ACTGGCGCGCGGAAGGCGGCCTGTGCTGCTTACTGCTGCAGCAGGGCAGTTGGGTCCGGATGGGGTCTCAGCCCAAGGGTCATGCGCTGGATCTATTTTGCAGTCATCGAACCCAACCTCCTATACGTTATTGCCTTCCAGTGCTCTGGACAAGCTGCACAGTGTCAGACTCCTAGACGGCTCCAAACTCGACGGCGAGGTGGACAGCGGAGTCTACTCTGGGAAATTGGATTTGGACATTTCACTCCGTCTGCCGAACTATCGCAGCGTGTACCAGGCGGAAGTAATGGTCATCTACTGAGCCGCGCAGTGGATCCTTGCATACGGTGTTCCTTTCACCCGCATCTCGATCTTTTCTGATAGCCAGGCTACCATAAGGTCTCTGTCGAACGTTGCGAATAATTCCAGGATCGTCAGGGAATGCCGCTGCTGCCTCGACCTTCTTTCTTGGCGCATCAGACACTGTGACATTCCGAGAAACTGCAAAGCCGACGAGCTAGCTAGAGCTGGCGCACTACTTCCGGAATTCTCTTCAATCAACTTAGAAATGCCACTTACCTCGCTCAAGCTGGCCATCGCGCGGAATTTCTTCCGAGACGGCAACATATCCTGGATCAATGAGGAGTCCTGTTCCACCGCTAGGCTCACTTGGTCCTCAATGGATAGAAGGCGCACCAACCAATTACTCGGACTTGGTCGTTACGTCATCTCGATCACAGTGACCATGCTTACAGATCACTGTGTTATGGGTAGACACGCGGAAAGAATGCGACTCCCATCTAACGATTTCTTCCGTGGGCGCAGATCCGCTGAGGAAGAGGAGACTGTTACCCATTTTCTTTGTCAATGCCCATCTGTTTCGAGGTGCAGATATAGGTTATTTGGCTCTTCAACATTTGATGGCTTGACGGAGCTATCGTTTAGTGATGTCAAGGATATAGCGTCGTTTATCAAGCTTTCCGGCTGGTTCTCAAACGCGCTTACCAACATCAAGTTTACCAACTTCTCCTTCCTTGGTTCGGACAGTACAGGGACTGCGTTTACCTGTGGCGTCACAACGGGCCGCTATGCGTGCTCAAGTGAGCTTTTGGTATAAAAGCTACAACACTAATCTAACCTAACCCTACTACTATGAACGGACAAACTTTAAAAAATATAAAAAAATTCGCAATTGTCAAGTTTATCTCATCAAAAACCATAGCATATTAAGTCAAATAATATACATATGTATATATTTTTAAAGGCCCATTCTTCTCCTTTATAATAAGGCTTAAATTTTAGACATCGGATCAGAAATGTTTGTGTAATCGATAAATTTGTGTGTAAAATTGTATGTAAAATACAGTTTTTGTCAAATAAAACAATTTTGGCGGGTTAAAGAAATAAAAATAAAAAATATTTTTGAGTTCTACTCAACAAAACTCACAACTTACATTATGTCAGTAGCTGGGTGTATTTAATTTTTTTAACTTGTCTGAGTAAATTTAATAATTCGATAGTTCTCAAGCAGCTAAAGCAACACCAGATGTAAAAGACTATAACAAAACGAAATTTAAATATATGAATTGTTAATCAAATAGACTTAATAAGTAATAAAATAAAAATCAAATATTGAAGTTCTCCTCACCTTCTAACTTACGAAACTTAACAGGTTATTAAGATAAGAAGGCAAAAAAATAACACAAAAATATCAAATAACACCAGTAGTTTAATGGTTTTCTCTACGTATTGTTGTATGTGTTAATATACGGTTAAATAAAATTTTATATGTGTTAAAGGACAAAAGCAAAAACAATATCGATAAATACATAATAGTACTTAAGTTAAATTTTACAATATAATGCAAGAAATGCCAATGGCAGCATTATTGTTCCTTTTTCTTTGGACATTCTTAACTTTCTGCACTTTAAAACACAATAAGGCGTTATATGAGTATTTACATACGCACGCACAGTGGCGAGCACTTGTAGATGTAAGCGTAGAAAATTTTTAATTTAAGCTGATACCCTACTTATATTAGGTTACATAATATATTTCATCATTACAATCCTTTAATCAGGATTACTTTCCTAGTTCCTCAAACCATTGTGTGTTACTTTTATACATGAGTGGCAGGACCTACAGTTTAAAGTCGACTCCGAATGGCATTTATTAATTTAATCTCAGAGCTTTTGCCAGAAATCAGCTGAGAAGAAATATTTTGTGATATTTCATTTAGTTGGAGATGTCGGACCTGGGATATATTAGGTGATTAAACTTAAATTTAAACGAATAGTATTTGAGATATCAGAAACTTTTATACTTATTTGAAAGGTCTATTGATGTCATTATATATCGAATATAACATCATTCAACTGCGCGCTTCGGCTTCTCTGAGTGGAGGTCATTCGAAGTTTCTATTTTTTCATGACCCTGTCTCTTATGTCAATCTGATATTTCAACCGATGGTATATGTTAGGTTAGCCTTGAGGACCGTTGTGGTTTGTGACTTATTCCGGCACTATTCACCTGCGGTATAAGAAAACCATACAAGAAGAAGTATTACGGGGTCAAATCGCATGATCTCGGTTGACAGTTCGCATCACCTCCACCTAAGCTGACCATGTTCTCAAATTAATTGTGCAGAGATAAATGGTATGTAGCGGAGTATTCTATATATGTATATGTATATGTATCGTTGTATTCTTTGTATTGTTGGAATGTATGCTTGTTGTTGATAATTTTCATGTAAAAATCCGCACTTATACGCATTTTTTCATACGTTTTTAAAAGTTGTATTGTGCTATCACATTGTTTGAATGCCAAAATTATGAAGAAGAATACGACATACACAATACAGCATAGCATTGAGCGTTCCCAAATAACCAAGTGTATTCAATACAACATACATGGTATAAAGTCGTGTAAACTGGCCACATATTTCGTTGACACTTCAGGTCAAAAGAAAGTAATTATCATCGATTTGTAGTAGCTGTTGGCAGTGAATGCTTACCTCAATGCTTTTCTCAAATAAACATGGTTCGATGATGTCGAAAGCATAAAATCCGCACTAGACTGGGACTTTTTCTTGGATCTCATGTGGATTGATAGCGCAATTTCGATAATTTTTTTTAATCCTGTACTTCTTCATCCAGAAATGGGTAGAGTAGATGGCTGAAGTAAATTTGTTCTACTAAAATTTGGTATTTGTCTATGGTCGTTCATCTTTAGTTCCTGAATCAGTTGATTTTTTTACGAATATTGCTCCAATTCAAGGCGCATAATTCACCAATTTGTGGTCTGCCAAAAAACAAGTTATTGCAAATAATCCTCTCGGTAGGACGATTCGCCGTGGACTAGTAGATAGTGTGTTGGCTTATTAGACGTAAGGCTCCGTTCAAACCACCGCTCAGGCATCTCCAAATAAGCGAAATATGAAAAAATATTTCTTCGGTGACTTGCTATCAGCAGGTTTCTGGCAAAAACTTTGAAAGTAAACATAAAATTGCCGTGAATAGTTTCTCAAAAATCTGACGTTCAGAGTCGACTTTAAACTGTAGGTCTTACTACTCTTGTATAAAAATTAACGAACACTGGTGTGAGAAACTAGGTCTTAATCCTGACTAAAGGGTTGCAATGACCAGTTATGTAGGTAGGACGATTTCGGTGATCATGAAAAGAGCGAAACAAACGGTACAATGCCCAATAGAACGGCCATTGTTATTCACGCGTGTTGTGGACTGATGTATCTGTCCATAGTGATTTATTAAAACAAACTGAATTAATTACAACTAATTTGATCGATGTAGCTTCAACAAGAGGGATGTTATCGATTGTCAGACTTCCGAAAGGCGTGGTATCATGTGTTACTGTGTATTATTACCGCATCATATGTACATACAAAATTGGTCATTACAACCCTTCCAGTCAGGATTACGACCTAGCTTCTCACAGCACTGATGTTGTGTGTTTAATTTTATACACAAGTGGCGGGACCTACAGTTTAAAGTCGACAGTTTAAAGTCGACTCTCAGAATTTTTGTCAGAAATCTGCTGAGAGAATATATATATTTCCTTTTAATCGATATGTCAGACCTGAAATTTTTACCATGGCCTCACGTCCAAGAAGCCAGCACACTACCTACTAGACTCTGGCAAATACGTTACTATCGCATCGATTTCTTAAAGGCGTAGAGAATTGCAGACTTAATAACGAAGTAATCGATAATCTACCACCTTAAATATATTGTTAACGAAAATGGAAATGGTGTTACATCGTTTAACATTAAAACTATAAATAAAAGGTACAAAAATCAAAACAATGGACTTGTTTACATGATCAACAAATAAACAAAAATATAACAACAACATCAGAATAAAAAAGGGGATAACCAAGTAAACAAAAATCAACAACAAACATTGCCAGAATAAATGTAAAAAAATGCCCAAACAACAATAACGTAAACAAAATGTTTACATTTATAGAGGTTTCTCGAATGTGAACTCCTTCAAGAGCATTCCCTAGTTCGTCACACTTTCAACCATTTGCCCCCCCCCCCCCCCGGGACTACAATCATGTATTACTTCGGGGGGAGTGGATGGGGGTGGAGATTCAGCGAGTGCTGCCTTCAAATTCTGCTGACCTTGCTCTCTCAGCCAATCTTTGCTGCGTCAACACCTTCCTTGCGAAAACACATACTGCGTTCCATTTGTCACATGAGGTTAACATCAGGTTAACTATGTTATCGGGCGTTACCTGGAATCCTACTGTCCTCTCCAGGCAATTTCGTTGAACAACATATCGCGGGCAAGTAAAGAAAACGTGCTCCGCCGTCTCCCTTTCATTGGGGCATGCCTCAGGGGCATCATCCCCGCAATCACCAATGCTGCATCAGTAGACACCGTGCGGAAGACAGAAATCACCCTGAGAGCTGATCTCCTGTAGGCCGTTTCTATACCTGCTCTATAGGTCCTCTTATCCATGGCCCCGGCCCATATAGGGGCCGCATATATAGCGATCGAAGTCACTACCTTCATCAGTAACCGCCTCCTCTCCTGTTTTGGGCCTCCAAGGTTAGGCATTATTCGGGCAAGTGCACATGATGTCGCCGCACACTTTCCACCGACGTACGTCAGGTGTTCCCTAAACGTGAGCCTGTTATCAATCATTACTCCCAGATATTTAATCGCCTGCTTTGATGTTATGTGCTGGTCGCCTACTGTTATTGTAATAAATTCCATCTTCTTCCTACTACTTACAAGTAGTACATCCGTCTTGTGATCAGCAAGTTTGAGACCTATTCCCGTGATCCAGTTCCTGACCTCACCAACCGCAGTGTTACATGTTCTCACTAATTCATCTAAATGTTTTCCCCTAATCACCAGGGCTATATCGTCCGCAAAACCAATGATCTGTGTACCTCTAGGGAATCTAAGCCCCAGTACACCATCATACATGACATTCCATAGTATTGGGCCCAGCACGGAACCTTGCGGGACCCCCGCCGATACCGCATATGTCTTCCTGCCATCATCTGGGTCATATAAGAGCACTCTATCCTTAAAGTAGTCCTTAATAAGTTCCATCAAGTAGTTCGGTACATCCTTTCCATCTAGGGCTGTTAAAGTGGCATCCCAATCCGCAGAGTTGAATGCGTTCTTGACGTCCAGGGTGATGATAGCGCAGTACTCCTTATCGCCCTCCAGCCAGCGCTCACCACTGATAACATCCTTTGCTATTGTCATAGCCATCTCTATTGCATCTATTGTGGAACGGGCTTTTCGGAAACCAAATTGGCGATCCGACAAGCCTTCTGCCCCCAGGAATGCTTCCAGTCTCCTACAAATTATCCTCTCCAAAAGTTTTCCAGCTGTGTCGATCATACAGAGCGGGCGGTAGCCCGATGCATCCTGCGCGTTGTTACCCTTTGGAATTAGAACCAGTCTCTGTCTCTTCCATATCTTAGGGAACGTCCTCTCCTGACTACAAGCATTAAAAACTTGTCTAAACAGCTCAGTATTACTTTCAATGGCCGCCTTAAGCGCAATGTTTGGGATCCCGTCGATCCCTGGTGCTTTGTTAAGTTTCATTTCCCCACAGACTGATTCCAATTCCTGCCTGCTGACTTCTGGGATTTCCTCCGGTGACCGCATATCCCGCACGCAGTATGTAATTTCGGCTTTGCGCGGAAAAAGGTCCGCGACGATTGATTGCAGCTTAGCTGCACATGACGTTGCTGGTGGTCGGAAGCAGTTCAGCTTTCTCATCACCACCTTATATCCAGTTCCCCAGGGATTCTCGTCCACATCGGCGCACATTTCCCTGTAGCATCTTCTCTTGCTGAGCGCAATGGCCCCATTAAGGCTGGTCCTACACCTTCTATATCTTTCACGCAGTTCTGCAAATTCATCCCGGCCTCTGGCCCTTTGGAATAGCCGCCGTGCGCGGTTGCATTTATGCCTCAGATCCGCAATATACGCGTTCCACCAGTAGACGTGTTTCTTCCCAGACATATTACGCCTCCTTGCCATAGAAACGTTGCAAGCCTCCGTTATGGAGCGCATAAGTTCCGTCACCTTGTCATTCGCGTTCCCGAATAACCGAATATCCTCCAATGCGAGGGTTTCCCTGTCAAAGGTGGAGTCCTTCCAAAGAGGGTTCGGCGGTGCGGCAGGAACGTTGTGTCCCGTAGAGCATTCCCGGATCTCAAAAATGATAGCCTTATGATCGCTATGTGTGTAGATGTCAGACACCAACCAGGTAGATGAGGTCGCCAGTGAGTCGCTGACGAATGTCAGGTCAATTTTAGAGCAGCGTCCATTTCTCGAGAATATATCCCTATCACCACTATTAAGTAAAACTACCTCCAATGTTGCAAATGCGTCGAGTAGGCATTCTCCTCTTGGGTTAGTGAATGCCGAGCCCCATTCAACAGCCCAAGTATTGAAATCCCCGGCAATTACCACAGGTCTCACGTTCCTTGCTTCCTTAATGATGTCATCTATTCTGCGTCTATAGTCTTCTATTGATAGGCTAGGGGCAAGATAACAGCTGAAGAAATGTACCCCATTAACGGTGCATTTCACAAAGCTCTCCCACCTGTCGTCGACATTTCCAATTGGGAATTTACCACAGGACCACATCGAAGCGCTGTTGCATTTGCTGGCTATCCAACGTTGGTTTTCAGGTGCCCTGTAGTGCTCGCTCAGTATTGCCAAGTCTATCATCTGCTCCCGCACCGTCTGTTAAAGTAGCTCCTGCGCCGCTTCGCAATGGTTCAAGTTCAACTGCAGGACTCTCATTTACCTGAGTGTGTCAACTTCCGTCGTGCCGCTAGATAGTGTGCGCACTTATGTCCTCCCGTGATATGCTTCGCGTCCGCATCCGGATCGGCTCTACAAAGAAGGCAGTGAGGGTCACGGTCGCAAGCCTTGGCATGGTGACCTTGCCCTCCGCATTTGAAGCAGTGTTTGGACCAGTCACTATTACTGCTACACTTTCCTGCTACATGCCCGAACTGCAGGCACTTGTAACATCTCCTTGGGGTTACCTTTCTCAGTAAGCGGCAAACTGTCCACCCTACACGCAGTTTACCAACTTCCTCTGTCCTGCCTGCCAGCTTCATAGGGATTGCGATTACCGCCGTCCTATTACCTCCTGGAACGTTCCTGATCGTCTTGAGAGCCGACGGTTGTATTTCCCCGATTTGGTCCCTCCATGCGGCGATTATTTCCTCCTCAGTTGTCACTTCATCCAGGTATCTTAGTTCGAATGTAGCCTCCTCAGTTAATGTTCTGACCTCTATCTCTTCGGCCAATAAGCTCCTTAGCTTAGAACGGTGCATCTCCGTAGCCACCTCTGCCGATCTTCTAAACTCCAGAAGGATTTCGCCCCTTTGTGTCTTCTTCACAAGCTGGACATCCTCGCCAACTGATTTAAGCTCCGGGGCATTCCTTACCTTCCTTAGAATGTCCGCGAACGATAGTTTCTCGGTTGGCTTTATTATCACTGCGTCTGGTCTTGGAGGTTTTCTGCGCTTCCTAGTTTTCACGATCCAATCATTGTGCTCCTGAGTGTTTTCCTCTGTTGCTGCGGGCACTACCACAGTCTGGTTCGTAGCAGTTGCTGGTCTCCCAGGCGAGTCACTATTCCTAACCTCAGCGGCAGGCTTGACTAGTCCACGAGGACGGATTGTCCTGGTCTTCTTTGGAGGTGTTCTCCTTGGTTTTTCCAATTCATCCCTCTGCCTTTTGGAAGCACAAGGTGTCCCTTGTTGCATGATCGTCTGTGTGCTTCTGTCATTGGTTCTGACCTTTACCTCCTGTTCCGCAACTTTATCCTTAGCGGCTTGCTGGTATAGTGACGAATAGAAGCTACTAAATCGCGCATCGCTTGGTGGATGGACCTCCTTCCTCCGCCCATCATCTCCACGAGTTCCGAGATTCTGTCGCCTAGCTTGGTGAAATCATCCACCATCCTTTTCAGGAGCTTTGCTCCTCTGTAACTCCGGTGGTGACGAGCAAGATCTCTCGCCGTTCTGCTTCAGCGGCGAGTAACCTCGATGCCCTCCGGAAAGGATTCAGGAAAGGGCTGTCCTGCTGGGTCTCCTTTGCACCCTCGGTGCCGGCTGGAGAAGTAGCGCCTGTAAAGTTATATAATTTGTTGTTTGTGTTGAATTCCATTCTATTGGGTCCCAACTTGGAGCCGTTATCTTGGATTCGTTGTGTAGTTACCCTTATTGTGGTCCCATGGTTATCTTTGCAATGCAGGGAGGCCATGCGAGGGTTGTCACAAGTCCTCATGAGAGCTTGTGTTCAGAGCCAGACCGGGAGCTAAACAGAAGAAATTCTTAACTGCCCCTACACCCCAACTCAACCGGACGAGTCCAAGATCGTTCTCCAAGGCTTTAACGGGACGGAGACAGATGGTGTATTAGCCTGAAAGCCATCTGTACCAGATTTCACTCCAGCACATATTGGTAACAGAATACCCCATCCGCCAGCCCATGTCATCAAATCCAAATAGTAGTGTAGTCCAGTATACCATAATCAGAATCTTACTGGAATCAATTCTGATGCCTATACGACTAGGCTCCGATCGTCCACATCCGTTGGGTGCGTGCTTGCACGCATGCTGGTATGTGATTCCCACGGTGCTATCGTGATACCACGGTAGTTCAATACTTTGAGCGGCATTGTTTCGCTTTAAAGCATCAGTGTCATTGGGTATATGCCAGACTTTTTATCCGCACCCTCTACCTTTGCCCTCCCATTTAGTCGCCTTTTACGACAAGCAGGGAACCACTATGGTAGTATTCTAATCCGCTACCACACGGTAGTCCTTTAAGAGCATTCATCAGACTGTTTACGTCGTAATATAAAAGGCAAGGCAAAGCAGGCAACGAGGTCAGAAAAATTCGGCCAGTCTTGTGTCGACACGATGCGTGTGAAGATAATAATCGTGGTTTGAAGATCTCCGTTATAAAGATCTGTCGAATAATTGTCTAGTAATTGTTTTGTTTATTCAAAGGGTGTAAACAGAGGAATAACAAACAAATCAATTGTTGTTGTTTACATCAAGTTGTGAACAGTGGCAAACAGAATTGTGCAAACAATAATGAAATTAATTAAAATTGAACACAAATTTATTTCTATTTTTATTGCAATCTATGAGCTCATATTTCAAACGTTTTAAAAACGTAAAAACGTACAATATGTTTTTCCTCTTCTTTCTTTCTCTTTCGGTCAATATTTAACATTAATTTGGGCCACCAACCTAAATGACAGTCCAAATTGATGTAAAAGAGTAAAAATGGAATATATTTCAGCAAAATGTGTACAACTATGATGGCAATTACAATTGGCAATGATTCTCTTCTTGCCAGATTTGTTTTAGTGCTTGTTATGCCGAGTACACATTGTGCCATTTTGTGACATCGCAAGCAAATATAATAATGTGTACTGTTCGCAATTCCTGTCAATTTCGATATTTTTCGATGTGTGGCATTGGATTGTTAATTAATTGCTAGCCTTATGTGTACTGTAGTCACAATAATATGTCAACATTGCAGCCACAAAAACTTAATGACAACTTGTTCTCATTTTATTTGAAAACGATATAGAAATTAAAATTAATGGAATCAAATACAAAAAACGAATTTGTCTTTTAATTTAAAATTGATCTGTTGTACTGCCATGGCAACTATCCTTCCGGCGTCATGAAGTATTCGGTCAATAGTTCTCGCAAGCGCAATGCATTGTCAGTCGGCCTATCGATACATGTAGTTGACTGTACAGAAGCAAGCACTTCTTGAGAACTGTTTTCATTGCACCAGTTTACTCTACACTGAATTCCATTAACATCAGTATTTAAGTCAAGTGCAGTGACGTATCCAGATTTGCTTGTTATAAGATAATTATGCAAAATGCAAATTGCTAACAAAATGTCCTTAATAAGGGTAACTTTTACATTCATCGGTCTTCGTAAAATTCGAAAACGCGCTGCACATATAGCAAAATCTTACCTACGGTCGCTTTACCCAGCAAAAAAAGACACATCAAAGATGCGAAGCTGTCACCTGTGGCCAAGTAACGGAGAGTTACTGCCAACCTCTCACCAATAGATATTGCCTTTCGGAATGTTGTGTCTTCTCTTTTAATATATGGAGTTAATTTTTCGACAAGATAATCAAAATTTTCTTCCCTCATGCGCACAAAATTTGTAAACCAACCTTCATCCTGCACTCGTAGACTTGAATGAAGAGTGCTATAAAATCCCTTGGTTGTCCGCATATTCAGTCCAGGTCTTACAAAAAATGCCCAATGTGTTCGAGGCATTAACCTAAAATTGACATTTCAACCACGTCAATTAATCAGTTAAAGGTTTCAGGGTTGATAGCTTTAAACTAAATTTTAGACAAATTAGAATTAATTAAGTCTAACTTTACTGTGTTGTAACAGTATTCATAAATATACTTATAAGCATTTTTTATAATCTTTTTGTGTGTGCATTTGTTATTTTTGTGTTTGTATTTCATATTCTTAACACGTACGAAATGACCATAAACTATAATATGACTTTCACCTGAAAAGTTTACGACTAAATTACAAATGAACCCTAAAATAAAGCCCCTTATGAAGAGACAAAATTTACAACAAACAATTAATTAAGCAGTCTTCTTTTAATCCCTAGGTTATGACCATTTGCTGGATATTAATTTATTTGAAAATAATAATGCTGTCTTATTCTTATTATTTTTTTTTTTAAGACCAGCACAAAGGAGATGGCTTCTACTCAAGCAGTGCATTTTGTTAGAATAATAGAAAGATAGTAGTTATAGGAGAAAGTAAATTTTATTTTTAAAACCTTGATACTGTTTAAATGACTCGTGAAAAATTTTATCACTTTTCTTTCTTGAGAATTGCTTTGAATAATTTTCACTTTCCTTTTCTATTGCGGTTGATCATACATATATTAGGTTGTTCGCAAAGTAATTTCGTTTTTTTTTTTGTGGAAATGAAAGACAGTTTTCGTATAATATCAATCAAGTGGTCCTAAACTGTTGAAATTGATAAATTTAATCTCAATCCGACCTCAGGTGTTGTTATTTGCCGCTTCGCATCAACTAATGCTTTTTTTGCGCCTTTATCAGCTTTAACCGGCCTTCCCGAACGTGGTGCATCTTCGACATTAAAATCGCCGGATCGAAATTTAGTGAACCTGTTCTGCATACACATCGGCCAATTTCTTTCTGGCTTGAATAGCATTTTTACCCTTTCTGTAGTAAAATATTAAGACATGTCGAAAATGCTGCTTATCGTTCTTCATATTTAAAAGGACACCAACCAAAAACTACTGCGTAGAATTAATTGGAATTTTTCACACACAAGCCTTGCTATATGATATATAAAAATTTACGGATTAAGTGTAAAGTTGGGTGCAAAAAAACGAAATTACATTCCCAACAACCCAATATAATGTCAACAATCAAGCAAACAAAAAACACCCACGGTCTTCGATGGTAATCGAACCCGCATCCCTTTTGTCAGGATTACAACCTACCTTTCATACCGGCCGTGTTGTGTGTGTTAATTTTATCCATGACCGGTGGGACCTACAGTTTAAAGACAACACCAAACGATAGAAATTTGGAGAAACTTTTCAGTTCAATTTTTTTTACGTCCCTATCGCCTATTGCTCAATTCTTTTTTTACTTCGATTGCAGACTACAAAAGTCATATTATAGCGTTCTACTAATTTCATCATAGCGTGTAATGACGAAGTGCTCAATTCACAACCAGTATTGTAAAATTTTTCTTTAAACCAACATAATTGGTCGTTACAACCCTTCAGTCAGGATTACGACCTAGTTTCTCACACCGCTTATGTTGTGTGTGTTAATATTATGCATGAGTGGCGGTTCCTACAGTTTAAAGTCGACTCCGAACGGAAGATTTTTGAGAAACTTTCATGGCAATTTTATTTACTCCCAGAGTTTTTGCCAGAAATCTGCTGAGAGGATGTCGCCGAAGAAATACTTTTTTATTTTATTTTGATGTCTGGCCTGGGGCTCGAACCCTGGCTTTCCGTCTAATAGGCCAACACACTAAATACTAAACCACGGCGACTTTTTCTTTAAAATTGTGCCGAAATCTTTGGGTTTTACAAATACACCTGTCCCTCGTTTTGCACGATAGATACGTTCCTGAGAAAATCGTGTAAAACGAATTCAAAAAAATTTGTACGGAAAATCGTGTAAATCGAAAAAATTACAAAAACTGGTATGTATAGTATTTTTTTAATATATATAATAATAATAATATATAAAAAATATATTTTATTTGTTTTAATGTCAATAACGTAGCAAGCAAACAAAAGAAAACAATTGCATTTCATTTAACAACCAAAATAGTAATAAAATTCATAAAACTTAAAAATTAAATGCAATACAAATAAGAGAAAACACAAAAATATTGTACATATAAAAATGTTATTAGCAAAAAACTGTTAAGCAAAAAAAAAGTTATATTCCACCAATTTCAGTATATGTACCTACATATATTTATTCGTCACCATTTTTTTCGACAACTAATCATATCTCTTCGGTTGGTGATGAATTATCGCTAGATACCTCAATGTTTTCTGGTTCGATGGGGGGACGTGGGGATTTTGAGATATATTTAGTTATAAGTATTTGTGAGGAGTTTTTGTTTAATTCTTTATATACCTCCCGATATGGGGCCAAGCCTTGAGAAATGTATTTTTAAACTTTAGGGCTCTTTCAAGATTTGGACCATATTGTAGAAAATGATTTCTTAATTTCCGGCCTAATTCAAGACCTTCAGAAATATTTTGTGATGTCCTTTCAACGATTTGTGAACCATCTTCATCAGACTCATTATTTTCCTCATCAGTTTGATTAACTGTACCAACTATTTCATCTATATCCAATTCTTTGTCAACCATTGGTTCAAAAATATCTCCCTTAGCAAAGCCAACAAAGACTTCACCTTCAATTGTTCGGGATAAATCAATTATTTGTGTTCGTTCATGTTCTAAAAAATCACCAGAATTATTATTCTGACATATTCCGATCCACAATTTTTTCCAGCATCCCTTAAGCGTTGTTTTTTTATTTCGGTGTATGATAATCCTACATTTTTAAAAAAATCTAATATTGTAAATTTCAACACATGTATTATTATCAATTTGCTCTAAAATATATGCAAATGCACGTTTAATATAAAGCGTTTTAAATGTTGAAATAATTCCCTGGTCTAAGGGCTGTAGTAGAGAAGGTGTGTTTTTCGGTAGAAATATTACTTGGACATTCTCAAATTCTAAATCCTAAGGATGACCTGGTGCATTATCAATTACAAGGAGCACTTTAAAGGGCAATCCTTTTTCATTTATATACCGTTTTGCATCAAGGACAAACATCTTGTAAAACCATTCACGAAAAATAACAGCTGTAACCCAAGCTTTCTTATTGCTCGTCCAATAAACCGGTAAGTTATTTTCATTTATTCCTTTAAAAACACGGGGTGTTTTCGATTTATGTATAACCAATGGTTCCATTATATTATCCCCAGAAGCTTTACTACAGAATAAAATTGTTATACGATCTTTAGCAGCTTTATGACCACTTGCAACTTTTTGAGCTTTTGATAAAAAGGTTCTTTCAGGCATTTTTTTCCAAAATAGACACGGCTCGTTTGCATTAAAGACTTGGTCAGGAGTGTAAGAATAAACAGTAATAATTTCAGAAAATTTTGCGGGATATTCTTTTGCAGAATGAATACCTGCCGATGCTTATTCACCGTTTAATTTTAAATTCCCTTTTTAATGCGATTATTAATGTTGCCAGATTAATATTTATTATCTGTATTTTTAATAAAATAGCTAAATATCAGTAAATAAATGTTGTTTTAGTTATTTACTTACTATAAATTGTGTCAAAAGCTTGTTTTCATTTAAATAAAAAAATCGTGCAAAACGAGGTATTTTTCATCCCTCGATTTACACGAGAAATAAAAAAAATTCTGTTAAATCGAAATCGTGCAAAATAAGTATTGTGCAAAACCAGGGATAGGTGTATAACGTTCGGCTGTTGAAGCAATATTCGTGACTTTTTTCATAAAATTTAAAAGTTTGTTCGGTGATGGCAAAAGTCGGTGGTTAATTATTGCTTATATTTAAAGAATAGAATTTCACCTTTCATTTGGTACTACTATGAAGACGGAGGTGAACGGCATTACCTTTTTTCCATGGAAAACTGTGAATGCTTAATTTTATGAGACCATTTTAAATCGCTGTATAAGCAAACTACTTTTTTAATTAATAAAAATCATTAAAACAGCACTAAAACCTTATCAGTGAAAACATCTTTCACACATAAAATACTGAGTTGTGTAAAAGTTTTCATTAGGTTTCGTTTAATAATATTGTTACGGTTTTACCTTTTAGAAACGTTTGAAATATGAGCTCGTAGACTGCAAATAAAAATATATTTATATTCAATTTAACTAAATTCTTTATTGTTCGCACAATTCGGTGTGCCACTGTTCACAACATGATGTAAACAACAACAATTTGCTTTGTTTACTATTCTTCTTCACAGTCTTCTGCGTAAACACTAACAATTGTTCCACAGATCTTTATAACGGAGATCTTGAAACCACGATTACTCTCCACACGCAACGTGTCTTCACACAAGACTGACTGAATTTTACTGACTCCGTTGCCTGCTTTGTCTTGACTTTTATATCGCAGGGCAAACAGTCTGATGAATGCTCTTGAAGGAGAATTACTTCACCTTCGCGAAATCTCTATAAATGGAAACATGTTGTTTACATTATTGCTATTTGTGTATTTTGTTTACGTTTGTCCTGGCAGTGTTGTTGTTACCTGTTTGTTTATCCCTTTTTATATACTGATATTGTTGTTATATTTTTGTTTATTTGTTGATCATGTAAACAAGTCCATTGTTTTTGTTTTTGTAGCTATCATTTTAATGTTATCACTTTAATGTTAAACAATAATATTTATGTCACTATCATTAGATTTTTCAAAATTCATTGTCAAAAAATTCCATTTTTCCACCAAAAATCCCATATGCGGTGGCTGAGGTAAAACTTCAGATTCACTGTTTTCCAAATAGAGCATAACTGATGCCGCAATATGGGGGCGAATTGTGTCATAATTGAAATTTACGGCCCCGTGTCTCATTGTATGTTCAGAATATTTCCCGGCTTCAAACGAATTATTTGTAGTCTGGACAAGTCTCCGGCGATAATTTGCTCCGGTTTTAGCAACTAATAATGGATCACACCCTTCTCTTCCCAACAACATTATGTGCTTGCAATGGATATACTCCTTGTCATAATGAATTCCTTGTTCATCGCCAGTTATAATTCGTTAAAAATTAAGTTGCTTTAAAGTTGGTCAGACAGCATTTTGTCTCCAGTTGATATGGCACCCAGTGCGATAAAGGAAATTACGAATAATAAACTTTAAGACGAAGAATCAAGATACTGATGTTTTGGTGTTACATCACTTAAGATTAAAATTATAAACAAAAATAGAACAAAAAACACCAGCATAAAAACTGGTAAACAAGTAAACAAAAATACAACAACAAACGCTACAAAAATAAACGTAAACAACGATGTTTACATTTATAGAGATTTCGAGAAGGCGAAGTCATGAACGTTCGCCTTCAAGAACATTCATCAGACTGCTTACTATGCAATAATAGGCAATGCAAAGCAGGCGACTGAGTTAGTTAAGTTCAGTCAGCCTTGTGTGAAGACGCGGTGGGTTTGAAGAGAGTAATCATGGTTTTCCGTTACAAAAATCTGTCGAATAATTGTCTAGTAATTGTTATTGTTTATGCAAATGATGTAAACAGAGGAATAACAAACAAAGCAATTGTTGTTGTATACATAAAGTTGTGCACAGTGGCACACAGAATTGTGCAAACAATAAAAAATTTTAATTAAAGCTAAATACAAACTTATTTTTATTTTATTTGCAATCTACGAATACATATTTTAAACGTTTTAACTTTAAACTAAACCCATCCTTTGATTTCAAGGAGAACACAAAAATTAATTTCTGAGTATCTATTCATTTGTTTAAAACTTTCTTTCAAATTCATAATAGACTGGCCAAAACACAAATTGAATGAAATACATTGGAATAGGACGAAGCAGACGAAAGTATTTCTAATTTAAAAGTGTCATTTTTCAAGTGGACATTCTTATGAAACAATTTTATTTGCCCTAAGCCTATACATAAAAGAAAACAAATGCTTACAGGCTTTTCTACAATAGTAGGATCAAATAAACATTTATTTACTTTAATCTTTCAATATTTTTTACTAATGAGCTTTAAACTTCGTATTGTAACAATAAGATGTCTGCTTAAAGCAAATAATAATGAAAAATCATTTGATAGAATGAAATAAAATTTTGAAAACGAATTAAGACAATTCAATGGAACATTCTTTTCTTTAGCAAGACATGTCATTGACAAAACACACATAATCGCTTTCCATTATTATTTATTTTCTTCAGAAATGTGATACAAATAATAGATTTTTAACCCTGGACGGATACTCTTCATTTTTGTACATTAACACTTTACCCAAATTTTATCAACAATCTTGGTAGATAACGAAAGCTTGTATTTTGACTAAACGTACCCTGGCCACCTATTTGTTTAATCCTGGTTGGTCTTGTTTGTACAGTAAGGTTACTCTTGGTTGAATCGACAAACAAAAAAATGTTTATTCGTCTACTGACTGCAAGCTTTCATTATCAACTAACGTTGTTGAAAAAAGTGCTACTTTTGGTTAAACATAAAAGAGTTACATAATAAAGAGTAAATGAGCTTCGTCGTTTCGACGACCAGTAACCGTCCAGGGTTAAGGTCTGTTTTTATGTGAAATACAATACACAAAACCAACGTCATCATAATCAAATAACCATTTCCCAAAAAAGGGGGAGTTCGGGTTCAACAAATACTGGAGACTTTTACATTTACATTTTTTACATTTTAAAAACGTTTAAAATATGAGCTCATAGATTGCAACTAAAATAAATTTAAAATGGTATTTAGTTTTAATTATAATCCTCTATTATTCGCCCAATTCTGTGCCACTGTTTACAGCTTGATGTAACAACAACAATTGCTTTATTTGTTACTCCTCTGTTTACACCCTTTCTATAAACAATAACAATTACTAGGCAATTGTTCGACAGGTCTTTATAGCGGAGATCTTCAAACCACGATTATTCTCTTCAAACCACGATTATTCTCTTCAAACACTCCTTATCTTCACAGAAGACTGACTGAACTTTTACTAACTCCGTTGCCTGCTTTGTCTTGCCTTTTATATGGCAACGTAAATAGTCTGATGGATGTTATTGAAGGCGAATGTTCATGGCTTCGTCTTCTCGAGATCACTACAAATGTAAACATCGTTGTTTCATAATTGTTGTTTGTGTATTTTGTTTACATATATTCTTGTGGTGTTTGTAGGTATATTTTTGTTTACTTGTTTATCAATTTTTTAATGCTGGTGTTTGTAGTTATATTATATTGTTTTGGTTTTTGTAGCTTTTGTTTATAATTTTAATGTTAAACGATGTAAAAGCAAAACACCAGTATCTAGATTTTACCATTTTCGTAACAATACATAAACATGTACACGTATACATAATAAATGAATTACAATGAAATTTAATTCATTTTTTTACTTTTTATACAAAAAAAAATTGTAATCTGCTCCAAAAAACGTCAGTTGTATTGCCATTTCTGTATTATTTTTAAAAGAATAATGTACATCACCTTCGATCGAACGTAATGCTTCCAATATGTTGCTGAACAATATCATCATTTGTAGGAAAATTAATTGCGCAGCGCTTACAAACTACTTCGAGGTAAGTTATTTTGACAGTTTTATTCCTTCCTCCGTAATTACTTTCAATTACATTTCGATCTTTATGATTGTCTTTAATATCGCTCCAAAAATTAGAGATATGTTATCGTCTTTTACCAATTCAGAATACCGACCTATGTACCTCTTCTAAAATAATGCACAAAGGTTGTATACAGACATCAATAGCCTCTACTTGTCTTACTTTACTGATACCAACCATAATTGTAGTAAGTT
Organism: Sarcophaga variegata; assembly: GCA_932273835.1. Taxonomy (NCBI): domain Eukaryota; kingdom Metazoa; phylum Arthropoda; class Insecta; order Diptera; family Sarcophagidae; genus Sarcophaga; species Sarcophaga variegata. The sequence continues at coordinate 29,299,677 of OW026358.1, read as the reverse complement.
TGTATTCCGTTTACCTCTATGCGCTTTAACTTGCTGTTGTAGAGATTGTATAGGGTCCTCCAACAGTAACTCTTGAACTTTGAGAAATTGACAATTGGAAATTGGCGTTGGAGCTCACTTTTGAATGAATGGGCAAACAAAATATTCAAATTCGGGACGATACCAATCCACATGAGATCTAAGAACGTACCAAGCAATCTGAAAAAGCTAACGTTTAATGTATAGTTTCTGCTGGCATGATCATTAGTCCATATTTTTTTGACACCGATGTTGGTCATCACTGTCAATGGCGCGCACTAGAGGCCGACGATTATCAACTTTTTTGGCCTAAATTGTTTGATCTGGACACCAGCGGAATGTGGTTTGAACAGCACAGTGCTACACTGCTTATGTCACATTGCATATTATGCATGAGCTATATGAGGGCACAGGGATTTTATGCTAAGTATCCAAAATCCCCAAAATTCGCAAGAATCCAAAAATTGTCGGTCCTGAAAGAATTCCTAATATGTCAACTAGTCGAAGAGTGGTAAAAAATCGCAAGTAATTGGTTCGGTTGTAATCAGTAAGAATTCTGTGCGTCAACATATCGGCCGGTCTCTTAAAAACATTGCTGCTGTAAACCCGAATACATCAATGCGGAATCCTTGTCAACAACATCAAAGTTTACGAAATGAATTTTGTCAAAAAACACTTCTACCATCGTGCGCATAAAGTCCAGCATCCCAGCAGGCTATGGAAATTTTTTGAAATCTTTTCAATGAGTAATGAAGTGAAGTGAAGTTAATATCAACTTTTTGGAAAAGGTCATTTTACGATGGAGCACATTTTCATCTGAAGTTATGAAACACAATGAATACACATACATAACATACGTACATAATTAGTCATTCTTACACTACTTATGTTGAGTGTTGTGTGCGAACGACAGATTTTTGAAGAAATTTTTATTGCAATTTTATTTACTCTCAGAGTTTTTGCCAGAAAGCTGCTGACAGGAAATCGCCGAAAAAATATTTTCATATCTTCGATTTGATGCCTGACCTGGGGTGTGAACCGCGGCTTTACGTCTAATACGGCGAATGAATATACAAAATTGTAAAATTTAGGGCTCAGAAAATACTCATACAATCCATTAAAGACAAATCCACCCATGACGAGCAACTTTCAGGAGGCCTCAACTGGGCATCAAGCGGTTTCAGCAAGACGGTGCCACCTGCCACGGCGCTGTTGCAATTATCCAGAAGAAACTATTAAAAAAAATTTTGTGATTTGTGAAATCTCTAGTTTATGCGAATAAGCAGAAACAATTCTTGAAATTCAATTCAAAATTATATGACGCATATGTATTCAATATTTAATAGAAACATATCCTTTTAACAACTCAGAAAAAAATCACAACAGTCTTAATAAACCGTGTTTATTTTTTATGAGTTTGGTTTCTATTAGGGTTTGGAACCCATTTCCAAATTTATCTTTTTAATAATTAAAGTGATCTGGTCCTAAAGAAAAAACAAAATATATATATTGTTAGTGTTTAATTAGGCTTTTTTATATGGTCGAATCCTATAGCTTCAGACTTTAACAGATATCATATGCGAAGCCCTGATGAACAGTTATTTTTTCTGTCAGATTTATAACATTTAACATAATCTTGGATCGAGTGTATGCATGGTTACAATGTTATTATGTGGACATATTACGAAACATATTAATTTATATATAATAAGACCGTAAGTACATACAGTGGACAGCAAAAGTCAAGATACCCCAATATATTTAAAATAAATTGCACCACCAGACGTGGGTAGTTTGAAATTTATTGAGGAAATAATGAATAAGAAAAAGTATTTTTAGACATTCTAAAAAACAAATTCAAAGTTCGGAAGAATTAAGGGTTCGTGATGGTTATTACTGCCTACAAGTCAATGAACCCAATCATATTGCTGATAATTTGAATATGGGACTTGGCTACCAAAGTGCCCACATGCTAAATACTCTTGCACAAAGCAACGATATGACTCCAATAGAGTATTTAGGAAATCATTTCGTAGAATATTTACGTAGCCGCTAAACTCAAATAAAAGTCAACTGAAAAAGCAGGCAAATATCAACAGAAAACTCTAAACAAAACTGATAAATTTGATTCTAAATGGGTTAAATGGAGTACTTAAACTTAAGGGCTATCCTACTAAGCATTTTGTATAATATTTATTTATTTCATTTATTCATTTATTATAATTGACACAATACAACAAGATTTAAATCTTATAAGTGAAAATATTATGTTAAGAAGCAATAAGATATAAAACATATAAAAAATTAACATTAATTAAATATAACTAGTTAAATGAAAAATGCAAAATTAAGATAAATATAAAGTTTAAATATAAAGAAAAATATAATATAAAGGAATTTAAAAAATTAACAATACTGTAGAAATAAATAAAAGAGTTGAAAGATAATAAATCATAAAAATATAAAAATGGTACTATTTAGAAAAATCAGTCTAAAACAATACGATTAAAAATATAACCAATATAAACCTAAAAATAAAATCACAAAATTTATAAATATGAAGTTAAAGGAAGCTAAATGTCGTAAAAAATTTTAATTATGAAAATAATTTAAAAAAACTCCTTTTTGAACGCTGAATAATCATCATACTACGGATGGATCTAGGAAACTTATTTCGACAAAATAAATATTTCGGCTGTTTCGAATAAATTATTTTATGAAATAGAATAAGGCATTTTATTTTCAAAAGATTATCAAATTTTATACTAAGTATTTGGTAAGCTAAATGAGAAATGTGATCACGACGCCCTCTCAGAAATACATATCTAGCTATGTTGTTATACGCTATGTTGTTATAGTTAAGTTTTCGATTGCCATCATAATCGCAGTTTGCAAAGATTTCACACGCATACAAAAGTATCGTAATTAAATATGTTTTCTAAGTTGTATACGAACGACGAAGGAGTTGCATCTATGACAGCCTAAAAATTTCGAAACATGCTCTAAATTCTGCCAACAGCGACACATATATGGCTAGACCACGATAATCTGTTATTAAAGACAATACTCAGATTGTACCACATCGACATCGACATTGAAAAGGATATTAAGCATTGCGAAAAACATAACGAATCTGCACCGCTTTCTCGGTCCACTAATAGCCGAAATAGTGATAGGGTAATTAGCACAAACTGGAACAAAAGCAACCACTAGTACCACCTACAACTTCTGGTTCCACCCTTAAACCACAACAATGCATAAAATAAATATAAATGTATAAAATATAATATATGCATAAAATTTATACAAATTATTACTTAAAATTTATAACATTGCTTACTGATATTGGGGAACCTAGATGTTTATTGTCTACTGTATGTGCTTTACAATACATGACTACTTTATGTTGTAATTTAGGTATACGTTCTTGTGATTGGCTGAGTGTATAGTACAACCAACTTTATTTAATTTGTCCTTCATTAGCACAAAATTAATTATTTCTTGATTATAACATAACACAAACTGATAAAAGATAACATCTTCATTCTCCTGACTATTTTGAATCTAAACATTCGTAAATTTATTTCAATTGAACTACAATGGAGTTGTGTGCTATCAAATATTGTAATTTAAATATCCTTAAAAGGATAGTCCTGTAGTACTGTGTACATTAATGAATTGAAATTCTAATATAAAGGAAATGTAATTGCCGTTGTGTGTGACAATTTGGCTACATATTTGAATTAAATTTGTATGTTAGCTTATTGTACATGTATATTAACTTAATCTTATAATTAAAATTTATTTACAGTGGTGGCCTTATATTTAGCACATAACATAAATTGTCATTACAACACTTCAGTCAGGATTACGACCTAGCTTCTCACACTACTTATGATGTGTGCGTTAATTTTATACATGAGTGGCGGGACCTACAGTTTAAAGTTGACTACGAACGACTGATTTTTGAGAAATTTTCATGACAATTTTATTAACTTAACAATTGTTCGTTACATCTTTACATAGAAAATCTTCAAACCACTATTATTCTCTTCACACGCAACGCGTCTTCACACAGCACTGACTGATTTTGTACTGATCCCGTTGCCCGCTTTGTCTTACCTTTTATATCGCTGGGTAAACAGTCTTATGAGTGCTCTTGAAGGAGGATGACTTTGCCTTTGCGAAACCTCTATAAATGTAAACATGTTGTTTACGTTAATGTTGTTTGTGTATTATGTTTATGTTTGTCCTTGCAGTGTTGTTGTTGCCTGTTCTTTACTTGTTTATCCCTTTTTTTATAAAGATGTTGTTGCTATATTTTTCTTCATTCGTTGATCATATAAACAAGTCCATTTCTGTTTTTGTAGCGTTTGTTTATTATTTTAATGTTAAACAATGTAATACCGTTTCCATTTTCGTAACAATATGGATGAAGCTGACACTTTGAATCAGAAACAAACGGTAGAAAGTGCTGCACAATAAACAATTTCTGATCGTTTAAGAGTTATGGGAATGATCCAAATGTCTGGAAAGTGAGTGCCACATGAATTAAATGACAGGCAGATGGAAAACCGAAAAACCACTTGTGAAATTTTGCTTCAAAGACACTATAAAAAAATTAGTGTCGCATGCAATTATTACTGACGATAAACAAATCAGAATCATAGAGGAAAAAACTGAACCAAGTATTGATAGAAAAGCAATCAGAACGGGCCACAAGATACGGCAAGGTTATTTTGCAACATGACAATGCACAATGGTTTAGGATACAATCAAAGCATTAGGCTACGAGCTGGAGAAAGTCGAAAATTGGGAATGGGATGAATGCAAGCACGGTAAAGTTTCTGACTGTAATCACCATGGCGACCTCCAGAACGATCATTGGGCTGCTGTATTCAAGTTGATATGCAGCCTGTACGTGCCCCTCCTGGATGGCATACTAGCACTCGCTAGCGAAGTAAAATTCCTTGGAATTCAAATTTGGGTTGTACATGGGGCTTGAAGGCCAGCCTTATTATGCGACCTCTTCAACTTCGTTATGGAGAGTGCACTGCGGACGGTGGGAGTGCATCGTAATGACACTATTTAAAAAAAAAAAGCGTCCAGTTGCTTGCTTATGCTGACGACTTGACATCATAGAGCGTACCAAGTGAGATGTTATTGCTATCTTTGCTGCTATTGAACGGGAGTCTTTTAATATGGGTCTGTTAGTAAATGAGGGCAAAACGAAGTATATGTTGTCGACAAGTAGAGCGTATTGGATCTCAATAGTCAAAGGAATTTGTTTATCTTGGCTTCGCTGCGACCACCAAAAATGATGTCTCACATGCCAACAGGTGCTACTATGGTCTCAATAGGCAATTGAGTAGCAGAGGCCCCTCTCGTACAACAAAACTAATACCCTACAAGATGCGCATCTTCCCCGTGCTTCTTTATGGCGTAGAGGCATGGACACTATTAAACACTGATGCAGCAGTCTTGAGAGTATTCGAGAGAAAAGTCATCGGTCCAGTGCGAGTTGGCGATGATTTCTGCATCCGAGCCGACAAAGAGATGTATGAGCACTTCAACGACATGGAGATTGTGCAGCGTATTAGCATCCAGGGGCTACGCTGGCTCGGCCATGTCGTGGAGGAAGATGTTCCGGCGAGATGGGTATTTGATGCGGGGATCTGCTAAGTCGGCGAAGAGGATGACCTTGTATCCGTTGGAAGGACCAAATCGAGATAGCCCTGTCATCGATTGGTGTGAACAACTGGCTGCGCTAGCCCGACTATGTCCTTCGAATGGAGGAGGATGCTCCGTCGTCTTTGATACTCAGATTTGTTGAAGTAGGTGAAGAGGACGACTTTGTTTGTGTTGGAAGGATTACGATTGGTGTGACCAACTGCCTAATGTGCGCTAGAAACAAAGGCAGCTGGAAGGATGTGTTAAGACAGGCCGAAGTCTGTTAATCGGGTTGTTAATGGCCAATTAAGTAAATAAATAAATAATTGGTTTGCTTTCAAACATGAACGGTTTTATAGGCGTGGAATCCACAAATTGCTTGAAAGATGGGGAAAATGTGTAGCAAGCAATGGACCATATTTTGAATAGAATGCGTTTTTTACTTTCACATTAAAAATTCGTATTTCATTTTCGCAAACAAAAGCCCTTATTGCAGTCCGGTATACCTGGTATCTTCAGCAGAACATTAAAACAAACTCAATCCACAAATGAAGGTACCAACATAAATAATATTTTATATCAAAAAAAAAAAATACCAATTAAATTAACTAAAAAATTAAATTCAAATAAATTTTAATCCTTACCTAGGTGAGTGAGAAAGTGTGAAAAAGATTAGAATATTTTTTATTAAAAAATAATGAAAGTTTTCATTATCAACTCCTTTTTAAATACCCATTTACAGAGAAATTAGAAATGGAATGGACTGACGTAAATAATTTATAAAAGGTTAGAAAAATCCTTAAACATAAAGGAAAACAAATAAAATATCTTGGAATATAAATTAAAAAAATAGAATTGCGATAAGAAGAGCTAATAAAAAATAAATAAATTATTCTATTTCATCAAGGTGACAGACGGAACATGTGCCCAAAGTCATTAATTTGGTTTTTTTTTCATTTTCATTGGTTTTTATTATACGTCCTTATGAGTTTTCAGGAATAAAGTTTAAAACCTGAAATTTATTGCATTCTTCCTCTCTATTTCGCTTTTATAAAACTTATTATTCTGTGAAAGAATTCTGGTTTGAAGCTTTTATTAATCGAATAAAAAATTAAAAAAATATCTTTATAACCCCATGAACCCATTTTGAAGAAGAACAAAATGAAATTGATTTGGGTCAATCGATTTTGCAATGAGTTCAACAATCATACCATCGTTTCCAATATATATATATATATGTATGTATTTTTTAAATTAATGAGAAGTTTGGAGCACAAATATTCTGCAAACACAAACAGTATTTAAATTTGCTCTGAAGTTAAATTTTCTGGTACTTTTTTTAATTATAAAAGAAGAGAAAATTCACCGTTATAATTAAGAAAAGTAAAGAAAAATAAAGAAAACAAAAACAAAGTAATTTAGTAGTAGTCAGATAGTATATTTTAATATTAATAGATATGTGTCTCAGTTTGTGCTTTCAACATATTTATTCCAATAGGTAGGCAGGAAGGTTGGACTGGCAATTTTGATACCAAAGCCCACTTGAGCACACTTATAGACCGGCTGTGATGAAACAGGTAAGCTCAGTCCTTCTACTGGATAAACTCCACCAAACTCGTCGAAGAAGTTGGTCTACCCTATGCTGGAAGCCAGCCTGAAAGTTTAATATTTTGTATATTTTTGGTATATTTTATTTATTTATTTATTTTAAGTCTATGGAAATATTCACAGACTAATTACATTTTATAGTTCAATACAAAATTATTATTATTATGATTTCAATACAAAAAAATAATTTGAAAAAGAAAATAACATTGAAATTATTAATTAAATAAGTTTAATTGTAAAATTATAGCTTTTTTAATGGATTCCAAATTTTTATTAAAATCTATACGAAGGTTAAGGTTATTAAAATCATCACAGATTCTACGAAATGGATCGAAGTTCGCGTAGTTAGTTGTGTAATATTTTATATTTATGAAATTATAGTATCTTGTTGGACCAACAGGTATTTTTAAGTTTATCTAGAAGAAATTGAGAGTTGATAACACCATTAATTAGCTTCAGAAGAAAGACAGCATTTAGCATTTTACCACGGTTTTTAAAGATGGTAATTTAATGAGTGCTTGGCGTTTTTCATAAGATGGCAACCATTCATTAGGTTCCCATCCACGAAGACAAAATAAAAAGAACTGTATTGGAACTGATTCGATTTTGTCTGAGTGTGCAGCGTATTGAGGGTCCCTTATTACAGATCCATATTCAAGAATTGGGCGAACCAGTGTGGTAAACAATTGTTTGGTAAATTAAGGGTCAGAAAACTCTTTAGCCCATCGTTTGATAAATCGGAGGATACATGTAGCTTTGCTAACAGTTGATGTAATATGATTTCTGAAGTCCAATTTACAATTGAAAAGTATCCCTAAATCGTTAAAGGAATTAACTAGTTCAAGAACAGCACCATTCATTGTATAAAATCCATTGGTTGGAGATGATCTAGTGAAGCACATATATTTACATTCAGCTCCATTAAATTAGTACTATACCAAGCGGTTAAGCAGTTAATATCATCTTGTAAAAGTACTTGGTCTTCAATATTATTAAAAGATAAAAATATTTTAACATCGTCTGTATACATTAATGTGTTTGAATTTTTGAAAACAGAAAGGAGATCATTTATAAGAAGAGTAAATAGGAGCGGCCCAAGATGACTACCCTGTGGTACGCCTGACAGCACATCAATAAAGTTAGATTGCGTATTCCTGAATTTAACGCACTGCCTTCTGTTTACCGAATACGATTCAATAATGAACGAGTAAGTTCTGATTTACTTTATCAAATGCCTTACTGAAATCAATATAAATGACGTCAGTTTGTTTGCCTACAATAAATCCATCATTTACCAAAGTTGTAAATAAATTCAAGAAGATTTGTGATAGTTGATCGAGACTTACAGAGTCCGTGCTGGGATGCAGATAAAATAGACGATGCTTGAAATGACAGTATATCACATAAGAGTTTTTCAAATAATTTCGGTATAATGTTGAGTTTAGCAATTGCTCTATAATTTGAAATATCGGCTTTAGATCCTGATTTAAACATTGGAATTATAAATGATTGCTTCCAAAAGGAGAGAAAATAGCCCAATTTATTTGTTGAATAAGTAGTTTAACTGAGTACTCAATAATAGAGAATGGTGTTTTAAAATACTGCTAGGAACCCCATCAGGCCCGAATAAACGAAGCTTTATCCTTGATATCAATGCTCCGTTAAGCTGACTAGGTAGGGTGAGCCAAATAACCAAATCTGCACCTCGCAAGAAATGTGCATTAATAAAAAAAGTGGACAACAGTTTGCCTCCTGTCCATTATGCGGTGAGTCGGGCATTGGAGCAAGACCCAGTATTGATTGACGTTCCGGAAGGATTTTTATTTTATTGCCAATGTAACCGTGGTAAGTTCGATTGGCAAGCGTTCCGGAAGGAGTTTACCTACACTGGCTAGCTCATCGATCTTACAGCTGGCTGGAATGTCTCTATGCCTGGGGGGACCCAGACAAGTGAGGCACTGATGAGTCCAGAGATAATGTCGAGAAAACGGCGACACTCCCTATTAACGTAATTAATATTAATCGTAACGCTCGTGAGGGATCTAATAGCTGATTGGCTATCAGAAAAGACTTAGATACAAGTAAAAGGAGCACCGTTGATGAGGATCCATAGAGCGGTGTGGTGAATTTAATCCGAATATGTATAAGGTCTTTTTAAGCGTTTTCCATATTCAAATTTAAATAAACCGAAGTCAGTATTAGATATCATCGAAAATTTTATATTCTTTTCAAAGCACTATTGATGCCATTATGTGTAAATACATCTTGGCTTATTCGCACATACTCGTGAAGTAATAAAACCGCGTAAGGAAAAGTCAGACGAAGATTTGTAATTCCATATATCGACTAAACAAAAACTAGACAACGTTGTATCAAAAGTATCGAATGAAAATGTGTTTAAAAATTCTTCTCCGTTTGCAAGATAGCCGTTTCCCAATTGTATTTTAATAAACCTTTTGAATTAACAACATAACAAAATTTGTTGGAAATGGCATCTAACTACATGATGCATGATGCTTCTGCAAACAACTGATTTTGCAGTCTGATTCTATTTTTATCGATTTCGATATTTTGTGTCGAATTAAAGTACTAAAAAGGTTTTATTTTAATGTATGTGTAGACTTTTATCATTGGCTATTCTAAAACGTGAACAAAAGTTGAACATTGAGTCTGGTGGCCTGTCCAACGTCTTCCACACAGAAATATGGACCGATGACGACGCCAACCCAAAATCGATAATTTTATTTTCTACAAAAGTTAAATTTTCTACGAGCAGAGGCTCACGTCACAACTAAAATTTCACCAAATTGTGATCTACGAAGTACCGAATTCTTGTGAGCGACTCGAAGTAGACTGCCACGGATTCTACTGCATACTGCCAGGGGCAACAGTTTTTCCGTCACCGTATAGGTGTTGGTCGCTTGTTTACTGAACCAGTGTATTCCAATTTATATACAACAATGCGAAAACCGGTGGTAAGTAGCCAGAACAGAAAACCCATTCTAATAAAGCAATTTTATTATATGGACGTTCTGTTGAATGCTATATTGGTCCATGGTGATTTGGAAAAACAGGCTGAAAGACAGGCAACTAATTTGCCTTTATCATTGGTCAAAGTTCAGAAGTCCTTTTTGGAAAACCATATACAATCGTTTTATAATTGAGGCCAGCGAATGCATTATTTCGCTTGTAAAGGAATCCAAACCTCATTTGCCCCTATAATATTTGGATATTATATGAAAAACAAAAGAATGAAATGACGAAAAAGTGAGGTGCTATAGAACTCCTCTACTCTACTATAATTCTTAGAGCTATTATTACAACTTTCCGTTAACTAAAGGCAGGATTATAAAGGGCAGATAACTTGATTTTCATTACTATGAGTACACAATAAGATAAAAGTGGGCGCTAAGCCAAAGAGAAGATAATTCTACCTTTAACTTCACTTTATCTTTGAACTTGTCATATTATTTATAATATTTTCAATATGGCAACTTCAAATATAAACATGAAGAATAAACGTTAATATATTTATAGTTTTTCAAATCAAAATAGATATTGGCGTATTCATGATATTTATTCTAAAACAAAAAACACAAAAACAAAAAAGCTCAAACCTCAACACACAAATTTTATAAACAAATAAAAAGTCACGTTGTTGCTAATGCGTTTTTAAAGCACTTGTTTAATTGACAGTGCTATCGACATTGCTCCGGCACTGCCATATTTTTGAAAAAACTTTATTTTATCCGAAGATTAACGAAAAGAAGTTAAAGGTGAGTTTAAAGTTCACTTTAGCTAAAGATGACTTTAAAGTTCACTTTAGCTAAATGTGACTTTAAAGTTAACTTTGGCTTAAGTCCCCTTAACTAAATCTAGCTTTAACGGCAAGTTGTAATAAAGGCTCTTAAAGAAATGAAAAAATACAAACAGTGAACAGTAGTAAGCAGTCGCTTAATTAAAAGATTTTTACTTCGACGACAGCAGTATTAACAAAAATTCCCACTTTAAGTTATTTTGACAAATAAAAAATTAAATAAAATAAAAGTACTTTAGTTTTGCTAGTAATTTTTATTAAGTCCTGTGGTTTTATTTTCCGCAATTGTTTATTTTTCCTATACAAGCAAAATTTTAATGCAGAAAAGAACTTTCAAGATTAATTAATAATAAAAAAAACAAAAATAATTTAAAATATATAAAATATTTTAAAAATAAAATAAGTTTCTGCAGAAAAGTTTTCAACATATTAAGAGATTTCTGTCGTCGGTAGTTGTAATATTTACTTTTATGCGCACCCTAGCAGTTAAAAGTTGTTACCGCACACCAGTTGAAATTAAAGTTTGAAGTTTGGTAAGCAATTTTTAGGCGACATTAAATAATATTTAAATAAAAAAAGAAAATAAATTGCGGCGTGTACACATTTTTTACTCGTGGTTATAAAATTATATTTAAGCAGGGTAAACATTTCGGTTACATTTAACCTACAAGGAAAAAGAAAAGAAAGAAACGTTTTGAAATAAACATTTTAGTTTAAACTCCATTTAAACATATTGAATTAAGAATTCTTATTTATATTATTTACTCAATTAATTTTATAATGCGGTTAAGTCTGATAGTTAAAATACTGAAAAGGAGTGTTCATAACTTTCAATGTGATATCACAGATTTGTATATACACGTTAACCCGATCAGTCTTTAAATCAGTGAGTGCTGGCAAAAATTGTTCCGTCTCTAATGAACTGTGAGACATTAGATTATCCAAGCATGTGGTATCTTATACTCTGGCCAGAATATTTGCTTCCTTAGTTTCAATCACTCCACGATGACTAGGAACTCATATAGTGCGCACCGTTCTATGCATAGACTAATTACACTATGCGACAAAATAAAAAAAAAATAACTACACCCAGCTAATGACATAGTGTAAGTTGTGAGTTTTGTAGAGTAGAACTCAAAAATATTTTTTTTTATATTTCTTAAACCCTCCAAACTTGTTTTATTTGACAAAAGCTATTTTTTTTGGACTTTACGCACAAATTTATTGATTACACAAGCATTTCTGAACCAATGTCCAAAATTTAAACCTTGTTAGAAAGGAGAGGGATTGGCCTTTAAAACGATATACATATATATATTATTTGACTTAATATGCTATGGGGTTTGATGAGGTGTAGCATGATTTTACAGTTGTCAATACTAGCACAACATTTCATATGCATAAACAAAAGAATCTCCAATTGCATATGAGCGGCGACCACTTGACTCAATGTTATTGACCGTCGCGCACATGCGACGATCATTTGACACTTTGTTGTCAGGCCGCCGACTGCATTGGTTTGCATATAATATGTAGTATGTGTGTTGTTGTCGTATGGCATTGCTGGTGATCGTGTGTGGCTCTCTTTACACTTCACCGTGGGAATTATTGTGGATAATAGGCGCGTGTCATATAACATCCACTTGTCCCATAATTATTACACACACAAACCAATATAATATAGGTAAACATATAATATACACACAAACATATGTTATAGTATTAAGTCAATACAAAATTGTATTAGAATTAAGGGTTTGATTTGGAATTGTCAAATCAGCCAAAATTTAGTATAAAAGAAGGGACATTTTCCCTCAAGAAGTCAATCAATAAAATTTAACCAAATAGTGCGGTTCAGCTGCACTTTGTTAAAAACTATTGTTCTTATTATTTGACAGTGCTCTTCTAGTGCACTAAAATAAAATTAAATAATAAATTAAATTTTAGACAATAAATATGTTACAGAGGTAAACTTGACAAGTGCTAATTTTTTTTGTATTTTTTCAAGTTTGTCTATTCATACTAGCAAACATTAATTCAAAAATATAAAATAAGTGGTGACATTCTTAAAGCGCATTCTCGTTTGATAAATTCGAAAAAAATTACGGTAATTACTATTTAAAGAGTCTAACAGTTGTGGTATATTTTTCATATACAGTAGAAGTCCGATAATCCGACACGTTCGGGACCGACTCGGTGCCGGACTATCGAAAATTCCGGACTATCGGGCTGTAATTATAAGAACAATTAGGTTAATAATTAAACTAAAAATAAAGTACGCAAATACATACATAAAGGTTTATTTTACATTTCATACAATGTACACGTACTGTAAACATATTTCACTTAGATTTAAAAAGTCACGAACGTCTTTTTTTTTTGACTATTGGCGTTTAGTATAAATTTATTTCTTTTGATATGGAAATCAATAATTTCTGAAGCACTGTAGCTAGTACCAGCTTCAGCAAAAGAGATAGACTAATTTAGTGATTCCACAGGTTCTGCCCAGCTGATGTTTTCCTTTTCTTCCGTTTCGGCGTCTGAGTCACTTTCTTCAAGATTTTGAGTAGGCTGAGGTTTACTACAATGTTGATAATGATGTGTTTTCGTTTCTTTTCTTTTGAACTCGAAGGCTTATGTTTTGAAAACATGGTGACTGTACAATTATAACGAAAATCACTTTTTTATAAACAGTTTCAAAAGTTACGTTCACTGCGATGTGAAAGGACACAAAACAACAACGCACAAAAAAATGGCGAAAACGTTTCGTGATTGATTAACGGAGCTGCACTGCACCTGAATTTGTTGTGACAGCTGAGACTATCCAGCCGCTAATTATTTCCGAACAATACCGAGCGCTTCCCGATGATCCCGAACTACCCCGAAAACTTTTGAATAGCTCTCGAGCGGTTTTATTTGATTTAAAGCACACTTTTGGAGTAAACCAAAATTTTTACAATTTTCCGGAGCGATGCTGCACTATCGAGTATTCCGGACTATCGGATGCCGGACTAATGGACTTCTACTGTATATATTTTTTAATGAACTTTCAGTTCAAAAATTTTCAGAATTTGTTTATTGGAAAATGTGTCAATTTCACCTTTGAGCGACCACCAGAAATTATGCAATGTTTGCGCAAAGCGAAATGATAATATTTGCAAAAAACACAAATATTAGCCGACTTTTGGTAGTCGCCCAAACTTGAAATTGACACATTTTGCGGTAAACAATCAAGATCCATCAAAAATTTTTAAACTGAAAGTTCATTTGATAAGATGACGTACATAAAAAATATAACACGATTGTTATACTACTTACCTAACTACGGTAATTTATGTCCGATTTTATCAAACGAAGTGTCAAACATTCGTGTTAGATTTTTCATATATAATTTTTTCAAATCAACTTTCAATTCAAAAATTTTCAGTAGTTTTGATAGATCTTGATTGTTTATGGGAAAGTGTGTCAATTTCACCAGTGTGTTGGAGCGACCACCAGAATTTGGCCAATATTTGCGCAAAATGAAATAATAGTATTTGCAAAAACACAAATATAGCAGACTTCTGGTAGTCACCCAAACGTGAAATTAACACATTTTGGTATTAACAATTAAGATCCATCAAAACTTTTGAAAATTTTTGAACTGAAAGTTGATTTGTTAAGATGACATAAATAAAAAATGTAACACGACTGTTATACTATTTAAATAATAATTACCATAATTTTTGTTCGTTTTGATCAAACGAAGTGTCAATCTCTTCACAAAATAATGTACTTTCAGAATCTGACGACTTATTTTATATTTTTTAATTAAATTTTGTAATTAAGAATAGCTAAACTTGAAGAAATGAGAAAAAATCAGATTTTCCAAGTTTACCCGACAAAACTCATAACATGTAAGTTTGAAGCATATATTTGTGTACACCGTTTTAATGGCTCAGGTCTTCCGTTTTCAATAAACTTTGGATTTTGAAAATAGATTACAAAATATTTGGGTAATCAATAATTTTGTGTGAAAAGATCAAAAACATTGTTTTTGACAAATAAAACAAGTTTGGAGGGTTCAAGAAATATAAAAAAAATATTTTTGAGTTCTGCTCAACAAAACCCACAACCTACTTAGGAAACTTTTCGTTTTAACAATGTGGTCAGATGGAACGATAATAAAAGAGTATTTTAATAGATAAAGTTAATTTTTTAATTTATAATAAGGTGTATCTATAATTGTTAGCATATGTGTATGTATGTATATGTGATACAAGTTAGTATTAAATTTCGGAATAATTTTTTGAAGGTGATATGTTCACATTCAAAAAACCTGTGCTAACTTTGCCATACCACTTCAGCTTTATTTTAAGGGTTTCTCTTAGTTTAAAACCATAATATTTTTCTCTTTTTGATGTAAATGAATGCCTAAGAGACTGACAAGATGTTGTGCATTACATGTCTATAACATACATATGTTCATCGGTATGGTATATCGATGAGAACGAATAGACGGATTGCTGTGCTGTGTATACCAATGAAGTTTCTTTTACATTTTTGGTTTTTTGCTACTATTTTCGTGACTCCTTAAAAGCAAAACATTAGCATTTTTTTAAATATTTTTTTTTAATTTCTATGCTTAGAGTAGAAAAACTGAAAAAAAATTTTTATTTTCTAATCAAAATATTAAATTTTTATTTTCTAATCAAAATATTAAATTTTTTGTCATTAAATGAGAAGTTTGTGGTATTCCGTTTTGTAATTTATTATTCAGCAGAAACTACCTCAACATGAAAATCGTAAAAGGTTTATCGATTTATGGTGTGGTTTTGTTGGATATTATGAGTATACGTAAGTATCTCTATTAAAAATAATTAAAATTTTTAAAACATATTTTGTTAGTAACTTCTTTAGTAAGGGGTTTCAAAATATTGAATTTAGATTTCTAGCTGTAACTTAATTTTATACGATTTGAATGAAAACACGCTTCGATTAAGTATGACATAAAATATTCTTCAAATGGTGGCCAGAACTGTGATAACATGCTATTACTCTTCTCTTGAAATTTTCCTGATTTTATCAAAGGAATTTAGGTCAAGTATTAAGTGTCATTTATTTGTATAAAACCAAGATTTCATATCCTACAGTTGTGACCACAATTACTGAGTTATCATGTTCACAGCCACTGCAATATCAGATGATCTTAAAAATAGAGAGCAATCAAGTCATCTGTAAGACGTCTGATGGGAGAAAATCGCTGAAACAAATGTTTTTTTATATTTCATTATGTACGATATGAACCACGAGCTCACGTCTCAGAAGCTAACACACTACCTACTATGGCGGCTATATTCAAAAGCAACTACAAAATTAGCTTAAAATAAAAGTACCAAGTCATATATTTCTAAATGGAACTGATCGATTTTTCTTAAAACTACAATTTATTATTGTTCACTACCATTATCCTCATGTTTAATATTGTTACGGAAATGGAAACGGTGTAATGTCATTTCACATTAAAACAATAAGCAAAAGCTAGAAAAACAAAAACCATGAGTAAGAAACAGAAGGGAAGACATAACGAAACATAAGCAAATGCAACAACAAACAACGTAACAAAATCTAAACACACACAAACAAATATAACGAACGAACAAGTAAAGCAACATCATGAAAGAAATCAACAACAGACAACGTAAGCAAAATACACAATCAACAATATAGTCGTGATAGAACTCTCAAGAAGGCGAAGACGAGAACATTCTACTTCCAGCACCTTCATCAGACTGAATACGTGAGCATATAAAAAGGCAAGACAAAGCAGTAATAATTCAGTCAGCCTTGTGTGAAGACGAGTTGAGGTTTGAAGATCTCCACTATACAGATCTAACGTGCAAGTGGTATTGCTTACAAAAAGTTTGTAAGCAGATAAGATTTCGGACTAAACAAGCAAATTATTGTTACATACGACAAGTTGTATACTGTGGCACACAAAAGTAGTGTGAAAAATAAAGAATTTAATCGAAACTGAACACAAATTTGTTTTTACTTTGTTTGCAATCAACGAACTCATATTTTAAAGGTTTTGAAAAGGTAAAAACGTAACAATATGTACATAAAATTAATAATTACAAGCATGTGACGTATGAGTGATTTCAATTCAATTAGTTCCATACACGCCAAAATCAAAGGGATTTTTATTGCATACTTTTCAGAGTAATTACTCCAGTACATGTAGTATGGGGCGTATGACTAATATATTTCAATTTCAATTAAATATAAAGCATACCTGTTAAGTAATTATTAATAATTATTAATAGAATATATGTACATATGTATACAGTAGGGTGCAGAAATGAGTACATGTTTGTACTTTGGACGCTTTTTATTGAATAAAACTAAAAGTAAGAAAGAAAACTGCAAAACTTTTTTGTCGTTTATTTATTTTTTTATTTATTTGATTAACAAAATAATATAAAATTTGAAACAGAAGGCATTAAGCTCTAAGAAAAAAACAAACAAAGCGACAACAACTCTCATGTACTCAATTTTGCACATCTGCATTTTATATGTTTGCAAAAACGAAATCAAAAACTACGGTTTTTTTCATGTTTTTGCACTACTTTGACTTTTTAAGAAAATATTAGTTTAATATTAATTACTAATATTGTAGAGCAAAATTTTTTTTCAACTTATCGAAGAAAAATCAATTTCTATTAAAAAATTAAGAAACTCTCGAAATCAACTGAATATGTAGCTGTAATGTAGCTTTGACTGGAAGTGGCTATTCTACCAGGGAAATTTTTAAACAACTTGGAGTTAGTCAGTCAGTAGTCATCAGAGTCCAAAAAACCCGTTCTGTTGTTCACAAGCCTCAAGTCAGAAGTCTACTACTAACTAATATGAGCTAATTTGGCAATCGGGAAACCCGTTAGTCGATGGGCGGCAAGTAGAGCTCTTAGAGATATTGACTATATCTCAGCAGTCAAAAAGAAAAAACCTGCACTTTCAGCTAAAAATTTAAAGGCACGGTTAAAGTTTGCCAGAGAAGAGAAATTGGACAGTGGATGACTGGAAACATGTGATCTGGTCATACAAATCAAAATTCAACCGCTTTTAGTCCGATGGTAAGCAACATTGCTGTCGCCGCCATGGGGAAAGAATTAAAGACACCATGTTAAGAAGATGGTGAAACACGATGGAGGAAATGTCATGGTATGGGGTTGCTTTGGATGGTGGCACCTCATACCACTGCAAAGAATCAATGATATTATGAAAAAAGAAGATTAAATGAGAATTTTAAAGACCCATCTTCCCGATTTTGTCGACAAGAGCGCATATCCTGCACAAGAAGTACTTTTCCAGCAGGATGGTGACCCCAAACATACCTCCAAAACCGTTAAAGAATGGCTTAGTGAGCAAAGTTTTCAGTTAGTGCAGTGGCCAGCACAAAGTCCCGACCTCAATCCGATTGAGAATTTGTGGTTAATCGTGAAGAGACGGTTGGGACAGTACCGATCAGCGCCAATCAATTTAGGTGAGCTTTGGCAACGGATTCATCAGGAATGGACAAATATTCCTAAAGAAATTATAGAGGATTTGGTGGAGAGCATGCCAAGTCACTTAAATGAGGTTTTACATAACAAGGGTCTTTGGACTAAATATTAAAAATACTCGTATTCCATAAAATTTTAGAATGGTGCAAAATTGAGTACATCCTAGTTATTTTGCTCTTATTGTTTTTGCTTAGAATTTGATCATTTTAGTTTTGAATTTTATATTATTTTTGAAGTACTAAATACTAAATAAAAAAGGAAAAAAAATTTTGAATTGCTTTATCACTTTTATTTTTATGCATTTAAAATTGCTCAGAGTACAAACATGTACTCATTTGTGCATCTCACTGTACATATTACGATTATAATCGTAATGATTAGTAATTTGATAACCTTTTTTGAATGGTGAAATAATGATTACAATTACTATTATTTTTGGTTTTAATAGTTAATAATTGATTACAATTACAAAACAATCAAAAAATAATCAAAATTACTGGCGATTAGTCTAAATAATCAAAAAGAATCAAAAGTAATCCAAAAGTTATCAAATTGTTTTCAAAGTGTATAAACGATCAGTGATGTAGATCTGACAAGTCTTAAGCTGAAGCCTTAGCATCGCATGTATAATAATAACGATGGTCTTACAGAGGCCAATACACCCATTACGAGTTTCCCATATTTCTTTGAAAATGAGAACGGCGTAACCATTACGGTCAATGGAGACATCATCAACAGGATGGTGTCACTTGCCACATAACTTATGGTACAATCGATATATTTCATCAAACGTTTCATCGCAGTTTAATTAGACGAAATGATGATGCCAATTGGCCGCCAAGAAGCCACGATTTGACACCGTTGGACCATCTTCTGTAGGGCGCCGTTAAAAAAAGTGTTATGCCGATAAGCCGGATACAATTGGGCATTTGAAGTTCAACATTTGTGATGCCGAGATAAACTCTATACACTCGAAAAACTGCATGCAAGTTATTCCGATCGCATGAGGTACTGTGAGGCCAGCCGCGGCAGCCATATGGATGAAATAACGTCCGGTTTCTAACCAGAACATTTGTATTTCACAACAAAACAGTAAATTTGGCAAGGTTTCAAATCGTTTTTGTTTAATTGCATTCTTAAAGTTAAAGTTTTAAATTTCCAACCCTGTAAATACATACATACATACATAATTGGTTATTACAACCCTTCAGTCAAGATTACAACCTAGTTTGTCACACCACTTATGTTGTGTGTGTTAATTTTATACATGAGTGGCGGGACCTCCAGTTTAAAGTCGACTCCGAACGACAGAGTTTTGAGAAACTTTTCATGGCAATTTTATTTGCGCTCAGAGTTTTTGCCAGAAATCTGCTGAGAGGAAGTCGCCGAAGAAATACTTTTTGTATTTTGTTTTGATATCTGGCCTGGTGTTTAAACCTACTAGAATACAGCGACTACAACCTGTAAATACATTATTAAATATTTATACGTTTTTATCTTTTTAAAAACGTTTAAATATGAGCTCGTAGACTGCAAATAAAATAAAAATAAATTTGTGTTTAGTTTTAATTAAAATTCTTTATTATTCGCACAATTGCTTCTCTTTGTTATTCCTCTGTTTATACCCTTTGCATAAACAATAACAATTACACGATTTCGCTCTTCTAACAGACCGCGTTTTCACACAAGACTGTCTGAACTTCACTAACTCACTCTTCTGCTTAGCTTTGCTTTTTATATGGCAAAGTTAACAGTCTGATGAATGTTCTTGACGGCGAATGTTCGTGCATTCGCCTTCTCTAGATCTCCATAAATGTAAACATCGTTGTTTACGTTTATTATTGTAGTGTTGGTGGTATATTTTGGTTTACTTGTGTACCATTTTTTTTAAGCTGGCGTTTGTTGTTAAATTAAGCAGCACGATAATTTGTAAACATGTTTGTTTACTGCATTGTTTTGTTTTTGTAGCTTTTGTTTATAATTTTAATTTTGGAATCAATTTTAACGAGTCTACCTACTCCTGAAGAGGAAAAACATCCCCACACCATGAGGCTGCCTCCACCATAAATATTTACATAAATAAATATTTACATAAAGTTACTTAAATAAATAAATATTTACATAAATATGTCTGAATCATTTTGGCACAAAATTATTTGGACAGACGAGTCAAAATATGAACTAAAAAATTGCAAAACTCGGAAAAGAGTGTGCTGTGAACCACCACAAAAGCTTAAATCGAAAAACCTTATCCATACTGGAAAACATGGTGGAGGCAGCCTCATGGTGGGAGGATGTTTTTCCTCTTCAGGAGTAGGTAGACTCGTTAAAATTGATTCCAAAATGACTGGAGAGCACTATGTAAATATTTTGGAAGAAAATCTTTACAGCAGTTAGGAGGAAATGGGCTTGGGGGAGTTTATCTTTCGACAAGACAACAAACCCAAGCACACGAGTAAGGTCGCTAAAACATATTTGGAAGAAAATAATGTTGAAAAATTTTAATGGCCTGCTCAAAGCCCAGATTTAAACCCCATAGAGCATCTTTGGGCTATCTCAGATGACAAAATCCAGATGGAGTCCAGAACAAATATTCAAACATTTTGGGAAAAACTGCAATTCCTACAAGTACTTTGAAGAACCTTGCGCTAAGTATGCCGAAAAGATTAAGAGAAGTCGTAAATAACAAAGGAGGAGCATCTTCGTGCTAAATTTTGAAGTTATTTAATTATTTATAATATTTTCTAGTGAAGTGTTACTTTATTTTGTCACTTGAAATTCCTTATGTGCCATATAGTTTCTATTATAAATAGAAAATATAAAGAAAGAATGCAATGATAATATACTTTTTAGATAAAATACTAACCGAATTAAAAATTAAACTATAATTTATAAACATTTGAAAGCAATAAACATATGCTTTAATCAAAAAACAAAAAATATTTTAAACCGCACTTTATTTTGTCCGACAGTGTATATCGAAAATCAAATCAAATAGCAAAGTGTCTAACTGCGTACCTCTTACAATAGCTTTTGTAGTTCTGATTCAACTACAAAACTATATCATTTGTTATGTTATTATGACTTTTTCAATTTCGTTTTGTTTTATTTTGACCATTTCCATGAGAAATATAACAAAAGTTATGAACAAATATCTGTGTAAACAAATTTATTGAGAACACTTGTTATTGATGCTGTTCAGTCTTTTATTTTGCTTCCTTTTTACTCATAATGAAATGAAAACTTGAAATTGGTTTTGTTTACGTTTTTCCGCCCTTATCTCAATTTACATTATTTATGTTTTGCATGACTATTTGATTTTCATTACTTTTTTAAAATAATTGCTATTATTTCATGAACAGCAACTACAATGTAAAAGAAAAGACGAAAGAAAATCAGATAAAAAATAGTCGAACTTGATTTAATAAAGAATATTAAAAATTGTATTTACTTAAGACTTTTAGACTATAAGGGCCATTATTACAACTTGCCGTTAACTAGAGGGAGGATTTTAAGGGGCAGATAAATTGTTTTTCATTATTATAAGTGGACGATAAGGTAGAAGTGAGCGAAACGTGGACGAACATCCTACCTCTAACTTTTAAAGTAAAGTTTAAGTTTGAACTTGTCATATTTTCAAAATATAAACACAATGAGCAAATACAACAAAAAAGAAGCCCGTCGTTGCCGTTGAGTTAAAAAAAAACTTTTTTAATTGAGCAGTGTTATCGACATTGCTCCGGCACTGTCACAATTTAGAAAAAGTTAGCTTTATTTTATCTGAAGGATGTAACAACGAAAAGAAGTTAAAGTTGACTTTAAAGTTCACTTTAGCCAAAGTCACCTTTAACTAAACCCAACTTTAACGGGAAGTTGTAATATGGCCCTTAGTAGAGCAAATAATAATAACATATGGTGAATGGCTTACTGCGCGTCAAATAGCAGCTCTTGATTATGAGAAAAGCAAAGGTTTCAAGAGTTACAAGAAAATAGTAGTTGTAATGAAGAAATTAAATTTCAAGGAATTGCAATAGAAATCGAAGGTTACGTAACTCCAGATTACTCCAATGTCGAAGAAATCCGGTTACCAGAATATAACCTGAAGAAAAAACTGAAGATGGGGAAAAACTCGTTGCAAAATCATATGAAAATGGAACAGACTATGTGTAATTAAAATAAAAGATTTTACGTATGTGTTGAAACAGCCGCTTGTGCGACTGTTCATTTCAATTGTCTTTTTATTAATAAATGTTCTTAAAACTAACTGTATGCTAATTCTTAAATCTAGTACACTATGTATATGGTGGGAAAATGCTGAGACAGCATAAGACACGCTGTCTCAACATTTATGCAGAATGTGTTGATCTTAAGTTACATACAAAGGGTATGGCAACTTCGACTAGTCAAACACACTACACCTTCCCTCTTAACGAAGAACGATCAACATAAGTTGATTGTTCTTTTACAAAGGTAAAAATAAAATACAGGAAATAACGAAGAACGATCAACATGAGTTGTTAATCCTTCCGAGACTCCTCCGCAGCAAAAGAGAAGAAGAAACTACCATTCTTACTTAGTAGAGAATAAGCCTGCAAAAAGTCATCAGGCCCATCCGCTCCATAAACTAAATGGCAGTATTCTAGAGACAACAAAAACTGTGTAATAAAAACTACTAAAGTCGTTAAACCAACAACCACCAGCCAAGGAGAAAAAAAATGTTTTCGCTTGATCTTGATTTACGAGCTGTCTGCTTGGTACGGACCATGTTTTATATTTTTTATCCTTTTCGACCTGTACTTCTACAGCGGGTCTGTCAGGATCCTGGCAGGATCGCCATGGCAAAGACGGAACAATATATAATCTGTCTAACCCCCACATACTGCAGATTTCCGTACTCATAATATATTAATTTACTGAAAATAAATATGGAATAAAATTATTTTATTTTTATTTGCTTTCATATACATTCCCTATTATGCAGTTAATAACCAAAGGGCTAGATATGAGAATATGACCTCATCTATTATTTGATTTGACCACTTTTATTTCTAGTAAGTACATCCAGAAATTTCAGGGCTCTATGAAAGCCACTTTTAGAGATGCCGATTTTTTAAAATTTAAAACGTAACCAGTTGTGCAGCTGTCGTAAGAGGTACATATGATAAAATTATCACAACCATTAGTTGATTTGACCAATTCTATCCAAACATCAGAATATGTTAGACAACATTTCTAGTGAGAAAATCATGCAATTTGAGAGATACAGGGTGTTTTAAAATTAAAAAAACACTTAAAGGTTAAAGTGTACATGCGTTTATTAAGGCACATGATTAACAGAAGCACTTTGACGGTTATTATCTTTTCAATCAAAAATATAAGTGTGTACACCGATTTGACGTACTTCACAGCTTTAACAGTATT
Organism: Sarcophaga variegata; assembly: GCA_932273835.1. Classification (NCBI taxonomy): domain Eukaryota; kingdom Metazoa; phylum Arthropoda; class Insecta; order Diptera; family Sarcophagidae; genus Sarcophaga; species Sarcophaga variegata. The sequence continues at coordinate 29,275,602 of OW026358.1, read as the reverse complement.
TCCTACGAAATAACTATAATTACATCCATCCATACATAATTGATAATTATAAGCCTTCAGTCAGGATATATTATTATTTTTATACCTGTAGTTTAACGTCGACTCCGAATCAAATATTCTTTGATAAACTTTTCATGAAAATTTTATTTACTGTCAGAGCTTTTGCTAGAAATCTACTGAGCGGATGTCACCGAAGAAATATTTGTTCATATTTCGCTTTCTTGGAGATCTCTGACCTGGGGTTCGCAACGTGGCCTCACGTCTAATAAGCCAACACACTATCTTCTAGTCTATGGCGACTTCACATATAGAAATGTTATATACATTTTGAAAGTGTTTTAATTTCACTACTTGTTTTTAGGAAATTCTGTAAAGCGGGTTGGAGTTGTACTAAAACAAATGAAATGAAGGATAATAAAAATTATTTTTTACCTAACATTTGTTATTATTAGAGTTGTTGTTTTTTTGGACTTAATCATAAGTAATGTGTTGCTTTTAACACTTACCAATATATCCATTGATTTGAAAGATAACCTATGTTGATTGCGTGATGGTCTCACATTCAACTTAATTAATAAGTGTTCAATTGCATGCTTATTTTGATAGAACAAACAGCTATGTTGTATATGCTTACATCGTAATTCATATTGTTATTTTTGTTATCAGAGTTTAACCCGAAGAGAATACTTTGATAAAAGCTTGTCTTCCTTGTGTACAAATATAAGTTTTGTAAAGCAAAAAAAATCCACAAAATGCTTAAACAGACATTATTTTTAACACTTCCAACAATTTCACGAAATAATTACTGAAGCGTTCTCCTACAGTTAGGGCTATAATAAAATATAATAAAATATAATAATATTGTTACATTTTTACCTTATAAAAACGTTTAAAATATGAGCTCGTAGATTGCAAATAAAATAAAAATAAATTGGTGTTTAGTTTTAATTAAAACTCCTTATTATTCGCACAATTCTGTGTGCCATTGTTCACAAAATGTATTTACAAAACAACAATTGCTTTGTTTGTTATTCCTCTGCTTATACGCTTTGCATTAACAATAACAATTACTAGACAATTGTTGGACTGATCTTTGTAACGGAGATCTTCAAACCACGATTACTCTGTTCAAACACACCGCGTCTTCACTGAACTTTTTCTAACTCTGTTGCCTACTTTTCCTTGCCTTTTATGTGCAACGTAAACATTCTGATGAATGTTCTTGAAGGGGAATGTTCGTGGCTTCGCCTTCTCGAGATCTCTATAAATGTTGTTTCATTATTGTTGTTTGTGTTTACATTTATTCTTGTAGTGTTTGCTGCTTTATTTTTGTTTACTTGTTTACCATTTCTTTGCGTTGGTGTTTATTGATATATTACGCAGTGCGATAATTTGTGAACAAGTTCATTGTTTTGTTTTTGTAGCTTTTGTTAATAATTTTTTTCATTTTCATAACAATATTATTTTATTTAATCTTAAATCTTCGTGCGAGTGCAGTTCACTTAAGTTGGACATAATAATAATTGGTCATTACAATTCTTCAGTAAGGATTACCACCGCGCTTTTCATACCATTTATGTTTTGTGAGTCAATTTTATACTTGAGTGGCAGGAACTACAGATATAAATTGACTTCGAACGACAGATTTATGATACATTTTTATGGCCATTTTTTTACTCTCAGAATTTTCACCGGAATTCTGCTGAGAGGAGGTCGCTGAAAGAAAATGTTCTCTTATTTTGTTTTATTTTAGATGTCTGACCTGAGGTTTAAACCGTGGCTTTACCCTTAATAGGTCAAAACACTACCTAATAGACTACGACAATTTTTCGGTATTGCCGCAAGATGAAGATTTATTTTGGGCTCGGGTTTATTTCCTCTAAGGAATGTTTGCTCCTCAGCTCAAATTGATGGTGGTGTCACAATCGACCTAAATGCTGGTCCGCCATCTTATCGACCCTAAACTAAGCTCAATATTTAGGAGGAGTCATTACTGGAACATATATGTATTTAAAAAGTGTGGGGTGTAATTGCATTCTAGAAGGAAGTAATTGGCAAATAGTTGTTCTTATTGACGACGATCCTGATGTTTGTCAGGGCAACTAGATTAAGGTGGAGGGTAGTACATAAATTCATCTGGTCGTGGTATTCTACGTCCTATAGGCAGTCATAAGTATGTTGTGATTTTTTAAATCTATTCAAACATTGCAGTGTTTTGTAATAAATCGATGTGCTTCTTCGTGATGCATTTTTGAATGTCCACCAAATATCAGAGGTAGTAGGAGAAATTATTAAACATTGCAGTAATGCATCACAGCATTGAATATGTAATAATGTTATAATCCGAACTTTAATTAACTAAACGGTGCGACAGTGAAAATGTAACTAGTAACTATATAATCTAAGCTATTCACTAGGTTGAGTAGAATACAAAAATACTTTTTTATTTTTCTCAAACCCTCCAAACTTGTTTTATTTAACAAAAACGGTTTTTTTATTGATATTTTCACATTATCACAAAATTATTGATTACCCAAATATGTTTGAACCCATTTTAAAAATCTAACATTAGTGTTTCAAACGGTATACATACACATTTTGTTCAAACTTATATGTTATGAGTTTTGATGGGGTAAACTTGAAAAATATTGTTTTTTTCTTATTTTTCCAAGTTTGGTCATTCTTATTGCAAAAATTAATTAAAAAATATGATGTAAGTGGCGATAGTCTGAAAATGCATTTTATTGTGAAGAGATTGACACTTCGTTTTATCAAATTGGACAAAAATTACCGTAGTTATATATTATTATAGTATAACAGTTGAATCATATTTATTGTATATGCTATCTCATCAAATGGACTTTAAGTTAAAGATTTTTAAAATTGTTGATGGATTTTAAGTGTTTATTGAAAAATGTGTTCTTTTTTCATTGGACCAACCACCGGTAGTTGGCTAAAGTTTGGGCAAAGCGAAATAATAACACTTGCGAAAAACGCAAATATTTGACTAATTTTGGTAGTCGTTCGAACGAGCAAAGAGCAAATTCTCAGGTAAACATTCAAGATCCATCAAAATTTTAAAAATTTTTGAAATGAAAATTCATTTGATGAGATTATATACATAAAAAATATAAGACGACTGTTATACTATTTAAATTACAACTACAGTCATTTTTGTCCGATTTCATCAAGCAAAGTGTCAATCTCTTCACAACTCTGCATTCTCAGAATATCATCATTTATTTCATATTTTTCAATTACATACATAACATAATTGGCCATTACAACCTTTCAGTCAGGATTACGGCCTCGCTTCTCACACCACTCATGTTGTGTGTGTTAATTTTATGCATGAGTGATGGGACCTACAGTTTGAAGTTGATTCCGAACGACAGATTTTTGAGAAACTTTTCGTGGCAATTTTATTTACTCTCAGAGTTTTTGCCAGAAATCTGCTGAGAGAAAGTCGCCGAAGAAATATCTTTCATATTTTATTTTGATGTCTGGCATGGGGCTCGAAAAATGGCTTTACGTCTAATAAGCCAACACACTACCTACTAGACTACGGCGACTTAAATTTTTTTTTCAATTAAATTTAACAATTAAGAACGACCAAACTTGAAAAAATAAGAAAAAAAAACATTTTTTTAAAGTTTACCCCGTCAAAACTCATAACATATAAGTTTGAAGAAAATGTTTATGTATACCGTTTTAAAGGCTAATCTCTCCCCTTAAAAAAAGTTGAATTTTTAAAATACTTTCAAACATATTTGGGTAATCAATAATTTTGTGTGAAAAGATTAAACAACAGTTTTTGTTCAGTTCGATAAAAACAAAAAAAAGATATTTTTTCTACTCAAATAACTGAACAACTTAGACTAGGTAATTTTTAATTTTTTGTATTGTCGCATTGTGTTATCAAGAATAACAAGTTTTCAAAAGATTTGCTTAACTTTTTCAATTCTATTGTTACAGTTCCTACACGATTCTAAAACTTTAAGCATCGTATAACTCATAACAATTTTCCATTTAATTATCTTTTTATTTTAAAGCTTAATATGGTCCTATAAAGAAACTGACACAAATAGGCACACTATATACATTTCCTCGTATTTTTTTATGTCCTTTATTGTACCCTCAACTACTTAAAGCAAAGTTAAGTGCTCAATGAATGTGTGCGCAGGTATAAATTTACATATTTAAACACTTTTATTTCTATATTAAGGTGTGAGTATAAAAATGTATACTTTCCACTTGTAATTCTGTCTACGAATACTTGGCGCTGAGTGCCTTTATGTCTGCAAAGGTTGCCTTTTGTTGAATATATGCCAACGCTTAAGGAAATATGCTTTACTCTTATTGTATAATTAGCTGATGCTGATATCGCTATTGTATATATTTAATTGCTTCCATTATGTTATTGTTTCTAAGCACTATTTCCTCTTTTCTTTACCCCATTTTTGGTATAGTTTAGCCTTATTGTGAGTGTTTCTCTATTTACCAGACAATACAATTGACATACTTTGTTGTAATTAACGACTTAGGTTACATTAGCCATTATTACAATATTTTGGCAAAGTGACAAGTTGAATAAAATTTTTCCAAAATTGTTGATGAATCTAATAAGAGATATTATTGCATCTTCTCTGTTGGGATATTTTCAATCACTTGGCATTTCTAGGGAATTCGTTAATTGTCCCAATCACGTATAAATACAAATTTTTTCTAATACACAATGACAGTTACAAAGTGAGAACATTTTCTCACTCGTCCATTAACTAAACTCTTCCAGTATCTTTCCCACTTGTTGGAAGATTACATACATATTGTTACGTTTTTACTTTTTAAAAAAGTTAAAAATATGAGCTCGTAGATTGCAAATAAAATAAAAATTAATTTGTGTTTGCACAACTTGATGTAAACAAAAACAATTGCTTTGTTTGTTATTCCTCTTTGCACTCTTTTGCGTAAACAATAACAATTGTTCCGCAGATGTTTGTAAGAAAATTCTATATATAATTACGTACATAAAGAAGTATATTAATTGTAGACCCTCTAAAATCGAAAAAAAAAATAAAAAAATAAATAAAGTCTCACGCAAAATATATTCTTATGTTGTATAAAATTCGTTTGTATACTTACTACAAAGCCATGCATTTTATTTGGTGAGCAAACAATTTTATTACACAATTAACAGGATTAGATATTAATGGTGGAAAATTTACTTTTTAACACACATCTCTATATGTATATGTATACATTGCCTTCAAAAATACACCCTCAGTCTTTGCTGCTGTTAAAAAGCAAAATGTTTTTTTTTCGCTCTGTTACATAATAATGGCATTTGTGTGTATTTTATTTAAATGCTCTTAAAGATGGTTTACACAAACACATATGAACGTACGCATAAACATACATATATGCATACATATATAAAAGTAAACCCTCGATTTACGTCGTAATAGATTATAAATAATGGTGACGTAAAACGTATTTCATATTTCTTATTCATCTTTTTAAAAAGACCTTCAAAACTTATAAGTTCAGTCTCATAAACTAAATTTCTCATTGATTAATAAAAAAAAGGCTAAAGAAAATGAAAACAAATCATTAAAAATTATTTTTCGATATAAATTTGCACGTAAAGGGATTATGTAACACGGTGCGACAGTCGAAATAATAATATTATATATAATATTATATATATTATAAATAATAATATTTAAAAAAAATATTTTTGAGTTCTACTCAACAAAACTCACAACCTACCCTGTGTCATTAGCTGGGTGTATTTCTTTTTTTTTTATTTTGTCGCATAGTGTTATTATTATACAATTCCTAAACCTGAAATGTTGCTAATTTATATCGGATCTTTCATTCAGAGCTTTATATTTTTCAATTTAAATTAGTTTTATTGCATCTTTCATTCAACTTAAATAAAATGAAGTGTGTGTGAGACATCATAGAAATTTATTATTATTTTTTAAAGACAATAAGTATAAGTCTGTGTAATGTAGAATACAACATCGTCCAGAAATGTCGCTGGGTGGAGTGCTTCCAAAATTTTCCATGAACCTGTTTTATAAATCAGGATAAATTTGGCGGGTGGAATGAGTTACACGGCTGTGAGGAATGCTGTGTTTTTTGGCTTACTCATATACACCAGCAATTTAAGGAAACCCCATACGAAAAAGTCTTGCGTTGTCCAACAGCACCTGCATGTGAAATGTCCATACGCTCAAATCGCTAGTGCTTTACATTTAGCGTAACATGAGCTGTATGGTATAAAGCGTAGTTTTGTTCACATGATTTTGGCGTTCATATCATCGAATTCGAACCAAAAGAAATTGATAATCATTGTCGTATATAGCTCCCCGGTCGAAAATATTGAAGTTTAGAAGCAATTTACTCAAATAACGTAATTACGACAGGTCCAAAGAAAATTTAATTGAATCAAAATATAATTGATGCTATCAGTATAGTTCATTGAGAAGTCGTCGTAGTCTAGTGAGAAGTGTTGTCGGTTATTACACGTAAGGCCACTGTTCAAATCCCAGGTCAGGCATCTCCAACAAAATGTATTTAGAAAAATAATATTTCTTCGTCGACTTCATCTGAGCAGATTTATGGCAAAAACTGTGAGAATAAATGTAAAATTGACATGAAAAGTTTCGCAAAAGTCTGTCGTTCGGAGTCGTCTATAAACTGTAGATTCCGCCTCTCATGTACAAAATTGACGCACAACATAAGTAGTGTGATGACTGAGTAGTATAATGGCCTGATAAACATTTTTTTAGAAATTTTCTTCCAGTCTTTAAACCTATTTTTGTTTAAACTTTATCAATCAAAATTCACGCCATACGCAGTAAAAAAATTAGGCCGTATTCATCTTTTAATGAATGTGGGTTTAGTACAGGGGTTACGAAAAATTTTTTTGGTTGTGTATTACTGAGTAAGAGAGAGAAAATAAGTTGAGGGCTTACAGTCAAAGAAAAATGTTAGTAATATACCTATTTTGAATTTCATGTCATCAACATACAAAAAGTTATAAATCTTTGACTTAATAATTAGGTAATATTTTTTAGATTTTAGATATTTTTTCACATAATCTAAATTATTTACTTGACTATTAAAACAATCAAAATGTGCTTTAAGAATATGACTTTGAATTTTAAAAAAAGAATTTTTTTATCTAAAATATTTTTTGAGTGTAAACCTAAAAAAATATGTTATTGCATCCGCTGACATGTGCGCTTGACAACTAAATAAAAGAGCATAAGTAATATGTGTGAATTTTCTCTGCACAATTGTACTGGTTTAGTAACTGAAGAAGAATTGTATTCTTTCGGAACAACGAATCGAATTTTTATAAAGTTATTGGAGTTTAGTTAAACTTTTCTTTCAATAGTAAATCGTCCTCTATGAGAGAATCACATAATGGAATGTTATACAAAAGGGCAAGTTATCGAACAAAACGTTTCATATTTAACCAGACTGGGCTCACACCAATTAAATTAATCTTTCAATTCAATGCAAATACTACTCCCACTTATTAATACATACACTTAATGTAAATTTGTATATAAATTGGCAGCAACAACACTAATGTTATAAAAATTAATTTACCAGCATAACACGTTGGAATTGAAGTCAAAGCTCAGCAAATGTACGATATGAGTACGATAACCACATTGGCACAAGGCACATTGTTGCATATGTAAGTCCCTACTGGTGTGAGAATATGTAGTTTGCATGCATGTGTTAACTTTTATATATGTTTGTATGTACATATGTCCGTTGCGGATTGTTATTTGGCGTAACAAGTGATTGCCTGTGCAATAAAACAACAACAACACCACCAGTTACAACCAATTTGAACTTAAATTTACCAACCATGATTTCATTATTTCTCTTCTTCTTTACGGTCTAATTTTATTTCGTTGTATTTCTTATTTATTTTATTTAATGTTTTCGCAACAATTATGTTTTTTTGCTTTGCTTTCTGTAAAATTTTTTAAACGAATGTTTATGTATACTGAAAGCTTACTGAAGATATTAGGTCATGATAATATTATTTGCGATTTCAGGCAATTTGCAAACAAATAGTATTTGAAAGGAGTCAAGTCTGCAGAATACGGCGGGTGGGGTAACAGCTCCTAGCTGCTTTGAATGTGTCATGTTTCAAAATAACGTTGCCTTGTCTTGTGACCAACTCTGGTCATTTTTTGATCAATGCATGGTCCAAATTGATCATTTGTTGTAGTAGCGATCTGTATTAACGGTTTTACGCGGTTTAACATACCTTTCTGTTATCGCCAGACACACAGCATTGTCTTCCTATCAAATCGCTCCGGGTTTACAGCCGAAATTGATAGTTGTCCAACATTAATGCATGATTTCATTTGCTTAGGATTCCGAAAAGAAGTACATTTTTCATCGCCAGTAACATTTAATACATGTGGCACCGATTTTCTAGAGTTTTGCTTGTTTCCCATAGCATATCAAAGAAACTGATTTTTGGCTCAAAAAATACTTTAACAAATAAATTTGGCGAAAATGATGTGAATATCAGACAGAAGCAGTTTATAAGCTCACATTGAAGCCTAAAAGAGAGTTTGCAGGCAACACGTTTCAATAGCATGTGATACAACACTACTATCCTACTTTTGTGTCGCTGCGTGAAGCCTTATCTATACGGACGTATGACATCCACAACATTTCATCGGCATAGTTGCGAGCATCATATACATGAATTTATCTTTAAAAAAAATAAACTTTTAACCCTGGACGGTTACTGTTCGTCCAATCTACGAAGATCATTTACTCTTTATCATATAACTCTTTTATGTATGAACAAATTTCGCTCTTTTTTTCAACAACGTTAGTTGATAATGAAAGCTTGCAGTCAGTAAACGAAAAAAATTTTTTTTTTGTTCATCGATTCAACTAAGAGTAACCTTACAGTACAAAAATGACCATCCAGGATTAAAAAATGGATGGCCAGGGCACATTTACTCACTACAAGCTATCGTTATCAGCCAACATTGTTGATAAAAAGAACAAAATTTGGTCAAATATAAAAGAGTTATATGATAAAGAGTAAATGAGCTTCGTTGATTCGACGAACAGTAGCCAATTAGGGTTAAAGTGTTCGTCGATTCAACGAAGAGTAACCTGTACAAAAATACAAAAATGAAGAGTAACCGTCCAGGGTTAAAGATACTTACTTTAAAAGTAAATAAAAATATTTTTCGGACTTTACGCACAAATTTATTGATCACACAAACACTTTTGAACCGATGTCCAAGATTTAAACCTTTTAGAAAGGAAAGTGATGGGCCTTTAAAACGATATACATATATATAATATTTGACTTAATATGTTAGAGGTTTGATAAGGTAAACTTGATCAAAGCGAATGTTTTTCATGTTTTTCAAGTTTGTCCGTTCATAGTAGCAAACTTTAATTAAAAAATATGACATACGTGACGACATTCTGAAAGTGAATTATCTTGTGAAGAGATTGACACTTTTTTTGATCAAATCGGATAAAAATTACCGTAGTTATAATTTTTTTTATTTTGTCGCATAGTGTAATCATAGGGTACAAGACTTTTATCAATTCCCAACACTTTTTTCAGTGTAACATTCCGTTCTTAGCAAATAAATGTTTTGGATTGGTAAGAAGGGAATTAAAATAATAAATTGAAGCGAAATAAAATAGAAATAAAAAGTAAAATTATAAAAAGAAAATCACTAATAAGACTTAAATATTGTTTTATTGCACGACTTTAATGTTAGAAAGCTAATATTTCTTGTTATTATTGGGATTACTGCTAATAATCCATTGGAAGTACAGCATTATTACTGTCGCGTTCTGTTAACCCTTTCATGACCATAAGGTTATGAGAGGCAAATTAATTTGTTTTGTCAATTTGGTATAACTCATTAGATGTCCAAAAGACAGATTTAAAAAGCAAATAGTGGATTGTTCATTTTTTCTTGGGACATACGAAGTGTGATCAAAAAATAACTGTTATTTTCAAATTTCGTGAGTTACGTATGTTCAATTTTGGGTTCTTTTTTTGATTATTTTGGTATACATGTATGTTATATATGTTGACAATATCAACCATTTTGGATTATCAGTTTGTTTTTGACATACATATAAAAAGGTTAGTCGTGTTTTGGTGGGCTCTTAGATTTTTTACTATTCGAAAAAATGTATCAAAGGAAGTTTTGTGTAAAAAATGAAATTAAATGTGCAAAGACATTTAAAATGTTGACTGTGGCGTTTGGCGAGTCTACAATGAGCAGAACACAAGTTCAGTTGTGATATAACCGGTTTAAAGAAGGCCGAGAAGATGTCAATGACGATGCTCGTCTTGGTCGCCCAAGCACGTCAACAACCGATGAAAACATTGCAGCAGTGAAAAAAATGATGAACGCTCGAAAAGGCGAAAAGAAGAACCTTCTGCTTCAAGAACGTTCATCACACTGATTTTGTGGACATATAAAAAGGCAAGACAAAGCAGACAGAAGTCATTAATAATTCAGTCAGTCTTGTGTGAAACACGTTCTGAGTTATTCAGATTTATGAAATTTTCTGTTTGAAATATATGTGTCCCTGTGGTTGTTAAAGGGTTAACACTTCTAAGCACCACAACTAGGGAATTGCTAATGGTGTTTGAGTAATGCTGACAAGTAAATTTGTGAGCGAGTAAGTCAGTGATTTGATTTTAACGGTTACAAATATCGTATAAAAACTATAAATGTCGCACAACTTAATGGTGTTATGATGTATGAGTATTACATGACTATTGCTTACATTTCAAGTATATTGGAAAACCCGGCTTGATGAGAAAAATACAATCAGTTTTCTTTGTTCTGATACACTAGCTTTTATATTTATTGTTTAAAGGGTAACGAAAACTTGTGATAACTTGCTTAATACCATTTAAATACATGTTTTAAAATTCTTGAGTAAAATAACCACATCAAAAAGGAGGCACATAAAGAAAGTATGTTCAACGTTAAAACAAAACTCCTCCTATATTAAAAGAGTACGATGATAATGATGTGATTGATGATGATAATCATTATCATAATTGCTTCGAAAATTTTTATGATTTTACAAATTTTACAAATATGTTTTTTTTATATTATTATCAAGGCTAGAAATTGCTTTAAAAAGTACAATAGGACGAGGAATTTGAAGCACACATTTAAAAATATTTTCTTAAATATGTACAATATTTTTCTATTATGAATTTATATTTGAAATATAAAAATATGCAGAGGATTATTTTAAAATGTTTACAACCATAGCTGCCAGATTTGACGACTTATCGTCATTTTGACGATTTTGAGCTCCAAAAATATCATATTGACGATTTGACGATTTATGCCCTTATTTTGACGATTTTTAAAAATTAAAAATTTACATCATATTCCTTACTTTAGTACATTAAAATCCACTTTAAGCTTTATATTTACTTTGCAATTGTTACTATTGGAAATTTATGTTAGCAATTACAAGGAGTAAAGTATTCTATTTTTAAGCTACTTTCGAATACCTGTGATGATTTTTCCTTTTTTCCCCTTAAAAGCCAAAAAATTACAAGTCCTAATAACCTCGTAGTTGAGAATAATTTATCACTTGTCGTTGCAGACAATTTTAAAAATTCGAGTATAATTTCTAATATTACTATCGGGAAATCAAAGGCAAGCGCCGTTACTTTTAATTTTTTCGTAAGGGGATCGATGGCATTGTCTTTGGAACTATGAAAATATGTTATGGGAAGAAGGAAAGAGAGAACAGTGTTTATGGACACTAAGCTTGTATATTTTTATACCATAAGTAACAGGAAAGACCTCTACAGGAATTGAGTTCCACATACGAATAGTTCGACTAAACAACGAGTTTTTTCTGTAATGCAGTCTGCGATTCACCGGCCAATCGACCACATACTGATGTGTTCGCCGAGAAAGGCGAGTGTTGTTCTCGAGAACAAGTACCTTATTTCGCTCGAGCATAATTCGTTGTAATAGCGATAGTACAGTGAAACACAAGCCATATTCTATATTGCTCCAATGAATGAATAGAGTTCGATACCCTACCGTCATTAATAAGAAACTTAGCCCTTTCCTGTACGCGGTCGAGAAGTCTCAAAATAAAGGGTGTTTTTTATAGAGGTATAGAACTTTAAGTTGCAAGATGTTTAGATGTTGAGGCACCGGTCTATAAGAAGAGTCCATTCTCTTTCGGATATATGTAAGTGGTGTAAATAGTAAGAAGTATCAGATGAAGTGAAGTATTTCGTGCACCACCTTAAGGAGCCAAGGCACTGAAAAATGTCTCAGTTTCAGTGAACATCACATTGAATTTTCATGCTTAGAACGTCAAGAGCTTCCGACTCCCTAATATGTATACCACCCATAGCTGTAACTAATGCAATATTATTGCTGCGGTTATGTGTTAATATATAACTGTTTAAACCTTAAACAATTTTTTTTTTGAAAATGATATAAAACTTCTCGATTTTTGGAGAAAAAAAGGCAGAAATGAAAATGAGGGATGGTAGCTTTTTTCTAGCCTTAAGAAAATTTATTAAAAAATAGTGGTATTATCACATTCATCAGCTAATGTAGAGAGAGTATTAAGCTAAATTGATTTAAATGAATTTAAATTCCTTAGAAGCAATATTATATAAAAAGATTATTTAAAACATAGCAGTACATAGCATACAAATATATTGTATAAAACACTCGTTTTTAAAGTTTTTTTTTTATAATTAAAGCGTTAAAAGCACTCGTTAAATTTTTTGTTAAATTTTTCTTTTAAATATTTGTGTAGATTGACTTTACTTTATATGTTTCACTACAATTTTTTTTAACTTTTGATTTAGGTATTTATTTATTGTGATGATTTTTTGTACGAATTCCATGAACGCCTATGACGATTTTGACGATGGCAGCTATGACCACTTCGTCGTTCTTCAAATATTGATTATATTTTTTTGTTTGTTTAATAGATTCAATAACAATTATCTGAAAAAAATTTGGTTTTTACAAAATAACATTGATCTATAATTGGCTTAATTTAAAGTTGTGAGCCAGAAAGGCAACATTAGGTTAAGTTAGGTTAGAGGACGTGTACTTGTCAATTAAGACAAGTACAGTACCCGGAGGTCGAATTGACCCATTGTACAACGTCCTAGTTTCTCACATCACCTATGTTGTGTGTGTTAATTTTATACATGAGTGGTGGGACCTACAGTTTAAAGTCGACTCCGAATGACAGATTTTTGAGAAAATTTTTCATGACGATTTTATTTACTCTCAGAATTTTTGCCAGAAATCTGCTGACAGGAAGTCACCGAAGAAATACTTTTTGTATTTTGTCTTAATGTCTGGCCAGGGGCTCGAACCCTGGCTTTTACGTCTAATAAGCCAACACACTACCTACTAGACTACGGCGACTACAAGGCAAAATTAACGCAGCAGAAAATTTCATACATTTTGGCTTTATTAACAGTATAAATATTATTGACATGAGAACTTATATACGTAAATATTAATATTTTCTATTTTTATTTAATATATCAATTTAAATACAAATCTAAGCAAATTCATATAAGATTAGTTTTCTGTATTTTAAGCAAACTTGAAAATAATTATTAGTATTAGTATCGCCGTTGAAAATATTTATGACCTCAGTCTGTTTTAATTCGATTTTGTTAAAAAATTTAAATCTAAATTCATTTAAAACAGGACAGATACTAAGTGCAGCGTATTTTCGAAAGAATCGAAGTTGCATAGAGTACAGATTCTGATTGAAGAACTTCTGAACGGTCTAGCGTTTATATCAAAAAGTCCATCTGTTGCTCTTATCAGTAGACTTAACTCAGAAGAAGTTATTCGCAACAAATAATAATTTAGTTGAGAGTATAAGTCGTGGAATTGAGAGTTTTTGGCATCGGAAATTAATTTAGCATATTCATACGTTCTAACGTGATGTAAAATTGATTTGAAATATTCGCTAAGATGCACGGAGCTATTTTCAGGAATTTACATTACATAAACCCAACCAGTCCTCAGCCCAAAAAGTCTGCTTAGCAATTATGATTTCTGCTAGCATATTGGGAACCTTATTGATATAATTAAACTGCAATTTTTATAAATCCGTTTCTAAAAAAAGCATATAGTTTGGAGTGTTTTTAGTAAAAAATTTAAATAATTTTTCCACTACATCATACTAACACATAACTAAGCGAGATACGGCAGTAAAGGTTTTGAGTTCACTTTTATTCGAATTTTTGGATTGTTTATATATTTAGACCATGCTTAATTCGGACTTCAGTCCCAGAAGCCAATACATTTTTTAGTTTTTAAATTTAAATGTTTTCTTTTCGAAACAAAATGGTCCTTCCCTGTAAGTCATCTACCTAAATGAAGTCCTAAATATTTAACTTTGTTTGCTTTTGGTAACTGCTCCCATTTAAATAAAGTGTTGGGCTATCTCCTTTTCTTAGTGCAAATGTAACATGTACAGATTTTTGTGAATTGACTTTAATATTCCATTTTTAACCCATTTTTCAATTGTATCTAAGTACCTTTGTAATCCAGCAGAGGCTTCAACAATCCACTCGTTCGATGATAATATGGCGGTGTCATATCCGAAGTACAAATCGTATATAAAATAGGACCTAGCACACTTTCCTGAGGAATCCCAGATTTAATAAATCCAAAGGTAGAATCATATCAATTTACATGGACATAGAAACGTCTGCCCTGTAAATATGATTTTCATAATAAATAATAAGGTGCTGGAAGTAAATTGTTTAGTTTATTTAGAAGACCGTAATGCCATACTCTATCAAACGTCTGATTTATGTCTAAAAACACAGCCGAACAAAATAATTTTCCTTCGAGTGTGTTCCTTATTTATTTTACCACGCGATGACATTGCTCAGGTGTAGCATGTTTATGCCTAAAACCAAATTGATGATCGGGAATAATGGTTTTCTCTTCTAAAATTGGTAGTGACCTCTTTAACAAAAGTATTTCAAATAATTTAGAAAATACGGGCAAGAGACTTATTGGTCTGAAGTTTCAGGATTATTATGATTTTTGCGTATTTCCACTGACTTGGATAATAATGTAGTCTCAATATAGCGTTGCATATAGTTGCCAAGTAAATAATACCCTTTCTTAGTAATAATTTTACAACTTTTGTATCAATTAAGTCGTACCCCGGAGATTTTTTATTATTAAGTTTTTCTATTGCAGCAATTATTTCGGACGGCGAAATGCTTTTAATGGGACGATCCAATTGGCAAGCAACATCTAAAAAATTTATTATATTGTCTTTCTCAGGTGAATTACATAAATTAAAATGTGTAAATGATCGCTCTAAGTACTCCTTATACACATCAGCTTTGCGACTATTAGATCTGCATCATTGGCCATTTTCCGATCTAACTGGTATATTCCGATATACAGGGTGTTTAAGGTATTTTGTGGCTTTCGAAAGACTGTATTTAGCTGTTCTAGATACATTTAGAGTTTTTAAGTAGCCTGCAACGGAATCATTTTTATATCCTTTTAGGCGTTTTTTTTAAATAGTTTGAAGCTCTATTCCAATTAGCTTTATCAATTGGACTTCGACTGTTTTTATATATTCTGCGTAATAAGCTTATAAGTTCTCATATTTCAACAGATATTTGAACATTTCTACCTAATTTTTGTGGATTTTGAGGTGTATTTAAATATGCAGCTTCATATATTACATTATTGAACGTTTCTATAACATCGTCTACTTCAATATCGCTCTTAAGCTGAAAGCTTGAGTGTTTGTTCGACCATTATAAAGCTATTCTAAAGCCAATTTGTACCCATGGGCTGCAACTCTGGGGCACAACGAGTAACTCTAACATTGAAATACACCAGAGATATCAGTCTGAAACTCTACGCTTTATTACGAATGCCCCTTGGTACGTAAGCAACCGATGTATACATAACGATCTCAACATATCAACAATAAAGGAAGAGATAAACAATTTCAGTTTAAAATACCTTCAATGGTTGATCATTCTAACTTGTTAGCTATAACACTTTTAGACGACAGTGAAGAAATACGGCGACTTCAAAGATTTCATATACTTGACTTACCATTCAGGAGATAATCTTGAAATAGAATCTAAGTTTTATCGGTTTTATTAAGTTTACTTAAATCTAACAAACTAAGTAATTGTAAATTATCATAAGATTTGCTTAATATTTTAATATTTTGTTTAAATAGATTGCAAATAAATAAATAAATAAAGAAAAGATCAAAACGAAGATACTGCCATTTTCGATGTAAAAGTTAGTTAATTGTCTAAAAGTTTACTAAATGAGGAGAACTTTTACTGTGATGTCACCAATAGCTATTCCCATAGGAAGAGCGTCGACCAAGTCATTCAAGTAAAAGCAAACAGAATCCGACGTAGAATACAAACCAGTTTGACTCCCAGCTTAACATCAAAAGAATTGGAGAAAGAATTACCATAAAATATTCGACTGGTAGTGCCATCATACGACTGTTGTAGTAAAAGTATTATTTTCGAAGATAATCCAATATTTGCCAGTTTATAAAATAACTAATTACTGGAGATCGAATCAAAAACACAGGAGAAATCCACAAAAAATGCATACGTATTTTTATCATTTATCTTATTCGAATGTAATCGGCTTTATAAAATACATGTCTACATATGTAGCATTGTCAATGTGACATTGTCAAATGTGTCGAATATAATATTTGATTTAAATTTTTATTTGATGAATATTGTAGCACTTAAATCTTTTTGATTTTCTGTATTTAGTAAGTCATACTCACTTTGGATTTTGTACCACTTAGTTATTATAAGAAAAAATTAAAAAAATTATTTTCACTTTGCCAATCTCTATTAATATTTATATTCAGCTTAAGTATAATAAACATGAGAGAAAAAACTGTATCAGTCCTACGTATACGTGATGCGATATTTGTGGAAGAAGACAATATGTTGCTCATACGTACCAGTGGATGTAAATGAACTTATAAATATGATTTCAAATTCAGTGAAAGCTGTACTGTAAAAAGCACATTTAAAAAAATTACAAATTATTCAAAATAAATTCCTTAAAATTATAAACAGAAAACATTGGAGATACTCGACACAACTTCTTCATAGGGAAACTAAATATGAGTATAGACTTAACAACAAATATTTTGGAAATGTAGAAAACTCCTTCGTCACTTGATAAGGGTATGTAGAGAATTTGATTAATTGCACCATCGAGACAAGATCACCAGTTGAAAATATATGTATACTTGTATTATAAACAAATAATACAAATGTATACTTTTAAATTTTCAAATTTGTATTTTTTTTTCGTATCATATAATAAAATTATATTTTAAATAAAATTAAATATATAATGCTTTTGTGTATAAATAAATAATAAATAATAATCTATAGATAAAATCTCGAAACAAGTGAATTGTATACAGGCAACCCTCCTATAACGCGGTACTCTCAGAACGCGGTTTCCATATAACGCAGAGCTGAAATTGCGACAGCCCTCCTTCCGCACAGCCTATGAATGACTCAAGTAACTAAATGTTGTAAAAGGGTTAATATCAGCTTTATTTTAGACGCAAAAGCACAGCCGAGGTATATAAACAACGTGTTTATATAAACATGCCAGCTTATCTCATAGCCGTCTACAACATGGGTTTCAGTTATCTCAGAGCTCTTTCACAGTACATACGTTTTGTTGGTGACCAAGTCTTTCCAAAAATTTTTCTGCAACTCATATCTGACAGTGAGGGTGAATGTTCAAAATTTATATAATTTTACAAAAGTCTTTGTTATTTTTGTTGGAAACAGTCTATTGGTTTAATTTTGTTCAATTTTTGTCAATCTTTATATGAAGTCTTTAATTCAATAAAAATAATTTATAATTGATGTTGGTTGGTCTCCATATAACACGGTACGAATGATGTGATTTGTTCTAATTCCTAGTTTCTTATAGCGCGGTTTCCATACAACGCGGTAGACGGTTTCCATAGAACGCGCTACGAATTAGTGTGATTTGTACGGTTAAATCCGTTGTTCTTATTGCGCGGTTTCCATTCAACTCGGTACGCACTCACCGCGTTATAGGAGGGTATATGTAAATAAAGATGAGCTTATAAATAAATAAATAAAATGCTTTATTCATCTGTCAGCTATGGTTACAAATATAAGAAAATTAATTTATTTTTAGTAAATATTTAATTTATGTGGAAAGGAAATCGTTTTATAGCCTTACAAAATTATTACGCATATTACATTAACGTAAATCTTGCTTGTATCAGATAAAATTTAAAAATTATTCGTATATTTTGTAAAGTTCCAATGCTTGAGTGTATATAAATGTGTGTATATATAAGCATGTGCGAATAGGTCACTGCTCGTTAGTTATTAGAGGTATTACCGTCATTGCTTGTTTACTTACATACGAAGCCAGTCAACACTTAAGTGAATCGTGACCGATACCACTGGCACCCTCTGAATTCAAAATACTAACACTAAAATAAATTCAAAAATACATATACACTTCTATTAACAGCACATAAATGTACAAAAAAAAAAACAACAACAAAAAAACAGGAATTGTGACAAAGCCGAAGACAATATGAAGTAATGTGACGGAAAAGTATGCATTTTCAAAAATTTAAGTCACGTAATTCTCTTTCCACTTTTCATACAATATTTTTATACTCTTACAGTTAAATGAAAATGCATGAAATTTTTTTCGCTACTTTTATGATTGGTATGTTTTATGATGGTTATTAAGGCACTCATATATACATATGTATGTACGTACATACAAGTATGTAAACTCATAATATAGAGACCGTTTAAACGTAAAATAAGAAAGAATAACAAAACATAAAATAAATTGTTCTAAAATAAACGACTTCCGAAAAGCCGTTTTATAAGATTCGAAGTTTCATAGAATGGAAAGAGTTAATACTTTAAGGGCCCTTATTACAACTTGCCGTTAAAGTTGGGTTTACTTTAAGGTAACATTAGCTAAAGTGAACTTTAAAGTCACCTTTAACTTCTTTTCGTTATTACAACCTGCAGATAATATAAAGTTAGCTCTTTTAAAAATATGATTGTGCCGGAGGTATGTCAATAACACACGTTCTTTTTAAACTCAGTGGTAACGACGGGCAACTTTTTTTGTTTTACTTGCTTATATTTGTTTATATTTGAAGTTACCACATTCAAAATAATATATAATATGGCAAGTTCAAACATAAAGTGACCTTTAAAAGTTACCAGCAGGATGATACTCCCTTTACCTTAATGCTCACTTCTATCTTATTGCCCACTTATAATAATGAAAAACAATTTATCTGCCCGTTAAAATCTTCCCTTTAGTTAACGGCAAGTTGCAATAATGACACTAAAACAGTATACATAAACATATCATTGAAATTTATATGCCATGAATTTGATCGAGTAAACTGGGAAAATGTACTTTTTTAACTCATTTTTTCAAGTTTGATCATTCTTAATTGAAAAATTTACTATAGTACAACTTTTTGCAATACAACTTTCAGTTCAATTTCAGGTTTGAATGAGGAGAATCCCTTTAATATACTAAAATACGAGAGAAAGCAGCAAATATTTGATGTAAATTTGTTTGTTTTGTAGTAAAATTTAATCACATCAGAATCATTGTTCAAATATTTACATGGACTTCCTTATTACAATATAATCGTTTATATCATGGTGAGCATGCTTTAAGTTGTTTACTTGGCAAGGAAATTAAAGGAGAAACATTGGATGTGTATGTGTATGCTGGAATTTGTTGGAAAATATTTAAACAATTCAAAGTTTCTTTAATAACTTAAAGATTCCTTTATGTTCATGTTATTCAAATGTGTTTGCCTGAATCCAAAGACAGAAATATGTTTGTCTGTTTATGAACGCACGTTTTGCTTTAGAAAAGAGAAGATCCACAAAAA
The DNA here is from genome assembly GCA_932273835.1 of Sarcophaga variegata. Lineage (NCBI taxonomy): Eukaryota > Metazoa > Arthropoda > Insecta > Diptera > Sarcophagidae > Sarcophaga > Sarcophaga variegata. The sequence continues at coordinate 29,255,550 of OW026358.1, read as the reverse complement.
TGCTTTTAATAGGTCAAAAAAAGTTTTTGTTTTCCAACTTTCTTTTTTATTTCATTTAACTTAGTTTGCAAACATAGTTTTCGAAAAACTATTTTGTGTAAATGAAGCAAATTTTTATAAATTGATAGGAACCTTCTTTTCTTTATTGCTTACTTCAATTTATAAGTAAAACCTGAATACATACTAAAATATATAAAACGTACCATTAACTGTTTTCTTTAAATGTAGGTCGTTTTATCTAAAGTTCGTGAAAATATAGATGACATTTAATTTAACTTTAACAATTAAATTTTTTCAGTTAGGAAATATTCATAAGATTTTTAAAAAGATAATCAACAAGTAATGAATGTAATGTAACGTTAGCCGTAAAAGCTTTTTTTTAGTTAACAAATCCATTATATTTACACATTTAAAATCTAGTGAACCTTATTGTTACGTTTTTACTCTTTTAGAAATGTTTAAAATATGAGTTCATAGAATCCAAATAAAATAAAAATAAATTTGTGTTTAATTTTAATTAAAATTCTTTATTCGCACAATTCCGTGTGCCACTGTTCACAACTTGATGTGAACAACAACAATTTGCTTTGTTTGTTATTCTCCTTTGTACTCTTCTGCGTAAACACTAACAATTGTTCGTTAGACCTCTACAACGGAGATCTTCAAACCACGATTATTCTATCCACACGCAACGCGTCCTCACACAAGACTCACTGAACTTTTACCAACTCAGTTGCCAGATTGTCTTGCCTTTTATATGGCAACGTAAACAGTCTGATGAATATTCTTGAAGGGTAATGACTTTAAATACATAATTGGTCATTACAACCCTTCAGTCAGGATTACGACCTAGTTTCTCACACCACTTATGTTGTGTGTGTTAATTTTATACATGAGCGGTGGGACCTACGGTTTAAAGTCGACTCCGAATGACAGATTTTTGAGAAACTTTTCATGGCAATTTTATTTAGTCTCAGAGTTTTTGCCAGAAATCTGCTGAGAAGTCGCCGAAGAAATACTTTTTGTATTTTTGTTTTAATGTCTGGCCTGAGGCTCGAACCCTGGCTTTACGTCTTATAAGCCAACACGAGGACTTACTTTGCCTTCGCGAAATGTAAACATGTTGCTTATGTTATTGTTGTTTGTGTATTTTATCCAGTTATCATAATCGACTGTCTCAACTCAATTGTTTATTAAATAGTCAAGTCATAGTAATGTAATGTAATAATAATGTTTTGACTTCTCTGCTCTCCCAAATCGGAAGGCGAACAGGTTTGAATTCCATCAGATATCATTTAAAAACATGTAACCTTGGCTAGTCAATGTAATAAAGTAACGTAAAATGTAATCTGCGGTTTCCAAATTTATATCTATATCGACGGTAAAAATCTAATTTGAAAAAAAAAAATGAGAACACTTTTATTAGTATTTAGCAAAATGCTCGAAAATTCACTGATATGCTAATTACTCTCATTGTTATCTAACGAGCCCACCACCTACAAATCAGTCAGCCTTTTCAGCGAGAAATGAATTGAAATTAAGAGAAATTAATTAATTCCAGAATTTCGGAATACGCTGCAAAAGCTAATATAAATTTTGAAAATCAATTTATAATTTCATCCTACCAACAAGTCTTTGATCGATTGTCATTAAGGACAGAAGTGCGTTGTGAAGAAGTGAAAATAAAAAAAAAATAAAAAAAAATAAAAATTAAAGAATATAGAAAAAAAAAACAATACTTTGTAGGCAAAATATTTAAAATGTTTAAAATATTTAAACATTAAAAGTGCCGTGACTTTTTGCAAAAACAATAATATAAAAGAAAAAAAAATACGAAAAAAAAGAAGAATTGACAACCAAAATTTTGGAAACATAACATAATACAAAAAGGTCGTGTTAAAAACAACACTAAAAAAGTAATTTTTTACTACCTACTTATATGTTGAACAATAACAATTTCTACCTGCCAGCATGAGTACTGATGGTGAAGAAAGCAGTGGCAAACAGTGCCTAATAAACGCAAGTGTAAAGAATCGCCAAAATTATACCAACAAAAGCGAGCCCTTTATTCACAGCAACCAACAACGTCATCTAACAACAAATATGCAGCCCTTGATAGCGATAATATGGAAAGCGAAGTTGAAAAAGAAACCGTACCAAAACCACCGCCAATTTACATTCCTTTTGTTGAAAATATAAGTGTTATGATAAAAAAATTAGCTCTGTAATATCACAAAGTGATTTTAATTATAAGTCTTTGAAACAGGGTGAAATAAGATTAATGACCAAAAATGCAGATTCGTATAGAAAAATAGTTAAATATTTTGAAAGCTCTAAGATTTGCTATCATACCTTTCAATTAAAACAAGATAGATCTTTTACAGTAGTTATTAAGGGTCTTCACTATTCAACTCCCCAAGAAGATGTTAAGGCGGTATTATTATCGTTAGATCATCATGTGAGAAATGTTACAAATATTAAGAGTCGAGTTACAAAGGAACCACTTTCTCTATTTTATGTTGAATTGGATCCCAAAAGCAATAATAAGGAGATTTATAATTTGAAAACTATTAACAATTGCCTCGTTAAAATTGAGCCACCAATTAGATCTTTTGATTTGGTACAATGTTATCGTTGCCAATTATATGGACATACTAAGGCATATTATAAAAGACCTTTTAGATGTGTCAAATGCGGACTGGATCACTCTACATCGAATTGCACAAAACAACTAAGCTCACCATCACGTTGCCTGCATTGCTTGGGTATTCACACTGCAAATTACAAGGGCTGTAAAGTTTATCAAGACCTTTGTTTCGAGCCTGTAATATTTTTTACAAGCTAAATGCTACTTTTTTTAAATATAAACGCACTATAATTTTCAAATATTTGTTCCCGATTGGAACCCCTTTATTATAATGCAAATTTGACACTAACTAAATTTTTGTTTCAAAATGTAAAGCAAAGTTACAATAATTATTATTGATCTTGTTTAATGTAATGTACTTACATACACGCATTTATTTACTAAGTAAGAAAACACTTTCGAACATAAGTCTCCAACTTCGAACATTTACATGTATGAACAGTATTGTGGAGATCGTAAGTATGTATGTGTGTATGCCTGTATAAATCGAACTGTTGCTAAGCAAGAAATAAAGAACATTAAATATGAAAACAATTTAAAGTAAAATAAGTAAATAAAAATAACTGAAGTTAAGCAGGGGCGTATCAGCATTTAACATCCTCCCCCCGTTGGATGTTTATAGCCTTCAACAGATGATTCTATGGGTAAAACAGCAAGTTTAGTAACCGCGCGTTTAATTAAACCATTCTTTGTGCGAACAACTGCGACACGAGCAACTCCATCTTTACCAATTATAACTTCAGAAATACGTCCAATTTGCCACTTTAAGGGTGGTTGATTTTCATCTTTGAGAAGAACCATTGCGCCGCAAGTTATATTTGTACCTTTTTGTTGCCATTTCTTTCGTTCTTGAAGAAGGGATAAGTAAGAACTGCTCCATTTTCGCCAAAAGATTTGTTGCAATTGGGTTACTCTTTGCCACCTGTTCAGACGGCTAGTATCCATTTCGGTGATATTAGGCTCAATTATAGAGACTAGGGGACCTCCAACTAAAAAATGCCCGGGTGTTAGCACCTCAAGGTCATTACAATTTTCAGAAATAGGAAACAATGGTCGAGAGTTTAAAATTGCAGAAATTTGATATACCAAAGTTTGTAGTTCATCCAATGTAAGAGTGTTTAGTCCAACTGTGTGATAAAAATGCTGCTTAGCTGATTTCACAGCTGCCTCCCACAATCCGCCAAAATGGAGTGACCTTGGTGGGATAAACTTCCATTCTATTTCATCTTATAGACATTGCTGTTGCAGTGACCTCTGATGCGACTCACTTAAAAATATTTGTTTTAAATCGAATAACTCATTTTTAGCGCCAACGAAGTTAGTTGCATTATCGGACCAAATAGTTCTGGGCTTTCCTCTAATAGCGATAAAGCGACGAAGAGCCGCTAAAAAGCATGGTGTTGATAAATCTTGTACTACTTCTAGCCTTGGTTGAGAAGCATATAAAAATCGAAATATAGCATTTGACAGGTGGGCGATTTCTCACTTCAGACTTATAATAAAATGGACCGCAAAAATCCACGCCAGTAGTGTGAAAAGCTCTGTTTTGGCGTACTCGATCTGCAGGCAAGTTTCCCATAACGTGCTGACTTAACACCGGTTTCATTCTGAAGCACTGAAGACATTTTGAGATAGTAGAGCTTACCAATTTACGGCCTCCAATAGGCCAATATTGCTGCCGAATTGTAGCTAGTAAAACCTGAGGACCAGCATGCAACAACCTTTGATGAAAATGTATTATCAAAGACGATGTCAATGGATGATGTTTAGGCAAAATAATGGGGTGTTGAGCATCGAATTCGAGACAAGAGTTTTGAAGACGACCGCCGACACGAATTAATCCAAATGAGTCAATTATAGGCATCAGTGACTAAAGCTTGCTGGATGAAGGTAAATTTTGATTTGATTTGAGGGCCTTATACTCAGCTGCAAAATGAATTAACTGTATGTTTTTTATTAAAAGATATGTTCCGTTTTTTAAATCTGTTGGCGTAAGCCTTTCATCTTGGGTCTTCAATTTAGGGTACGCAAATTTAAAAACATATGCAAATATACGTTGCATTTTTGGAAAAGAATTGTGGTACTTACACTGCAATGCAAAATCAGTTAAGGAAGCTGTAGCTAGTATATTTCGACGTCTTTCAGGTAACTCCGTCAAAAATTCCATATTGGAAGGCCATCTTGAAGATTCAAGACACAGAAAATCAGGACCATTGCTCCATAATGCAGAATTAAGTAATTCCTTAGGTGATGAGCCTCTTGAAAGTATATCTGCAGGATTAAGGTTTGTTGGAACATAGTGCCACTTCATCTTATTTGTGATTGTTTGTATTTGAGAGATCCTATTGGAAACGAAAATATTATAATTTGAAGGCTGCTCCTGAAGCCAAGAAAGTACGACCATTGAATCTGACCAGCAATGTACATCACAATCATAAGGTAGTGTTTTTACAACTTCATCCACAAGTTCTGCTAGGAGACACGCCGCAGAAAGCTCAAGTTTCGGAATCGTTAAAGATTTAAGGGGTGCAACTCTAGACTTAGAGCATAACAATCATGCTTTAACAATATTTTCAGATTGTGATCTTATATAAACACATGCCCCATATGCTACCAGACTGGCATCACAAAAGGCATGTACTTGGACATTCTTGTTTGATTTCAAAACACATCGAGAAAATCTAAAATACTCAATAGAATCAAACTGCGAAATATATTCGAGCCATGATGAATGTAAAAACTGGGGAAGGCTTTCGTCCCACTGTAGCCCCAACTTCCATAAATGTTGCATAAATATTTTTGCTCTAGTTATAATCGGCCCAATTAAACCTAGTGGGTCATACAAACGGGCAATGGACGATAATATAGAGCGCTTCGTAACAACTTTGCAATCATCAACAGAATTAAATGAAAAAATAAAATTGTCCGCTTTGGGATGATAAATCAGGCCAAGTGTTTTAGTGATATCGGTACCATCACTAAATTTTAAAAGTGGCTCGCATTGTTCTGGCGGCGTGTCCTCTAAAACGGCTGGAACGTTTGAGCACCACTTTCTTATTACAAAATTTCCACGCTTGAGCAAGGCTGCGACCTGCTTTTGAATTATTCGCACCTCCTCAATAGAATCACCACCAGACAACATATCGTCCACATAAAAATCACGCTTTATGACCTTTGCACCCACGGGAAAATTTGTTTCCTCTTCATGTGCCAATTGATGCATTGCTCGAATAGCCAGGAATGCTGCAGGACGTGTACCATACGTAACTGTATCCAATGAATACGTTTTGATTTCATCTTCTTCGTTTTCTCTCCATAGAATACATTGTAGATAATTATCTGGATAAGAGACACGAACACACCTATACGTCTTGCAGATGTCTCCACTAAGAACAACTTTGAAGCATCGAAAACGCAGAAGTGTACTGAACAATTTTGGCTGTATAGTTGGACCGGTATACAAAATATCATTAAGAGACAACCCAGTTGTTGTTTTTGCAGAACCATCAAAAACAACTCTTAATTTGGTTGATGTGCTGTCCAGCTTATACACACAATGGTGTGGGAGAAAATATGTCTTCTGGGAAACCTGAGAAGAAATTAAAGACATGGTTCAACGATATATACTCAGCCATAAATTTTGCATATTGCATCTTCATATCGGGATTTCTTCTGAATTTTCTTTCTAAACCTTTAAAGCGTTGTAAAGCATGCTGATAAGAGTCACCAAGTTTATGCCTACCACTTCCATCTATTTCAGGCAAACGAACGGATAATGAACCACAATCGAGGCGAACCATATTTTTTAGGAAATGATTCTCGCAGAAAATTTCCTCCTCAGAAAACGAGCTACAGCTTCCAAAATTATTCTCCACTTCCCAAAAGCTTTTTACTACAGAGCACAATTCATCATCATGTTTTACTTTGGAACTAACTGCTAATGACCAGGAATGATTAGAACGAATATTACCGCCAGCAACTACCCAACCTAATAATGTTTTTTGTAACATAGGCAAGTTTTCAGCCAATTTAATTTGTCCAACTGACATTAACTCAAAAAACAATTCGGCGCCAATTAAAATATCGATACGACCACATCTATCAAATGAGGGATCAGCAAGCTCTATATTGTTAGGGATTTTCCACTCTGACCTGTTGGAAATAATGCTGGGCTGATAATCAGTAATGCTGGGAATCACCATAGCCGTCAATGATGTTGAATAATTTCCGTTCCTGGACTTGATTAATATATCAACTGATTTATCAATAGTTAAATTACCATCACCGATTCCAGAGATACTTGTGAATGTCCTTTCACACTTCAAATTTAAAAAGTTTGCAAATCGGTTTGTTATTAGATTAAGTTGGGATGCCGAGTCGAGTATTGCGCGACAAGGTGCAAAAATTCCAAAACTATTTTTGACCATCACTACAGCTGTTGCGAGGAAAACGGTTGTAGTGGACGCTGATGTTATTTTTGCTTGTACATCATTGGACGAAATAAGCACCGTTTGAGCAGGGCTTGTAACCATGGATGAAGCGACGAGATTATCTGTGGGAGTACTATCAATGTGCAACAATGTATGGTGCTTTGAGGAACACTGACGGCAGCAACCAGAAGTACAACTTTTAAGCATATTTTAAATTTGTTACCTCTTTAAAACGTAGAGAGGGTGATAAATTCAAAAATCTCGAACAATTACTGATGAAATGATCTTTAGAGTCACAGAAAAAGCACAATTTATTTTGAGATGCAACATGAACATGCCGATTGATTTGGTTAGATTTTTTCAAAATATGCAGTTTCGAAGGGTTAATTATTCCCGAATTTTTACAGTTTTCTGCCATGCGACACCTTTTGTCTAAAAATGCTGCCATTGAGGCCCAAGTTGGCAAGTCATTTATTGGTAGCCCTTTTTCCCATTTTATATGCGATTTGGCATCCATCTTTGTTGTTACCAAATGGATCAATAAACCATCGGTAATTTGCTGTTGATTTCCAATAGTTTGCATAGCACGCAAATGAGCATTAAAACTGTCACTAAATCGACGCAAATCAGCAGCAGACCCACTTTCAGCACTGCTTAATAAAAAGAGCCCCTTTATATGCGTTTAAAAATTTAGCAGCTTATTGTCAAAACGATTTTTTAACAATACCATGGCTTCGTCGTAGTTAGCTTCTTTCAATTCAAGCGACGCAATTGTGTCTAGGGCAACACCTTCCAAATTTGCACGCAAGTAATGAAACTTTTCCAATTTACTCAAGTTACTATTATCATTTATAATAGTCGAGAACAATGCGAAGAAATTAGGCCACTCTGTGTATGAACCACGGAATTTCGGCAATTGGATTTCTGGAACCTTGGTTTTACGCGATGTTGCGTGAGACGGTGACTCATCGAGAGAAAATTGGCGAAATGTTGACGAACGTTGGTTGGAATCAGTTCTGCGAACCTCAGCGATTTGACGGGTTAACTTAGCTTTCACTTCGAAATACAATGACATAAAAACCATGCTGTCACTGGTATCCGATGCACTGCATTCATACTGCTCTATCATGCCTTGAGCCTCTTCATAGCATTTGTTGATTTTCTCGACGTATTCCAAACGGACAGACAGCTCTGCATCATCATATTCCTTAAGCTGTGAATGCGTAAGATTTTTATTTAGGTCTTTAGGTCTAGTTTTTTCAGCGAAACAGCATTCTTGGAAAAATAGGGCAACAAATTTACCGACTTATCTGCTTCACCAGAATTAGAAGATCCTTCACCATTATTTTTTGACTTTTTTCTTTAATTTTATTGTTAAACCGACGAATAACAAGAAAGTCTTAGTTATTAATATACAAATTTATATTAATTTACGAAATTTTCTTTTAGCCTTTAACCGAAAAAATAAGACAAACTAGTATCCGAATTGATACTAATTTTTTAAAAATTATTTAAATATGCCGACGGCAAACGAATTATCAATATTCGAATTAATATTGATCTTCAAGAAAGATTACGCGATACCTATCAATATCCGAATTGATGTTGATCTTTTAAAGTATCACGTCGGGGTCACCAATGTTTCGAGCCTGTAATATTTTTTACAAGCTAAATGCTACTTTTTTAAATATAAACGCATTATAATTTTCAAATATTTGTTCCCGATTGGAACCTCTTTATTATAATGCAAATTTGACACTAACTAAAGAGTCTCCCGTTAAACTAAAACGAGCTAGCGCTGAGGGGCAAGTGCTGGCTCCCACAAGCGAGGGCCCCACAATCTCAATATCAGTGATGCAACAGAACAACAACAATCTTACGGCGTGCGGATACATAAATGGCACACCACATACCTTCAATATAGACACCGGGGCGACGCAGTCTATCATCAGGCCAGATGTAGTGAAGGGAAAGTGTGAGGCACTTAGCAATGTAAGACTACGGACAGCTACGGGAGAGTCTGCCACCGTCCACGGAAAAACAGAGGCGAAGGTAACTATAGCCAACATTAGTGTAAGTCACATCTTTATTGTTGCCGATATTGTGGACGAGGTTATAATTGGTGCCGATTTCATGATAGCTCATGGCATCAATTTGAATATGGGGCAACAGATTATGAGTTGGCGAAATGTAGAGATACCTCTAGACGTGGGGTACAAGCATCAAGTGCACGCAAGAAGGATAGTTGCGGTCGAACAACTCAAATTGCCACCTCAGAGTGAATCACTGATATGGGCGCGTATGGATGGAGATTGTGTGGAAAACCGCTTGTGGGTTGTAGAACCAGCAGAAATACAGACGGATTTAATGTCAGCAAAGGCCCTCGTCAAATCCACAGAACAAAGAATAGTCCCGGTGAGGGTGCTAAATCTATCAGGTCATGAAAGGGTCGTCTGTAAAAACTCAGAGGTGGGCCAATGTGTTCCAGTAGAGGCGGTAATAAACAGCGAACAAACGCCGCAACCTGCCGATATGTCAGCCAAAGATCAAAAGGAATTTGGTGAAAATGTGGAGAAATGGATAGCAGGTTTAGCAGCTGCAGAGAAAACCAAAGCCAAAAAGCTGCTAAAGAGGTATGCTTTCGCTTTCGCCACGAACAACAAAAGGCAAGGAAGAACAGCTATGGTCAAACACGAAATTGATACTGGCGAAGCGAGACCGATAAAGCAGGCACCCAGAAGCATACCGCTGGCGAAGCGTAATGAGGTTAAGGAGTTAGTCGATGAAATGAGGAAGAGCGGTGTAATGGAACCATCATCGGGTCCGTGGAGCTCACCTGTAGTCTTAGTAAAGAAGAAAGATGGCAGTACAAGATTCTGCGTAGACTACAGGAAGCTGAATGATGTCACCAAAAAGGATAGTTACCCGCTACCGAGAATTGACGACACACTCGACACGCTAGCCGGAACAAAATGGTTTTCCACATTGGATCTACAAAGCGGGTATTGGCAGGTGGAGATTGCAGACAAGGACAAAGAGAAAACCGCATTCAGTGCGAACGGCGGCTTATGGCAGTTTAAGGTTATGCCATTTGGACTCTGTAATGCTCCGGCAACATTCGAGCGGCTTATGGAACGTGTGCTAAAGGGACTGCATTGGAAGACTTGCCTGGTGTATCTCGACGACATAATAGTGATGGGCAGAACTTTCGACGAACACCTCAAGAACCTGGGAGAAGTTCTGCAACAAATAACAACGGCTGGACTAAAACTAAGCGTAAAGAAATGTGCATTTTTCCAAAAGCAGGTGAAATATTTGGGGCATCTTGTCACAGCATATGGCATATCCACCGATGAAGATAAAATACGAGCAGTAAAGGACTGGCCTCGTCCCCAGAATCTTCATGAACTACGCAGCTTTTTGGGACTATGTACATACTACAGACGCTTTGTGCCTAACTTTGCCAGCGTGGCTGCAAGTTTCCATGAGCTCACCAAGAAGTCAAAAGTCTATCAATGGGGTGAGCCACAGGAGAAGGCGTTCCAGACATTAAAAGACTTATTGTGTGCTGCACCAGTTTTGGCATATCCAGTCCCAGGAGAAAAATTCATTTTGGACAGTGATGCTAGCGGATATGGTATTGGTGGTGTACTTTTGCAAGTGGTTAATGGAACAGAGAAAGCCGTAGGCTACTATAGTCGCACATTGTCAAAGCCTGAACGGAACTACTGTGTGACCCGACGAGAGCTACTTGCAGTGCTGGAGTGCATAAAACATTACCATAAGTACCTATATGGCCAACATTTCCTGCTAAGGACTGATCATTCCGCACTGAGATGGCTGCTACAATTCAAGAACCCCGAAGGACAGTTAGCACGTTGGATTGAGCGCCTCGAGACTTACGACTTCAGCATTGAACACCGAAGAGGCATAAAACATGGGAATGCTGATGCTCTCTCACGGCGACCTTGTAATTTGGAGTGTAAACATTGCGTGAAAGCTGAGCAGAAAGAATCCATCGTTGATATCCGGCTAATGCGGATCGAAGCCAACGGAGACTGGTCCGAAGCACAAAGAAGTGACGCAATACTGGCGAAATTAATAGCAGCTAAGGAAGAGGACAAACGACCCACCAGAAATGAGATATCCGCAGAAGGTCCTCTTACAAAAGCATATTGGGCACTATGGGACAGTCTAAGGTTAATAAACGGGTGCTTATATAGACATTGGGAAAGCGCTGATGGCAAGACCTCATCCAACCTATTGATAGTGCCTTCCTCCAAAATGAAAGAAGTGTTAAAGGAGTTCCATAATGGAGCCAGCGGAGGACATCTTGGAGTGACCAAGACGCTGGAAAGGCTAAAACAACGTTTTTATTGGGTTGGATGTCAGCAAGCAGTGTCGGACTGGATAGCAAACTGTACCCAGTGTATTGCAGCTAAAGGTCCAGTAAGAAGAACTCGAGGTCAGCTACAACAATATAACTCAGGCGCACCTTTCGAGTGGATAGCGATGGACGTTGCAGGCCTTTTCCTGTCAGCAATGCCGGAAACCGATATGTTCTCGTTGTGATGGACTATTTCAGCAAGTGGCCGGAAGTGTATGCCATACCCAATCAAGAGGCGAACACCATAGTAAATGTTTTTGTCAACAACTGGGTATGTCGCTACGGGGTTCCAATAGAACTACATTCCGATCAAGGCAGAAATTTTGAGTCAGCTGTATTCAAGGAAATGTGCCAAGTATACGGTATTAAGAAGACTCGAACGACGCCTCTTCACCCACAGTCAGACGGAATGGTAGAACGATTTAATCGAACCCTAGAGGAATACTTGCGAAAAGTAGTGAGCGAGCAACAGAAGGACTGGGACGAACACATTCCGAGGTTTCTACTGGCGTACCGATCCGCGGTCCATGATTCAACATCTAGATCACCCGCCAAGGTTATCTTTGGGACTGAGATAAAGCTGCCCGGTGACTTAGAGTTTGGTGTTAAGCCCGGCACCGAGAGAGATGCCACATACACTGGAAAAGACGAAAACCTAAATGAACTTCATGAGTTTGTGCGCACCCGTATAAAAATGGTCAGTGATAGAATGAAAGCCAGGTATGAACGTGCAGCAAACACGGAGGGCTTCCATGAGGGACAAATGGTTCTGCTATACAACCCAAAGCGGAAGAAAGGATTATCTCCCAAGCTACAAACCAGCTGGGATGGACCGTATAAAATAATTAAACGGTTAAACGATGTCGTGTACAGGATACAGAAGGCTAACAGCCCCCGAACAAAAATGAAGGTCGTACACATAGACCGACTGGCAAAATATGGGAAAGGAGATTATGAGCCTATTCGGGACGAACAGGCTTAAGTGGGCGGCAGTGTTACGCAAAACGAAACGACCTAATATCGTTTAACAATAAAAACGCTAAACAAAAGCCACACAATACAAATATGCACTAACACTAAGAATACAACGAACGTGTTGATTATCTAAAGCTGCACACACACATATGTGGAACGAACCATGTAGCAACAACAACATGGAATGAATCAAACCAGCTACGACAAATATGTAACGGACAAAATAAGCAAAGTACACAAACAACAATGTACTAGCAATAGAGTTCTCGAGAAGGCGCGAGCGAGAACCTTCCACATCGAGAACGTTCGTCATACTGATTGATACGCGTGTGTGCGGACTATAAAAGGGCTGGACAAAGCAAGCAGCAGGTAGAGTTAATTCAGTCAGCCTTGTGTGAAGTTGCGTGTGAATAAAATAAGTCGTGGTTGTAAAGATCCAGTGAATACTTGTGTGAACTAATAAAGTGAATAAGCAGATTATTATTGTTGTATCGTTAAGTTCTATACGGTGGCACACAAAAGTAGTGTAAATAATAAAGAGAGTTAAGAAAAACTAAAGAGATATTTGTTTTTACTTTGTTGCAATTAACGAACTCATATTTAAGCGTTTTTAAAAAGGTAAAAACGTAACAATATGATGACTTCTTCAAACAACTTGGGCGCCGTTTTATTGTTGGTGGTGACTTTACGCAAAACATTCGTGGTGGGGTTCACGTATATCATATCCAAAAGGAAGAGAACTCTATAAATGTATCACTAAAAATTACTACTCTTCACTGGTAAACCAACGTATTGGCCAACCGATCCTTCAAAAATCCCTGATCTATTAGACTTCATAATCTTTAATGGTATACCCAGAGCGCAATTGGACATACTAGACTCTGATAACTTAAGCTCTGATCATAGTCATAGTAATAGTAAAATTTAGCACCCTTTATCACTCCGTTCCAAAGTGCTACAATATTGTTAATGGTCGAACAAACACTCAAGCTTTCAGCTCATTTATTGAAAATAATATAAGCTTAAACATTTCTCTTAAGAGCGATATTGAAGTGGACGATGCTATAGAAACGTTCAATAATGTAATATATGAAGCTGCGTATTTATATACACCTCAGAATCCACAACACTTTATTTAAATGGGAGCAGTATACCAAAAGCAAACAAAATTAAATATTTAGGACTTCAATTAGATATAAGACTTACATGGAAGGACCATATTGTTTCGAAAAGAAAACATTTAAATTTAAAAACTAAAAAAATGTATTGGCTTCTGGGACCGAAGTCTGAATTAAGCATTCAAAACAAAATCATCCTTTATAAAGCTATTCTAAAGCCAATTTGGACCTATGGGCTGCAACTCTGGGGAACAGCGAGTAACTCTAACATTGAAATACTTCAGAGATATCAGTCTAAAACTCTACGCTTTATTACGAATGCCCCTTGGTACGTAAGCAACCGATGTATACATAACGATCTCAACATATCAACAATAAAGGAAGAGATAAACAACATCAGTTTAAAATACCTTCAAAGGCTGAGTGATCATTCTAACTTGTTAGCTATAACACCCTTAGACGACAGTGAAGAAATACGGCGACTTAAAAGATTTCATATACTTGACTTACCATTCAGGAGATAATATTGAAGTAAAATCTAAGTTTTATCGGTTTTATTAGGTTTACTGAAACCTAATAAACTAAGTAACTGTAAATTATCATAAAATTTGCTTATTATTTTGTTTAAATAGATTGCAAATAAATACATAAATAAAAAAAAATCCTACCAACAAGCATTAAAAGCCGTCAGACGTCCACTCTAAGCATAAAAATAAAAATCTTATTTAAACCGCGTTATTCGGCCAATAATGTCCATTGCGCCCCCAATATGGTAATCCGTGGCATCCAGGACGTTAATGTCACAATACATACATACATAATTGGTCTTCACAACCCTTCAGCCAGAATTACGACCTAGTTTCTCACACCACTTATGTTGTGTGTGTTAATTTTAAACATGAGTGGCGGGGCCTACAGTTTGAAGTCGACTCCGAACGACAGATTTTTGAGAAACTTTTAATGGCAATTTTATTTACTCTCAGGGTTTTTGTCAGATATCTGCTGAGAGGAAGTCGGCTAAGAAATACTTTTTGTATTTTGTCTTGATATCTGGCCTGGGGCTCGAACCCTGGCTTTACGTCTGATAAGCCAACACACTACCTACTAGACTACGGCGACTTCAATGTTACAATACAAAATCTACTATCCTACTATTGTTCACCTGCCGTTGTCTATACAACGTACGGAGAAATGCTCTACTAATCGATTCACCTGGACAAGTCGTCGGAAGCGCTTGTAGCCTGCCAACCTGAGAAAATGTCACATTGATCTGATCTGATTTCTGCCCTTACAAGATGCGGCCTTCTATCCCAAAATCTGGTTAAGTGCGCACCACTAACAAATCTTTATTGATTTATACCAGTTCACAGTGAAATTTCATTGGGCTTGTTCCCATAGTTCTATAAAGTTCAAAAAATGACATGGAAATCCAGCATTTAGGCTGACATCTTTTTGATCTTTTAATTGAAAATTAATCCGGAATGCCTACATATGAATACCCAGTTATTGATCAAAGAGCTAACTGGAAGTGCTTTCTGGCAATGGACTTGTGCCAACAAATAAAGGTGGTGCGCTTTTTGTGCAGGAAAGTGAACGATTAATTAGCAGCTTCAGGGCTATTATTACAACTTGCCGTTAACTAAAGGGCAGATAAATTGTTTTTCATTAGGATGTTAAGGTAGAAGTGAGCATTAAGCTAAAGGGAGGATCATCCTACCTTTAACTTTTAAAGCTAAGTTTATGTTTGAACTTGCCATATTATATATTATTTTCAATATGACAACTTCAAATATAAATAAAATGAGCAAATAAAACAAAAAAGTTGCCCGTCGTTGCCACTGAGTTTAAATAAATTTGTTTAATTGAGCAGTGTTATCGACATTGCTCCGGCATTGCCATATGTTTGAAAAATAATAACATTATTTTATATGTACGTTGTCATAACGAAAAGAAGTTAAAGGTGACTTTAAAGTTCACTTTTTCTAAAGTTACCTTTAACTAAACCCAACTTTAACGGCAAGTCGTTAGCAAAATGGTAAAATAGTCGTGTACTAAAATTGTGGTTTAGCCAACAATATACTTGCAGTAACCACCATCTTATTCACCATTAATGAGCGAGACCCACAATATATACTTGACTTCAAACAACAGATTTTTGAGAATTCTTTTCATGGCAACTTTATTTGCTCACAGAGTTTTTGCCAGAAATCTGCAGAGAAAAAGACGAAAATTTTTTCATATTTTGTTTTGTTGGAGATGTCTGACCTGGGGTAATTCAGAGGCCTCACGTCAAAACTAGATGTCATTACCTAAGTGTTGGTCGTAAAAAAGGAAATGTTGAAGCAAGCGTAGCTAATGTGTTTACAGAGTATTCATGAATCTGACAAACTACACCTAAGTTCAGGAATACATGTGCATCATACATATAAAATATGAATACACGTAGAGTTGGAAGTTAACTGAAACAAAATGAAAGTTCTCACACATTGATATACATATCCTATAGCCATTTTACACTTGCAAGTAAAACAAATACCTGTAGTATTGCAAAAGTCAAGGAACATAAATTTGTTTTTTTAATTCAAATGAAACAAATGTTTATGAATGCATACCCGAGAGATATAACATTGTTGCATAGTTTCCGAAAGAGATGTAAACAACAACGTGTGAACTACACTTGTGAAATATGTATACTGGACATCTATTTTTTGTACAAACATATGTACATATTAAATTGTGTTGCTGTTCATACATAGTTTCCTATGTCTTTTGGACGACTACTATGTGTATGGAAATTAAGTCTTCTAAGGAATTTCTGTAGTTATTTCATATTACCAAGGCAGTCTGTTACAGACATTTGCATTCAATTTGTTTTTTTTTAATAAATATTAATCTTCACAGAAATCAGAACAAATGCGCAACATTTTTGACATTTACTGCAGTTTTCCCATTTAATTGTTTGTTTTTATTTCCCATCTCTTATTTCTTAAAATGAGGCAACACAAAAATTTAATGCATTTAAAAGTAGTAAAAAAAAATTTCTCATTATTTATCATTAAATCTTAAATTTTAATTTTAAATTTAAAATCAAAAAAATGTACAGCCATGGATAAAACTCAACATTTCCCCAACATTTATTCTAAGTCTCGAAAAACAATAATTTTTTAAAAAACTAAAGGTTTAAATACATTGAAGTCGCCGTGGTCTAATAGGTAGTGCGTTGGCTTGTTAGACGTGAGACATCGGTTCAAACACCTCTTAGCAGATTTCTGGTAAAAACTCTGAGAGTAATTAAAATTGCTATGAAAACTTTTTCAAAAATCTATCGTTCGGAGTCGACTTTAAAACTGTATTTCCCGCCACTATAGAATTTAACATGCACAACATAAGTGGTGTGAGCAACTAGGTCGTAATCCATGTATGTATAAACACATAGACGACAAACAGCAGCTCGGCAGTCCAACAGAAAATTTTGCCAACTGTTCTTTCTGCCGTATGTCTGCTGACTAAATTCTTTGAAAGCAGAGCAGAAAACAGCTGATAAAAAATTAAAAGAATAAATAATAATTGAAATTATGAACACATCATGTGTTGCCAGTAATTTTTTTTTAAACTTTTTTTTTTCTGGAAAAAAATTTTTTTTTTTACAAAAATACTTGTTTTCTTCAAAAGTATCAACATTTTTAAAGGAAATGCCGTATATTGGTGCCCCCTATTGGTGTTACTTTGCTACTTTTGCCCGGGACTAATAAAACACACAATATTTTATTCAAAAATATAAATATTTCGTGTTATTGTTGAATTTAATGAAATTTTCAATTTTTCGAAAAAACTTGTTTTGTTAGAAAACAACTTTAATGAAAACTTTTTTGCATCTCAAAATTCATGAAAAAAATGAAAACATAGCAACACTGGTCAAGTCCATCATGTATAAAATTAACACATACATACACACATAAGTGGTGTGGGATGATGATGATGATGATTGACCAATCATGTATGTATGTAAACCAGGATGGAAAGCAGATCATCCATACACAAGTTTGTAGTATGTTGATGGCTTTCATGTGGATAGCTTTCCCGTTCGTAGTCACTCATTTCGCCAACATGTCTGGTGATAGCCAGGCGAGAATAGTAAACAATCCATTGGATGATGTGAGGTGCCCTTAGGACACCTGTTCACGATCAAATTGGTCACGATCAAATTGGTAAATACTTTTGTTTTAAAAATGTTTTATAAATGTTTAAGTAAAGTAAATCTGAAGTCTTCTATGAAAGGAATGAATCATTTTTTAAAAACCAAACCTCATTTCAGTCAAAAAGACTGACAGTATAATTTACACTTGAGTACGATATTTTTAAAGAAAATTTTAAATTTTTTTAAGAATTTAATTTAAAGGATTTAATGAGCCAGTTAAAGATGACATAACAATTTTAGAACCTTTATAGAAAAGGAATCCCTGATGCATTTTAATTTCTTTGGCTCATGTTGTAATATATTTCTTGTGTTACTACAAGAATAATGTCTTTCATTTATATGTTGCTGTGTATACATCAAGGAACAAGTATTTGGAGTACCATTTAGAATCATTTTTCATTTTGTTATAATCTCAATGGCATTTTGTTAGAAGTTTAACAAAAGCTAACGCTTCATTCCTCTAGAGGTTTCAGGACTGCAGTAACACTTTTCATTATATTGCGCGTTCTTTCATTGCAACTAACTCCATAATGGACACAAAACTAAGCTAAATAAAGGGTCAAGCAAAGCATTTTCTTTCTTGGACAAGGTAGTGCGAAATGAGATAATTGTGTGATTAATGCTACTATTTTATTACTATGAAAATATTCTGTTAAATTTTTATCATCAAGTCATGGATTAAAACAGATATTGTAGAATATACTTGAAAAAGCTTCTATTCCACTGGTTTGTAACATACATAACTAATCTGACCACATTCGCTAAAAATAATTATCCTCACATTATCGGTTTTTTAATTATATACGGATTATTATTATAGATAACTACGGTTTGACAGCTAAAAATGAGTATTGGCATCATTTAAGTTTGAAGTCGCCATAGTCCAGTAGGTAGTATGTTCGCTTATTAGACGAGAAGCCATGGTGCTAACCCCAGGTCATATATCTCCAACAAAATATGGAAAATGTTTGTTCGACGACTGCCTCTCAGCAGATTTCTTGCAAAAACTCTGAAAGTATACAAAATGGCAATGAAAAGTTTCTCAAAAATCTGTTGCTCGAAATCGACTTTAAACTGTAGGTGCTGCCACTTTTTTGAAAGCGAGAAATTTCATTTCAGGATGTTTATGACAGTTATTTTAAAAACAAGATTACGTTAAGTGTTAAAATCTTAAATGTAAAGAAAAAACCACAACGTTTAGGAACTTCAAATGATGGTTCAAGATAGAAATATTGTCCATATCGAATTATTTAATTATATTTGCTTAGTTATATAATTTCATGACATCTATTTATTCAATATTGTTGGTTACGGACAATTCTGTGTGCCACTGTTCACAAATTGATATCAACAACAACAATTGCTTCGTTTGTTATTCCTTTTGTACTCTTTTGAATAAGCAATAACAATTACTAGACAATTCTTCGACTGATCTTTGTAACGAAGATCTTCAAACCACGATTACTCTCTACAAACACACCGTGTCTTCACACAAGACTGACTGAACTTTTACTAACTCAGTTGCCTGCTTTGCCTTGCTTTTTAAATGGCAACGTAAACAGTCTGATGAGTGTTCATAGTTTTGGCTTCTCGAGATCTCTATAAATGTAAACATTGGTTATTTCATTGTCGTTGTTTGTGTATTTTGTTTACATTTATTCTTGTAGTGTTCGTTGTTGATATATTTTTGTTTACTTGTTTATCATTTTTGTATGCTGGTGTTTTGTTGGTATATTTTTTGTTTATAATTTTAATGTTAAACGCTGTAAAAGCAAAACACCAGGATCTAGATTTTTGCATTTTTCTAAAAATATGCTTTCTGGCACATGACCGCAGTGGCACCAAATTGAATGCTCCTTTCAATCTCATAAATTTTCACTACATTTTTAAATAAATCTGTCATTGAATATTACCACTTATGAGTAATGAGGATACCGATAGCATGTAAACCATATCGAACAATAAATCACTTCCATAATTAAATATAATAACCACTGCAAATCTTTATACAACTTCAAATTAATTTCAAATTCACAAAAATTTGACGGTTATTCAGTTTGGATTCTTTATTTTATAGGAATTAAGTCAAGCTCCTGCTACGGCAGACTAATCACCTGCTTAACAGGAACAACAAAAGATTAACGAAACAGAAATAATGCAGAGTAACAACCCACTGAAACTTTTGGCAATAACAGCAGCCAACTGGATAAGCTGGAAATGAAAAAAGCCCATTTCCTTAAGTTAAATTTTCACGGTACTTGAAGGACAAAGGCCAGCAAGTTAAGTACGGCGACGAATCGAAATTGTGGCGTCTTCCTCAAGATTTCTCGCGACATTAGCAATTTCGAATTACTTTGTTACAAAAATTTCTTTGTCTTGTTGATGGTTTTAACAAAAAAAAAAAAAAAATCAATGCGAAAACGCTCAGTTACTGCTTTGCCTGCTCGTTCGATTATTTTGTCCAAAATGAACGAAACGCTCTGTGAATTTTGCGAAGAGGTTTAGTTTTTCATAGCAAGTTACCACAGTTTGGAAGCTTTTCCAAAATTTACAGGAACAGAACAGGAACAGGTAAGATAGTTTTGCCGAAACAATTTTAACGAAAGAAAAGAAAATTGAAGCAGCATACTACAAAACAGCATTCTGGTTTAATGTTTGATTAAATAAAGTCATCTCACAGTGAGCGGTTAAACATGTGCTCGTTTTGAATTATTTTTAAGTTTAATGGTAAACACAAGTGGAGTAGGGTATTACTTATAGAGCTTTAGTTATCATTGCGCATAGTCTAGTAGTCTAGTAAGTAAGTATAAATATAGTAAATATGAAGTAAAGTATTCCTTCAGCGACTTCAACAGATTTATGGCACAAATTATTGGAACAAATAAAATTGCCATGAAAAAGTTTCTCAAAAATCTGTCGTTCGGAGTCGACGTTAAACTGTAGGTCCCGCCACTCACGTATAAAATTAACGCACACAAAATGAGTGGTGTGAGAATCTAGGTCATAATCCTGACTGAATGGTCAATTATGTATGTATGTATCAACATTGTTGATAAAAAGATCGAAACTTGTTCAAACATAAAATAATTATATGATAAAGAGTAAATGAGCTTCGTCGATTCAACGAACAGTAACCAATTAGGGTTAAAGTGTTCGTCGATTCAACGAAGAGTAACCTAAATGTACAAAAATGAAGAGTAACCGTCCAGGGTTAAGGAGGTATCTTCCTCAATCAGAAATATGACCGAGCTTCTCATACCACTTATTTTGTATGTGTTAATTTTATACATGAGCCGCGGGACCTAGTGCTTAAAGTCGACTCCGAACTACAGATTTTTGAGAAACTTTACAAGGAAATTTTATGAACTCCAGATGAAGGTCGCTGAAGAAATATTTTTTTCACATTTCGTTTTGTTGGAGATGTCTAACATTGGGTTTGAACCATGGGCTCACGTCTAGTAAGCCAGCACACTATCTACTAGACTATTTATTTATTTAGATTTAATACACGTACGGAGTGAAACAGAAAAACTAACGAATTATACGTGTTCCTTATTTGCAAAACAAAAACAGGTGGTTCGGAACGTAACAAAACGTAAAAGCCCAGTTTAGTCAAACGTCGATGGAAGGTAATATAACATACGTTCGTTTTTAGCATCTGAAGAGCAATGTAAATGCTTATCGAAATTATATTACGGTTCGGCAAGCGTTCTCATTACTTTTCGTATTCTAAAAACGAAAGTTCGTTTCGTGGAGGTTTGGCTAACCGAGGCTTAAAACTAATTCTACCTTTAGCATTAGGTTGAACATATTGGTAATGCCTTAACAGTTGAAAAGCTCAAGACATAAATATGTAATAAAAAAATGTACTGAAAGCACTGCGGGGGTACTGCTGTATTTTTTTAATGTAAAAGTACTCAAAAAAGTACTAAAGTAGTGAATTTTTCAATACTGAGAAGGATAATAGTCACTCCATATTTTTGATATATGTTAACTTATAAAAAGAAATTGCACTATAAAATGTGTCAAAACGTTTGCTGGGTCTTCAATGCATACATACATACATACATTATTGGTCATTACAACAGTTTAGTCAGGATGACGACCTAATTTCTTACACGACTTATGTTGTGTGTGTTAATTTTATACATGTGGCGGGGCGTACAATTTATCGACTATAAATTTATCGACTATAAATTTATCGACTATAAATTTATCGACTATAAATTTATCGACTATAAATTTATCGACTATAAATTTATCGACTATAAATTTATCGACTATAAATTTATCGACTATAAATTTATCGACTATAAATGTATCGACTATAAATTTATCGACTATAAATTTATCGACTATAAATTTATCGACTGTAAATTTATCGACTATAAATTGTACGTCCCGCCACATGTATAAAATTAACACACACAACATAAGTCGTGTAAGAAATTAGGTCGTCGTTCTGACTAAAGTGTTGTAATGACCAATTATGTATGTATGTATAAATTGAAGATCCAGCATCCGGAATCAAGTATCCTAAAGGACAGATTTTTTAATGAATTATTAAATGGAATGCACAGCACAGTCGTACTGTTCGTATGTGGAACTCTTTTCTTGCAGATATTTTACAACTTAAATGTATTCAAATCCAACATCTATAAATACTACTCCGTTTTTCCCTCTCACTCAACTGGTTTTCAAAGTTCCAACATAATGTACTGCATGAGTAGGAGCAAATTTCCTACAAGAAAAAACCAAGTGTTTAAAATATAGATTTGGTTGAAGAAGTATAAATGCAATAAGCTTTTATAGCAATATACGTGAAGGTGGCTATGTAAATGGGAATTTGTATGAATATGTTGTTGTATTAACACATGCTAACTCAGCAGCAGCAGTATGAGTATAAGGCATAATGGTTTTGTTTTATTGTTATTGCCTATATACTCTTAATACAATAACAACAAATAAAACACAACTATTCAAAAGAAGGCGAACCATTGTTAGTACTATCGCTGCTGTTATAGGTCTGTTATAAACTCTCTGTTAAAACGCACAACAATTTGTTGGCGTCCTTCTGTTTCTGTTTCTCACAAACATTCACTGCACAATCCCTCTCTATACTGCCATGTTAAATAAATAAAAACAAACATTAATTGAAGCAATTTAAAATGGAATCAGGTGTTAAAAATCTAAACGAAGAGCAACAGATAATAACGATTCAGACGATTTTTCATGTTATTCATACTAATAAAATTTGTGTGGCAAATATATAGGTAGATAGGTATGTGTTAAGTGTAAGTTTGTTGTGTGAATTTTTAAGGATTTAAAACAACGGAAATAAATAGATAACTGACGTTTGTTCTTAATTATGACGATATTAAAAGGAAAGCTTTGCGAAAATATGCTTTTAATGCTTTTAATAATCTCAGGATTTGGACTTCTCACGTTACTCATGTTGTGGGTGTTAATTTTATATATGAGTGGCAGGACCTACAATTTAAAGTCGACTTCGAACAATAGATTTTTGGGAACTTTTCATAGCAATTTTATTTACTCTCAGAGTTTTTGCTAGAAATCTGCTGAGAATATTTTTCCATATTTGGTTTTGATGTTTGACCTGGGGTTTGATCCGTGGCCTTACATCTAATAAGCCAACACTCTACCTATTAGACTACGGCGACTTCAACATAACATAATTGTTTAAAATTACATAATTGATGCGAATTATCTCAAAAGTCAAAATACTCAGTAATATTTCTAGGCATTATCAATAAGTTCTAGGGTATGTAATATCCATACTAGAGAGGGGCGGTATTTTCAAAACTGTGATTTAATCACGGTGATTGATAATTCACTGGTAACTACAGTGATTGAAATTGCCAAATAACAGTTACTAATAATGTCGTTCTTTCAAAATTGTTACATAATCAAATTTATTTCATTTTATTATGAGCGAGGCAGAATTATTATTAGATGATGCTGATTATTTACTTTTGTCTTTTATACATGAACTTTCTGTGAAACTTAATTGTCAAACTTCATATAAAAAAATTACATTAAAAATAATAACATTGATGACACCACTTTGATTTCGTTTAGTAGTAGTCTTTTCGTAGTATGTATCTAGTTGTCTCTTTCTTACGACTTAATAAAAGACGTTATTGTCATTATTGTTTTCTTTTGGAATACTGTGATCACAATCACTATTTTAAAGAACAGTGATTAACAAATCACGTTCACTGAAAACAACGTTCTTCAAAAATCACTGGATCGCTCATCTCTAATCCATACATTCATTTGTCTATTGACAAAAGTCAAAAATTTTTTTAGAAATAATTTGTCGTGTAGACACGGAAATTTTTCGCTCTTTTTCCGAATTTATTTTGCGTTTTAACATATAGGAGTACAGAAGTGTGCCCACCAAGAAATACTCATGAGAGGCAATAGATGTGTGCAGCGACAGTAAAACTGTTTGAATTATGTGTCCACTTGCAACATAACACTTTCACTAAATATTGAATTATTTTATAAGAAAATTTAATTTAATTGAAAAATAAAGAACGAATGTAAAAGAGATCACACTTATTTTTCCAGTAGAAAAAGTCCCGCTCAGACATCAAGGAATCATATAAAATACCGACCAAATGAATGAAATCATACTTGTCCTTAAATTATATGTCCACAACTGTAAATTTTTCTTTTGTAAATTCATAATCAATTGTGCCCTAAGCATATAATTTAAACTTAAATAGTAAAGGGTGGGCAATTTTAAAGTTTAAATTTAAAAATGCAATAAATGTTATGAAGTACAATTTTTCCGAATAGAAATGGAATATTATTTCATTCATATAGCTGCCGCAGATAGCCTCACAGTAGCTCATTCGATCTGACCAATTTTCGTGCACCTTTCCGGCTGTATGGGTTCGATTTTCGTCAATGACGTCACGAATATTGGTCTTCAAATGCTCAATTATCTCTGGTTTGTTGGCATAACACTTTTCTTTAACGACGTCTCACAGGAAATAGAGCAACGTTGTAAAATCGCAGCTTCTTGGCGGCCAATTAAAATCACTCATTCATTTCGACTAATTAACCGGCCATCAAACGATTGCCGCAATAAATCGATTATGGCGCGAGATGTGTGGAAAGTTGTACCATATTGTTAAAACCAAACATCAATATGAAAATGAGCTTCATCCAAAAATATGTTTTTTTTTGGTCTCGTTGACCCATCTAGTGGAGCGAAAACGAAACCAATTGAACTTTGTAAGGCGTCATATCGAAATCTTTTCGCAAAAATTCGAAGTAAACTTGTGAGTGAAATTTTAAATTCTTGAGAACGAGAACGAGTTGATACTGATGGATTCTCTCACAGCTTTGATATTTTCGGGTGTACGAACTGTACGTCTTGGTGCATCAACAATAAAATCAGTTTTACTGACCTTAGCAACAATCTTGTGTATACCGGGCACTGTTGGTCCTTCTCTGTAACCAAATTTTGTACGACATTCTCGTGCAATTTCCCATAAATTGTCTTTGTTTTGAAAATAAATTTTAATATTAATAAATCCCAAGCGTAAATTGATTCACTACCTTCAGTTTGTATAATATACTGCATTTTGTGCCAGAATAGAATGACATATATATTGACAGATTCGAGATAACCTATGTTTCAAATTTAAATCGCATATAGTGTGAAAAACACTTTTTTTCTTTAAAATAATGCTTAAGAAAAATAATTTAAAAGTTTTCATCCAGCATATGATTTCTTTCTTTCAGCGCAGTACTGTGTAGACATACAGTATGAAAACTTCGGAAAAAAATTTCATCAGAATAAACTTTTATTCCAACAAGTCCCCCCTTGAACGTCTTGTTGTATGAGGGCGTGAGAATATATATTCACATTGTGCATATCATGTGCGTTTCTGTAACTTTTATGAATAATTTTACTTTGTGATTTGTAATAAATGTTGTAAATTGCTTTTGTTATTGTTCATATCCTTTGTTTTTACGATTAATATTTTGCATGCACCTCAACACCATCAACTACTAAAATGTACATTCAAAGTTTTGATGGATAATAAACACGGTACATCAAAAGTTTAAAAATACCTGTTTCGAAGCGAGTGATGAAAGTTGGCCCCCTTGTATGAGAAACTTTGTTTTACATACAAGCATTGTTTTAAATACAATTAATGAAAGTTTGCAACATAGAAAATTTAAAATGATTTATTGGAGTAAGTTTGGGAAAATTGTATTTCTTAGGTCAGTTGTATTACTAGTGAATTCACCTGTTTTTTTAGATTCCACAGATCAAAAATAATTTGAAAGAAATAGCAAAAAATTATAAACTCTCTTTATATCGGGTTTTCCAACAGGGACGTCCGAAAATTGACTGTTGATAACGGTCATCTAGTTGAAGCTACATATATTAAATTAATCGTCATTTATTCAGTTTGTTCTAGGCTACTTAACCACTTCAGTCTATTCCAAGCAGAGATCATTGTGATTTTGAAGGCGGTGCAATGCTTGCTGAGTGCTGAGATTTTCCCTAAATTACTGACTTAGTTAGACTCCAATCAAGTCCCTAACAAACGCAGCTTCAACATCCGTCCTTGCAATGCAGAGAATTACTCAGAGAAATTTTGGATCATTCAAAGGTAACTCATATATAGCTTTTGAGACACAGAAATATCGTGAGAAATTGCTGGCAACGGAGCTACGGAGCTGGCAATCTCGGACATGTTACAGGGCATAGATATTCCCATTATGTCAACCTCGTTGGCAGCATGAAGGTATGTGTCAGACTCTGCTGGAAACATATGGACAAGGAAAGGACTGACTCACTTCTATCCTTTAATTGCATTGCCGTCCATCGTATAATGCAATTAATTAATAAAACTTTTGCTTTTAAAAATCCAAGGACTTTTCTAAGAAATAAATTTCTAAAAATTATTTGAGGACAATTTATGGTCTAACTGTAGGAAATATATTTTTACATACATACATACATACATATGTATAGACATACATTAAAACCGTGATATTTAAAGTATCGGTTTCGCAGTTTTGAATAGTAGTGTTGATAATATCTGTTGGGATCAAATCTACTCACTGGATAATGTAAATGACCAGGTGGCACTAATTCAGGAAAATGTTCGTCTGCTATACGACAGTTGTGTTCCTGTCAGAACTAAACCTGTTAGAGCCAAACACCAACCGTGGTTTAATGCTAAAATTAAAGCTTTAATTGAACGCGACATTGCCTACCGGCGATGGACGAGGTTTAGGACGGACGATCTGAAAGCCATCCATCAGCTCGTAGTGAGGTTACCAAACGCATTAAGATTGTAAAAACATTGTTTTACGTCGGAAAGTTCGCTTCCGCATTGGATAACAAGGCTAAGTGGAAGGTAATCCGTGATATTGGTGTTGGACAAAAGTGTCAGAATACTTCTGCTGAAGTCGATGTAAACGCTCTCAATGCTAAATTTGTTAATATCAGTGTTCCGACCCCTGATAGTGACATATATAATGACCTTTGTTTTGTTCCGCGTGAAGATCCCTTTAGTTTTCCTTGTGTTAATCAGTTCGAGGTTTTGGAATGCTTATCTTCGGTAAAATCGAATGCGTTTGGTTCTGATGACTTAGATCCTCTGTTTTTGAAAGCTTTGTCAACTAGACTGTTGCCGTATTTGACTCATTTATTCAATACAGTTTTAACTATGTCGTCCTTTCCTGATGAATGGAAACAGTCGAAAACCATTCCCATTCCTAAATCCAACAACGAATTCAGGCCAATTGCCATTCTTCCATTCCTGTCTAAAGTAATGGAAAATCTCATAGCTGGACAAATAAATAATTATCTCGTGAGTAATAACTTCCTATCTGATAAGCAGTCGGGATTTATGAAAGCTAGGAGCTGCACTACTGCTTTAGCCAATGTAGTTGATGACCTTAGGTTGGAACTAGATGAAAATTACATAGCGTTTTTAGTTCTTTCGGATCACACCAAGGTTTTCGATACGGTTGATTTCAAAACCTTATTGAAGAAGCTACAGACCCGCTTTCATTTTTCTAACTCAGCTTGCAGTCTCATACGTTCTTATCTTGTGAACAGATCACAACGAGTTTATCTAAATGGCAAGATCTCGAATTCGCTAAGCGTTGGAAAAGGTATTCCTCAGGGATCAATATTAGGGCCTCTCTTGTTCTGTATATACATTAAATGTGATACTGATGATATGCAGAAACTCAACCTGGCTTATAATAATATAGCCAGATATGTTTTTCTTAGGGGACGTCCATATAGAGAGAGACCATATACCACAATTTTCATACCAGATATTCGGAGTTAATTTTGATAATCTATTAAATATTAAATGCCTAATTCTCCTCCATAAGATTATTACTTTGAAACAGCCAGTATACTTATTTAGCAGTATTACATTTTCTAGATCCAACCGCGGTATGAAAATTATCCAGCACAGACATAGGACTCTTTTGTCACAACGCCAGTTTTTTTATATACACCATCAGACTTTGGAATACTTTACCTAATTATATTCAGAATATAGGCAAAGGAGTTATACAATCTGTTCAAGTAGTTTTTAGCATATCTTAATTTTTTTTTGTAAATTTTTTTCTCTCTATTTCTATTAATGACTATTATTTTTAATTTTTAATTTTTTTAATTAATATATCTTTAAATTTCATTGTATCTTAGTATAAGTGTGTATTTGTACTTTGTTTGTATATTTCCTTATATTTGTATATTCTGTTCTATGTAATTTTCTTAATTTATTTTTTACATACATATATTAATTTTTTATACTTATTTTTTGTAACGTGATTTTAACACGTTCTTATTCGTTTTTATTTCTACATTATTTCAAACATTTCATTACATATATAATCAATGATTTGTTATTATTTTCTTTCTTTCCCATAGCATTTTCATTTATTTATTATTATCTTGTTGTGCTATGACTAATAATAAATAAATAAATAAATAAATAAAAGAGTTATTTCAACTTTCTTGGAAGAAGGTAAAGAGTACACTTCAGTTGTGGCAAACTAATTGTAATTTTCTTGTCATTATTTAAATATCGTCTACAAATATTTTTATGTCTTTTGAATACCAATCAACAGTTTGATTGATTTTAATACGTAAACCAAGATTGACACAAGAAAAGAAAAATTTAAAAGAAATTGAGTCTGAAATCACCTCGAAATCGAAAAGCTTGCAAGTCAAAATGCAATTGAAAAATTATACCAAAGCGTTAAGCATCAGGAAATGAGGAAACCAGATTCACCAAGGAGTTAATTGGAACAATATTGCGGATGAAATACAACAAATTTACTAGTAACGACGATTTAAGACTGGAGCCTTATATTTGTGAGCAGTATATATCAGTCTCATAGGTTTGATTAGATAATTGCAAGCCGTACGCTAATTATAGCAGTTTAAATGTGTTTTCCATATCAGTGTGGCTTTATATTTAATGTTGTTAGGTTTTTGCCTTTTAAAAACGTTTGAAGTATGAGCTCTTAGATTACAAATAAAATTAATTTATGTTTAGTTTTAATTACATACATAATTGGCCATTACAACCCTTCAGTCAGGTTTACGACCTAGTTTCTCACACCACTTATGTTGTGTGTGTTATTTTTTATTTACTCTCAGAGTTTTTGCCAGAAATCTGTTGAGAGGAAGTCGCCGCAGAACTACTTTTGTATTTTATTTTGATGTCTGGCCTGGGGCTCGAACCCTGGCTTTTCGTCTAATAAGCCAAGACACTACCTACTACACCAGTTTTAATTAATATTCTTTATTATTCGCAGAATCTGTGTGCCACTGTTCACAACTTGATGTAAACAACAACAATTAAATTGTTTATTATTCCTCTTTGCACTCTTTTGCGTAAACAATAACAACTATTAGTAACAACTATTGGTAATGACAACCCTACAGTCAGGATTACGACCTAGTTTCTCATACCACTTATGTTGCGTGTGTTAATTTTATACATGAGTGGCGGGACCTACAGTTTAAAGTCGACTCCGAACGACAGTAAACAGCCTCATGAATGCTGTTGAAGGCAAATGTAAGCATGTTGTTTACATTATTGTGCATCTTGTTTATGTTTGTTCTTGAAGTGTTTTTGTTTACTTGTTTATCCCTCTTTTTTATACTAGTTTTTTTGTTGGTATATTTTTGTTTACTTGTTTATCATGTAAACAAGTTTATTGTTTATGTTTTTGTAGTTTTTGTTTACAATTCAAACGATTTGAAAGCAAAACACCATTAACACATTCATAACAATATATTTACGAAAACATTCAACTAAATCTATATCACCAGATCGCCTAATATAATATAATATAAACGCTTTATTCTGCGTTCTACACATTTTATTTATACTTTACAAAGCGCTCTCTATATTTAGGTTATGGTAGAGGACGTGTACTTGTCAATTAAGGCAAGTACAGTACCCGGCATTAAGAATACATAACATACATACATAATTGCTCATTACAACCCTTCAGTCAGGATTACGACCTAGTTTCTCCCACCACTTATGTTGTGTGTGTTAATTTTACACAAGAGTGGCGGGACGTACAGTTTAAAGTCGACGCCGAACGACAGATTTTTTGAGAAACTTTTCATGGCAATTTTATTTACTCTCAGAGTTTTGGCATTAATAATGCTGTGGTTAAAGGTTTATTTTTTCTTTTGATCCCTTTTCATGCAGAGCATTGTATTGGAATATTGGAAAGATAGTTCATAGAAAAAGGAAAAAAGGTCAGTGTGAGGCAATTTTTTTATGATCAAAATATTCAATA
Organism: Sarcophaga variegata; assembly: GCA_932273835.1. Classification (NCBI taxonomy): domain Eukaryota; kingdom Metazoa; phylum Arthropoda; class Insecta; order Diptera; family Sarcophagidae; genus Sarcophaga; species Sarcophaga variegata. The sequence continues at coordinate 29,224,949 of OW026358.1, read as the reverse complement.
TAACGTGAGGTGTGAGACACGTAGCGCTCACATATCTTCTATGTCCCGATCATCCAATTCTGCAAAAAAACGTTGGTAATTATAGAATTGTACTGCTCGTTTTCTAAGAAATCCACATCAAACAGTGGCTTTATTAACAATCTAGCCATTTTAATAAAAGTCATTATTGAAACGCTAAATACTAGACTGCGACTAATTCAATCAATATCAAGAACATATAATTTAACCTCTTCACTGTCATCCAACTCTTAACTCTCAATTCCTTCTCAGATACCATAAATAATGTATTATTTACGATAAAACTTCAGAAAATATTTGAAAACTTAAAAAAATTACATACACAACACCAAAGAATGCCTAGGAAAGTCGTATGTATCAAAAATTATATATACGCCGGAATTATGAAGTCTTTGAATATTTTAAGTCCTCATTAAAATTTTCTTTGATTGATTGGTGATAACATTTTTGTATCACTTTTTTTCTAAAAACAAAATTTAAATTTTTAATAAATATTTAAGAGTAACAAAATTTTTCAAGATATATTTATTTCATATGTATGGACGTGCATAAAGCATTTTTCTTTAATAAATAATAAATTGTTCTAAATGTCACAAATGCATTAAGTTTTTTCCGCATTGTGGGTGCAAGAAAAAGCATATGAAAATTTATGGTCGGCTGGTTACAATAGAGCTATTCAACACGTCTCTTCATTTCCTTCTGTTTAATAGAAAGAGAAAAATGTTCTTTAAAATGTGGTCAACTGCTTACAACTTTACAAAAGAAAGAGAAAACGATATTATTGTTACGTTTTTACTTTAAAAAACGTTTAAAATATAAGTTCGTGGATTGCAAATATAAAAAAAAGAAATTTGTGTTTAGTTTTAATAAAAATTCTTTATTGTTCTCACAATTCTGTGTGCCACTGTTCACGGCTTGCTTTGTTTGTTATTCTTCTTTACACTCTTTTGCGTAAACAATAACAATTGTTCGACAGATCTTAACTTATTCTCTTCAAGCACCGAGCGTCTTAACACAAGACTGAGTCCCACTTTCTATCTCTCTACTTTCATTCATTTTCATTCATCTGTTTCCGGTTAATTTTTCTAATCAATTACACAAATGCGTTGCAATCTGTTTTTCTTGTTTCTTTTATGTTTTGTTATTTTATTTTTTGTTGTATTCTTTTATTCATACAACTGATTCCCCTTCTTTATTTTTATAAAAAAAATTGTTTTTGCCAACAATGACCACAATACAGTGACTGTAACAGCAATAAATTTGTAAAAACAAACACACAAAAAATTAAAAATAAATAAATAAAGAAATAAAATTCTCAGGTATCAGGGGGAATTCAAAAATAAGGTTGTCTGACTGCTTCAAAAAACCATCTAAGGAAGGGTGAAATAATTTGCTATGTATAATTTATTGCTGAGAATGAAATAAAATGTAAAATTTTTACTTCCTAAGAAATAAAAAATATCTTAGTAACTTAACCTAATCTCCCTCCTTCCATATTTTCATGTTAATTTTTATCACAAACATATTATTACCTCTTTAAGGTGTAAAAAAACAAAACGAAATAAGCCACAAAAAACAGTTCTATTTTATATTCTTTCTTTTTAGTATAAAAATCATGAAATCAAACCAAAAACAGGAAAGAAGGAATGAAAAATATTACGGTTGAGTTGGTTAAATGTCATCTTTTGAAGGAGTCATAAATAATACAACAATTCATCTGCAACAAGTGGATAAAAATGTGCAAAATAGAGGACAGAAAGAAAGTAAATGTCAGGGTTTTGACGTCTATGGTAAACCCACTCCGCATATCGACGCCTCCGTTCTATAACATTATAAGGCGAAAAAGTGTGTTTTGAGTTATGAGCTCTCAAAGTTTTCACGCTATATACGACTATATGTGTATTCTAAGTAGATTTTTCCCTATAACTTCGGAACGGATCGGCACATCTTAACTAAATTTTGACAGTATTTAAGTTAGAGTTAATAATGCAAGAACATTAAAAACGTTCTAAGAACACTTAGAACGTTATAGAATGGAGGCGTCGATATAGTCCAAGAAGATATTCTTTTCTGTGAGTAAAAATAAAATATTTTTTCACTTTTTTATGGAATAATTAAGAACCTGGTAAACCCTAGGTAGTTAAAATGTATGTATGCTTTGGGAAATTTAGAAGTTTATATTTAAAAATGCAATAAAACAAAAACGGTTTGAAATTTTTCCATTTTTTTTTTTTTTTTGTGAAGTACAATTTTTCCGGTTAGAAAGCGAATGTTATCTCATTCATATGGCTGTTAGGGCTGGCCTCACAGTACCTCATTCGATCGAACCAATTTTCGTGCACTTTTTCTTCTGTATCTCCGCAATGGCATCACGAATGTTAGCCTTCAAATGCTCAATTGTCTCTGGCTTGTCCGCATAGCACTTTTCTTTAACGGCGCCCTACAGAAAATAGTCCAACGTTATCAAATTGCACCTTCTTTGCGACCAATTGACATCACCATTTCGACTAATTAAACCGCCATCGAACGTTTGCTGGAATAAATCGATTGTGCCATGATATGTGTGACAAGTTACACCATCTTGTTGAAACCGAATATCGTTCACATCAAACCTTGAAGAGCGGGTACAAAAAATCGGTTACCTTAGTGCGATAGGTGTCTCCATAGTGATGCTTCCACCCCACAAGCCGAACAAAACACTCAATCGTGCATTGGCTTCTGTAAGACCAAGTCTTCTAAGCCCCAAATACGGCAATTTTGCTTATTAACGTATCCACCAAGATGAAAATAAGTTTCATTCGAAAAGATGACTTTCTTGGTAAAATCGACATCGGCGTGCAGTTTCTCGTTGGCCTAACAAATCCCAACGTTGCTCAAGCGTAAATCGATTCATAACATTCAGTGGAGATAATATGCTGAATAGAATGCCAGATTCGAAATAACAGATGTAGTATGTAGATGTATGGATACACTTAGGCCACATTGGGCCCATTGTTATGCCACATTTTAAAATTTTTCTCGTAGTTCAGAAGCCATTCAGAGCTTCCGATGACTGCAGCTCAGACTGTCAATATCAATGCATGATAATTTATCCAGATGGCTCTTTTTCCTTAGGCAAAAAGCCAGCCTCTCCCTCCTCCTAATTTCTACAGCTTCTATAGAAATCATTCGTGAGGTGTCGAAGACCAATGGGTCTCGCAACGCCCCGTATAACTCCGGCAACAATACTGAGCGGCGCGTTAATGTTTAAAATGTTTGCATATGATTGAGAAGTCATCGTAACAACATGCAACATGCATGCACCGAATCCACAGCCCCACTTTAAAGTTCAAAAAAAGAACGGAAAACTATAGTTAAATCCAACTTAAAGAAAAGACCGGGAGCTGATTAAATCAGTAAGAAGATTTTTATAAATCTCGATTTTTATTCATAATTTTAAAAAAAGTTTTCACAGTTCGTTATTTTTAATTCCATTCAATACCGGTTATGGCGCCAAAACACTGTTAAATAATGAAAATTTATTTCATATTTTATTATTGTATTACAATTGTGTATTTTAAGCGGCACAATATTTATATAATTTATTATATACAAATTAAAAATTATTAACATTGATAACGCATTTGTTAAAACAATAAAAATTTAAATTAAAATAAACGAAACGTTTTAATTACAAAATAGAACGTGATGGAGACAGTAAATTTTTTTCTTAATTACCCTAGGCGACAAAGATTTATTCCTATTTCTTAAATAACAGATATTTTATACAAAAATTGTTACCAAGTTCTTTACTAAAACACCTAGAATTTTATACTATAAGGAATGGCGAAAGTTCTAATTTAGAAATTTAAATAGTTTTGAATAAGCCTTAAATGTTTTTGAACATTATTAAATGTCGAAAAAGTTTTTAAACTAATTTTAAAATAGTGGTTGCCTTATAATTAACACACTCATCCATCAAAAATTTGTGTTGTATATTGTTACGTTTTTACCTTTTAAAACGTTTAAAATATGAGCTCGTAGATTGCAAATAAAATAAAAATAAATCTGTGTTTGTTTTAATTAAAGTTCTTTGTTATTCGCACAATTCTGTGTGCCACTGTTCACAACTTTATGTATACAACAACAGTTGCTTTGTTTTTTATTCCTCTGTTTACAGCCTTTGCATAAACAATAACAATTACTAGACAATTATTCGACTGATCTTTGTAACGGAGATTTTCAAACCACGATTACTCTCTTCAACCACACTGCGTCTTCACACAGACTGACTGAACTTTTACTAACTCCGTCGCCTGCTTTGTCTTGCCTTGCAGTCTGATTTTTGTTAAAATTAATATGTTGTGTTCCTCCATATCTAACAACTTTATAAAGAGATTCTTTTCCGCATGAGTACTTATTAGACGATCTGCGGTATTATTTTTGGTTAAAATTAATATGTTGTGTTCCTCCATAACGAATTTCTGCATTTCTGAAGACATTATGAAGGAGTTCCTCTTCGTAGTAGTGCTTCTGGGTCGAGGCTTTCTTCTGGCCGCAGTTGTTTTGTAATATTTTTGATAGGACAGTATTATTGGACAATTTTTAGGTGTCTACGACTAGTATTTGCAATTTCAGAATTGTTTTTTCCCATTTCAGTGCACATTTATTATAATTTTGAGAAATCTAGGTATGAAGAAAGAATTTTTATCCAGTGCAACATAGAATATATTCGTATATTGTTACGAAAATGGAAATGATGTTACATTGCTTAATCCTAAAATGATAAATAAAACCTACAAAAACAAAAACCATGGACTTGGTTACGTGATCAATAAATAAACAAAAAATATAGCAACAACATCAGTATAAACAAAGGGATAAACAAGTAAACAAACAGGCCACAACAACACTGCCAGGTCAAACGTTAATAAAATACACAAACAACAATAACGTAAACAACATATTGACATTCATAGAGATTTCGCGAAGGCAAAGTCATTCTCCTTCAAGAGCATTCATCAGACTGTTTGCCCTGCTATATAAAAGGCAAGGCAAAGCAGGCAACATCATCAGTAAAAATTCAGTCAGTCTTGTGTGAAGACGCGTTGCGTGTGATGAGAATAATCGTGGTTCGAAAATCTCTGTTGTAAAGATCTAACGAAAAGTTGTTAGTGCTTACTACGGCGATTTCACTGTTTTAAATCTTATATTCTTTCTTTCTTCCCGCTATCATAAATATTATTTAAATAATGACTTTAAAGTTAAGGCTGTCAGATTGTAATAAACTTTGAATTAAATTTTAGAGGTAAGAACAAAATATATTTTACAATTTTGTTAGAAACAAAACAATGTACACATACAATCAAATGTAATTACCAGGAATCTCCATGAATTTGGGAAGCACGTTTTGAAAAATTTGTTATGCTGAAAACGCAATGTTATGCTTATTTCGAACATAATTTATTTATTTATTATTATTTTTTATTGATTATTTCCTGTTTATTTCGTTTTTGAATAATAAAATTTTATTGCCTGGCAAATTTTGTCTATTTCACACGTGTTTTCGGATAAAATCAAAATTATTAGGTTACACGCATGCATACATTACCAGTGATATTTGTCATCACATTTATTTAAAGGTTGCGCCTGTATTGATTATAATAAAAATTTTAGAGCAATTTTACTTCAGATTGCCAATAGTATTTTTATTGCTTTTTAAATGTATTGCTTAAGCACCAGTTTGACATCAACACTTATGTTTTTTATAAACTATAAATAGCATCTCAAATATATATTAGCTGTGATGTTTTCTATTTACACACAGTTACTAAATTATACGTACGGTTAAAAAATTGCCGAAATTTTTTAACTAATCCGTTTTCGTTGAAAATCTTTTTACAAAGGCCCACAAATTTCACAAGTTTCTGAACCAAAGCAAAAGACAGTCTTAAAATCGAAGAAAGATGTCAGACAATTACAAATATTTTCAAAAAAAACGGATTGGTTAAGAAATTTCAGAAATTATTTAACCAAGACCGTATTAAAATCGAGGAAAGTTGTCAGACAATTACAAAGATTTTCAACGAAAACGGATTAGTTAAAAAAATTTCTGAAATTTGTTGTCCGTGTGTATACTTTTGTGGCTATGTGTATGTATTGTTACATTTTTAACTTTTAAAAACGTTTAAAATATGAGCTCGTAGATTGCAAATAAAATAAATCTGTGTTTAGATGTAATAGAAATTCTTTATTATTCGCACGATTCTGTGTGCCGCTGTTTACCACTTTATGTATACAACAACAATAGCATTGTTTGTTATTCCTCTGTTTACACCCTTTGCATAAACAATAACTATTACTAGACAATTGTTCGACTGATCTTTATTACGGAGATCTTCACCACCATTACTATCTTCAAACACACCGCGTCTTCACACAAGATTGATTGAACTTTTACTAACTCAGTTGCCTGCTTTGTATTGCCTTGCCTTTTATATGGCAAAATAAACAGTCTGATGAATGTACTTGAATGCCAACTTTCATGGCTGCGCCTTCTAGCAATATGTATAGATGTAAATATCGTTTTTTAATTTATTCTTGTAGTGTTGTTGGTATATTTTTGTTTACTTGTTTACCGTTTTTTATCGTGGTGTTTGTTGGTATGTTTTTGTTTACTTTTTACCTTTTTTATGCTGGTGTTTGTCGTTACATTGCGCAGTGAGATAATTTGTAAACAAGTTCATTGTTTTGTTTATAATTTTAGTGTTAACCGATGTAAAAGCAAAACACCAGGATCTAGATTTTTTTATTTTCGTATAACAGTATAATTAAAATTTGTTCTTATAATTGTTGAAAATATGGCAACACAGTTTGCTGATGCGTAATGCAACCATGTATATATTTTAGAATCCAATACACATGAATTTCTTTATTCTTAGTTTTAAGTTTTTAGTCTTCCTTTGTATCGTGAAATAAACACTTGTATATAAAAACTGCGCGGCGTTTTTCCTTAAATTTCAACAGGTTATGGGCCCAGGATAGACATAACAAGAAAAGGAAAAAAATTAAGAATTTAGTGAATAGTATTCTTTGTGTGCGATTGAAAAAAAAAATAGAAAAAGGCAACAAAATGAATATGATGCAGATCGATAAGTTGGATGACACCAATTATGCCACATGGAGCATACAGATGCGTAGTGTGTTGGTTCATGCAGATTTGTGGGCAGTGACATGCGGAAAAATTGTAAAACCAGAACAAGGTAGCACCAAAGATATTGCTGCATTTGAGAGCAAAGACGAGAAGGCGTTAGCGTCTATCTTGCTCTGTATGAAACCGACGCAATTAAATCATGTTAAGTCATGTACGACTGCGTCACAAGCCTGGTGTCGATTGAAGGAAATACATCAACCAAAAGGACCAGCTCGAAAGATCATGCTGTTTAAAAGATTAGTATATATGAGAATGCCTGAAGGAGCTAACGTTGTGGAACATTTAAATGAATTTATGAGTGTAATAGAAAGCTTAGCTGAGGTTGACGTCGTTGTTCCTGATGAGATGCTAGTCATTTTGCTATTGTCAAGTCTGCCGAAAACTTATGAAAATTTTGTGGTGGCAATTGAAGCTCGAGACAGCTTACCTAGTTTAAGTGCGTTAAAAATAAAATTGTTGGAAGAAGGAGCCAGGCAAAATGAGAATGAAACAACCAACAATGCAGCTGCAGAGACGCTCATGCAGGCAAAAATAGATAAAAAGTATCAGAAAAAATACTACGAAAGGCGCAACGAGAAGAATGTAAGTAAAAACAACAAAAAATGTTACAACTGCGGACAGCCGGGTCATTTTGCAGCCAGATGTAAGCAAACAAAGAAAACGGAAAAAACACATGTTTTATGACACAATTACTAACATATAGCAACAACAACGCAGAAGCTTTGGTGAATAGAAGTGATTGGTGTATCGACAGCGGCGCCACTAGCCATTTTTGTTGTGTGCGTGAAATGTTTTCTACATATACTGTGTGCGATGAGAAAATAGTTCTAGCTAACCAAATATGTGTAAAAGCAATCGGTCGCGGCGACGTAAATATAGACAGTGCGAAAATAACATTGAAAAATGTGTATCATGTAAAGGAAATACCAAATAATTTTATCTCAGTAGGTAGAGCAACTGATGCAGGCATGCGTGTAGTATTCAAAAACAATTTCGTGGAAATAAAAAATAAGAACAATGAACGCATTTTGAAGGCCAATAAAGATAACGGATTGTTTTTATATAAGTGTCGAAAAGAAGATGAAAACAGATGTTACTCCGCGATAATTTCGGAAGAAGAAGCAATTAAATGGCATAATCGATTTGGACACATAAATTATAATTGTTTGCAGAAAATGATTGATCGGAAGATAGTGCGTGGTATTAAAATAGACAATATTCCTAGACAATTGAAATGTGAATCGTGTGCGAAATGTAAAATAACCGTGAAGCCATTTCCTCAAAATTCGAAAAGTAGGACGAATAAACTGTTGCAAGTAATCCATAGTGACGTGTGTGGCCCGATTAATAAACATTCTTTCGGTGGATCACGATTTTTCGTAACGTTCATTGACGATTATTCGAGGCATATGTCGGTTTATTTTATAAAATCGAAGGACCAAGTACTACGTGTATTTAAAGATTATAAGGCCGAAGTTGAAAAACAAACGGGCGAAAAGATAAAGTGTTTAAGATCTGACAACGGTCGGGAGTATTTAAATAAAGAATTCGACAACTTTTTGCGCGAACATGGTATTAAAAGACAATTAACGGTCGCATATACGCCTCAACAGAACGGTGTCGCGGAGAGGGCAAATCGTACACTTGTAGAGATGGCTAGAACTATGATAACTCATTCCGGTTTATCAGAAGCTTATTGGGCTGAAGCGGTTAGAACTGCGGTGTACATCAGAAATCGCACGACTACAAATATTTTGGTAGATAAGACTCCGTTTGAGTTATGGTATGGGTATAAACCAACAGTAGGCCATTTAAAAACTTTTGGCTCCAAGGCAATTGTACTGGATAAAACATCATCAAAGAAATTTAGGTCAAAAGGTATTGAGTGTTTAATGATTGGATATAGCGATGAGAGCAAGGCTTATAGGTTATACAATCCAAATGATCGCAAAATAATCGTCGGAAGAGACGTAATATTCTTTAAAGACCAACTAAATAAACAGAATGCCAGTGATGTTAAAATTTGTAATGAAGATAATGACGCATTCTTAGTGGATGATGACGTAAGAGACGAAGCGAATGATGACGAAAACATATCCAGCAAAAGCGTAAATGAAATATCTGAGGATACAGGTGAAAGCACTCATCAAGAAGGAGCTGAAGACGACGATCATTTTAGAATTGGACCAGGAAGACCTAGAATATTACGAAATGGATTGCGAGGCCGCCCTAGAAAATTATTCAATGAAATTCACGCCATAGGTAAATGCGATATTGAAACTCCTGAAAATGTTGAAGAAGCGTTGAATGGCCCACATGCAGATGAGTGGTTGAAATCAATGGAAGCTGAATATAATTCCCTTATCGAAAATGACACCTGGGAATTAACTGACTTGCCTAAGGGCCAGACAGCAATTGGATGTAAATGGGTCTATGCTGTTAAGAGAACTAAGGATGGCGATGTTCAAAAACTGAAATCGCGGCTCGTGGCTAAAGGGTGTAGTCAGCGTTATGGTGTAAATTATGATGAAACGTTTTCTCCTGTAGTTCGTTATTCAAACATAAGATTGGTGGTTGCTTTGGCTGTTGAACATGACATTTATTTACATCAAATGGACGTATCTTCCGCATACCTGAATGGTGACCTGCACGACACGGTCTACATGAAACAGCCCCCATATTTTGAAGATGGAAATTGTCCGGATAAAGTCGTAAAACTTAAGAAATCGTTATATGGTTTGAAACAGAGCGGTCGTGAATGGAATACGAAGTTGGACAATGTTTTGAAAAGGATTAGATTTAAACCATGTATTAGCGATCCCTGTATTTACATAAGAAATGAAAACAACGTATACAGTATTATTGTTGTTTACGTCGATGATTTAATTGTCGGTAGTTCATCGATGAACGAATTATGTAAAATTAAAAAATCAATATCGGCTGAATTTAAAGTTGTTGACGGCGGTGAATTGTCTCATTTTCTTGGAATGGAGTTTAGTCGCGACGGAAAGCTTGGGGCCATGACAATTTCGCAAGAACAATATATAAAAGATATATTGGTAGAGTACGACTTGCAGGACTGTAGAGAAGTAGCAACACCATTAGAACCAGGTTTCCAGGTAAATTGTTAAAGTGACGAATGCAGACAAGTTGACAAGACAGAATACCAGTCTGCTATTGGCGTACTGATGTATCTGGCTCTTTCCACTCGTCCAGATATATTACTGTCAGTCACTAAATTGGCCCAACGAAACTGTGACCCGCATTCAGAGCATCAGGCTGCATATAAGCATATGTTTAGATATTTAAAACGTACATCAGATTACAAGCTTCACTACAAGAAAACTGGTAAGCCCATCGAATGCTTTGTAGATGCAGATTGGGCTGGAGATGCTAGCGATAGAAAGTCATTTTCTGGATACGTGTTTGTGGCAGCAGATTGTGTATTTTCGTGGTGTGCTAAAAAGCAGAATGTAGTATCACTCAGCAGTACCGAGGCAGAGTACGTGGCAATTTCAGCAGCAGCAACTGAGGCAGTTTACATACGAAAACTTCTGGCAGAATTGAATTTTCCCCACAATGGGCCTATGAATATTTATAACGACAATCAAAGTGCTCAGTGCTTAGTCAAGAACCCAACATATCATTCAAGGAGTAAACATATAGCAATCAAGTATCATCATGTTCGAGATATGTATGCCAAAGGTGAACTTGTAGTGACTTATATGCCGACTGGCGAGATGATATCGGATATTTTAACAAAAAATTTATGCAGAGTAAAGCATAGTAAATTTACAAGATGTATGGGTTTATATGAATAGAATTTTTATTTTTGTAGTTTTTTTTTTATTATTATTATTTTTAACTTGGTAGTAATTTTGAATTTATCAGTAAACTGTTTTGAGAAGGAGTGTTGAAAATATGGCAACACAGTTTGCTGATGCGTAATGCAACCATGTATATATTTTAGAATCCAATACACATGAATTTCTTTATTCTTAGTTTTAAGTTTTTAGTCTTCCTTTGTATCGTGAAATAAACACTTGTATATAAAAACTGCGCGGCGTTTTTCCTTAAATTTCAACAATAATACTGGGAATTTAATAACTTTTCAAACTTTTCATTTTATTTTTGTGTAGTTAAGCAACAATGTACGTCCCTGTAGCATTAATGGATAGTTGTACTAATTAAAGTTGAATTTTGTTTTATTTAATTAAATTGTAATCATTTTTTCAGTTTTCTTAATACGTGTTATAAACGTAGACGTATAAACATTATTTGTAGAATCTTGGACATTAATTTGATTGCTCAACATGCCAAATGAACATCAATTGTATGAATTTTTGATTTTACGTGAAAACCATATCAATCTGGCAAATAACATTTTCTAGGAAATGTAATTGAATGAAATAAATATAAAAGAGTAGGCTGTATAACAACACTTAATGAATTTATTTTTAATTTATCCATTCCCATAATTGCTGGGGAGGAGTAGATATTAAGATGGCAATTTTTTATATTTTTCTATACAAATTTTTTTAATTAACAGATTCTGTGCCTTAAACTCGCCATCTTTTGCGACATCTATTTATATTTGGACAATAAAAGTGTCCATAATAAAAATGGAAATGTGTGCCGTAGCAAATAGGATCCCCATAATTTCATTATGTTTTCTAATCTAAAATTTATTACATTTGGATTTCCACTGCATATTGACTATTGCCCTTTGGGACAATACGCAATCTTCTTAATTTCTATTATTATAGCTTTTTTTTATTCACTGGGAATAGATACATTTACAAAATTATATACATTGGCTCAAATAATTCTTCGTACACCAAGCAGGCGAAGACAATTTGCACAATATTTCAAAAACTGCCTTCCGGATTTGAATAAAATAAAATTGTTTTAAAATCTCTATTTGTGCTTATAATAGCACTGTGCGACAGTGAAAATACACCCAGCTAATGACACTATGTAGGTTGTGAGTTTTGTTGAGTAGAACTCAAAAATACTTTTTCTTTATTTCTCGAACACTCTAAACTTGTTTTATTTGACAAAAACTGTTTTTTTGATCTTTTCGCTAATGGTGTTGAGTAATGCTGATACCCCAAGTAAATTTGTGGGCGAATAAGTCACTGATTGGATTTTAACGGTCACAAATATCGTATAACAACTATAAATATCGCACAACTTAATGGTGTTATGGTGCATGAGTGTTACATGAGTATTGCTTACATTTCAAGTATATTGGAAAAACCCGTCTTCATGAGAAAAATACAATCAGTTTTCTTTGTTCTGATATATTAGCTTTTATATTTATTGTTTAAAGGGTAACGAAAACTTGTGATAACTTTCATCATACCATTTAAATACATGTTTTAATATTCTTGAGTAAAATAACCACATCAAAACGAAGGCTCATAAGGAAAATATGTTCAACATTGAAAAAAAACTCCTCCTAAATTAAAAGGATGCGATGATCACATCATTATTAATGATGATAATCATTATCATAATTGCTTCGAAAATTTTCATGATTTTACAAATTTTCCATTAAAATATGTTTTTTTGGTTTAAATTATTATCAAGACGAGTTTTTTATGCGGAGAAATTGCTTTCAAAAGTAAAATGGGGCGGGAAATTTGAAGCACACATTTGAAAATATTTTTTTAATACAATGTTTTTTTTACTATGAATTTATATTTGAAATAGAAATTAAAGAGAATATGCAGAGGATTATTTTAAAATGTTTACAAGTCAAATTGATACTACAGGACACAATGGCTGTTTTCCAAAATGTATCAATACAAAGTTTGTATGTAGTTCTACTACTGTATCCGATGCCTGATTGCTTTTTGACTGCTTTAAAAATACACATTGACGACGTTTTTAAATAGAATACATTGTATATATTTTGTACAGCGGCATTATGAAACACGATACTTTGTTCAAACACAAAGCAACTAACATTTTGGAAAGCAGCCAATTATCATCGCGAGAGTATTTTTTTCTAGTATTCTTAGTAAATAATTTCGTGCCTTTTCTTTTTATTTATGTTATAGTCCATTCGATAAGTTCAGCGATAATTTTTCAACAAAACTAGTCGTTTGCCTTGAATTGTGACGTAAACACTTGATTAAGATAGCAAAGTAATCTAGAGTCGTTAAATCGCACGAACGTATTTTTTGGTTAGGTCATCTAATTTAGACATAAAGAAAATGGAAGTCATTGTAGTCTCACGGAACACTGCGATATTGGCAGTTTTGCTGATAAGCTCTGTCTCTGTCCCCCCTCCCAGTATTACTGCAGAATATGCCATGAAGTAGAGGAAACGGAATCGATACAACATCTCCTATGCGAATGACCTGCATTTCACAACAGACGTTTTTGGTTTATGAGTGACAGGACGTTTGAAGATCTAGCCATGGTGGCGAACGTGCCACTAAGGCAACTATTCGGTTTCATCTGTGAACGGCGAGCTACCCGCTAACCTAACCTAAAATAATTGTGTAAAGCCCAAAAAATCTCTTTTTTAAAATACGAATGGAATTCTTTATTATTATTGCAGTTAACACCTTTTTTAATAGTTTGGTCGTCTTTCAGAAATCGGTATTGCCATTCTCAACTTAAATGCGGTTGACTTTTTGGTTGATTTTTAAGTTGTGTTTTATGGTATTGCGGTTCACCACTTTGTATGAGTTTGGTTGACAAAAACGTTAAATATAGACAACTGCTTATTAGCAGTGGTGTCTCTGTCAGTTATAGAGTTAATTATATATATTGAATAGCTTGGGTCCACCTACGAATGGCAACGTGTAAGTATACAGCAGCTAAAATATTGTAAATAGACATTTTATTAGAATTTTTACTACGTATAGGTTTGGATTCACTGCAAAGCAAGTATTAAAAAAAAACTTTCTCATAATAAAAAAAACAATCATGCAACAGTAGGTGGTCTTTCACACGAAATTACCCTTAACATCCTAGAGGATTGCGTATCCCAGCTGTTATCACTAAATGACCAAGTAGCTCTATCTGGACACACTTTTGGTAGCGCTTCTGCGTCTCCTCAAAATCCCGACATGGAACAAGTCATTACAAATGCACCTGAGATATTAAACATCGAATATTGGCTCCGTCAACCAATAATCGAAGGACAGCGCACAGCTTTAATATCGGTGCCATACACACAATTTTTTTAAGTGGTCCTTAAATTCATCGTGCACATAACAAAATGCTTCTTTGTTCAGGCGAAAATAGCTGATAAATTTATAATCACTTGCTATAAATATTTATTAATAATTTATTAATAATTTTGGACATTTCTTACTTCGCACTGGGTAGTTCAAGAAGATTTGAATAATCGCGTATTTTTCTACGTATATGAAGAAAATGCGTCATGATTTTCATCTTCGTAAAATAAATCCATACCTTAAATCCATTTTTACTTTACGTTTAACACGACGACACGTCACGACTCAAACTTCTCCAGCAAAACGAAATTTGAAAAAATATTTCTTCGGCGACTTCCTAGATTTCTGGCAAATACTCTGAGAGTAAGTAAAATTGCTGTGAAAAGTTTCTCTAAAATTTGTAATTCGGAAGTCACACAATTTAACTGGTATGAGAAACGAGGTCGTAATCCTGACTGAATTTATGTATATACAAGAGATATATTACAAATATAAGAAAATTAATTTATTTTTGCTAAATATTTAATTTATGTGGAAAGGAAATCGTTTTATCGCCTTACAAAATTATTACGTATATTACATTAAAGTAAATCTTACTTGTATCACATAAAATTAAAAAATTATTCGTATATTTTGAAAAGTTTCACTGCTTGAGTGTATATAAGTTTATATGTATGTGTGAATAGGTCACTGTGCGTTAGTTATTAGAGGTATTACCGTCATTGCTTGTTTTCTTATACCACCCAGCCAGTTAACACTTAAGTGAAGCGTGACGTATACCACTGGCACTCTCTGAATTCAAAATGCAAACACTAAAATGAATTTAAAAATACATATACTCGTACACATCTATTAACGGCACATAAATGTAAAAAAAAACGACAACAAAAATGAGAGGAATTGTGACAAAGCCGAAGACAATATGAAGTAATGTGACGGAAAAGCCACAGTAATGGACCTCTATTAACGAGTTAACAGGCAAGTAATAATACATTTTCAAAAATTTAAGTCACGCAATTCTCTTTCCACTTTTCGTATTGAATTCTTATACTCTTACAGTTCAAGTGTTAGATTTACAGTCAGATGCATGTAATTTTTTTCGTTATTTTTCTGATTAGTATGTTTTATTATGGTTATAAAGGCACTCATACGTATATACATATACATATATATGTAAACTCATAGGATAGAGAATGTTTTAATTTGAAAATTTAAGAGAATATTTTAACACTGCAATACCATGTTCAGATATGAACTTTTATTGAGTCAATATTTGGTTAATTGAGTACAATATTTTAAGTGTCCAGGCATAATAATATTCGCAGTTTAGCTGCTTATTCAATAATCATTTGACGGCTGGTAAACAAAACAGCTGGTTTTTTTTTTCTATTTTTTTTGTTGTTTTTTTTTTACTTGTCGTTGCTGACATTTGAGTTGTCAAATATCAACAGAAAGTGTTCGGTTAATTGTAATATGCTCACTAAATCTCACAATATCATAACAATTTTCGTATTTATTGCGCAATAATTAATGGAAACTTTATATGAAATAAAAAGGTGCATATCTGAACACCGTATAAGTATTCTTACTCATAATGTGGATGCGTATTTGTAGTATTTTTGTTAACGAAAGAGACATACTCTCAGTGTCATAGATTTCTCTTTATTTTTTGTTTTATTTTTAAGTTTTACTAATTGACATGTAAAAGTTACTATTTTTCACTTTGATAGTGTCTTTAGGCAGAGGTACTATACAGTCGCCGTAATCTAGTAGGTAGTGTGTTGGCTTATTAGACGTAAAGGCCGGGTTCGTAACCCAGGTCAGGCATCAAAACGAAATATGAAAAAAAAATATTTCTTCGGCGATTTCCTCTCAGCAGATTTCTGGCAAAAACTCTGAGAGTAAATAAACATAAGGAAGAAACTAATTAATAAGGTCCAACACAACTAGGGTGGTGTCTTTTCACCACTTATGCGAAGGTTGGTTGGGGATGAACTTCTGACAAAACTACCTAAGGTGGACTCTGTTAGGAATATTCAGATGATATGTCTTAACCAGGTTAGGTTAGGTTTTGATTACCAAAGCTTACTTGAGCACATATGGCGGTCCGTTGTAACGCAGCAAGTAAGCGCAGTCCATATACTTTCACTTAAACTAATCTAAGAAATTCATCAATGCAGGTGCTGCTCATTAAAGCCTATGCTGGGAAAAAAAACTGAAAGTTTAATAGACACGACTGTTACACTATTTACGTAATAACTACGGTAATTTTCCACCGATTTGATTAAACAAAGTGTCAATCTCTTCACAAGATAATATCCTTTTAGAATGTCATCGCTTATTTGATATTTTTTGATTAAATTTTGCCATTAAGAATAGTTAAACTTAAAAAATGAGAAACAAATTTTATTTTCGAAGTTTTCCCGATCAAAACTCATAGCGTGTAAGTTTGAACCATATTTATGTATACTGTTTTAAAGGCTCATCTATCCCCTTTGAGAAAAACGTTGGGTTTTGAAAATAGGTTACAAAATATATGGTTAATCAATAATTATGTTTGAAAAGAACAAAACAACTGTGTTTATGAAATAAAACAAGTTTGGAGGGTTTGAGAATAATAAAAAAAAATATTTTTGAGTTCTACTTAACAAAACTCACAACCTACACTATGTCATTAGCTGGGTGTATTTTGACTGTCGCAACGTGTTATTAATATTATTTTAATAAAAAATATTCATTTATAACTACCGGTAGATATATGTATGTATTCAGGGTAAACAAATTTTAAACAACTTACATATGACAACTCTTAAAATTTTTCGATAAACTAAGTTTTTTGAATAAAAACTGCATCAATGTATTCCAGTGTATATTGAATATTACTTTTTACGGCATAACACATCCACATATGTATGGTAACTAAGTCTGAGTAATTATTTAAAATAAAAATTCTTTTGAAAATGCACTTATACTAACTAACAAACTATCAAAGTACATGGAAACACCGGATACACGTACATATTTTATTCCTTTATAGGTGAGTATATAAGAATGTTTGTACGTATTTAACAGACTTCAAATATTGCATATATGTGTGCCTCACTGGCTAGGTTGAGGACTTAATATTGAGTTCTGCCAGTGAAGCTTTTGGACAAGGCTAACAAACATTTTCTTCAAACAAGTATATGTACATAACATACTTGCAAGCACTAATGTAGACACTTTGTTTGCGTGTAACATTCAGTTCAAGTTCTTAGCAACATCTTGAAAATATGAAACGAAAGCACGAAAATTTCTTAAAATATGAAGAATGATTAACTTACACGATACCTTTCGTAACTCAATTAGTTGCAGTAATAGAACACCTTCAACAGCCAGTGAATATAAGGTATTGTAAAAAGTTCTTCATTCTATGTATAAAGTTTTAAACATTATTTAATGCCGTTGAAATAATAATTAAAATAATTGTATAGCGTTGTAGTCTAGTTAGTACTGTGTTGAATTATTAGACACGAGCCCAGCGTTCAAATCCCAAATCAGACAGCTCGAACGAAAGGAAATGTGAAAAATATTTGCTCGGCAACTTCCTCTCAGCAGTCTTTATGCAAAAACCTATAGAATGAATAAAATTGCCATGAAAAGTTTCTCAAAAATCTGTCGTTTGGAGTTCACTTGTAACTGTAGATCTCGCCTCTCAAGTATAAAAATTAACACACACAGCACGAGCGGTGTGAGAAGCTAGGTCGTAATCCTAACTTAAGAGTTGCAATTACCAATTATGTATGTTGTTGCGCCTAGTATTGCACAACTGAAATTTTGAAATGGTACTGAACTATAATTGAAAGAGTACTATTTTGCACCAAATGGTACTTTTGTAAAAACATACATACATACATATTCGTTCGTATAACCCTTCAATCAGGATTATGACCAAACTTCTTCTCACACCACTTATTTTGTGTGTGTTAACTTTCTACATAAGTGGCGGGACCTGCTGTTTAAAGTCGACTCCGAACGACAGATTTTTGAGAAACTTTTCATGGTAATTTTATTTACTCTCAGAGTTTTTGCCATGTCTAATAAGCCCGCACACTATCTACTAGACTATTTATTTATTTATATTTAATACACATACGGCACGGAACAGAAAAACTAACGACTTATTCGTTTTCCTCACGTACAAGACAAAAACTGCTGATTCGGAACGTAACAGAATATAAAATCCGCGTTTAGTCAAACGTCGATGGAACGTAACGGTAACGGTAACGGTGGTTTTTAGCATATGAAAAGCAATGCAAATGCTTACCAAAATTACATTACGTTTCGACAAGCGTTTTCATTATTTTTCGTGTTCTAAAAACGAATATACGAGGTGTGATCAAAAAATAACCGGTATTTTCAAATTTCGTGAGTTATGTATGTTCGATTTTCGTATTTCTTTTTTCTGTAATGTTGTTACACATGTCTGTTATATACACATGTTGACAATATCGTGTTTATTATTATATTAGTCGTGTTTTGGTGTGCTCTTCGATTTTTTACTATTCGAAAAAATGGGATGATTGGGCTTTGGTTTCAGTGTCATAGCCATACACCTATGATTCGTCACCAGTTATGACCTTTTTGATATAACAGACATGTGTACCAACATAACAAAAAAAAAAAAAATATGAAAATCGAACCTACGTAACGAAATTTGAAAATAACGGTTATTTTTTTGATCACACCTCGTATGTACGTTCCATGAACGTTTGGCTAAGCGGGGATAAAGCCTAATTCTACTTTTAGCATTACGTTGAGTATATTGCTAATGCATTAATAGTTGAAAATCGCAAGACATAGAATATGTAATAATAAAAAGGTACAGAAAGCATCACAGGGGTACTGCGGTGTTTTTGAAATGAAAAAGTACACAAAAAAGCACCAAAGTACTGAATTTTTCAATACTGGTTGCGCCGATACTTTCGCCAATTCGGAAGATGAACACTGTTCTGTTTTTTCTTATTCAGAAGACTAAACTAACTAACTAATAAATTAAAGGAAAAGTTAAGAGGGGACAAAAATAGAGAATATGTTCACATAATACACACCAATACAAGTTATGTGATTTTGTTAAACATTTTGGCAAACGTAGAGGAGAGGTTTAGATTAACAATTACTTCTTGAAAAAAATTATGAGACAACAAAGCTTTACTTCAGTATTCTCCATTATTTTCTTTTGTACTTGCTACTGTAGGGTTTCTATATTGGTTTTAACGGTGCTGTTGATTGCCATCAAATAAATATCCCTTATGCGAGACATGAAACTGCTATGCAATGGTTTTAAATTGTCAACACCGTGAAATGTATCTTCTCTCAAAGATGAGAAAAACCATTATAAAAACTAATGAAAATACAAGTATTTGAAAAAAAAATATTAACAATGTTTTAATGTTTTTTAAACATTTATTTGCGTAATCACCATAAGACTGTGACTACATATTTCTAACAAAGGAATGACGAAGATATTATTCTATATCAGCAGTTTGAGCTCAACGAGATATTAAATAAAAATTAGCTTAACCCCATGTCAGCGTCAACTCTGTCACCATCGCTTTTGTATCGTATGTCTCCATCACAAATGTGTCACTTTCAGTTTAAATATATGGCAGTCATCTTCTTTTTTGTTCCTGTTTAATGATTAATTTAATTTGGGGCCCTTTTTCTCCATTTGTGTTTCTAGTTATCCACTCAGTCATATGAGGAAAATAATTTGTATGAATTTAATATTAAATTCATGATGCTAAATAAATGAATATTGAAAATTAAGAAGAAACAAAATTTCTTTTCAATATTTTAGAAATATGAGAGGATATACAAAAGTTTAAAAATATATACAGTGGACAGCAAAAGTCTAGACTAGTCTATTTGAACAATTTTATGACGTTTAATCAATAATATTATTACGAAAATGGAAATGCTGTTATTAAATTGATAACCAAAAGCTCCAAAAACAAAACAAACCACTTGTTTACATGATCAACGAATAAACAAAAATATAGCAACAACATCAGTATTAAAAAAGAGGGATAAACATGTAAACAAATAGGCAACAACAACACTGCAAGGACAAACGTAAACAGAATACACAAGCAACAATAACGAAAACATGTTTACATTTATAGAGATTCCGCGAAGGCAAAAGTCATTCTACTTCCATAGCATTCATCAGACTATTTACCCAGCGATATAAAACGCAAGAAAAAGCAGACAACGGAATCAGAAAGAATTCAGTTAGTCTTGTGTAAAGACACGTTGCGTGTGAAGAGAATAATTGTGATTTGAAGATCTCTGTTATAAACATCTATTGAACAATTGTTATTATGTACGTGGAAGAGTGTAAAGAAGAATAACAATTAAAGCAATTTGTTGTTGTTTAAATCAAGTCGTGAAAGATGGCACACGGAATTGTGCGAACAATAAAGAATTGATTTAAAAATAAACACAAATTTCTTTTTATTTCATTTGCAATCTACGAACTCATATTTTTAACGTTTTTAAAAAGGTAAAAACGTAATAATATGTACAAATAACTACCGAGGCCCTGCTTAATATGAGGAAATATTTCTTTAGCGACTTTCTGTCTCAGAAATTTTCTGGAAAAAACCCTCAGAGTAAATAAAATTGCCATTAAAAAGTTTCTCAAATATCTGTCGTTTTGCAGTAGACTTTAAACTGTAGGTTCCATCGGTCATGTATAAATTTAACTGACACAATATAAGTGGTGTAAGAAGCTAGGCCGTTATACTACCTAGAGTGGTAATCACCAATTAAGTGAGTAAAATAAAAACTAAAACTAGGACAAAAAAATAAAAAATTTTAATTCAATTTTTACGAATGAATCGTTTGAAATCATTTTTCTAATATATTGAATATCATAGATATTCTATCTTAATCAAACCCTTAAATGAAAGCAAATGTGTTGTTGTAATAAAATAGACAAAAAAAGATGGAAATAAATTCACAATAAATAACGAACAATGCAGAAAAAAAAACTAAATAAATCGATGAGTCTGCATCCTTTTGTTTTCATATTCGTAGCTGTATTTCCGTTTTTATTTTAGTATTTGAAATATTTTTAAAAAATAAATAAAATTAAATTCACAGACCCCCAGTTGCACTATTTGTAAATTGCGGAATATTTGTTTCCTGCTTCTGACCAATATTTGTTTTAAATCTTGTTTAGGTTTTTTTCTATTTTTTTTAGTTCGGTTACCCGTTCTTGGAATAAATAATCAAATCTAAACCAGAACTTCAGTGACTATTTGAATCAAATTCTCAACCTGATTTGTCACTTCCAATAAAATAAAAATTGTTGAGGTCCTTAAAATAAATTTTTTGGGTAGATAATATTGTTACGTTTTTACCTTTTAGAAACGTTTAAAATATCAGCTCGTAGATTGGAAATGAAGTAAAAATAAATTTGTATTTAGTTTAAATTAAAATTCTTTATTATTCTTATTATTATTTATTATTCAACAACAATTGCTTTTTTTGTTATTCCTCTGTTGTATTTGCATAAATTATAACGATTACTAGGCATTAGGCTACTACATGGCATGCCGAGGCAGCCATTTGAATGAAATTATTTTCCATTATTAACCGGAAGGATTGTACTTTAAAAAAAAAATTTGAGAAAATATTCAGTATATTTTTTAAAGCATTTTCAAAAAAAAGTTATTTGGCGAACCCTTTAGTAGTTTTGATGCATCATTTGCTGAAAAAATATTCAAATATTTTTCCATTGTCTAGAATTTTCATGCTAACATGAAATGTAAGCCTTTGGAAATGTAATGCTTAAAAAATAATGGAGAAGTTCTATTGTAGGTAGTGGTTGGGTTGGTTTATTAGACGTGCAGTTATGGTTAAAACCCCAAGTTAGACATCTTCAACAAAACGAAAAATGAAAAATATTTCTTTGCCAACTGCCTCTCAGCAGATTTCTGGCAAAAATCTGAGTGTAAATAAAATTGCTACCCACTAGACTACCAATGTGTATAAAGTAAAGGGAACTGTAACAAAAGAATTTAACAATAAATCATACTTTTGAATTATAAAAGCAAAAAATACTTAAGCGACGTAATTAGCACACCTTTATGAAAGGTGTACAAAAGCATCACTTTTTTTTATAAGACCAACACTCAAGAGATGGCTCTTACTCATACAGTGCATTGTATTGGAAAAATAGATTATGGGACATTAGATGTGAATATTTTAATATTACAAGTGGCAGGAAAGATCTCTGCAGATAGGGAGTTCTACAAACGGATTGTCCACCTAAAGAACGAATTCTGTTTGTAATGCACTGTGCCGTCCGGTGACCAAAGAAAAATGTTTTGCGGGATTAAGTCCGTTTATCTCGCTAGAGCAAAATTCTTGATAATAGTGATGGAACAGTGAAACACAAGCGACGATGCTCCAATGAATCAATAGAGTTAGATACCCTACCGTCATTCTAAAATAGATTTTGAGGCACCAGCTCTTTTATTAGAGTTGTCCTTTATTCTCGGTCGGATATACATACATTACAACCCTTCAGTCAGGATTACGACCTAGTTTCTCACACCACTTATGTTGTGGTGTTAATTTTATAATGAGTGGCGGGAGCTACAGGTTTAAAGTCGACTCCGAACGACAGATTTTTTTTGAGAAACTTTTCATGGCAATTTTATTTACTCTCAGAGTTTCTGCCAGAAATCTGCTGAGAGGACGTCGCCGAAGAAATATTTTTCTTATTTTCGTTTTGATGTCTGGCTTAGGATTTGAACCCTGGCTTTTCGTCTAATAAGCCAACACACTACCTATGAGACTACGGCGACTTCCTCGGTCGGATATAATTGGTGTAAATAGTAAGGAAATCAGAAGTGAAGTATTTCCTGGACCATTTTATGAAAACGAGGCAGTTAGTTGCTTCTTTCGACACTTCAAAAAAATTGGCCGCCTTAATGAAGTGTTTGTTGTGGAGGCAAAAATCAAATGATTCAAAATTCCTAGGTATAGAGACTTGTATTATAAACTCCTATATAAACTTATAATATTTTAAACTATATGATGCATGTATAGAACACACTTATTTAAGATAAACATATGGTCGAAAAAATCAGTACACCTGCTTATTTTTGCTTTATATTCAATTTTAGTTACTTCAACGGAAAGTAAACATGGCAATTATTTTTTGTTTAAATAAGTTTTATATGCTAATGCCATTAAAAGCGAAAACAAAACTTGGGCTTCTCCGTTTTTTTCATTGTGATGCACTTTTGTTCAGGTGTGGTTTTAGTACTTGGTCCAAATAATAAATACATTGCTCAATTCTTTAATATTTTCACAGTCTGCTCTAGTTTTCTTTTTGGAAAGGCTAGATATTTTACTGTTGTTCATCTTTATTCATAACAAAAAAATCAGCCTCGGGTCGAAAAAGTTATTGAAAAATTGTTTCAAGACTAAGAAAAAGTGGCAAAAGTCTTCGTTCTATAGCAGAAGCTATGAATCGGTCACTGTTTTTTGTACAAAATGCTTTAAAGCAGATATCCGTATTGTAACACTTGCGAAGAAAGACCCATTTGTGTCGAAGAGCGATATCAGCAGAAATTGGAAATGTGATTTCATCGCGAACGGTTCGTCATAGACTGCAAGAAGCACATTTACCAGGACGGATAGGCAGAAGAGTTAATTTGCTTAGACAAAAAAAATTAAAGTGTAGTTTGGTTATTCCAATTGGTCCGGAGTAGACGGTGAAAAATAATGGCGAAACATTTTGTGGAACTATGAAACATAAATTAATTTATTTGGAAACTACTGTGCCCGAAATGTTCAACGCCCTAAGGTTAAGGAATACCATGTTCGCTTTACAAAGAAGCCGGTTAAGCACGGGGGCAGCAATATTATGGTCTGGGTTTGCTTCCCGTGATATGGTGTCGGTCCAATGCTTCGAATTACCGACACTATGACCAGATTCCACTACAAAGATATCTTGAAAACTACGACGTTAACCTATGCTGAGGCAAGTATGCCTCTTAGATGGATATTCCAGAAGGATAAAGACCCGAAGCATAATTCTAAGTTGGTAAAGATTTGGTTTCAAATGATAATGTTGCCCTTTTTGACTGGCCCAGTCAATCTTCGGATTTAAATCGAAATCGAAAATCGAAAATCTTTGGGGAGAGGTGAAACAAAGAATTGGAAAGAGGTTTTTAAAAATAAGTATCAGTTATGGAATTTTGTTCAAAAAACTTGGTATGAAGTACCAGTAGAAACCTGTAGGAAGCTTATCGCCGGCATGCCAATAAGAGCCAACAAAATAATTGAAAATGCATTTGGATGTACCAGATACACTTGAGGATTACCTTCACTCCAAATGCGGCAGTTTTGTTTGTTGACGTAGCCATTCAACCAGAAGTGCGCTTCATCGCTAAACAAAATTCGCTTATGAAAATCTGGAACAACGGTAATATCGTTTTGGGCCCATTCGACGAATCTACGCCTTACTTGATGATCGTTTGGCTTCAAATCTTGCACGAGTTGGATTTTGTAAGCACGCAAACCAAGATCCTTCCGCAAAATCTTCCATAAAGTGGATGGACACAGATCCAATTCCTGTGCTCGATGACGGATGGACTCATTCGGGTCTTCCTCAAAGCTACGCTCTACATCAGCAAGAGCTTCTTCTGTATGCACCGTACATCGTCTCTGGGGATGCGAGTTATCAATAAGAGTAAACGTGGTGCGAAAACGTTCCATGGTTAATCGAATTAACTGTTCTGATGGACGATTTTGTCGACGATAAAATGGACGTAGTGCGCGATACGTTTTCCGCACAGAACCATTATTTTCGAAATAAAATTGCACTATTTGCAAGCGTTGTTCAGGCGTGAGTCTATTCATTATAAATAGCCAGACCAAACTGAGAATAAATCACTTGACAGCTGTTAAATCGGTCGCCATCTTGAAAAGTAATGCCAACTTAAAGTTCTATACCTCTATTAAAAACACCCTTTACATGTTATTGTGATGATTTAACCGTAGATCGAGCCTTAAAAAACTTCATAATTCGAGCTTATGTATCAATTTCGATTTCTACTTATTATTATTTATATTTACTTTAATTCATTTTAGTGAAACTGCTTTATATTCTTACATTTTATTATCACTTTTATTATATTTACGCCAAAATTTTTGACATGATGTACATTACAGTATGGTTTTTGAGTAAAAATCAAACACTTCATGTCAGCTTGGTTTTACTTCTTTCTAAATGGTAACATTTTAATATCTAGCACCCTTGCTTTGTGGCGATTTATAAGTTTCCAGACGTTTAGATGGGGCAGCTTATTATTACTCACATTAGTAACGCTCTCAATTGAGGGCTGACTGAAACCTGATGGTACAAACCATTGTTATATATCTTTAGAAAAATTTGTTGTCAACGTCCTGTGAGGTAAAAAGTTTCCCGTTGCAAAATAACATCGATTATGTCAATAGCAATGCTCTCTCTTTGATTCTTCTCTGGTTTCCGGATACATGTTTCCCCAAATAAGGCTGTAAGTAGTTGATACGCACGTAGCACGTACTTGAATCTAAAACTGCTAATTCGATTTCGGTGTACCATGAAATTTAAAACCACCATAAAATTCAATTAGTTACTGATCTGAAGCGACAAAATTATTGGGATTATTAAAAGCTGAAAGACTTTCAGCTCATTTTTCGAAAAGGCGTAATAGGTGTAAATTTATCATCATCTCCGAGTAGTACATTATTAAAGCGAATGATTCTGTTATTTCATACGTACATAGTTAACCTAAATATTATTCTTCTGTAATATCTATGAAATAAAATATAGGACGAAACACTTTTTTCTAATGTCTGTCTGTCACGTGAGATAAATATGAAAAATGCAATATGAGAGACTCTACAACATTGCAGGTAATATTTTCTCTTTCCAAACTACTAAAGACATACGGCTCTCTATTCCAAGTAGTGCCTTATTTGGCTATAAACATCCTATTGTCATGTTTGTTGCTGCTGATACTCTCATCAATACATAAGACGAGCTTCTGTTTTCTTCTCCTCAGAGTCTTCAGCGGCAGGAATATTACATACATACTTACATACATAATCGGTCATTACAACCTTTTGTTTTATATTGGTAATGTCTGACCTGAGGTTTGAACTTTGGTCTGACGTCTAATAAGTTAATACGCTACATATTAGACTACGACTACTTCAATCAACCTAAAAATATATCAAGAACAGAAAATTCAACCTTTTCACTTTCATCTAACACTTAACTTTTACTTCCTTCTCAAATATCATAAAGAAAAAACTTAAAAAAATTAATTACACAACACCAAAGACTCCCTAGGAAAATCGTATGTATCAAAAATGATACGTAAGCCAGAATTATGATGTTTTTGAATTTTTTAAGTGCTGTTTGAAAGTTTCTTTTTTTTATTTGCTTTAAAATAATGGCGATAACAATACTAACGAACTAAAAAAATATCAGGCACCTAGCTTTTTCTGAATTAAGGTTATATGTATATTGTCAAAAATTGAAATGTATCATTTTCAAAAGTTTGGTAGGTAAACGTAATAATAAGTAGGAATAACACAAAATAAAATAAATTCTCCTGAAATAAACGTCTTCCGTAAAACCGATTTTTAAAATTCAAAGTTTCGTAGAATGGAAAGAGTTAATCGTTTAAAATGGTATATATAAACATATTATTCAAATTTATATGACGTGAAATTTAATCGAGTAAACTTGGAAAATGTACTTTTTTTTAACAAATTTTGAACAATTTAATTAAAAAATATATAATTACTGCTATAGCACAACTTCTCATATACAACTTTCACTTCAATTTCAGATTTAAATGAGAATTCCTTCAATAAACTAAAAATACAAGAGAAAGCAGCAAATATTTGATGTAAATTTGTTTGTTTTTGTAGTAAAATTTAATCACATCAGAATCATTGTTCAAATATTTACCTGGACTTCCTCATTACAATATAATCGTTTATACGAGTATTTTGGTGAGTATGCTTTAAGTTGTTTACTTGGCAAGGAAGTTAAATGAGAAACATTGTATGTGTAAAAGAAGATGGAAGTATGTTGGAAAATATTTAAACAATTCAAAGTTTCTTTTATAACTTTAAGATCCATTTATTTTCATGTTATACAAATATGTTTGCCTGAATCCAAAGATACAAATATGTTTGTATGTTTATGAACGCACGTGTTTCTTTAGAAAAGAAAAGATCCACAAAAATGCTTTTAATAGGTCAAAAAAAAGATTTTGTTTTCGAACTTTCTTTTCTATTTCATTTAACTTAGTTTGCAAAAATAGTTTTCGAAAAACTGTTTTGAGGAAATGAAGAAAATTTTATAAGTTAATAGCAACATTCTTTACTTTATTGCTTACTTCAATTTTTAAGTAAAACCTGAATACATACTAAAATATACATACCAAACATATTATTGACTGTTCTCTTTAAATCTATGAAGTTTCTATCTAAAGTTCGTGAAAATATAGCTGAAATTTAATTTAACTTTAACAATTCAAAAAATATTCATAAGATTTCTAAAAAGATAATCAACAAGTAATAAGTGTAATGTGTCATAAGCCGTAAAACTTCTTATTTAGTTAACAAATCCATTATATTTACACATTTACAAGCTAGTGAACCATATTGCTACGTTTTAACCCTTTTAAAAATGTTTAAAATATGAGTTCGTAGATTGTAAACAAAATAATAATAAATTTGTGTTTAATTTTAATTAAAACTCTTTATTATTCGCACAATTCTGTGCGATTTCTGTTCACAACTTGATGTAAACAACAACAATTTGCTTTGTTTGTTATTCTTCTTTACACTCTTCGTTAGATCATTACAACGGAGATTTTCAAACCACGATTATTCTCTCCACACGCAACGCGTCATCACCCAAGACTGACTGAACTTATACTGACCCCGTTGCCTGCTTTGTATTGCCTTTTATATCGCAGGGTAAACAGTCTGATGAATGCTCTTGAAGGAGAATGACATTGCCCTCACGAAATCTCCGCTGTTTGTGTATTTTGTTTACGTTTGTCCTTGCTGTGTCGTTGTTGCTTGTTTGTTTACTTGTTTATCCCTGTTTTATACTGATGTTGTTGCTATATTTTTGTTTATTTGTTGATAATGTAAACAAGTACATAGTTATTGCTTTTGTAGCTTTTGTTTATCATTTTAATGTTAAACGATGTAACACCATTTCCATTTTCGTAACAATATGTTTACATCTACGCAATTAACAGACAGATCAATTTCTACCGCAGATAATGCCAGCTATCATAATCTACTGTCTCTACTCAACTGTTTATTAAATAGTCAAGTAATATAATAATAATGTTTTGACTCCTCTGCTCTTCCCAATCAAAAGGTGAACAGTTTTGGTTTCAACCAGATATCGTTTGAAAACATGCAACCCTGGCTAGTTAATGTGATACAGTAACGTGAAATGTAATCTGCGATTTCCAAATTAAAATCTGTATCGGCCGAAAAAATTTAATTTCAATATAAAATATGAGCACACTTGCATAAGTATTTTTTGTAGAATGGGTCAATTCGACCTCTGGGTACTGTACTTGTCTTAGTTGACAAGTACACGTCCTCTAACCTGCATTAGTATTTAGAAAAATGCCCAAAAAATCACTGAAATGCTAATTATTCTCATTGACACCTAAAGAGCCCCCCAGCTACAAACCAGTCAGCCTTTCCAGCGATCAGGGTAAATTGTATGAGAAATTAATTTATTCCAGAATTTCGAAATACGCTGTACCTACGTACATAATTGGTGTTACAACCCTTCAGTCAGGATTATGGACCGAGTTTCCCACACCACTTATGTTGTGTGTGTTAATTTTATACATAAGTGGCAGGACCAGTTTAAAGTCGAATCCGAACGACATATTTTTTGATAAACTTTTCATGGAAAATATTTACACTCAGAGTTTTTCCCACCGAAGAAATATTTTTTTATATTTTCGTTTTGATGTCTGATCTGGGGTTTGATTCGTGACCTTACGTCTCATAAGCCAACACACTACCTACTAGACTACGAGGACTTCTCACATTATGCTCATATTTAATATGTAAAAGTCATAATGCGGAGAACATTTGTGACGTATATTATTATATTATTATATTTAATTCCATTAGTTTCAGACAAGACAAAATCGAAGATATTTTATTGCATACTTTTCAGAGTAACAATTCAAGTACATGTAATATGATGCGTATAGGTAATATATTTCAAATTCAATTAAAAAGAAAGTATGTATACCCCATTAATTTGGATTAAGCTATGATATCGGTATTGTCGATGAATTAAAAATCAAAAGTGAATTTTAAAAATCAATTTATAATTTCATCCTACCAAAATGAAGGTAGACTTTCTGAAACAGATCCACTCTAAGCATAAAAAATAAAAATCTTATTTATAACGGTGTTATTAGGCCAATAATGTCTTTTGTATTCACAATATGGTAATCGGAGAGTCGGCAATTCGTGGAGTCCAGGACGTTAATGTTACAATAAAAAATCTAATATTCTACTATTGTTCACTTGCCGTTATCTATACGATCTATGGAGAAATGCTCTACTAATCGATTCACCAAACAAGTCTCTGGACACACTTCCAACACGCTATCCTGAGAAAATGTTCACATTGATCTGATCTGATTTCTGCTTTTTAAAGCTTTCAAGAGTTGGCCTTTCTATCCCAAAATTTGGTTAAATGCACACCACCGGCAAATCTTTGTTGATTTATACCAGTTGACACTGAAATTTCATTGGGCTTTTTCCCATATTTATATAAGGTTCAAAAACCAACCCCTGCAAAAACACAAGGCCCACATGAAATCTTTATCCAGCATTAAGGCTGACATGTTTTCGATCTTTGGATTGAAAATTAATCCGAAATGCTTTCATGAGAACACCCAGTTATTGATCAAAGAGCTCAAACGCATCTGAACATTGCTAACTGGCAGCGCTTTTTGGCAATGGATTTGTGCCAACAAATAAAGGTGGTACGCTTTTCGTGTAGGAAAGGGAACGATTAATTAGCAGCTTTAGACGCATTATTAAAACTTGCCGTTAACTAAAGGGAGGCTTTTAACGGGCAGATAAATTGTTTTTTATTATTATAAGTGGACGATAAGGTAGAAGTGAGCGTTAGGCTAAAGGGGGGATCACCTTCCTTTAACTTTGAAAGTTACGCTTATTATTTTCAATATGGCAACTTTTAACATAAACAAAATGAGCAAATACAACAAAAAAGAAGCCCCTCATTGCCACTGCGTTAAAAAAACCTGCCATATTTTTGAAAAAGTTAAATTTATTTTATCTGAAGGTTGTAATAACGAAAAGAAGTTAAAGGTGACTTTATATTTCACTTTAGCTAAAGTTACATTTAACTAAACCCAACTTTAACGGCAAGTTGTAATAATGGCCCTTAGACGTGTACTAAAATGGTAGTTTAGCCAACAATATACTTGCAGTAACCACCAGCCAATTTTATTCACCATTCACTACCGCCTTCGTTTAGGGAGAAGAAACGATAGCAAAGGTATGAAATAATAGAATATATTCATACATTTTTTTACACCATGAAGATAAATGGAAAGAATACATACATATATAATTGGTCATTACAACGCTTGTCAGGATTCCAACCTAACTTAATTTGTGTTAATTTTATACGTGACTAGCACGACCTATAATTTAAAATTGACTTCCAACGACAGATTTTTGAGAATTCTTTTCCTGGCAACTTTATTTACGCTCAGAGTTTATGCCAGAAATCTGCCGAGAAGAAGTCACCGACGAAATATTTTTTCATATTTTGGTTTGTTGGAGATGTCTGACCTGGGGTTTAATCAGTGGCCTCACATCTAATAAGCCAACACACTACCTAGTAGACTACGGCGCTAAAGAAGCAAGTTTTTATTACACACAACCAATTGTCTTAGAAATTGCATAGTGCACGTCACTACTAGATGTCATTACGTAAGCGTTGGTCGTAAAAAGGAAATGTTGAGGCAAACGTAGCTACTGCATGAGAGTATTCATGAATCTGACAAACTACACCTAAGTCCAAGTATACATGTGCATCATACATATAAAATATGAATACACGTAGAGTTGGAAGTTAAGTGAAACAAAATGAAAATTCTCACACATTCACATACATATCCTGTAGCAATTTTACACTAGCAAGTGAAACAAACACCTGTAGTATTGCAAAAGTCAAGGAACATAAATTTGTTTTTTAATTCAAACGAAACGAATGGTTATGAATACATTCTCCTACCGAAAGATATAACATTGTTACATAGTTTTTGAAACAGAAGTAAATTGCTTTGGTTTCAATGTAAACAACAACGTGTGAACTCCACTTTTGAAATATGTATAATGCACATTTATTTTTTGTACAAACCTATGTACATATTAAATTGTTTTGCTGTTAATACACTTTCCTATTTCATACGACTACTATGTATATGGAAATTAAGTCTTCTAAAGAATTGCTGTAGTTATTTCATATTACCAAAGTAGTCAGTTCCAGACATTTGCATTCAGTTTGTTTTTTTTCTGCTTAAATAAACATTAATCTTCACAGAAAGCAGAACAAATGCGCAACATTTTCGACATTTACTGCAGTTTTCCTCATAAAATTTTTTTTATTCGCCATCTCTTATTTCTTAAAATGACGCAACACAAAAAGGAATGCATTTAAAAGTATGCCTCATCATTTATAATTAAATATTTAATTCAAGTTTTAAATTTAAAAGCAGAAAAAAACATGTACAGCCATGGACAAAACTCAACATTCCCCCAACATTTTTTCTAAGTCTCGTAAGTCAATAATTTTTTAAAAAACTAAATGTTTAAACATATTGAAGCCGCCGTGGTCTAGTAGGTAGTGTGTTGGCTTATTAGACGTGAGACCTCGGTTCAAACTCCAGGCAATTTTCTCTCAGCAGATTTCTGGTAAAAACTCTGAGAATAAATAAAATTGCCATGAAAAGTTTCTCAAAAATCTGTCGTTCGGAGTCGACTTTCAAACTGTAGTTCCCGTCACTCATATATAGAATTTAACGCGCACAACATAAGTGGTGTGAGAAACTAAGTCGTAATCCATGTATGTATAAACACATAGACGACAAACAGCAGCTCGGCAGTTCGACAAAAAATTTTGACAACTGTTCTTTCTGCCGTATGTTGGTTGACTAAATTCTTTGAAAGCAGAGCAGAAAATCAGATGACAAAAAACTAAAACAATAAATAATAATTGAAATTATCAACACGTCAGTTGATTACTGTTGCCAGTAATTTTTTTTTTTAACTTTTTATTTCTGAAAAAAAAATTATTTTTACACAAAAACTTGTTTTCTACAAAAGTATCAACATTTTTAAAGGAAACACCGGAGACCGGTGCCTCCTATTCCTGTTTCTTTACTACTTTTGCCCGGGACTAATAAAATACACAATATTTTATTTAAAAATTTTAATATTTCGTGTTATTGTTGAATTTATCAAAATTTTGAATATTTCGAAAAAACTTGTTTTGTTCGAAAACAACTTTAATGAAAAATTTTTCGCAGCTCAAAAAACTTGGACAAAAGGGAAAACATGGCAACGCTGGTGAAGTCCATCATGTATAAAATTAATACATACATACACACATGAGGGGTGTGGGATGATAGGTCCTAATCCTTACTGAATGGTTGTATTGACCAATCATACATATACGTATGTAAACCAGGATAAAAAGCAGATCAACCATACATAAGTATGTAGCATGTTGATAGCTTTCATGTGGATAGCTTTACCGTGTTCGCAGTCACTTATTTCGCCAACATGTCTGGTGATAGCCAGGCGACAATAGTAAACAATTCCTTGCATGATGTGAGGTGCCCTTAGGACACCAGTTATCGTGATCAAATTGGTAAATAATTTGGTTTAAAATTGCTTTATAAACGTCTAAGTAAAATAAATCTGAAGTCTTCTAAGAAAAAAATTAATAATTTTTTAAAAACGAAACCTCGTCTCAGTCAAAAAGACTGACAGTATAATTTATACTTGAGTGCGATATTTTTAAGAAAATTGTAAAATTTTTTTAATTTTAAGAATTTTATGAGCCTGTTAAAGATGACATAACAATTTTGCAACCTTTATAGAAAAGGAATCCCTGATGCATTTTAATTTCTTTGGCTCATGTTGTACTTCGTAATTTATTTCTTGTGTTACTACAAGAATAATGTCTTTCATGTATATGTTGCTGTGTACTCTTATACATAAAGGAAAATTTATTTGAAGTACCATTTAGAATCATTTTTCATTTTGTTATAATCTCAATGGCGTTTTGTTAAAAGTTTAACAAAAGCTAACGCTTCATTCCTCTAGAGGTTTCAGGACTGCAGTAATACTTTTCATTACATTGTTCGTTCTTTTATTGCAACTAACTCCATAATGGGAACAAAACTAAGCTAAATAAAGGGTCAAGTAAAGCATTTTCTTGGATAAGGTAGGGAGAAATGATGTCATTGTGTGATTAAGGCTACTATTCTATTACAACGAAAATATTTTGTTAAATTTGTATCATCAAGTCATCTACTAAAACAGTTATTGGAGAATATACTTGAAAAATCTGCTATTAATCTGTCCATTCTATCGTCAAAAAAGAATTATCCTCACATTATGATTTACATATATGGGTAGTTTTTAAATGCATACGAATATTGTTATCGATAACTTCGGTTTGACTAAAAATTAATATTGACTCATTTAAGTTTGAAGTCGCCGTAGTCTAGCAGATAGCATGTTCGCTTATTAGACAAGAGCCATAGGGCTAACCCCAGGTCATATATCTCCAACAAAACGAAATGTGAAAAAATATTTCTTCTGCGAATGTCTCTCGGCAGAATTCTGACAAAAACTCTGAAAGTAATTAAATGGCAATGAAATTTTGATCGAAATTGACTTTAAACTGTAGGTCCCGCCACTTTTTTGAAAGCGAGAAATTTCATTTCAGGATGTTTATGACAGTTATTTTAAAAACAAGATTACGTTAAGTGATAAAATCTTAAATGTAAAGAAAAAACCAGAACTTTTTGGAACTTAAAATGATGGTTCAAGAAATATTATCCATATCGAATTGTTTAATTATATTTGCTAAATTATAATTTCATGACATCGATTTATTCAATATTATTATGTTACGGACAATTCTGTGTGCCACTGTTCACAACTTGATATGAACAATAACAATTGCTTTGTTTGTTATTCTTTATACTCTTTTGAATAAACAATAACAATTACTAGACAATTGTTCGACTGAGCTTTGTAACGGAGATCTTAAAACCACGATTACCCTCTACAAACAGACCGTGTCTTCACACAAGACTGACTGAACTTTTACTAACTCAGTTGCCTGCTTTGCCTTGCTTTTTAAATGGCAACGTAAACAGTCTGATGAGTGTTCATAGTTTTCTCGGGATCTCTATAAATGTAAACATTGGTGTTTCATTGTCGTTGTTTGTGTATTTTGTTTACATTTATTCTTGTAGTGTTCGTTGTTGATATATTTTTGTTTACTTGTTTATCATTTCTGTATGCTGGTGTTTTGTTGGTATATTTTTTGTTTATAATTTCAATGTTAAACGCTGTAAAAGCAAAACACCAGGATCTAGATTTTTGCATTTTTCTAAAAATATGCTTTCTGACACATGGCCGCAGTGGCACCAAATTGAATGCTCCATTCAATCGCATAAATTTTTTACTACATTTTTCAATAAATCTGACAATATAGCGTCAATGGTAGTGCAGATTTTCCGACATAACCCAATACAAAGAAGTTGAAAGGCACTGAATTGTAAGAATAAGGCTGTCATTGAATCGTACCACTTATGAGTACTGAGGATACCGGTATCATGTAAAATAAATTTTAATGGATGTAGGGTGATTTGTCACTTCCATAATTAAACATAATAACCACTGCTAATCTTTATTTCAAATTAATTTCAAATTCACAATAATTCGACGCTAACGTTAGTTGTTTAGCTTGGATTCTTTATTTTATAGGAATTTAGCCAAGCTTTTGCTACAGAAGAATAATCACCTGCTTAACTTGAACAACAAAAGATTAACGAAACAGAAACAATGCAGAGTAACAAACCGCCGAAACGTATGGCAATAATAGTAGACAACCGGATAAGATGGAAATTAAAAAAGCCAAGCTCATTCAGTTAAATTTTCGCGGTACTTGAAGGACAAAGGCCATCAAGTTAAGTACGACGACGAACAGACGTTTTGGGGTCTTCCTCAAGATTTCGAGCGACATTGGCAATTTCGAATTTCTTCGCTACAAAAATTTCTTTCACTTGTCGATGGTTTTAACCAAAAAAAAAAATAAATCAATGCGAAAACGCTCTATATTATTGCTCTGCCTGCTCCCTCGATTATTTTGTCCAAAATGTACGAAACGTTCTTTTAATTTTGCGAAGAGATTTATTTTTTCATAGCAGGTTTCCACAGTTTGTAAGCTTTACCAAATTTTACCAGTTACGTAATTGGCCATTACAACCCTCCAGTCAGTCTTACGACCTACATAGCTCATTATACCACTTATGTATGTATGCTGAGGAGACAAAACAATAGTTTTGTCCTAAGCCTAAGTGATCACATATCGTACAAGAGTACCAGTCTAAATCTTGACTTTTTTGGGTACTTATGTAACGATCTGAAGATTTACACTTGAAACAACTGATCAGCAGTAGATGAAATACACTGCAACAAAAAGTTTTCCTTCTTTTTTTGCTTCCATGCCCATTTCTAGCTAATTTCAATATTACTAATACATAACAAACTATCAACACATTATAACTTCACTTTTACTCCACCCGGTAATTTATTATTTTCTTATAAACCATTTATAAATGACTTCAGTTTAGTTGCACAGAACTCAAAAAAAGAATAATAGAAACAAAACTAAGAAGCATTTTTATTTTCAAAAGAAAAATTATACCTTTTTTGGCGTCTTTCAACAGAAAAATTAAAAATTGTATAAAACTTTGAAACGTTATTACACAATAAATGTACCATAAATAATGATATTTTTTAAATGTTTAATGCCAGGACTTTAAAAATTATTGCAACAAAATCCTTAAAAAGAAATGAAAGAGTATTAAAACCGACTGAATTGATTAATTTTGCCCAATACATC
Source organism: Sarcophaga variegata (assembly GCA_932273835.1). Lineage (NCBI taxonomy): Eukaryota > Metazoa > Arthropoda > Insecta > Diptera > Sarcophagidae > Sarcophaga > Sarcophaga variegata. The sequence goes on along the minus strand of OW026358.1, from coordinate 29,188,237 downwards.
ATCACCTATAAACGTTACCTTTTACCTTGCAGTAAAGGGAGGTCCAACTACACAGCACGATTTTAGTTGTGCGCTATTATTACAACTTGCTTTAAAATTGGATTTAGTTAAAGGTAACTTTAGCTTAAGTGAACTTTAAAGTCACTTCTTTTCGTTATTACAACCTACAGCTAAAATTTTTTTTATTATAATTTTATTTGCACTCTATTTTACAATAATAAGCAAATTTGATCATAAGTAAAAATTAACAGAATCTGTTGAATCTCATCAGAAACAACAATATAAAATATTTATATAAGAACAATATAAATAGCTTTAACAGTACAGTAGAATTTAGAAAAATTTATAGAAATATGTATACTATGAAAATAAGAGATCTACAGAACAAAGACTTGACTAATATAAAAAGAAAAGGTGATTTAATTAAGCATATGTTATGGAAATGGTAGATCTAATATATGATTTCTTTTAAGTCTACTGGTCTCATCTGTCTCATCCAGTAGTGCGATTGCCAAAACATTAGAATGATTACTAAGTCTATTTAAATAATTATTAAAAAAATTTTTGATTTCACATTTCACAAATGGTATTTGAAGATCATTATGTAAAGTGTTATTTGTGACATAGTACGAAGCGTTTGTAATTGATCTGAGGGCTTTTGACTGGAATCTTTGTAGAATTTCTATATTAGGATTACTTGCAGTTCCCCATTACTCTATTCCGTAGGTCCAAATTGGTTTTAAAATAGTTTTCGGAAGCAGCATTTTGTTTTCCAGAGAAAGCTGAGATTTCCGTCCTAATAGCCAGTACATTTGTTTAAATTTAGCATCAAGTTGTTTTCTTTTGGCCTTAATGTGATTACTCCATGTGAGTCGTCTATCCAGGTGAAGCCCAATATATTTGACTTAATTTTTAATAGGAATTTCGATACCATTTAAAAACACAGGAGAACAGGTCTGTTTCCTTAATGTAAATGTGATATGATACGATTTTTGTGTGTTGACAACAATATTCCATTTATTAAGCCAAGATTGAAGGATATCTAGCTGTATTTGTAGTCTACTTGAAGCTTCGGACGCTATTAAATGTGATGATAAAAACGCTGTGTCATCAGCGTATGTTGCTATTGTTACATCTTCTGTAAATGGCATATCATATGTAAAAATGTTATATAAAACAGGACCAAGAACGCTGCCCTGAGGAATACCGGCTTCAATTTGATGCATTTGGGACATATTGTTGTTAATTTTGACGTAAAAATATCGATTACTCAAATACGATAAGAAATACATATAAAATGGGGTAGGGAAGAGCAGCTTTAACTTATACAACAACCCTGCATGCCAGACTTTATCGAATGCCTGTTGTATATCTAAAAATACAGCGGAACAGTATTTCTTCTTTTCAAGAGCATCAGATATAACTTTACAAATACGGTGGCATTGTTCAGGAGTACCATGCTTTAGTCGAAAGCCAAATTGATGATCCGGAATTATCTTGTTTTTTCCAGAACAGGTAGTAAGCGATTTAGTAGGAGCCTTTCAAATATTTTTGAAAATATAGGCAGTAGGCTAATTGGCCTATAGGAAGATATATTATTTACTGCCTTGCCTGGTTTCAAAACCATTATTATCTCAGCAACTTTCCATTGGGATGGAAAATGCTGCAATTAAGATTGCATTAATTAATATTGCGTTAAATATTAATGTCAGGAAAACTATTCCTTTTCTTGGTAAGCATTTGATAGCAGTTGCATCTATTTTATCATAACCTGGGCTCTTTTTGTTGTTCAACGCCATTACTTCCGCTTTGGTTTCATTTGGAGATATACTTTTTAATGGGAAATCCATTTGGCACGCCACATCTAAAAAATTTAGAATGCTATTATCGTCTACATTGATGGAGTTTGGTTTAAACGTTTGCTTCAAATGATCTGCAAAGGCTACAGATTTCTCCACGTCATTTCTACACCATATGCGAAGCACATTTTTGATCGGAACGTTACTTTTTGCAGGACGTTTTAGATATTTGGTAGCATTATACAGCTCAAATTCTTTGTTTTTATTATGTGGCTTTAAATTTTTTTAAAACTGACCAATATTTTCATTTCTTTCCTTCGCCAAGAATTCTGAGCACAGTTTAATAGCCAGATTCCAATTTGTTTTGTCAGTTGGATTTCTTGTATGATGCCAAATTTTTCTCAACCGCCTCGATTGTCTTATCAGTTCCCTTGCTGTTGCTGAAGCTCGAACTTTAGATCCCATATTCTGAGAAAACCGCAAAGTGGGAGTAGATAAAACAGCAGCTTCGTGTATGGAGGAAGTGAGTATTTCAACTGCGTCATCCAAAACATCCCCAGATTTGATCGCCATGGTGAGGCTTAGATTATTTTCTATTACCCGACTATATTCCTCCAAATTAGTATGTCTCTTAATTAATGTAATCTTATTTGGAACTATCTTTACGTTGGCATTGTAGTTGACAATGAGTGGAGTGTGATCGGAACTAAGACTATCATCGTTCAAAATATTAAGAGAGTAGCTGGAAATACCATCATAAACTACGAAATCAAGTAGATCCGGAATTTTGGTGGGGTCTGAGGGCCAATAAGTTGGACTATTTCCTGATAAGGTTTTAAGGTTGTTTCGTAAAACACAATCATATAAATTTTTACCTTTAGGATTAATTAGTCTAGAGCCCCACCAGGGATGTTTAGCATTGAAATCCCCGGCAACTATGAAACAATGTCCTAAACTCTTGAAAAAACTTTCGTAATCGTCAGATTTTACGCTATGCCTAGGTGGAAAATATATCGAATAAATATTTATAGGTCTACTGTTGCAGACTATTTTTACACCAGCGGCTTGCAAAAAGTTTTTACAGGTTTCTACAGCAACTTCGTAGTGAATAGTCGATTTTATAAATAAGCCAGCTCCAGCATGAGATTTGTTATCAGGATGGTTGGTGAAAACAAAATCGTATCCTTTAATTCTAACGTAAGATCTGTCAGTTAAATGCGTTTTAGATATAAGAAAAATGTCAATGTGTTTAGACTTCATAAAAAATTCAATTTCGTTTAGTTTATTTATAATTCCATTTGCATTCCATACAGCTAATCTCAGGTTTACTTGCATAATTTGTTTATAAGGAGTGACATCATGTTCATTAGCGTATTGGTTAATTCAATTTGCTTATTTAAAAGATTTTCTATATTTTTAAAAATACTGTTGTTTACATTCTGGCTACCAACATTTGCATATGTTTAATATTATATATATATTTATTGGGATTGGTATAAGTCCTACCTTGTGAATGTTTATAGTTTGGGTGTAAGCTAGGAAAGTCATTCTCATTGAATGGAAATTGGTTATTTACAACTGGCCGCCTATCAGCTAACCTCTTCTTTAAAAGCTTTTGGTAACTTTCGCACCCCCTATAGCTAGCAGTATGTTGCTGTAAACAGTGAACGCATCTGGGAGGGGTTTCAGCTTCCTTAGGGCAATCGGACGAAGGATGTCCAAGTCCACATTTGACACATACGAACGGCCTTTTACAATATGATTTCGTGTGGCCATACTGCTGGCAGCGGTGACATTGTACAATTTCGTTAGTACTTTTAGGAGGTTCAATTTGTACGACGCATCGGTTAATTTCCCGTATTTCAAATACTTTTTATTATTTGGGCTCGGATCGATATCCACGTAAAATATTGGTAAGGGATTTTTAGAGAATTTGCTTTTTACGTTAGTAACAAACCTTACAGCATGACCTTTAAGTAGAAGGTCGGCTTTTATATCCTCTACATTAGTAGTATGATGCAGACCTTTGATGACGAATCTGTAAGCGCGATCACTATTTAACTGGTAAGTATGGTAACTTAATTTGTTGGAGTCAAAATATTTGGTTAACTTCCGATACGCGTCAACCGACTTTATATTAAGTTTAACTGGACCGTCATTTAAACTTTTATAATTAAACTCATTACCTGAAATCACACTACAAATGCATTTGATCATTTTATTTATATTTGTTACATTATTCACAAACATAGGTGGCGGTTTAATAATTTTCTCATTTTCCATATATCATCATCATTATCATTTTCTTCATCATCTGCAAGAGTAGCAAATTTATTTACATTCGAAGAACCAGGCTCATCAAATCTGTTAAGCCTTTTTTCAATATTTGTTGGTTTTAAATTTTTTTTTCGTTTTGATATTACATTTTGCCAGTTAAGCAAATTATCATCAATTGAACTGGAATCATCATCACTATTTGTTTTCATTCTTAATCCCTAATAAGGTATAGGGATTAAGAAACTTGCTTGACCAGTTAGTGTATTTGTTTTTTATTTGATCTTATTTCTTGTTTGGTTTTAGCTAATTGTTCACAAATTGTTTTTAATTATCAAACTGTTCTTTTCTATTTAGTAAATTGTTTGTATATTTTAGAATTTTTTTCTTTGTTTTATTTTTTATTTCGTTTAGTTTTCAAAATACTAAAGTTGCAGAAGACTTCTTCTGTTCACTTTGAATGCACAATCACCAATGCAGCTAAAATAAAGTAAACTTTTTCAAAAATATGGCATTGCCGGAGCAATGTCGATAACACTGCTCAATAAAAAAGGTTTTTTTTAAACGCAGTGGCAACGACGGATCTCTTTTTTGTTGTATTTGCTAATTTTGTTTATATTTCAAGTTGCCACATTGAAAATAATGTATAATATGACAAGTTCAAACATAAACTTAAATTTAAAAGTTGCCAGTAGGATGAGAAGATCATCATTTAGCTTAACGTTCACTTCTACCTTCATATTCAGTCATTCACTTATAACAATGAAAAATAATTTATCTGCCTGTTAAAATCCTCCCTTTAGTTAACGGCAAGTTGAAATAATGGCCTTTAATTTGATATTTCTTTGTTTCAGCGTTTGACAAATTCAAACATGAAGAGGTACACAATTGAGCATCGCGTTAAAACTGCTAAAGTCTATTACTAAAATGGGCATAAAAATCAAAATGCATTTCGTGCACTTTGTAATTTTTTTGATCAGCGTAATCGACGAGCACTGTAGGTCCATCAACTTCCTTTGACCTAAATTAGATGATCTGAATACCAACAAATTATGGTTTCAACCAGTCGATTCTGCGTGCCACTTTTGTTGTCTTGCACAAGGTGATGTGGATTGGCTACCTAAAAACGTTAAATTTATTAACACTGTTAGGCAACGGTCTTCAAAGCCAACATGAACCTGATTTATAAGCCAGAGTCATGGAAAATTTGAATAACTTGAACTGATATAGTACATGCATAATAGGTCATTGCAACCTTTTAGTCAACATTACGACCTAGCTTAAAGTCGACTCCGAATGACATATTTTTGTGTCTTTTTTTTTTGCCAGAAATCTGCTGGATCACCAAAGAAATATTTTTTCTTATTTTGTTTTGATGGAGATGTCTGACATGGACTTTATACCGTGGCCTCACTTCTAATAACCAACACACTACCCACTAGACTATGGTCACTATGCAATGAAATACGATTTAAAGCAAGAAGATGTGTATCATCAGATAATCCATTGTTTTTGTGAATATTTACATGCCCATACATACTTACAATGTTATTTACACTTAAACAGAGAGAAAAATATTCTCAATGCAAATGAGGCGAAGAAATCAACTAATATTGCTTTAAAATTGAAAAATGTTTCCAATAATAAAAAAGTTGGCTTGTTTGTATCATTTTTTAAAGTTTTATTAATAAAAAACGCAAATAACCAATCAAGCGTATACGTTCCGATAACACCGAATAAAAAAATATACTCTGTTCAATGTTCGAACAATTGAACACTTAAAAGTGAAGGTAAACCAATACGAATTTTTCATCATAAGGTCGTCGCCTTCTTTCGACTGGAACAGGTAAAATAGTTTTGCCGAAACAATTTTAATGAAAAAAAAAATTGAAGCAGCATACTACAAAACAGCATTCTGGTTTAATGTTCAATTCAATAAAGTCATTTCACAGTGAGCGGTTAAACATGTGCTCGTTTTGAATTATTTTTAAATTTAATGGTAAACACAAGTGGAGTAGGGTAGTACTTATAGAGCTTTAGTTATCATTGCGCATAGTCTAGTACTCTAGTAAGTTAGTCTGCTCAAACACCAGATCAGACACCTAAAACACAACGAAATATGAAGAAAAGTATTTCTTCAGCGACTTCAACAGATGTATGGCACAAATTATTGGAAAAAATAAAATTGCGATGAAAAAGTTTCTCAAAAATCTGTTGTTCGCAGTCGAATTTAAACTGTAGGCACCGCCACTCATGTATAAAATTAACACACACAAAATGAGTGGGGTGAGAATCTAGTCCATAATCCTGACTTAATGGTTGTAATGGTCTACATATTATGTATGTATATATGTTTATTATTAAGTTCCCTTTGCGTAGATAAATGAGAACAGAAGTATTTTGCGTATGAAAACGCGTTAAATACTGAAATTACTCATACGCGCTGATGAACTTTTTATATAAATGGATACAACAAAACTTTAACATGAATGTCACCACCGCTATTGTACAGTATCGGTTTTAATTTTGTGGTTGACAACTTTTTTAATAGTTTGGTCATCTTTAAGAAATCAGTGTTGCCATTCTCAACTTAAATGTGGTTGACTTTCTGGTTGATTTTTTAGTTGTGTTTTATGGTATTGCGGTTCACCACTTTGTATGAGTTTGGTTGACAAAAAACGTTAAATAAAGACAACTGCTTATTAGCTTTTGTGTCTCTGTCAGTTATAGAGTTCACTTATATATTTAATACATTTTCTTTTTAGAAAAAACGAAAAAAAAATATAAAAAGTGGAAAAATCGTAAATGTCTTTCTGCTTAAAATAAATAATTAAATATTTAATACGCAGCAAATTGAAAATAACAACCAAAGCTCAATTTGAGCGACTTGTGAAGTTGATGGAAAATGATTCAGAAATTTCTAAAGGAAAGCAACAATTTGGGATGACCAAAAATCAGTGCAAGGAAGCATGGGAAAGATTTTCTGCAGAATTGAATAGCTTGGGTCCACCTAAAACAACCCCCTCCGAATAGCAACATGTAAGCATACAGCATCCAAAATATTGTAAATAGACATTTTATTAGAATTTTTACTCGGTATAGGCTTGGATTCACTGAAAGCAAGTATTAAAAAAAACTTGCTAATAATGAAAAACAATCAAGCAATAGTAGGTGGTCCTTCACATGAAATTCCCCTTAACATCCTTGCGGATTGCGTATCCCAGCTGTTATCACTAAATGACTAAGTAGCTCTATCTGGACACAATTTCGGTGTTGAAAATATCGGAGCAACCAGTCACGCTTTTTTCTCTCCTCAAAATTCTGACATGGAATAAGACATTACAAATGCACCTGGGATATTAAATACCCCAGCTAAGAATAAAAGTAAATAGCTTCCGTCAGCCAAAAATCGAAGGACAGCGCACAGCTTTAATACATATCGGTGGTATAGCTGCCATACACACAGTTTTCTTTAAGTGGTACTTAATTTCATCCTGCACATAACATATTGCTTCTTTATTCAGCCTAAAATAACTAATAAATCTATAAAAAATCATATTTTTAAAAGTCGTATTTTTCTCAGAAATAAACTCAGAATAAAATTGCTCTAGGTTTTATTTAACGCTGGACGGTTACTGTTCGTCGAATCGACGATGCTTATTTACTCTTTATCGTATAACTCTTTTATGTTTGACCAGATTTCGCTCTTTTATTCTACAACGTTAGTTGATAATGAAAGCTTGCAGTCAGTAGACGAAAAAAATTGTTTTTGTTCGTCTATTCAGCGAAGAGTAACCTTAGTGTACAAAAATGACCATCCAGGATTAAAAATATGGGCGACCAGGGTACGTTTACTCACTACAAGCTTTCGTTATCAACTAATGTTGTTGATAAAAAGAGCGACATTTGGTCAAACATAAAAGATTTATATGATAACGAGTAAATGAGCTTCGTCGACTCGACGAACAGTAACCAATTAGGGTTAAAGTGTTCGTCGATTCAACGAAGAGTAACCTAAATGTACAAAAATGAAGAGTAACCGTCCAGGGTTAAGGAGGTATCTTCCTCAATCAGAAATATGACCGAGCTTCTCATACCACTTATTTTGTATGTGTTAATTTTATACATGAGCCGCGGGACCTAGTGCTTAAAGTCGACTCCGAACTACAGATTTTTGAGAAACTTCACAAGGAAATTTTATGAACTCCAGATGGAGGTCGCCGAAGAAATATTTTTTTCACATTTCGTTTTGTTGGAGATGTCTAACATTGGGTTTGAACCATGGGCTCACGTCTAGTAAGCCAGCACACTATCTACTAGACTATTTATTTATTTAAATTTAATACACGTACGGAGTGAAACAGAAAAACTAACGAATTATACGTGTTCCTTATTTGCAAAACAAAAACAGGTGGTTCGGAACGTAACAAAACGTAAAAGCCCAGTTTAGTTAAACGTCGATGGAAGGTAATATAACATACGTTCGTTTTTAGCATCTGAAGAGCAATGTAAATGCTTATCGAAATTATATTACGGTTCGGCAAGCGTTCTCATTGCATTTCGTATTCTAAAAACGAAAGTTCGTTTCGTGGACGTTTGGCTAACCGAGGCTTAAAACTAATTCTACCTTTAGCATTAGGTTGAACATATTGGTAATGCCTTAACAGTTGAAAAGCTCAAGACATAAATATGTAATAAAAAAATGTACTGAAAGCACTGCGGGGGTACTGCTGTATTTTTTTAATGTAAAAGTACTCAAAAAAGTCTTCAATGCATACATACATACATACATAATTGGTCATTACAACAGTTTAGTCAGGATGACGACCTAATTTCTTACACGACTTATGTTGTGTGTGTTAATTTTATACATGTGGCGGGGCGTACAGTTTATCGACTATAAATTTATCGACTATAAATTTATCGACTATAAATTTATCGACTATAAATTTATCGACTATTTATCGACTATTTATCGACATCTCTCACTGAATTGTAAGAATAAGGCTGTCATTGAATCGTACCACTTATGAGTACTGAAGATACCGGTATCATGTAAAATAAATTTTAATGGATGTAGGGTGATTTGTCACTTCCATAATTAAACATAATAACCACTGCTAATCTTTATTTCAAATTAATTTCAAATTCACAATAATTCGACGCTAACGTTAGTTGTTTAGCTTGGATTCTTTATTTTATAGGAATTTAGCCATGCTTCTGCTACAGAAGAATAATCACCTGCTCAACTTGAACAACAAAAGATTAACGAAACAGAAACAATGCAGAGTAACAAACCGCCGAAACGTATGGCAATAATAGTAGACAACCGGATAAGATGGAAATTAAAAAAGCCAAGCTCATTCAGTTAAATTTTCGCGGTACTTGAAGGACAAAGGCCATCAAGTTAAGTACGACGACGAACAGACGTTTTGGGGTCTTCCTCAAGATTTCGAGCGACATTGGCAATTTCGAATTTCTTCGCTACAAAAATTTCTTTCACTTGTCGATGGTTTTAACCAAAAAAAAAAATAAATCAATGCGAAAACGCTCTATATTATTGCTCTGCTGCTCCCTCGATTATTTTGTCCAAAATGTACGAAACGTTCTTTTAATTTTGCGAAGAGATTTATTTTTTCATAGCAGGTTTCCACAGTTTGTAAGCTTTACCAAATTTTACCAGTTACGTAATTGGCCATTACAACCCTCCAGTCAGTCTTACGACCTACACAGCTCATTATACCACTTATGTATGTATGCAGAGGAGACAAAACAATAGTTTTGTCCTAAGCCTAAGTGATCACATATCGTACAAGAGTACCAGTCTAAATCTTGACTTTTTTGGGTACTTATGTAACGATCTGAAGATTTACACTTGAAACAACTGATCAGCAGTAGATGAAATACACTGCAACAAAAAGTTTTCCTTCTTTTTTTGCTTCCATGCCCATTTCTAGCTAATTTCAATATTATTAATACATAACAAACTATCAACACATTATAACTTCACTTTTACTCCACCCGGTAATTTATTATTTTCTTATAAACCATTTATAAATGACTTCAGTTTAGTTGCACAGAACTCAAAAAAAGAATAATAGAAACAAAACTAAGAAGCATTTTTATTTTCAAAAGAAAAATTATACCTTTTTTGGCGTCTTTCAACAGAAAAATTAAAAATTGTATAAAACTTTGAAACGTTATTACACAATAAATGTACCATAAATAATGATATTTTTTAAATGTTTAATGCCAGGACTTTAAAAATTATTGCAACAAAATCCTTAAAAAGAAATGAAAGAGTATTAAAACCGACTGAATTGATTAATTTTGCCCAATACATCATCACCTATAAACGTTACCTTTTACCTTGCAGTAAAGGGAGGTCCAACTACACAGCACGATTTTAGTTGTGGGCCATTATTACAACTTGCTTTAAAATTGGATTTAGTTAAAGGTAACTTTAGCTTAAGTGAACTTTAAAGTCACTTCTTTTCGTTATTACAACCTACAGCTAAAATTTTTTTTATTATAATTTTATTTGCACTCTATTTTACAATAATAAGCAAATTTGATCATAAGTAAAAATTAACAGAATCTGTTGAATCCCATCAGAAACAACAATATAAAATATTTATATAAGAACAATATAAATAGCTTTAACAGTACAGTAGAATTTAGAAAAATTTATAGAAATATGTATACTATGAAAATAAGAGATCTACAGAACAAAGACTTGACTAATATAAAAAGAAAAGGTGATTTAATTAAGCATATGTTATGGAAATGGTAGATCTAATATATGATTTCTTTTAAGTCTACTGGTCTCATCTGTCTCATCCAGTAGTGCGATTGCCAAAACATTAGAATGGTTACTAAGTCTATTTAAATAATTATTAAAAAATTTTTTGATTTCACATTTCACAAATGGTATTTGAAGATCATTATGTAAAGTGTTATTTGCGACATAGTACGGAGCGTTTGTAATTGATCTGAGGGCTTTTGACTGGAATCTTTGTAGAATTTCTATATTAGGATTACTTGCAGTTCCCCATTACTCTATTCCGTAGGTCCAAATTGGTTTTAAAATGGTTTTCGGAAGCAGCATTTTGTTTTCCAGAGAAAGCTGAGATTTCCGTCCTAATAGCCAGTACATTTGTTTAAATTTAGCATCAAGTTGTTTTCTTTTGGCCTTAATGTGATTACTCCATGTGAGTCGTCTATCCAGGTGAAGCCCAAGATATTTGACTTAATTTTTAATAGGAATTTCGATACCATTTAAAAACACAGGAGAACAGGTCTGTTTCCTTAATGTAAATGTGATATGATACGATTTTTGTGTGTTGACAACAATATTCCATTTATTAAGCCAAGATTGAAGGATATCTAGCTGTATTTGTAGTCTACTTGAAGCTTCGGACGCTATTAAATGTGATGATAAAAACGCTGTGTCATCAGCGTATGTTGCTATTGTTACATCTTCTGTAAATGGCATATCATATGTAAAAATGTTATATAAAACAGGACCAAGAACGCTGCCCTGAGGAATACCGGCTTCAATTTGATGCATTTGGGACATATTGTTGTTAATTTTGACGTAAAAATATCGATTACTCAAATACGATAAGAAAAACATATAAAATGGGGTAGGGAAGAGCAGCTTTAACTTATACAACAACCCTGCATGCCAGACTTTATCGAATGCCTGTTGTATATCTAAAAATACAGCGGAACAGTATTTCTTCTTTTCAAGAGCATCAGATATAACTTTACAAATACGGTGGCATTGTTCAGGAGTACCATGCTTTAGTCGAAAGCCAAATTGAGGATCCGGAATTATCTTGTTTTTTCCAGAACAGGTAGTAAGCGATTTAGTAGGAGCCTTTCAAATATTTTTGAAAATATAGGCAGTAGGCTAATTGGCCTATAGGAAGATATATTATTTACTGCCTTGCCTGGTTTCAAAACCATTATTATCTCAGCAACTTTCCATTGGGATGGAAAATGCTGCAATCTTAATATTGCGTTAAATATTAATGTCAGGAAAACTATTCCTTTTCTTGGTAAGCATTTGATAGCAGTTGCATCTATTTTATCATAACCTGGGCTCTTTTTGTTGTTCAACGCCATTACTTCCGCTTTGGTTTCATTTGGAGATATACTTTTTAATGGGAAATCCATTTGGCACGCCACATCTAAAAAATTTAGAATGCTATTATCGTCTACATTGATGGAGTTTGGTTTAAACGTTTGCTTCAAATGATCTGCAAAGGCTACAGATTTCTCCACGTCATTTCTACACCATATGCCAAGCACATTTTTGATCGGAACGTTACTTTTTGCAGAACGTTTTAGATATTTGGTAGCATTATACAGCTCAAATTCTTTGTTTTTATTATGTGGCTTTAAATTTTTTTAAAACTGACCAATATTTTCATTTCTTTCCTTCGCCAAGAATTCTGAGCACAGTTTAATAGCCAGATTCCAATTTGTTTTGTCAGTTGGATTTCTTGTATGATGCCAAATTTTTCTCAACCGCCTCGATTGTCTTATCAGTTCCCTTGCTGTTGCTGAAGCTCGAACTTTAGATCCCATATTCTGAGAAAACCGCAAAATGGGAGTAGATAAAACAGCAGCTTCGTGTATGGAGGAAGTGAGTATTTCAACTGCGTCATCCATAACATCCCCAGATTTGATCGCCATGTTGAGGCTTAGATTATTTTCTATTAGCCGACTATATTCATCCAAATTAGTATGTCTCTTAATTAATGTAATTTTATTTGGAACTATCTTTACGTTGGCATTGTAGTTGACAATGAGTGGAGTGTGATCGGAACTAAGACTATCATCGTTCAAAATATCAAGAGAGTACCTGGAAATACCATCATAAACTACGAAATCAAGTAGATCCGGAATTTTGGTGGGGTCTGAGGGCCAATAAGTTGGACTATTTCCTGATAAGGTTTTAAGGTTGTTTCGTAAAACACAATCATATAAATTTTTACCTTTAGGATTAATTAGTCTAGAGCCCCACCAGGGATGTTTAGCATTGAAATCCCCGGCAACTATGAAACAATGTCCTAAACTCTTGAAAAAACTTTCGTAATCGTCAGATTTTACGCTATGCCTAGGTGGAAAATATATCGAATAAATATTTATAGGTCTACTGTTGCAGACTATTTTTACACCAGCGGCTTGCAAAAAGTTTTTACAGGTTTCTACAGCAACTTCGTAGTGAATAGTCGATTTTATAAATAAGCCAGCTCCAGCATGAGATTTGTTATCAGGATGGTTGGTGAAAACAAAATCGTATCCTTTAATTCTAACGTAAGATCTGTCAGTTAAATGCGTTTTAGATATAAGAAAAATGTCAATGTGTTTAGACTTCATAAAAAATTCAATTTCGTTTAGTTTATTTATAATTCCATTTGCATTCCATACAGCTAATCTCAGGTTTACTTGCATAATTTGTTTATAAGGAGTGACATCATGTTCATTAGCGTATTGGTTAATTCAATTTGCTTATTTAAAAGATTTTCTATATTTTTAAAAATACTGTTGTTTACATTCTGGCTACCAACATTTGCATATGTTTAATATTATATATATATTTATTGGGATTGGTATAAGTCCTACCTTGTGAATGTTTATAGTTTGGGTGTAAGCTAGGAAAGTCATTCTCATTGAATGGAAATTGGTTATTTACAACTGGCCGCCTATCAGCTAACCTCTTCTTTAAAAGCTTTTGGTAACTTTCGCACCCCCTATAGCTAGCAGTATGTTGCTGTAAACAGTGAACGCATCTGGGAGGGGTTTCAGCTTCCTTAGGGCAATCGGACGAAGGATGTCCAAGTCCACATTTGACACATACGAACGGCCTTTTACAATATGATTTCGTGTGGCCATACTGCTGGCAGCGGTGACATTGGACAATTTCGTTAGTACTTTTAGGAGGTTCAATTTGTACGACGCATCGGTTAATTTCCCGTATTTCAAATACTTTTTATTATTTGGGCTCGGATCGATATCCACGTAAAATATTGGTAAGGGATTTTTAGAGAATTTGCTTTTTACGTTAGTAACAAACCTTACAGCATGACCTTTAAGTAGAAGGGCGGCTTTTATATCCTCTACATTAGTAGTATGATGCAGACCTTTGATGACGAATCTGCAAGCGCGATCACTCTTTAACTGGTAAGTAAGGTAACTTAATTTGTTGGAGTCAAAATATTTGGTTAACTTCCGATACGCGTCAACCGACTTTATATTAAGTTTAACCTGACCGTCATTTAAACTTTTATAATTAAACTCATTACCTGAAATCACACTACAAATGCATTTGATCATTTTATTTATATTTGTTACATTATTCACAAACATAGGTGGCGGTTTAATAATTTTCTCATTTTCCATATATCATCATCATTATCATTTTCTTCATCATCTGCAAGAGTAGCAAATTTATTTACATTCGAAGAACCAGGCTCATCAAATCTGTTAAGCCTTTTTTCAATATTTGTTGGTTTTAAAATTTTTTTTCGTTTTGATATTACATTTTGCCAGTTAAGCAAATTATCATCAATTGAACTGGAATCATCATCACTATTTGTTTTCATTCTTAATCCCTAATAAGGTATAGGGATTAAGAAACTTGCTTGACCAGTTAGTGTATTTGTTTTTTATTTGATCTTATTTCTTGTTTGGTTTTAGCTAATTGTTCACAAATTGTTTTTAATTATCAAACTGTTCTTTTTTATTTAGTAAATTGTTTGTATATTTTAGAATTTTTTTTCTTTGTTTTATTTTTTATTTCGTTTGGTTTTCAAAATACTCAAGTTGCAGAAGACTTCTTCTGTTCACTTTGAATGCACAATCACCAATGCACCTAAAATAAAGTAAACTTTTTCAAAAATATGGCATTGCCGGAGCAATGTCGATAACACTGCTCAATAAAAAAGGTTTTTTTTAAACGCAGTGGCAACGACGGATCTCTTTTTTGTTGTATTTGCTAATTTTGTTTATATTTGAAGTTGCCACATTGAAAATAATGTATAATATGACAAGTTCAAACATAAATTTAAATTTAAAAGTTGCCAGTAGGATGAGAAGATCATCATTTAGCTTAACGTTCACTTCTACCTTCATATTCAGTCATTCACTTATAATAATGAAAAATAATTTATCTGCCTGTTAAAATCCTCCCTTTAGTTAACGGCAAGTTGAAATAATGGCCTTTAATTTGATATTTCTTTGTTTCAGCGTTTGACAAATTCAAACATGAAGAGGTACACAATTGAGCATCGCGTTAAAACTGCTAAAGTCTATTACTAAAATGGGCATAAAAATCAAAATGCATTTCGTGCACTTTGTAATTTTTTTGATCAGCGTAATCGACGAGCACTGTAGGTCCATCAACTTCCTTTGACCTAAATTAGATGATCTGAATACCAACAAATTATGGTTTCAACCAGTCGATTCTGCGTGCCACTTTTGTTGTCTTGCACAAGGTGATGTGGATTGGCTACCTAAAAACGTTAAATTTATTAACACTGTTAGGCAACGGTCTTCAAAGCCAACGTGAACCTGATTTATAAGCCAGAGTCATGGAAAATTTGAATAACTTGAACTGATATAGTACATGCATAATAGGTCATTGCAACCTTTTAGTCAACATTACGACCTAGCTTAAAGTCGACTCCGAATGACATATTTTTGTGTCTGTTTTTTTTTTGCCAGAAATCTGCTGGGTCACCAAAGATATATTTTTTCTTATTTTGTTTTGATGGAGATGTCTGACCTGGACTTTATACCGTGGCCTCACTTCTAATAACCAACACACTACCCACTAGACTATGGTCACTATGCAATGAAATACGATTTAAAGCAAGAAGATGTGTATCATCAGATAATCCATTGTTTTTGTGAATATTTACATGCCCATACATACTTACAATGTTATTTACACTTAAACAGAGAGAAAAATATTCTCAATGCAAATGAGGCGAAGAAATCAACTAATATTGCTTTAAAATTGAAAAATGTTTCCAATAATAAAAAAGTTGGCTTGTTTGTATCATTTTTTAAAGTTTTATTAATGAAAAACGCAAATAACCAATCAAGCGTATACGTTCCGATAACACCGAATAAAAAATATACTCTGTTCTATGTTCGAACAATTGAACACTTAAAAGTGAAGGTAAACCAATACGAATTTTTCATCATAAGGTCGTCGCCTTCTTTCGACTGGAACAGGTAAAATAGTTTTGCCGAAACAATTTTAATGAAAAAAAAAATTGAAGCAGCATACTACAAAACAGCATTCTGGTTTAATGTTCAATTCAATAAAGTCATTTCACAGTGAGCGGTTAAACATGTGCTCGTTTTGAATTATTTTTAAATTTAATGGTAAACACAAGTGGAGTAGGGTAGTACTTATAGAGCTTTAGTTATCATTGCGCATAGTCTAGTACTCTAGTAAGTTATTGTGTTGGCCTCTGCTCAAACACCAGATCAGACACCTAAAACACAACGAAATATGAAGAAAAGTATTTCTTCAGCGACTTCAACAGATGTATGGCACAAATTATTGGAAAAAATAAAATTGCGATGAAAAAGTTTCTCAAAAATCTGTTGTTCGCAGTCGAATTTAAACTGTAGGCACCGCCACTCATGTATAAAATTAACACACACAAAATGAGTGGGGTGAGAATCTAGTCCATAATCCTGACTTAATGGTTGTAATGGTCTACATATTATGTATGTATATATGTTTATTATTAAGTTCCCTTTGCGTAGATAAATGAGAACAGAAGTATTTTGCGTATGAAAACGCGTTAAATACTGAAATTACTCATACGCGCTGATGAACTTTTTATATAAATGGATACAACAAAACTTTAACATGAATGTCACCACCGCTATTGTACAGTATCGGTTTTAATTTTGTGGTTGACAACTTTTTTAATAGTTTGGTCATCTTTAAGAAATCAGTGTTGCCATTCTCAACTTAAATGTGGTTGACTTTCTGGTTGATTTTTTAGTTGTGTTTTATGGTATTGCGGTTCACCACTTTGTATGAGTTTGGTTGACAAAAAACGTTAAATAAAGACAACTGCTTATTAGCTTTTGTGTCTCTGTCAGTTATAGAGTTCACTTATATATTTAATACATTTTCTTTTTAGAAAAAACGAAAAAAAAATATAAAAAGTGGAAAAATCGTAAATGTCTTTCTGCTTAAAATAAATAATTAAATATTTAATACGCAGCAAATTGAAAATAACAACCAAAGCTCAATTTGAGCGACTTGTGAAGTTGATGGAAAATGATTCAGAAATTTCTAAAGGAAAGCAACAATTTGGGATGACCAAAAATCAGTGCAAGGAAGCATGGGAAAGATTTTCTGCAGAATTGAATAGCTTGGGTCCACCTAAAACAACCCCCTCCGAATAGCAACATGTAAGCATACAGCATCCAAAATATTGTAAATAGACATTTTATTAGAATTTTTACTCGGTATAGGCTTGGATTCACTGAAAGCAAGTATTAAAAAAAACTTGCTAATAATAAAAAACAATCAAGCAATAGTAGGTGGTCCTTCACAAGAAATTCCCCTTAACATCCTTGCGGATTGCGTATCCCAGCTGTTATCACTAAATGACTAAGTAGCTCTATCTGGACACAATTTCGGTGTTGAAAATATCGGAGCAACCAGTCACGCTTTTTTCTCTCCTCAAAATTCTGACATGGAATAAGACATTACAAATGCACCTGGGATATTAAATACCCCAGCTAAGAATAAAAGTAAATAGCTTCCGTCAGCCAAAAATCGAAGGACAGCGCACAGCTTTAATACATATCGGTGGTATAGCTGCCATACACACAGTTTTCTTTAAGTGGTACTTAATTTCATCCTGCACATAACATATTGCTTCTTTATTCAGCCCAAAATAACTAATAAATCTATAAAAAATCATATTTTTAAAAGTCGTATTTTTCTCAGAAATAAACTCAGAATAAAATTGCTCTAGGTTTTATTTAACGCTGGACGGTTACTGTTCGTCGAATCGACGATGCTTATTTACTCTTTATCGTATAACTCTTTTATGTTTGACCAGATTTCGCTCTTTTATTCTACAACGTTAGTTGATAATGAAAGCTTGCAGTCAGTAGACGAAAAAAATTGTTTTTGTTCGTCTATTCAGCGAAGAGTAACCTTAGTGTACAAAAATGACCATCCAGGATTAAAAATATGGGCGACCAGGGTACGTTTACTCACTACAAGCTTTCGTTATCAACTAATGTTGTTGATAAAAAGAGCGACATTTGGTCAAACATAAAAGATTTATATGATAACGAGTAAATGAGCTTCGTCGACTCGACGAACAGTAACCAATTAGGGTTAAAGTGTTCGTCGATTCAACGAAGAGTAACCTAAATGTACAAAAATGAAGAGTAACCGTCCAGGGTTAAGGAGGTATCTTCCTCAATCAGAAATATGACCGAGCTTCTCATACCACTTATTTTGTATGTGTTAATTTTATACATGAGCCGCGGGACCTAGTGCTTAAAGTCGACTCCGAACTACAGATTTTTGATGTCTAACATTGGGTTTGAACCATGGGCTCACGTCTAGTAAGCCAGCACACTATCTACTAGACTATTTATTTATTTAGATTTAATACACGTACGGAGTGAAACAGAAAAACTAACGAATTATACGTGTTCCTTATTTGCAAAACAAAAACAGGTGGTTCGGAACGTAACAAAACGTAAAAGCCCAGTTTAGTCAAACGTCGATGGAAGGTAATATAACATACGTTCGTTTTTAGCATCTGAAGAGCAATGTAAATGCTTATCGAAATTTTATTACGGTTCGGCAAGCGTTCTCATTGCTTTTCGTATTCTAAAAACGAAAGTTCGTTTCGTTGACGTTTGGCTAACCGAGGCTTAAAACTAATTCTACCTTTAGCATTAGGTTGAACATATTGGTAATGCCTTAACAGTTGAAAAGCTCAAGACATAAATATGTAATAAAAAAATGTACTGAAAGCACTGCGGGGGTACTGCTGTATTTTTTTAATGTAAAAGTACTCAAAAAAGTACTAAAGTAGTGAATTTTTCAATACTGAGAAGGATAATAGTCACTCCATATTTTTGATATATGTTAACTTATAAAAAGAAATTGCACTATAAAATGTGTCAAAACGTTTGCTGGGTCTTCAATGCATACATACATACATACATAATTGGTCATTACAACAGTTTAGTCAGGATGACGACCTAATTTCTTACACGACTTATGTTGTGTGTGTTAATTTTATACATGTGGCGGGGCGTACAATTTATCGACTATAAATTTATCGACTATAAATTTATCGACTATAAATTTATCGACTATAAATTTATCGACTATAAATTTATCGACTATAAATTTATCGACTATAAATTTATCGACTATAAATTTATCGACTATAAATTTATCGACTATAAATGTATCGACTATAAATTTATCGACTATAAATTTATCGACTATAAATTTATCGACTGTAAATTTATCGACTATAAATTGTACGTTCCGCCACATGTATAAAATTAACACACACAACATAAGTCGTGTAAGAAATTAGGTCGTCGTTCTGACTAAAGTGTTGTAATGACCAATTATGTATGTATGTATAAATTGAAGATCCGGAATCAAGTATCCTAAAGGACAGATTTTTTAATGAATTATTAAATGGAATGCACAGCACAGTCGTACTGTTCGTATGTGGAACTCTTTTCTTGCAGATATTTTACAACTTAAATGTATTCAAATCCAACATCTATAAATACTACTCCGTTTTTCCCTCTCACTCAACTGGTTTTCAAAGTTCCAACATAATGTACTGCATGAGTAGGAGCAAATTTCCTACAAGAAAAAAACCAAGTGTTTAAAATATAGATTTGGTTGAAGAAGTATAAATGCAATAAGCTTTTATAGCAATATACGTGAAGGTGGCTATGTAAATGGGAATTTGTATGAATATGTTGTTGTATTAACACATGCTAACTCAGCAGTAGCAGTATGAGTATAAGGCATAATGGTTTTGTTTTATTTTTATTGCATATACTCTTAATACAATAACAACAAATAAAACACAACTATTCAAAAGAAGGCGAACCATTGTTAGTACTATCGCTGATGTTATAGGTCTGTTATAAACTCTCTGTTAAAACGCACAACAATTTGTTGGCGTCATTCTGTTTCTGTTTCTCACAAACATTCACTGCACAATCCCTCTCTATACTGCCATGTTAAATAAATAAAAACAAACATTAATTGAAGCAATTTAAAATGGAATCAGGTGTTAAAAATCTAAACGAAGAGCAACAGATAATAACGATTCAGACGATTTTTCATGTTATTCATACTAATAAAATTTGTGTGGCAAATATATAGGTAGATAGGTATGTGTTAAGTGTAAGTTTGTTGTGTGAATTTTTAAGGATTTAAAACAACGGAAATAAATAGATAACTGACGTTTGTTCTTAATTATGACGATATTAAAAGGAAAGCTTTGCGAAAATATGCTTTTAATGCTTTTAATAATCTCAGGATTTGGATTTCTCACGTTACTCATGTTGTGGGTGTTAATTTTATATATGAGTGGCAGGACCTACAATTTAAAGTCGACTTCGAACGATAGATTTTTGGGAACTTTTCATAGCAATTTTATTTACTCTCAGAGTTTTTGCTAGAAATCTGCTGAGAATATTTTTCCATATTTGGTTTTGATGTTTGACCTGGGGTTTGATCCGTGGCCTTACATCTAATAAGCCAACACTCTACCTATTAGACTACGGCGACTTCAACATAACATAATTGTTTAAAATTACATAATTGATGCGAATTATCTCAAAAGTCAAAATACTCAGTAATATTTCTAGGCATTATCAATAAGTTCTAGGGTATGTAATATCCATACTAGAGAGGGGCGGTATTTTCAAAACTGTGATTTAATCACGGTGATTGATAATTCACTGGTAACTACAGTGATTGAAATTGCCAAATAACAGTTACTAATAATGTCGTTCTTTCAAAATTGTTACATAATCAAATTTATTTCATTTTATTATGAGCGAGGCAGAATTATTATTAGATGATGCTGATTATTTACTTTTGTCTTTTATACATGAACTTTCTGTGAAACTTAATTGTCAAACTTCATATAAAAAAATTACATTAAAAATAATAACATTGATGACACCACTTTGATTTCGTTTAGTAGTAGTTTTTTCGTAGTATGTATCTAGTTGTCTCTTTCTTACGACTTAATAAAAGACGTTATTGTCATTATTGTTTGCTTTTGGAATACTATGATCACAATCACTATTTTAAAGAACAGTGATTAACAAATCACGTTCACTGAAATCAACGTTCTTCAAAAATCACTGGATCGCTCATCTCTAATCCATACATTCATTTGTCTATTGACAAAAGCCAAAAATTTTTTTAGAAATAATTTGTCGTGTAGACACGGAAATTTTTCGCTCTTTTTCCGAATTTATTTTGCGTTTTAACATATTGGAGTACAGAAGTGTGCCCACCAAGAAATACCCATGAGAGGCAATAGATGTGTGCAGCGACAGTAAAACTGTTTGAATTATGTGTCCACTTGCAACATAACACTTTCACTAAATATTGAATTATTTTATAAGAAAATTTAATTTAATTGAAAAATAAAGAACGAATGTAAAAGAGATCACACTTATTTTTCCAGTAGAAAAAGTCCCGCTCAGACATCAAGGAATCATATAAAATACCGACCAAATGAATGAAATCATACTTGTCCTTAAATTATATGTCCACAACTGTAAATTTTTCTTTTGTAAATTCATAATCAATTGTGCCCTAAGCATATAATTTAAACTTAAATAGTAAAGGGTGGGCAATTTTAAAGTTTAAATTTAAAAATGCAATAAATGTTATGAAGTACAATTTTTCCGAATAGAAATGGAATATTATTTCATTCATATAGCTGCCGCAGATAGCCTCACAGTAGCTCATTCGATCTGACCAATTTTCGTGCACCTTTCCGGCTGTATGGGTTCGATTTTCGTCAATGACGTCACGAATATTGGTCTTCAAATGCTCAATTATCTCTGGTTTGTTGGCATAACACTTTTCTTTAACGACGTCTCACAGGAAATAGAGCAACGTTGTAAAATCGCAGCTTCTTGGCGGCCAATTAAAATCACTCATTCATTTCGACTAATTAACCGGCCATCAAACGATTGCCGCAATAAATCGATTATGGCGCGAGATGTGTGGAAAGTTGTACTATATTGTTAAAACCAAACATCAATATGAAAATGAGCTTCATCCGAAAATATGTTTTTTTTTGGTCTCGTTGACCCATCTAGTGGAGCGAAAACGAAACCAATTGAACTTTGTAAGGCGTCATATCGAAATCTTTTCGCAAAAATTCGAAGTAAACTTGTGAGTGAAATTTTAAATTCTTGAGAACGAGAACGAGTTGATACTGATGGATTCTCTCACAGCTTTGATATTTTCGGGTGTACGAACTGTACGTCTTGGTGCATCAAATCAAATCAGTTTTACTGACCTTAGCAACAATCTTGTGTATACCGGGCACTGTTGGTCCTTCTCTGTAACCAAATTTTGTACGACATTCTCGTGCAATTTCCCATAAATTGTCTTTGTTTTGAAAATAAATTTTAATATTAATAAATCCCAAGCGTAAATTGATTCACTACCTTCAGTTTGTATAATATACTGCATTTTGTGCCAGAATAGAATGACATATATATTGACAGATTCGAGATAACCTATGTTTCAAATTTAAATCGCATATAGTGTGAAAAACACTTTTTTTCTTTAAAATAATGCTTAAGAAAAATAATTTAAAAGTTTTCATCCAGCATATGATTTCTTTCTTTCAGCGCAGAACTGTGTAGACATACAGTATGAAAACTTCGGAAAAAAATTTCATCAGAATAAACTTTTATTCCAACAAGTCCCCCCTTGAACGTCTTGTTGTATGAGGGCGTGAGAATATATATTCACATTGTGCATATCATGTGCGTTTCTGTAACTTTTATGAATAATTTTACTTTGTGATTTGTAATAAATGTTGTAAATTGCTTTTGATATTGTTCATATCCTTTGTTTTTACGATTAATATTTTGCATGCACCTCAACACCATCAACTACTAAAATGTACATTCAAAGTTTTGATGGATAATAAACACGGTACATCAAAAGTTTAAAAATACCTGTTTCGAAGCGAGTGGTGAAAGTTGGCCCCCTTGTATGAGAAACTTTGTTTTACATACAAGCATTGTTTTAAATACAATTAATGAAAGTTTGCAACATAGAAAATTTAAAATGATTTATTGGAGTAAGTTTGGGAAAATTGTATTTCTTAGGTCAGTTGTATTACTAGTGAATTCACCTGTTTTTTTAGATTCCACAGATCAAAAATAATTTGAAAGAAATAGCAAAAAATTATAAACTCTCTTTATATCGGGTTTTCCAACAGGGACGTCCGAAAATTGACTGTTGATAACGGTCATCTAGTTGAAGCTACATCTATTAAATTAATCGTCATTTATTCAGTTTGTTCTAGGCTACTTAACCACTTCAGTCTATTCCAAGCAGAGATCATTGTGATTTTGAAGGCGGTGCAATGCTTGCTGAGTGCTGAGATTTTCCCTAAATTACTGACTTAGTTAGACTCCAATCAAGTCCCTAACAAACGCAGCTTCAACATCCGTCCTTGCAATGCAGAGAATTACTCAGAGAAATTTTGGATCATTCAAAGGTAACTCATATATAGCTTTTGAGACACAGAAATATCGTGAGTAATTGCTGGCAACGGAGCTACGGAGCTGGCAATCTCCGACATGTTACAGGGCATAGATATTCCCATTATGTCAACCTCGTTGGCAGCATGAAGGTATGTGTCAGACTCTGCTGGAAACATATGGACAAGGAAAGGACTGACTCACTTCTATCCTTTAATTGCATTGCCGTCCATCGTATAATGCAATTAATTAATAAAACTTTTGCTTTTAAAAATCCAAGGACGTTTCTAAGAAATAAATTTCTAAAAATTATTTGAGGACAATTTATGGTCTAACTGTAGGAAAAATATTTTTACATACATACATACATACATATGTATAGACATACATTAAAACCATGATATTTAAAGTATCGGTTTCGCAGTTTTGAATAGTAGTGTTGATAATATCTGTTGGGATCAAATCTACTCACTGGATAATGTAAATGACCAGGTGGCACTAATTCAGGAAAATGTTCGTCTGCTATACGACAGTTGTGTTCCTGTCAGAACTAAACCTGTTAGAGCCAAACACCAACCGTGGTTTAATGCTGAAATTAAAGTTTTAATTGATGAACGCGACATTGCCTACCGGCGATGGAAGAGGTTTAGGACGGACGATCTGAAAGCCATCCATCAGCTCGTAGTGAGGTTACCAAACGCATTAAGATTGTAAAAACATTGTTTTACGTCGGAAAGTTCGCTTCCGCATTGGATAACAAGGCTAAGTGGAAGGTAATCCGTGATATTGGTGTTGGACAAAAGTGTCAGAATACTTCTGCTGATGTCGATGTAAACGCTCTCAATGCTAAATTTGTTAATATCAGTGTTCCGACCCCTGATAGTGACATATATAATGACCTTTGTTTTGTTCCGCGTGAAGATCCCTTTAGTTTTCCTTGTGTTAATCAGTACGAGGTTTTGGAATGCTTATCTTCGCTAAAATCGAATGCGTTTGGTTCTGATGACTTAGATCCTCTGTTTTTGAAAGCTTTGTCACCTAGACTGTTGCCGTATTTGACTCATTTATTCAATACAGTTTTAACTATGTCGTCCTTTCCTGATGAATGGAAACAGTCGAAAACCATTCCCATTCCTAAATCCAACAACGAATTCAGGCCAATTGCCATTCTTCCATTCCTGTCTAAAGTAATGGAAAATCTCATAGCTGGACAAATAAATAATTATCTCGTGAGTAATAACTTCCTATCTGATAAGCAGTCGGGATTTATGAAAGCTAGGAGCTGCACTACTGCTTTAGCCAATGTAGTTGATGACCTTAGGTTGGAACTAGATGAAAATTACATAGCGTTTTTAGTTCTTTCGGATCACACCAAGGTTTTCGATACGGTTGATTTCAAAATCTTATTGAAGAAGCTACAGACCCGCTTTCATTTTTCTAACTCAGCTTGCAGTCTCATACGTTCTTATCTTGTGAACAGATCACAACGAGTTTATCTAAATGGCAAGATCTCGAATTCGCTAAGCGTTGGAAAAGGTATTCCTCAGGGATCAATATTAGGGCCTCTCTTGTTCTGTATATACATTAAATGTGATACTGATGATATGCAGAAACTCAACCTGGCTTATAATAATATAGCCAGATATGTTTTTCTTAGGGGACGTCTATATAGAGAGAGACCATATATCACAATTTTCATACCAGATATTCGGAGTTAATTTTGATAATCTATTAAATATTAAATGCCTAATTCTCCTCCATAAGATTATTACTTTGAAACAGCCAGTATACTTATTTAGCAGGATTACATTTTCTAGATCCAACCGTGGTATGAAAATTATCCAGCACAGACATAGGACTCTTTTGTCACAACGCCAGTTTTTTTATATACACCATCAGACTTTGGAATACTTTACCTAATTATATTCAGAATATAGGCAAAGGAGTTATACAATCTGTTCAAGTAGTTTTTAGCATATCTTGATTTTTTTTTGTAAATTTTTTTCTCTCTATTTCTATTAATGACTATTATTTTTAATTTTTCATTTTTTTAATTAATATATCTTTAAATTTCATGGTATCTTAGTATAAGTGTGTATTTGTACTTTGTTTGTATATTTCGTTATATTTGTATATTCTGTTCTATGTAACTTTCTTAATTTATTTTTTACATACATATATTAATTTTTTATACTTATTTTTTGTAACGTGATTTTAACACGTTCTTATTCGTTTTTATTTCTACATTATTTCAAACATTTCATTACATATATAATCAATGATTTGTTATTATTTTCTTTCTTTCCCATAGCATTTTCATTTATTTATTATTATCTTGTTGTGCTATGACTAATAATAAATAAATAAATAAATAAATAAAAGAGTTATTTCAACTTTCTTGGAAGAAGGTAAAGAGTACACTTCAGTTGTGGCAAACTAATTGTAATTTTTCTTGTCATTATTTAAATATCGTCTACAAATATTTTTATGTCTTTTGAATACCAATCAACAGTTTGATTGATTTTAACAGGTAAACCAAGATTGACACAAGAAAAGAAAAATTTAAAAGAAATTGAGTCTGAAATCACCTCGAAATCGAAAAGCTTGCAAGTCAAAATGCAATTGAAAAATTATACCAAAGCGTTAAGCATCAGGAAATGAGGAAACCAGATTCACCAAGGAGTTAATTGGAACAATATTGCGGATGAAATACAACAAATTTACTAGTAACGACGATTTAAGACTGGAGCCTTATATTTGTGAGCAGTATATATCAGTCTCATAGGTTTGATTAGATAATTGCAAGCCGTACGCTAATTATAGCAGTTTAAATGTGTTTTCCATATCAGTGTGGCTTTATATTTAATGTTGTTACGTTTTTGCCTTTTAAAAACGTTTGAAGTATGAGCTCTTAGATTGCAAATAAAATTAATTTATGTTTAGTTTTAATTACATACATAATTGGCCATTACAACCCTTCAGTCAGGTTTACGACCTAGTTTCTCACACCACTTATGTTGTGTGTGTTATTTTTTATTTACTCTCAGAGTTTTTGCCAGAAATCTGTTGAGAGGAAGTCGCCGCAGAACTACTTTTGTATTTTATTTTGATGTCTGGCCTGGGGCTCGAACCCTGGCTTTTCGTCTAATAAGCCAAGACACTACCTACTACACCAGTTTTAATTAATATTCTTTATTATTCGCAGAATCTGTGTGCCACTGTTCACAACTTGATGTAAACAACAACAATTAA
Organism: Sarcophaga variegata; assembly: GCA_932273835.1. Classification (NCBI taxonomy): domain Eukaryota; kingdom Metazoa; phylum Arthropoda; class Insecta; order Diptera; family Sarcophagidae; genus Sarcophaga; species Sarcophaga variegata. Next base: position 29,161,106 of record OW026358.1, on the reverse strand, counting down.
ATTGTTTATTATTCCTCTTTGCACTCTTTTGCGTAAACAATAACAACTATTAGTCAATTTGTTTGATAGATCTTTATAACGGATATATTCAAACCACGTTTACATATATACAGAACATACATAATTGGTAATGACAACCCTACAGTCAGGATTACTACCTAGTTTCTCATACCACTTATGTTGCGTGTGTTAATTTTATACATGAGTGGTGGGACCTACAGTTTAAAGTCGACTCCGAACGACAGTAAACAGCCTCATGAATGCTGTTGAAGGCAAATGTAAACATGTTGTTTACATTATTGTGCATCTTGTTTATGTTTGTTCTTGAAGTGTTTTTGTTTACTTGTTTATCCCTCTTTTTTATACTAGTTTTTTTGTTGGTATATTTTTGTTTACTTGTTTATCATGTAAACAAGTTTATTGTTTATGTTTTTGTAGTTTTTGTTTACAATTCAAACGATTTGAAAGCAAAACACCATTAACACATTCATAACAATATATTTACGAAAACATTCAACTAAATCTATATCACCAGATCGCCTAATATAATATAATATAAACGCTTTATTCTGCGTTCTACACATTTTATTTATACTTTACAAAGCGCTCTCTATATTTAGGTTATGGTAGAGGACGTGTACTTGTCAATTAAGGCAAGTACAGTACCCGGCATTAAGAATACATAACATACATACATAATTGCTCATTACAACCCTTCAGTCAGGATTACGACCTAGTTTCTCCCACCACTTATGTTGTGTGTGTTAATTTTACACAAGAGTGGCGGGACGTACAGTTTAAAGTCGACGCCGAACGACAGATTTTTTGAGAAACTTTTCATGGCAATTTTATTTACTCTCAGAGTTTTGGCATTAATAATGCTGTGGTTAAAGGTTTATTTTTTCTTTTGATCCCTTTTCATGCAGAGCATTGTATTGGAATATAGGAAAGATAGTTCATAGAAAAAGGAAAAAAGGTCACTGTGAGGCAATTTTTTTATGATCAAAATATTCAATATAACGTGAGGTGTGAGACACGTAGCGCTCACATATCTTCTATGTCCCGATCATCCAATTCTGCAAAAAAACGTTGGTAATTATAGAATTGTACTGCTCGTTTTCTAAGAAATCCACATCAAACAGTGGCTTTATTAACAATCTAGCCATTTTAATAAAAGTCATTATTGAAACGCTAAATACTAGACTGCGACTAATTCAATCAATATCAAGAACATATAATTTAACCTCTTCACTGTCATCCAACTCTTAACTCTCAATTCCTTCTCAGATACCATAAATAATGTATTATTTACGATAAAACTTCAGAAAATATTTGAAAACTTAAAAAAATTACATACACAACACCAAAGAATGCCTAGGAAAGTCGTATGTATCAAAAATTATATATACGCCGGAATTATGAAGTCTTTGAATATTTTAAGTCCTCATTAAAATTTTCTTTGATTGATTGGTGATAACATTTTTGTATCACTTTTTTTCTAAAAACAAAATTTAAATTTTTAATAAATATTTAAGAGTAACAAAATTTTTCAAGATATATTTATTTCATATGTATGGACGTGCATAAAGCATTTTTCTTTAATAAATAATAAATTGTTCTAAATGTCACAAATGCATTAAGTTTTTTCCGCATTGTGGGTGCAAGAAAAAGCATATGAAAATTTATGGTCGGCTGGTTACAATAGAGCTATTCAACACGTCTCTTCATTTCCTTCTGTTTAATAGAAAGAGAAAAATGTTCTTTAAAATGTGGTCAACTGCTTACAACTTTACAAAAGAAAGAGAAAACGATATTATTGTTACGTTTTTACTTTAAAAAACGTTTAAAATATAAGTTCGTGGATTGCAAATATAAAAAAAAGAAATTTGTGTTTAGTTTTAATAAAAATTCTTTATTGTTCTCACAATTCTGTGTGCCACTGTTCACGGCTTGCTTTGTTTGTTATTCTTCTTTACACTCTTTTGCGTAAACAATAACAATTGTTCGACAGATCTTAACTTATTCTCTTCAAGCACCGAGCGTCTTAACACAAGACTGAGTCCCACTTTCTATCTCTCTACTTTCATTCATTTTCATTCATCTGTTTCCGGTTAATTTTTCTAATCAATTACACAAATGCGTTGCAATCTGTTTTTCTTGTTTCTTTTATGTTTTGTTATTTTATTTTTTGTTGTATTCTTTTATTCATACAACTGATTCCCCTTCTTTATTTTTATAAAAAAAATTGTTTTTGCCAACAATGACCACAATACAGTGACTGTAACAGCAATAAATTTGTAAAAACAAACACACAAAAAATTAAAAATAAATAAATAAAGAAATAAAATTCTCAGGTATCAGGGGGAATTCAAAAATAAGGTTGTCTGACTGCTTCAAAAAACCATCTAAGGAAGGGTGAAATAATTTGCTATGTATAATTTATTGCTGAGAATGAAATAAAATGTAAAATTTTTACTTCCTAAGAAATAAAAAATATCTTAGTAACTTAACCTAATCTCCCTCCTTCCATATTTTCATGTTAATTTTTATCACAAACATATTATTACCTCTTTAAGGTGTAAAAAAACAAAACCAAATAAGCCACAAAAAACAGTTCTATTTTATATTCTTTCTTTTTAGTATAAAAATCATGAAATCAAACCAAAAACAGGAAAGAAGGAATGAAAAATATTACGGTTGAGTTGGTTAAATGTCATCTTTTGAAGGAGTCATAAATAATACAACAATTCATCTGCAACAAGTGGATAAAAATGTGCAAAATAGAGGACAGAAAGAAAGTAAATGTCAGGGTTTTGACGTCTATGGTAAACCCACTCCGCATATCGACGCCTCCGTTCTATAACATTATAAGGCGAAAAAGTGTGTTTTGAGTTATGAGCTCTCAAAGTTTTCACGCTATATACGACTATATGTGTATTCTAAGTAGATTTTTCCCTATAACTTCGGAACGGATCGGCACATCTTAACTAAATTTTGACAGTATTTAAGTTAGAGTTAATAATGCAAGAACATTAAAAACGTTCTAAGAACACTTAGAACGTTATAGAATGGAGGCGTCGATATAGTCCAAGAAGACAATCTTTTCTGTGAGTAAAAATAAAATATTTTTTTCACTTTTTTATGGAATAATTAAGAACCTGGTAAACCCTAGGTAGTTAAAATGTATGTATGCTTTGGGAAATTTAGAAGTTTATATTTAAAAATGCAATAAAACAAAAACGGTTTGAAATTTTTCCATTTTTTTTTTTTTTTTTGAAGTACAATTTTTCCGGTTAGAAAGCGAATGTTATCTCATTCATATGGCTGTTAGGGCTGGCCTCACAGTACCTCATTCGATCGAACCAATTTTCGTGCACTTTTTCTTCTGTATCTCCGCAATGGCATCACGAATGTTAGCCTTCAAATGCTCAATTGTCTCTGGCTTGTCCGCATAGCACTTTTCTTTAACGGCGCCCTACAGAAAATAGTCCAACGTTATCAAATTGCACCTTCTTTGCGACCAATTGACATCACCATTTCGACTAATTAAACCGCCATCGAACGTTTGCTGGAATAAATCGATTGTGCCATGATATGTGTGACAAGTTACACCATCTTGTTGAGACCGAATATCGTTCACATCAAACCTTGAAGAGCGGGTACAAAAAATCGGTTACCTTGGTGCGATAGGTGTCTCCATAGTGATGCTTCCGCCCCACAAGCCGAACAAAACACTCAATCGAGCATTGGCTTCTGTAAGACCAAGTCTTCTAAGCCCCAAATACGGCAATTTTGCTTATTAACGTATCCACCAAGATGAAAATAAGTTTCATTCGAAAAGATGACTTTCTTGGTAAAATCGACATCGGCGTGCAGTTTCTCGTTGGCCTAACAAATCCCAACGTTGCTCAAGCGTAAATCGATTCATAACATTCAGTGGAGATAATATGCTGAATAGAATGCCAGATTCGAAATAACAGATGTAGTATGTAGATGTATGGATACACTTAGGCCACATTGGGCCCATTGTTATGCCACATTTTAAAATTTTTCTCGTAGTTCAGAAGCCATTCAGAGCTTCCGATGACTGCAGCTCAGACTGTCAATATCAATGCATGATAATTTATCCAGATGGCTCTTTTTCCTTAGGCAAAAAGCCAGCCTCTCCCTCCTCCTAATTTCTACAGCTTCTATAGAAATCATTCGTGAGGTGTCGAAGACCAATGGGTCTCGCAACGCCCCGTATAACTCCGGCAACAATACTGAGCGGCGCGTTAATGTTTAAAATGTTTGCATATGATTGAGAAGTCATCGTAACAACATGCAACATGCATGCACCGAATCCACAGCCCCACTTTAAAGTTCAAAAAAAGAACGGAAAACTATAGTTCAATCCAACTTAAAGAAAAGACCGGGAGCTGATTAAATCAGTAAGAAGATTTTTATAAATCTCGATTTTTATTCATAATTTTAAAAAAAGTTTTCACAGTTCGTTATTTTTAATTCCATTCAATACCGGTTATGGCGCCAAAACACTGTTAAATAATGAAAATTTATTTCATATTTTCTTATTGTATTACAATTGTGTATTTTAAGCGGCACAATATTTATATAATTTATTATATACAAATTAAAAATTATTAACATTGATAACGCATTTGTTAAAACAATAAAAATTTAAATTAAAATAAACGAAACGTTTTAATTACAAAATAGAACGTGATGGAGACAGTAAATTTTTTTCTTAATTACCCTAGGCGACAAAGATTTATCCCTATTTCTTAAATAACAAATATTTTATACAAAAATTGTTACCAAGTTCTTTACTAAAACACCTATACTATAAGGAATGGCGAAAGTTCTAATTTAGAAATTTAAATAGTTTTGAATAAGCCTTAAATGTTTTTGAACATTATTAAATGTCGAAAAAGTTTTTAAACTAATTTTAAAATAGTGGTTGCCTTATAATTAACACACTCATCCATCAAATCAAAAATTTGTGTTGTATATTGTTACGTTTTTACCTTTTAAAACGTTTAAAATATGAGCTCGTAGATTGCAAATAAAATAAAAATAAATCTGTGTTTAGTTTTAAATAAAGTTCTTTGTTATTCGCACAATTCTGTGTGCCACTGTTCACAACTTTATGTATACAACAACAGTTGCTTTGTTTGTTATTCCTCTGTTTACAGCCTTTGCATAAACAATAACAATTTCTAGACAATTATTCGACTGATCTTTGTAACGGAGATTTTCAAACCACGATTACTCTCTTCAACCACACTGCGTCTTCACACAGACTGACTGAACTTTTACTAACTCCGTCGCCTGCTTTGTCTTGCCTTGCAGTCTGATTTTTGTTAAAATTAATATGTTGTGTTCCTCCATATCTAACAACTTTATAAAGAGATTCTTTTCCGCATGAGTACTTATTAGACGATCTGCGGTATTATTTTTGGTTAAAATTAATATGTTGTGTTCCTCCATAACGAATTTCTGCATTTCTGAAGACATTATGAAGGAGTTCCTCTTCGTAGTAGTGCTTCTGGGTCGAGGCTTTCTTCTGGCCGCAGTTGTTTTGTAATATTTTTGATAGGACAGTATTATTGGAAAATTTTTAGGTGTCTACGACTAGTATTTGCAATTTCAGAATTGTTTTTTCCCATTTCAGTGCACATTTATTATAATTTTGAGAAATCTAGGTATGAAGAAAGAATTTTTATCCTGTGCAATATAGAATATATTCGTATATTGTTACGAAAATGAAAATGATGTTACATTGCTTAATCCTAAAATGATAAATAAAACCTACAAAAACAAAAACCATGGACTTGGTTACGTGATCAATAAATAAACAAAAAATATAGCAACAACATCAGTATAAACAAAGGGATAAACAAGTAAACAAACAGGCCACAACAACACTGCCAGGTCAAACGTAAATAAAATACACAAACAACAATAACGTAAACAACATATTGACATTCATAGAGATTTCGCGAAGGCAAAGTCATTCTCCTTCAAGAGCATTCATCAGACTGTTTACCCTGCTATATAAAAGGCAAGGCAAAGCAGTCAACATCATCAGTAAAAATTTGTCAGTCTTGTGTGAAGACGCGTTGCGTGTGAAGAGAATAATCGTGGTTCGAAAATCTCTGTTGTAAAGATCTAACGAAAAGTTGTTAGTGCTTACTACGGCGATTTCACTGTTTTAAATCTTATATTCTTTCTTTCTTCCCGCTATCATAAATATTATTTAAATAATGAGTTTAAAGTTAAGGCTGTCAGATTGTAATAAACTTTGAATTAAATTTTAGAGGTAAGAACAAAATATATTTTACAATTTTGTTAGAAACAAAACAATGTACACATACAATCAAGTGTAATTACCAGGAATCTCCATGAATTTGGGAAGCACGTTTTGAAAAATTTGTTATGCTGAAAACGCAATGTTATGCTTATTTCGAACATAATTTATTTATTTATTATTATTTTTTATTGATTATTTCCTGTTTATTTCGTTTTTGAATAATAAAATTTTATTGCCTGGCAAATTTTGTCTATTTGACACGTGTTTTCGGATAAAATCAAAATTATTAGGTTACACGCATGCATACATTACCAGTGATATTTGTCATCACATTTATTTAAAGGTTGCGCCTGTATTTATTATAATAAAAATTTTAGAGCAATTTCACTTCAGATTGCCAATAGTATTTTTATTGCTTTTTAAATGTATTGCTTAAGCACCAGTTTGACATCAACACTTATGTTTTTTATAAACTATAAATAGCATCTCAAATATATATTAGCTGTGATGTTTTCTATTTACACACAGTTACTAAATTATACGTACGGTTAAAAAATTGCCTAAATTTTTTAACTAATCCGTTTTCGTTGAAAATCTTTTTGCACAGGCCCACAAATTTCACAAGTTTCTGAACCAAAGCAAAAGACAGTCTTAAAATCGAAGAAAGATGTCAGACAATTACAAATATTTTCAAAAAAAAACGGATTGGTTAAGAAATTTCAGAAATTATTTAACCAAGACCGTATTAAAATCGAGGAAAGTTGTCAGACAATTATAAAGATTTTCAACGAAAACGGATTAGTTAAAAAATTTCTGAAATTTGTTGTCCGTGTGTATACTTTTGTGGCTATGTGTATGTATTGTTACGTTTTTAACTTTTAAAAACGTTTAAAATATGAGCTCGTAGATTGCAAATAAAATAAATCTGTGTTTAGATGTAATAAAAATTCTTTATTATTCGCACGATTCTGTGTGCCGCTGTTTACCACTTTATGTATACAACAACAATAGCATTGTTTGTTATTCCTCTGTTTACACCCTTTGCATAAACAATAACTATTACTAGACAATTGTTCGACTGATCTTTATTACGGAGATCTTCACCACGATTACTATCTTCAAACACACCGCGTCTTCACACAAGATTGATTGAACTTTTACTAACTCAGTTGCCTGCTTTGTTTTGCCTTGACCTTTATATGGCAAAATAAACAGTCTGATGAATGTACTTGAAGGCCAACGTTCATGGCTGCGCCTTCTGGCAATATGTATAAATGTAAATATCGTTTTTTAATTTATTCTTGTAGTGTTGTTGGTATATTTTTGTTTACTTGTTTACCGTTTTTTATCGTGGTGTTTGTTGGTATGTTTTTGTTTACCCTTTTACCTTTTTTATGCTGGTGTTTGTCGTTACATTGCGCAGTGAGATAATTTGTAAACAAGTTCATTGTTTTGTTTATAATTTTAGTGTTAACCGATGTAAAAGCAAAACACCAGGATCTAGATTTTTTTATTTTCGTAACAGTATAATTAAAATTTGTTCTTATAATACTGGGAATTTAATAACTTTTCAAACTTTTCATTTTATTTTTGTGTAGTTAAGCAACAATGTACGTCCCTGTAGCATTAATGGATAGTTGTACTAATTAAAGTTGAATTTTGTTTTATTTAATTAAATTGTAATCATTTTTTCAGTTTTCTTAATACGTGTTATAAACGTAGACGTATAAACATTATTTGTAGAATCTTGGACATTAATTTGATTGCTCAACATGCCAAATGAACATCAATTGTATGAATTTTTGATTTTACGTGAAAACCATATCAATCTGGCAAATAACATTTTCTAGGAAATGTAATTGAATGAAATAAATATAAAAGAGTAGGCTGTATAACAACACTTAATGAATTTATTTTTAATTTATCCATTCCCATAATTGCTGGGGAGGAGTAGATATTAAGATGGCAATTTTTTATATTTTTCTATACAAATTTTTTTAATTAACAGATTCTGTGCCTTAAACTCGCCATCTTTTGCGACATCTATTTATATTTGGACAATAAAAGTGTCCATAATAAAAATGGAAATGTGTGCCGTAGCAAATAGGATCCCCATAATTTCATTATGTTTTCTAATCTAAAATTTATTACATTTGGATTTCCACTGCATATTGACTATTGCCCTTTGGGACAATACGCAATCTTCTTAATTTCTATTATTATAGCTTTTTTTTTATTCACTGGGAATAGATACATTTACAAAATTATATACATTGGCTCAAATAATTCTTCGTACACCAAGCAGGCGAAGACAATTTGCACAATATTTCAAAAACTGCCTTCCGGATTTGAATAAAATAAAATTGTTTTAAAATCTCTATTTGTGCTTATAATAGCACGGTGCGACAGTGAAAATACACCCAGCTAATGACACTATGTAGGTTGTGAGTTTTGTTGAGTAGAACTCAAAAATACTTTTTCTTTATTTCTCGAACACTCTAAACTTGTTTTATTTGACAAAAACTGTTTTTTGATCTTTTCACACAAAATTATTGGTTACCCAAATTTTTTTTAACCTATTTTCAAAATCCAACGTTTTTTGAAAAGGGGACAGATGAGCCTCTAAAATGGTATACATAAACATATGGTCCAAATTTACATATTATGAGTTTTGATAGGGTAAACTGAAAATATAAAATTTTTCTTATTTTTTCAAGTTTGTCCATTCTTAATTGCAAAATTTAATTAAAACATACAAAATAAGTGATGACATTCTGAAAGTGCATTATCTTTTGAAGAGATTGACACTTAGTTTGATCGAAACGGCCACGACCCTCACGCTTATAGTCTTGCACTCACTAGACTAACAGCGCACCCGTGTAAAAAGCCCTCACATGTGAAAAGCCGACATACTACTTACAATACTATTGTTATTCCTAAGGAGGATTCCTGTATGAAAGGATAGAAATTGTTATTATCAATTTGGTTATACCAACATTTTATTATAATGGCCAAACTTTACACTGTGCAATACAACAGTATTGATATTGTTACGTTTTTTACCTTTTTAAAAACGTTTAAAATATGAGCTCGTAAATTGCAAATAAATTAAAAATAAATCTGTGTTTAGTTTTAATTAAATTCTTTATTATTCGCACAATTCTGTGTGCTACTGTTCACAACTTTATGTAAACAACAACAATTGCTTTGTTTGTTATTCCTCTGTTTACACCTTTTGCATAAACAATAACAATTACTAGACAATTGTTCGACTGACCTTTATAACGGAGATCTTCAAACCACGATTACTCTCTTCAGACACAACGCGTCTTTACACAAGACTAACTGAACTTTTACTAAATCCGTTGCTTGCTTTGTATTGCCTTTTATAAGACAAAGTAAACAGTCTGATGAATGTTCACGAAGGCGGATGCTCGTGGCTTCTCTTTATCGATATCTCTATAAATGTAAACATCGTTGTTTCATTATTGTTGTTTGTGTATTTTTGTTTACAATTATTCTTGTAGTGTTATTTTTGTAGTGTATTTTTGTTTACTTGTTTAACGTTTTTTATGCTGGTATTTGTTGGTATACTTTTGTGTACATGTTTACCATTTTCTTATGCCGTTTTTTGTTGTTATACTATACATTATGATAATTTCTAAACAAGTTCATTGTTTTGTTTTTGTAGCTTTTGTTTATAATTTTAATTCTAAACGATGTAAAAGCAAAACACTAGACTTTTTCATTTCCGTAACAATAATATTATAATATTATATAATATTAATATTATAATAGTATAATAAATAAAAAATAAAGAAAAATCAAGATTTAGAAGTGGCTCTTCTGAATAACAAAAGAACGCTTGAATTTAGCAATAATAAAAGCAAAAACTTCAGTGTGCATGTGTTTGCTTTAGTAAAAAAGTACTTATTGGTACTTGTATTTAATTAAAAATGATTCAGTGTCTTCTTATCTACTTTTAAAGGGTTTTGTTTTTTCCTTTTTTTCCCCAAATTTTCTTTTTTTTATTTGTTCATGAAAGAAAAAAGTCAATGGGTGCGTAGGAGTTTATGATTTCAAATACTGAAAAAAGAACTGATGCTGGGGAATTTCAATAAACTGATGAGATGAATGGATATGACAAGATGGCAACAACATTTGATGCCTCATAAACAGCAAATAGTATTGAAGTAAACAAGTGATACAAATATTGTGAAATATTTGTTATTTAGTTATGCTTCTGGTCAGAATATAAAACTTGTATTGGCACTCCCCAACATCTACATTACTTAGACGGAGAAGCTGTTTACCTGTTGAATATTCGGTTTATACATGAAAACATATTACTTGTATGGATTTCTTGATGTCAATGGATTACATTTCTCCGAATGTGTGCATATGTGCTAATAAATCGCTTAATGTATAAAAACGATTGTATTGCTGGCTTTATTGGCAGAAATATGCTACTCCAGCCTTCATGGTGTATTTTTTGTACAAATAGACCTTCATCTGGAACGAGTTATCTTACAGAAACAACACAATATTCCCTTAGAGACTAATTACTTAATTGGTCCTTGCAGCACTTTAGTCTCGATTACAACCTCATTTCTCGCTTCCCCTACGTTGTACTTGTTAATTTTATCCACTACCTAATGTTTAAAATCAACTCCGAACGACAGATTTTTAAGAAACTTTTTCATGGCAAATTTATTTCCTCTTAGAGTGGGAGAAGAAGTCGCCGCAGATATTTTTTCCCATATTTCGTTTTGATGTCTGACCTGGGATACGAACCCGGGCTTTACGTCTAATAAGCCATCACACTACTTACTAGTCTACGGCGACACCTATGAAGCACATCGTAATCTTTTTTTTAGAATTCGTAAGAAAATTTTAACAGTAAACGTGTGCCCAAGTCATTTAAAATTGTACAGTATTGTATTTTTCTCATGAGCGAATATTTACTGTAGATGCAAATATAAATAAGAGTGAAGCATAGAAAGAGAACAAAAAAACAACTGCACTCATAAACAATTGTACAATAATACAAAAGAGAGTTTTGTGAAGAGTACAGCAAAAATATTGTACACTTCATACTGTCACAACGTGCATTTCTTTTTGCAGTAAATTGCAAAGAAAAAAATGTTTTTTTCTTTTTTCATAATAAAGAGAGAGTATTTATTCAATAGCAGACGTCGGCACCAATAGCCCCGGGGGCCGAACATCTTCGGCTTTTTACACACGTGAGACACGAACATCAACGAATATTAACATAGCAATTTGAATAGAGATTGTTGTTGAAAGAGTTTATGGCAAAAGCAAAGAATGTATAGAAACACTTATGTACGCATATTTTTCAACGTTGACACTACTGAAATCCATTTGACAATACTGAAAATTTAGTTTCAGTAGTGAAATATGCTCTTACAACACAAAGCATCCCAGCGGTAAATAAAACTAAGTACTTATACAATATGCGATGACGTGAGTATGATATTCTAAGCGAGCGATCTAAGTACTTAGAGTATAATCTATGCGTAATCCAACATATAATGATATTTTTATGTTATGTTTTGTTTTTATTTAAAGAAAAATAATAAAGACCCGTTTGTTTTTTTGTGAAAAACAGTCTGTGAAATATATGTCTGTTAATAAATATAATAATATTATAAATAGTCAAAAAACCTTATTAGAAAAGATGGAAAAAATAGAAAATGAACTGGATTAATTAAAAGGTATGTAATTAAAGCTAATATAATATACATAGCTAATAACAGAAAGAGATAACCCAAAACGTCCTAACTCACATTTACATACTTTCACAGAAATTGTAAAACGACTGGAATATTTCTAATCGCATTTTAGATTTTTATACTTAAATTTTAGAAATAGTGAACTTATATACAATTCTCATTATTTTTTGAAATTTTAACATTTTTGCTACTTTTTTGCAGTTAATTTTTTAAATCTTGTTATTAACATATGTAAAGAGTTAGAACGTTTTGTATTTTATTGAGAATTATTAATTTTTAAATACATAAATATTAATTATTTCAGTTGATCTAATACAAGCCACTATAATAATTAAACAACTTGTAAAAAAAACGTTCCCACATGTACGTTTTTACGATTCCGATTTTCCTATTTTAAAAGTTGAAGACATATAAAGAGTTAACAGCCAAATTTCTGCAGATCCAGAATCATATTTAAGTTCTTAAAATCAAATAACAAAAACCATTAATCTATAAATATATTTCTTATTCCAGATTCCAAAAATAAAGACCACTTTGAGAACAGGGGGCTTAGAAAAAAATTTTTACAGAATATTGCATAAAGATGTTGTATATATGTACATATATCATTAAATTATGATGTTTAATAGCTCGTATTTATTTAATTTAATTTTTGTATTAATAAAAAATATTTTTCTTTTAATAAAAAATCCTATTTGCTGGTATTTTAACTTACAAATGCAAGTAGGACTGTAATTTACATACAATACTTTCTAATTTGCAAGTCTATATAGGCTTCTCATCAACATCGCTTACAACTCCACTTATTATGTAAGTGAAACGTTAATGGAGCCTAATGATATTGTGGCTTACATTCTAAGCGAGAGCACATCGATGTGGCAGCCTATGACACTTTTATGTTAAATCTAAGTGGAAAAATAAGTGAAAGCATCACCACTGACTGCCATGAAATATCGCTTAGATAAGCGAGTACATAATGGGTATTTTTACCGCTGGGATATTTCCTTTTTTCTCTTTGAATAAAAGAGAAATACACATTTCAGTGTACTCGTATAATCAAGACCAACAAAAAAGAGAACAATTCAGTATTGCATTTAGTGAAGGGTAAGCTAGCAAAATATCTTGTGCAAACGTCTAGTAAAAGACTAAAAATTAAAAAAAAGAACTACTGAGTATTCACATCGATACACGTGATACATTCTTTAGAGAGTTTATTTCGCTTTACAGTATTATATTGTAACGAAAATGAAAAATCTAGATACTGGTGTTTTGCTTTTACATGACTTAACATTAAAATTATAAACAAAAGCTACAAAAACAAAACAATGCAGTAAACAAAGCTGTTTACAAGTTATCGTACTGCTTAATATAATAACAGACCAGCATAAAATAATGGTAAAACAAGTAAACAAAAAATGCAACAACAACACTAGAATAATAAACAACGATGTTTACATTTATAGAGATTTTGAGAAGGCGAAGTCATGAACGTTCAAACAAAGCAATTGTTGCTGTATATATATATACATATAGTTGGGAACAGTGGCACACAGAATTGTGCGAATAATAAAGAGTTTTAATTAAAGCTAAACACAAATTTATTTTTATTTTATATGCAATTTACGAGCTCATATTTTAAACGTTGTTTGAAAGTTAAAAATGTAATATTATGCATGAGTGGCGGGGCCTGCAGTTTAAAGTCGACAGAACAACAGATTTTACAGAAACTTGTCATACCAATTTTATTTACTCTCAGAGTTTTTGCTAAAAATCTTGTGAGAGGAAGTCGTAGAAATATTTTCTCATATTTTGTTTTGATGGAGATGTATGGCCTGGGGTTTGAACTATGGCTTTACGTCTAATAAGCCAACATACTACCTACTAGACTACGGCGACTTCAACAAATTTGAAGACAGATCAAAATATTCAGAGCTTTGTACGACATCCTTTTCCTGTAATTATTTTCTCCTGGAAAAAACCACTCACAAACTGATCAAGAAATGGAGAGGCAAATAACCTATATCTGCACCCCGCAAGAGATGGACATTGACAAAGAAAGTTTATAACAGTCTCCTCTTCCTCAGCGGACCTGCACCAACGGCAGAAGTCGTTAAATGGGAGCCGCATTCTTTCTGCGTGTGTTCCCATGACACAATGACCTGGAAGTATGGCCACTGTGATCGAGATGATGTTACGACCAAGTCCAAATTCGGTTGATTCGACAACTTCCTCTCTGCAGATTTCTGGCAAAAACTCTGAGAATAAATTTAATTGCCACGAAAAGATTCATTCTCCTTGACGCCCTCTGTCCCATCCAGAAGATACCACCAACTAAGATAATTGACTCCTGATATAGAACCAAAAATCCCCAAACATTCGTTTTTCGCAATTAGTACAGGGCTTCTTCTACTAATCTGATCTGGTCTTGGGACCATTATCTAAATGATTCTCTGTCTCGTTAATGCTATAATAGAATTCTTGACTACGTCAATAAAGACTGCTGCGGATCCACCTCGTTCAGCAATTTCTTCGCCCAGCTAATCAGAAATTCGTTCACCACACCGAGCTGTAGGAGATGATCAAAGCCCTTTCCGACCAGCCGACATTCTATCGAATACAAGGCCATTAACAGCAATGAGACAAATACAAACCTATCAGCTGGAATGACTAAGGTCAATTTGCTATCATGTGCGGTATTTAGATATAAGAGTTCCCTGCTTATAAGCATTGTCCTGGAAGTATTTTTGAAAGTGCTAATATCCGTGAAAAAATTTATTTAAATATTAATTACAGACCACATCTACCATCTATCTGGCTTTAACTATGTCGCCGTATTCTAGTACGTAGTGTGTTTGCTTATTAGACGTGAGGCGAGGGTTCAAACTTCAAGTCAGACATCAAAACGAAATAGGAAATAATATTTATTCGGCGACTTCCTCTCAGCAGATTTCTGGCTAAAACTCTGAGAGTAAATAAAATTGTCATGAAAAGTTTATCAAAAGTCTGTCGTTCGGAGTCGACTTTAAACTGTAGCTCCCGCTACTCATGTATAAAATTAACACATGAGTAGTGTGAGAAGCTAGGCCGTAATCCTGACTGAAGGGTTGCAATGGCCAATTGTGTGCGTGTATAACGAAGAATGAAGTCACCAACATTTTTTACAATATTTTTTCAAATCACGTTAGGAACAGGAATAATTTAAAGTTTATAGGCTACGACGATTGCTTATTTAGTCATTACAATCCTTTAGGCAGGATCACGAGCTAGCTTTTCACACCATTCATGTTGTATGTTTTTTTTATTCATAAAAGGTGGAATCTACAATCTAAAGTTAACTTCAAAAAGAACAGGTTTTTGATAAACTTTCCATTGCACTTTTATTTTACTCTCAAAACTTTTGTGCTAGAAGACTGCTGAGAGAAAGTCTATGAAGGAAATATTTTTTTCATATTTCCTTCTGTTCGAGATGTCTGAGCCAGAGGTTGAACTACAGGCTCTCGTCTCATAAGCCCACGCGCTGCCTACAATTTCAATTCACAAAAAGAAATAGAAGTAGATAATGCTGGTCATCTAATGCGATGTGTATCTAGCAGGTTTGGTTTTAAATGTCGACATTCGAAGTTATCGTCCAGCTTACGTACTATGTGCTTGAAATCCAATATTTATTTAAGTAGGTAAGTTTCAACGTCTGTCCTAGTTTTGAGGCTTTTGATTCTCTTTAAACTCGAGGTATAACGGTTACATAACCATTAAAAATTTATAATTACTGGGTTGTTCGGAAAGTAATTTGGTTTTTTTTTTGTGGAACTGAAAGACAGTTTGCGTATAATATCAATCAAGTGGTCATAAACTGTTGAATTTTTTAAATTGAACCCCAATCCGTTCTCATACATACATACATAATTGGTCATTACAACCCTTCAGTCAGGATTACGACCTAGTTTGTCACACCACTTATGTTGTTTGTGTTAATTTTATACATGAGTGGCGGGACCTACAGTTTAAAGTCGATTCCGAACGACAGATTTTTGAGAAACTTTTCATGGCAATTTTATTTACTCTCAGAGTTTTTGCCAGAAATCTGCTGAGAGGAAGTCGCCGAAGAAATACTTTTTTATATTTCGTTTTGTTCGTGATGTCTGACTTGGTGTTTGAACCGTGGCCTCACTTCTAATAAGCCAACATACTACCTAATAGACTACGGTGACTTCATGCGAACAGTACTAAGGCCATGAAATAAAAAAGCTTTCACAGCAGAAGATCAAGTAAAAAACCGCTTGATAGTTTCTTAACATTATTAAATTTCAGTTCGTTAGATTTACTATAAATTAGACGATTATATTTTGAAGGCCAGCATTGCTGTTAGAAAATAAAGTGGTATTTTTTTATATAATGATACTTATTCTTTTATTTACTTGTAACTATTACTTGCTTCATAGAATATTCTTTAAATAATAATGGGGATAAGAATAATACATACATAATTGGCCATTACAACCCTTCAGTCAGGATTACGGCCTAGCTTCTCACATCACTCATGTTGTGTGAGTTAATTCTATACATGAGTGGCGGGACCTACAGTTTAAAGTCGACTCCGAACGAAAGATTTTTGAGAAATTTCATTTACTCTCAGAGTTTTTGCCAGAAATCTGCTGAGAGGAAGTCGCCGAAGGAATACATTTTGTATTTTATTTTGATGTCTGACCTAGGGCTCGAACCCTGGTTTTTCGTCTAATAAGCCAACACACTACCTACTAGACCACGGCGGCTTCAATCCGATCTCACGTGTTGTTATTCACCGTATTCACCAGCTTCAGCCGGCCTTCCCGAACGTAGTGCATCTTCGACATTAATATGCCGAATCGAAATTTAGCGGACCAGTTCTGGCACTGGCGTACTGTCAAAAAACAGCTTCTCCATACACATCCGAACAGCATTTTTATCCCTTACTATATGAGCTCTCAAAGCATATAAAAATTATACGGCTGAAGTGTGAAGTTGGAATTAAATCCTCTGTCGGGAAAAAAAGAAATTACTTTCCGAACAACCCAATATTAGAAATTAGTAATTAATAAAGTAACCCATGAACGTATTATTTGTACCACAAAAAGATATAAAAGTTATTAAAAAAGCGCACAAAACCAATTGGTTCTCGTTGAGATCTTACAAGAATAGATAATTTTGTGTAAATTTCTGTGTTCTAATTATTTCTTCCACCACTGTATATATTTATATATGAAATGTATTAATAATGTTTATGCATTACTAACTTTGCAATACACTTATAGATTCTCTAAAGTAGCTATAGCTACCAGTAGAAAAATGAGTACATAGAAGCAAAATTAAAGCCAAAAAGGTTAGATTATCTGAATTCTAAATTTGAAGTTTTAAGTACAGAATCACAATAAGTTTTTTTTTGTAGTGTAAAATTGGCGTTTCCTAAAAGCACATGCCATATATTTATAAAAAGAAAGAGGAGTTCAAGTGATTAAAACAATTCTATGTAGACATAAAACTGTATTGTCTTAGAATCTTCGATGGATTGAAAATACTCGTTCATGTTCTCAAAAAACCGATCAGCATATCCTCGGTAGTATAATGGCGATGTTGGTCGGAGAAGTAGCCGTAGTCTAGCAGGTAAGTGTTGGCTTATTAGACGTAAGGCCACGCTTCAAACCATAGGTCAGACATTAAAACGAAAATAAAAAAAAAATATTTCTTCGGTTACTTCCTTTCAGCAGATTTCTGGTAAAAAATCTGAGAGTAAATAAAAATTGCCATGAAAAGTTTTTCAAAAAATCGGTCGTTCGGAGTCGACTTTAAACTGTAGGTCCCGCCACTTATGCATACAATTAACATACACAACATAAGTAGTGTGACAAGCTAGGTCCATAATCCTCACTGAAGGGTTGTAATGACCAATTATGTATGTATGGTGTTGGTCGGCACCAGATGTGGACAGTCTGCTATTTATTGCGGAAATAATGAATAAAAGAGAGTTTTTAAATATTCTAAAGAACAAATTCGCCTAAAGTGCGGAAGAATTCAGAATTCGTAGTGATTATTACTTCAAAAAAGTCATTGAGCCCAACCATACTGCTACTAACGTGAAGATGTTATTTACCTACCAAAGTCCCCACATTCTTAATTCTCTTGCACAGCCCCGATATAACTTCAAGAGAGTATTTAGGTGATCATTTGGAAGAACGGCTACATAGTCGTTTAATCTGAAACAAAATTGAAATGAAAAACTTGCTCATGAGTGAATGGCTGCAAATATCAAAAGAAAACATTAGAAAAGAACTGGTACATACAATGCTAAATGGGTTAAATGGAGTGCTTGACTTTAAGCGGTATCCTACTAAATATTGGGCATAACATTTCAATGTATTGAGTCCTTGAGTTTAAAATTTACTCTGAATTCTTCTTGGAAGTACATACACTTTTCCGACCCAAAAATATGGGTGCACCAGAAACTTTTCCTCAATTTTCTTTTGGTTTGTGAAAAACCTGTTTTATTATAAAATCGAAATATATTGTTACGTTTTAACCTCTTAAAAACGTTTAAAATATGAGCTCGTAGCAAATAAAATAAAAATAAGTTCGTGTTTAGTTTAAATTAAAATTTTTTTATTGTTCGCACAATTCTGTGTGCCACTGTTCACAACTTGATGTAAACAACAACAGTTGCTTTGTTTGTTATTCCTCTTTGCACTCTTTTGGGTAAACAATAACAATTATTAGTCAATTTGTTCGATAGATCTTTATTACAGAGATTTTCAAACCAGTCTTCACATCATTTACATTTGTTCTTTGTTTACATTTATTCTTGTAATGTTTGTTGTTGCATTTTTGTTTACTGGTTTATCCTTTTTTACACTGGTGTCTGTTGCTATATTTTTGTTTACTTGTTTATCATATAAACAAGTTCATTGTTTTTGCTTTAGTAGGTTTTGTTTATAATTTTAACCTTTAACTTATGACGTGAAATTGCTTAGCGTATATGAAGAGGTGGTGTAAATTATACACCCGAATTATTTTTCATATAATTTTTAATGTGTATATATTATAATAATGTTATACTTATATTATTCGAATTTGATTGCTTCTAAACGCATTATTAACAAAAACAAGGAAACAAATTCAAATTTATTTAAGAAATTTGTACTTTATTTCACAAGCCTCATTTACGCAAACAAAAAAATAGGTATATCATTTACTTGTACACCAAGAAAATTAAGGTTAAACAAAAACAATAAATGGCATTTTTCAACAGCCTAAGCTATATACTTATTAAAATAAAAAGGAACATTTCAATATCTTATATATATAAAAAAATAACAATCAGTCTTTTGAGGTAAAATTACCATTCGTCATATTCATTCTTAGTACAATTAATGCATAGCCGTTTGCTGCAACCCATACACAGTGGTTTATTAAACTCTAAACATGTATGTGTAGTTTTCTTTTTTAATTTATTGGAGCATATATAGCATAATTTGCTCGTTTTTGTATGCTTTTGGATCACGGGCTGGGGAAGAGAATCAGACCGTATTTTTTGAATGTGCCATTTTCCACTATTTAAGTGTACAATAATACAAAAAAAGTTAAAAACTTTTCAGCAACTCAAAATAAAGTGAAAACAAAAATTACAAAAATACTTACGCTTACGGAGACGTATAGTATTTTTTTATATGGGTTACTAACGTTAGATTAGACGTGGTAGTAGAATATTTTCTATATAAAAATCACACAAACAACTACGTGGTAGTAAAATATTTTCTATTAAAAATTTCCACAAACGACGACGTGTAGTAAATTTTACAACCAAACACACAAATCTCCGCGATACTGTAATAATCAAAAGGTACTGGCAATATCAGCTTAAAAGAGTGCAACAAATAGAAGTTATTAGAAAAATAAAAAAGATAGTGTAAAATTTACCACCACGTCATAAGTTAAAGGTTAAAGTTAAATGATGTAAATGCAAAACACCATTTCCATTTTCGTAACAATATTAATAAAATAAATATTTAAAATATTAGCTACTTTTATAAATATTACTTAAAATTCATATGATTTCGTATACAAATCAGGATATCTAAACTTTTGCTGTCCACTATAAATGACTTGTGTGCTGCTTCATAAATGTTGAGCCCAGCAAAACAAATATAAAAAAATTACAAATTATTGCTTAAAATTCCCGAAATTGCTAAAATATGTTCGGTATGTAGGCCTTTGCTGTCCATTGTATGTTTTATTTGTATAAGAAGCTTTTCACAAGTGTTAGAGACAAGTGCGAACGGGACGGAAGTGAAACTCAAACAGGAGGCACACTTTCTAGGACTCATTCTGGATAGGAAGCTGTCTTGGAATGGAACATCATTAACAGAATTAAAAAGGCTTCCATTGCCCAGTATGCGTGTAACAGAGTTTTGGGGAGAAAATGTGGCCTAGGACCTAGGATGACTCACTGGATCTACACAGCGGTGGTCAGACCTATCTTGGCCTATGGATGTGCAGTTTGGTGGGAATCCCTTGATAGGAAGACTAATTCGAAACTAATACAACGACTGCGGAGATCTGCCTGTATTATCATTAGTGGTGCCTTGCGCACTACACCTACGGCACTGGAGATAATTTTGGGCCTCTTTCCGATTGACATTTTCTGTAGGGGAGTGGCTGCTAAAATAAGTAAACGTCTCTGGGCGACTGGACAGTGGCATGACTCGGATATCGGCCACGCAAGGATCCTGAGGGAAGTTGGAGTTGTCACATGTCGGAGCAGTGACTACATGACACCGCGGTACGACTTCACGAGGAGATTCAGGACATCGGTTCCGGACGACGGGGCCTGGAAGGGTGGTGTGACCTACCTGTTAAGAGACTCCGTACAAATCTACACCGACGGTTCTAAGCTGAACGGAGCTGTTGGCGGTGGATTTTTTACGGCATCGGTTGGAATATTTCAGTCTATAAGACTGCCAGACCACTGCAGTGTCTTTCAGGCGCAGGTGGTGGCAATACAGGCTGCGGCGAATGTTATTGGGGTCGGTAGGGCCTCCAAGCGGAACGGCTATCAAGGCTCTAAGTTCTAATGTGATGAACTCCAAGACGTTGTACGGCTGTCGCTGATATCTCAACGAGATAGCGGAACGATATGATATCTATATCGTATGGGTACCGGGGCACAGTGGCATTCCGGGTAACTGCAGAGCTGATGAACTTGCCAGGCGGGGCTCTCCGATGAGTTCTCGAATCTGGACATACCTATGAGGACCTGCAAGCTCATAATTGATAATGCGATCGTCGATTAGGTCAACGACAGGTGGGAGGCCTCGGAAACGGGTAGAACGGTTCGTAAAATCTGGCCAAGGCTGGATGAGGGGTGCACAATGAGTCTACTTAAACTCCAAAGAGGCACGCTCAGTGTAGTTGTCGGTGTCATTACGGGGCATTGCATTATGGGTACGTGGGTCTTGGACACCTTGCTAACGACTTCTGCAGAAGCTGCAGAGATGAGGAAGAAGAGGAGACTGTCCCTTATCTGCTGGGTCCATGCCCGGTTCTTTGCCAAAGGAGAAGGAAGTTGGCTTATTAGACGTGTGGCCTCGCTTCAAATCCCAGGTTAGTCATCTCCAACTAAACGAAATATGAAAAAATATTTCTTTGGCGCCATCCTCTCAGCAGATTTCTGACAAAAACTCTGAGAATAAATAAAATTGACATGAAAAATTCAATCAATACAATCAAAATTCGGAGTCGATTTTAAATTGTAGGTCCCGCCACTCACGTATAAAAATTAACGTACTCAACATAATTGGTGTGAGAAACTAGGAAGTAATACTGGATTGTGGTAACCAATTACACTATGCGACAAAATAAAGAAAATGAAATACACCCAGCTAATGACATAGTGTAAGTTGTGAGTTTTGTTGAGTAGAACTCAAAAATATTTTTTTATATTTCTTGAACCCTCAAAACTTGTTCTATTTGACAAAAACAGTTTTTTATTGGTCTTTACGCACAAATTTATTGACTACATAAACATTTCCGAACCGATGTCCAAAATGTAAACCTTGTTAGAAAGGAGAGGGATGGGCATTTAAAACGGTGTACATATACATATATATATTAGGGTACCCTGGTAGTCTAGTGGGTAGTGTGCTAGACTATTAGCGTGAGGGTCGTTGTTTCGATTCCCAGCAGAGACTCTGGTCTGTGACACTACACCGAGCATATGGTCAAAGTTACTAAGCTCGTATATAATTAGAATATAATTTGTAATTGTATTGTAATTAATAAATAAATAAATAAATATATTACTTGACATAATATTCCGTGAGTGAGGTAAACTTGACAAGTGCGATTTTATTCATATTTTTTCAAGCTTGTCCGTTCATAGCGGCAAACTTTAATTAAAAAATTATGCAATAAGTGATGATTTTCAGAAAGTGCATTATCTTGTGAATAGATTGACACTTCGTTTGGTCAAATCGGAATAAAATTACCGTAATTATTATTTAAAGAGTTTAACGGTCGAGCTATATTTTTCATATATATGTATTTTTTCAATCGAACTTTTAGTTCAAAAATTTTCATAATTTTTGATGGATCTTGATTTTTTATCGCAAAATATGTCAATATCACGTTTGAGCGACCACCAGAAGTTGGCCAATGCTTGCGCAAAGACAAATAACAAAAATTTGCATAAAACGCAAATATTAGCTGACTTATGGCAGTCGTGCAAACATGAAATTGAGACATTTTGCGGTAAACAATCAAGATCCGTCAAAACTTTCGAAATTTTTGAACTGAAACTTTATTTGATAAAATAACATATATAAAAAATATACTACTTAAGTAATAGCTACGGTAATTTTTGTCCGATTTGATCAAACGAAGTGCAAATCTCTTCACAACATAATGGACTTTCAGAATGTCATCATCTGCTTTATATTTTTTAATTAAATTTTGCAATTAAGAATAACTAAACTTGAAAAATGAGAGAAAAATCAATCAATCAAAACTCATAAAATGTATGCTTGAACCATATGTTTGTGTATACCATTTTAAAGGCTCATCTGTCGCTTTTTCAAAAAACTTTGGATTTTAATAATAGGTAAAAAAATATTTGTATAATCAATAATTTTGTGTAAAAAGATCAAGAATTCCGCATTTGTCAAATAAATAAAACATATTCACATTCGAGAAATATAAAAAAAAATTTTCTACTCAACAAAACTCACAACCTACGCTATGTCATTAGCTGGGTGTGTTTTGACTGTTGCACCGTGTTATCTGTGTATGTACTATGTGTGCACAAGACATTTAAAATTGTACAGTATTGTATTTTTCTCATGAGCGAATATTTACTGTAGCTGCAAATATAAATAAGAGTGAAGCACAGGTAGAGAACAAAAAAACAACTGCACTCATAAACCATTGTACAACAATACAAAAGAGAGTTGTGTGAAGAGTACAGCAAAAATATTGTACACTTCATAGTGTCACAACGCGCATTTCTTTTTGCAGTAAGTGTGAAAGAAAAAAAATTTTTTTTTTTTTCAGAAAAAAGAAAGAGTATTTATTCAATAGCAGACGTCGGCACCAATACTCCCGGGGGCCGAGCATCTTCGGCTTTTTACACACATAGGGCACGAATATCAAAGAATATTAATATAGAAATTTGAAGAGAGATTGTTGTTGGAAGAGTTTGTGGCAGAAGCAAAGAATGTATAGAAACACTTATGTACGCATATTTTTCAACGTTGACACTACTAAAATTCATTTGACAATACTGAAAATTTAGTTTCAGTAGTGAAATATGCTCTTACAACACAAAGCATATATCCATTACTTCACAGATAAATGAGTGCTGTTGTATACTTTGAATAAAAGAGAAATACACATTTCAGTGTACTCGTATAATCAAGACCAACAAAAAAGAGAACAATTCAGTATTGCATTTAGTGAAGGGTAAGCTAGCAAGATGTCTTGTGCACACGTCTATTATGTACTTTCCAATAGAATTACAAAAAGCATCTTAAATCAGATATTAACAATAACTTATTTTTTTAGAAAATTGAAAGGAGTATAATTATAAGGCAGGAATCAAACTTATCTTTCCAGTGCAAAAGTCCTTTGAAATATCAAGAAATCATTTACAAAACCGAACAAATGAAATATCATACTTATATTTAAATTATATGTCCACCACTGTAAACTCTATTTTATGTATTCGTTAAATTAACTTGTAAAGTCTGTAATATAGTGAAATAACCATTATCCTCAAGGTTGTTGCTTATCAATATGTGATACATGTATTGTACTTATATGGGAGTGTTCATTCATTTATTTGCTTGCGATTTCCTGTGAAACGACTATGATTATGTGTGTGAAAAGATTTCAAAATTAATTTGTTATTTAATGCATATCACATACATACATCTTTATTCCCTTTATTCTTTTCCGTTTATATCCATTCGTCTATTTCTACACCCATATGAAATCTAAATGCATTTATAGCCGAAAAATAAATGGCTTTGAAGTCATAAATGTATGGAAGGATTAGAAATTGACTCTTAAGGGTAAACAAAAGTCAAAAATCGCACCTAAAGCCATTTCATATTAAAACAAAAGTTCATGTTTTTATCTCGAAATTAAACTATTTGATAAATGCCAGTGAAACTGAAATAAAGTTTTGCAAACAAATGTCAAAACCGTATGTGAAAAGGGTTCAGAGTTTTTTATTTAAGTTTCTATACCCTATTCGCTGAAGTAAAGATTTTATAAATAATCTGTTGCTTTGAAATAATAAATTAAGAAGAGGGAAATATGAGAGAGTAAGGCTCACTTCTTCAACTAAAGTTATTGTAAAGACAGTGGTGAACATATAATTGAAACATATATATGATACCTCATTTGTTCTGTTTTTTATGATTTCTTCATATTTGATCAAGTCTTTTCCACTGGAAGGATAAGTTCGATCACTTCTACACTTGATTCTTTCGTTATTTTTTTATTCTGTTCAATATTCTTGCCGAATAAGTCTTTATTTAGTGAAAGCGTCGTTTTACAAGTGGAAATCATAATTAAAATAATTTTAGTTTTGTTACTTTCACAATGTACTTTTATCATTTGATTTTGATCGCTAATTGTAAAGTAAGTGTGTGGTATTAGAATGAATATGTACAAAAATTAATCATAAGGTGAGGGAAATGTCCCAATTGCTCCGATGAAGGAAGGCAAGAAATTCTCAATCTCAGAAGAGCCGTGAACTAAGTAAATGAAGTTCCCCATTTATTTGCCTAGTCCAGAGAAAATATTTATTATGTAATGTTACATTTTAATGCATTTTGAGCCTCAAATAATAATCACAAGAGTGTTTAAAGCTGACCTATCTAAGCTCTAAGCAGCATCATCATGTGGTATCATCGTATATATAAAAATGAATGTGTGTTTATTTGTTTGGGGGTTTGTTCGTTTGTTCGAAGCCTATAGACAGCTAAACGGCTAGACCGATTTTCTTGAAATTTTAACAGTACCTTCCTGTATGTCTGGAAGGAACTATAGGCTACTTTTTATTTTAAAATTTCAAGTAGTATTTAATGTCGCATATCTCATAATCTGCAACAGCTTAAGTCCTCAAATTTTGTATGCACGACTTTGACGTATATATGAACAAAATAGGCGTATTGGCTGTAGTGGGCGTGTCACCTCCCATAAAAAATTAATGTTTGTTTGTATGTACCTTATAGAATCGTAAACTATGCACTTGATCATGCTATGATCTTTAGCAAAGTTGTTGCGCATAAGACGGGGAAGGTTTCTTTGTTGGTATGACTAATTTCTGGAGGGTGGCGCCACTGAAAATTACTTAAAATCAATTAAATCGTAAACTGTGCATTTTATTTTGTTGTGATCTTTAACAAAGTTGTTGCACATGAGTCGACGAAGGTTTTTAAGTTAGTATGACCAATTTCCGACAGGTGGCGGCACTGAAAATTTCTCAAAATGTATTAAATCGTAAACTATGCATTTGATCATGTTTGATCTTTATCAAAATTGTTGCGCATGAGACGGCGAAGGTTTCTAAGTTGGTATGACCAATTTCCAATTGATTCTCAGATTACGGCCGATAACTATACTTTTGATACGGTCAAGGAATTCATCTATATTGGCTCCGCCGTTACCACCAGAAATGATGTCAGTCTGGAGATCAAGCGCAGGATCACTCTTGCCAACAGCTGCTACTATGGTCTCAATAGGCAATTGAGTAGCACAGACCTCTCTCGTACGAAAAAAACTAACACTCTACAAGACACTCATCCTACCCGTGCTTCTTTATGGCGCAGAGGCATGGACCCTATTAAGTGCAGATGCAGCGGCCTTGAGAGTGTGCGAGAGAAAAGTACTACGCAAGATCTTCGGTCCAGTGCGAGTTGGCGATGATTTCCGTATCCGATACTACAGTGAGCTGTATGAGCTCATCAACGACATAGACGTTGTACATCGTATTAATATCCAGCGGCTACGCTGGTTCGGCCATGTCGTTCGAATGGAGGAGGATGCTCCGGCGAGACGGGTATTTGATGCGGGAATCTTCGGAAGTCGGCGAAGAGGACGACCTTGCATCCGTTGGAATCGAGGAAGCCCTGTCATCGATTGGTGTGACCAACTGGCGAAGGCGCGCACGAAGCAGAGGCGCCTGGAAGGATGTGTAGCGGCAGGCCGAAATCCGATAAACGGGTTGTTATGGCCAATTAAGTAAGTAAGTAAGTAAGTGTGACCAATTTCCGACAGGCGGCGCCACTGAAAATTACTTAAAATCAATTAAATCGTAAACTGTGCATTTGATCATGATATGATCTTTAACAAAGTTATTGCGCATGAGTCGACGGAGGTTGGTGCTATTAATTTCCGATGGATAGCGTTACTGAAAATTATTCAAAATGAATGACAAGCAATTCGTCGACCTACACCTCAAGGACGAGAGAAAAGAGTATTACGAGCTTCAGAATCAGACGAGCATTGAGACTGGATAATCTTCGAATATATGCCGCTGAGACCCGTTCGCTTGAACCACTTGAACAACGAGAAGTGAGATTAGAAACTGATCGAACGCGTACTACTCAGGCCGTTCATCTGAATCATCAGGACGTCGGGAAACAAAATCAATAAAAATGATTCAAAATTAATTGGACATTTTTGTAATGTCTTTCCATCAAATTTATTTTAGTTGGTGGCGCAGCAACACGCGCAGGGTAAAGCTAGTATATAATATAATATATAAACCAGAACTACTAGATGAAAACTTAATGAACCTTTTTTAGCCCTTTAGTTAAAGAAAATCAGTTTATATTGTGACAAACAAAACATGTAATAACAAAAAATATTTAATCGTACGACGAATCCAAAATTTCTTGTTGACAAACATGTAGTAGTTCCAGACATATCATCATAAATGGTCCTTACAACTCTTCAGTCAGAATTGCGACACCTAGTTTCTTACGGCACTTATGTTGTGTGTGTTTATTTTACATATCAGTTCAAAGTCGCCGAAGAAATGTTTCTTCATACTTCATTTTGTTGGAGATGTCTGATCATGCATCATCATATATCAAATTGAACTATTAGCCGAAGACTTACAATAGCTTCCTAACGCAGATGCATGGCATAGTGAAAAAAAAAATTAACCCAAATTAGATGGAAAAAAAAACCTGAAGAAACAAATGAATTCTTGAAAAAATTTTTAATCGGGCGGCGATTCCAAAATCTGTGAGATAGGTATGGCATCCAGCTAACCAATAGTTAGTTCTAAATATACTATCATACAATATACTATAATCCTTCAGCCAGGATTACGAGACCTAGTTTCTCATGGCACTCATGTTGTGAGTGTTAATTTTATACACAGTTTAAACTCGGTTCCGAATGACAGATTTTTAAGAAAGTTTTTATGACGATTGTTTTAACTCTCAGAAATTGTGACACAAATCTGTTAAGAGGAAGTCGCCGATTGTTGTTTGAACCGTGGCCTCACGTCTATTAAGCCAACACATTGCCTACAAGACTTCGGCGACCATCAAAACAAGTCAATATGACTGCGGGAACATTATGGTATGAGTGCTCCTTGTTACAAAAACTTTAGACAAAACACAGTGCAACCATAAGCGGAGAGGAATTTAAATTTAAGCATAAGGCTGCTTAGAGGAATAAAACGTTAATGTTTTAACGTGGCCAGCTCAATTTTCTGACCTTAATCCAATTGAAACTTTGTAAACTAAGGCTGAAAAGAGGATGGTAGGCAAAAATCGAAATATGTTGAACGGCTCTTCCTGCTTCTTTCTCTGACAGCACATAGCTTATTGTTAGACAAATTTTTATTTAAATTAATTATATTACTTAAATTTTTGGTAAATGTTTAAATTTAAGGACTGAAAAATAAATTTAATTTTCGTTTTTAATATTGAAAATAAAAGCAATTAAATTATTAAATTAAAATCATTGCGAATGGTTTAATTATATGGCCGCCACTCTATATACTATTAAAACATTATGTAGTAAATGCGTTTGTTTAGGGCTTGTCCAATCTGTGTAAAATTCTTTATTCAAAGCAATCATATATGAATTCCTTTAATGAAAGGAAATTAATTATTTTATAACTCAAATGAATGTTTTTGAAATTCTTTGATTACAAATAGGTTATCAAATAGTTTTCGTCTGTGTTTTCGATTTAAAACCCTAAGGCCAATTAAATATGATAAAATATTTATGTTATGCTCAGAAAAAATAGATTTTTAAATTGTCTTTTGTGTATTATACAAAGTTTAAATTTTATTTGTGTTGCTAAAAGTGAACAAAGTAAGCAATCATTAGCAATTGAACAGCTTTAGGTGGAGTATCTCAATTCCGATAACAGAACTAAAAGCTATCAAATAATCTATCAGAAAGCTAGAAAATATCCAACGCTGGCAAGATTTGCTACGTATTTATGCAAAAATGAAACACAACCTCCTCTCCCTTGACCTGTGCAAGATAAGCCGGACTGATAAAAACTAGAAGCGCTGTGGTACTTACTAACTACACTGTTAAATAAATATGTATCCATTACCAATATAGTAGAATAAATTAACCGCATGTATCCCGTCTTATGTCCTAGTGGAAGAACAGTTGCATATCCTTTTGATAATAAAATACGAAACTTGCTTACTGAATTGCCCTCTTAATCCAAACTGTTTGCGGCAGCCTTTTAAATATACCCCCAAAAAGAATCTGAAGATAATATTTTCTGTGAAGCAGCAATATTATAATATTGTTACGTTTTTAGATTTTGAAAAACGTTTAGAATATGAGCTCGTTGATTGTAAACAAAATAAAAATAAAAAGATGTTTAGTTTCAATTAAATTCTTTATTGTTCTCACCACTTTTGTGTGCCACTATTTGCACTTTGACGAATACAACAATAATTGCTTGTTCGCTATTATTCTTTGCTTACAACGCAGATCTTTTCAACGGAGATCTTCAAACCACGACTGCTTTCTTCACACGCAACGCGTCATCACACAAGACTGACTGAATTCTTACTACTCGTTGCCTGCTTTGTCTTGCCTTTTTATATGCCCACGTACATAGCTGCCAGAGAAACGAGGCACCAAATCGTCAAATATTTGAGAAAAAATCGTCAAAATCGTCGAAGACGTTTATTGAAATCGTCAGAAAAATAAATAAATAAATTAAAAGTTTTTAAAAAAACAAAATTATTTCTATTGTAGTAAAATATATAAAGTCAATGTATGTCTGTACACATCTGAGGTCAAAAATTAAACATTTAACAAAAAATTTATTGGAAATTTTTTTTCCAAAAAATGGAGAAATTGTATATCATTTTCAGGAAAAAATTGTTTAAGGATTAAACAATCTATCCCAGTGTTGTTTATTGACACATAAGCGCAGCAATAATATGGCATCAACTTAATCTATGGGTGGCGTAAATAGTATTAACGAGTCAGAAGCTCTTGACATTCTAAGCATGAAAATTCAGTGTAATGTTGGCTGCAACTGATACATTTTTCAGTTCCTTCAGTTCCTTCTTAAGATTTTATTTATACTATTTATGAGGTCGGCGCCTCAACGTCTATTTTGAGGTTTCTCGACCGTGTACAGGAGAGGCCGTAGTAGCTGGTTAATGACGGTAGTGTATCCAACTCCATTGAATCATTGGTGCATCGTTGCAATGTGGTTTATGTTTCACTGTTCTATCACTACTACAAAAGGATTTTGCTGGAACGAAATAAGAGTACTTGTTCCCGAAAATCATATATTTCTACGTAACGCTCGTCTTTCTCGGTCAGGACATCCGCATGTGGTCGATTGGCCAGTGGATCGCACACTGCATAACAGAGAAAGTACGTTTCTTAGTCGGACTATTCGTATGTGGAACTCAATTCCTGCAGAGGTCTTTCCTGTTACTTATATTATAAAATTATAGAAGACTAATATCCATAAACGCTGTTCTCTCTTTTCTTCTTACCATAACATATTTCCATAGTTCCAAACACAATGACATCCATCCCCTGAGTGTTGGTCGTACGAACAAAAATAACGGCGCTTGCCTTTGTTCTTCCGATGGCAATATTATAAACAGCGTTACCGCTGGAAATTTTTAAGAAGTCGCACAAATAGGGGATTTTTGAAAAAAAAGTCGCACATAAAGGGTATTTTGGCAGTAAAAAGGGGCAACATTTTTAAAAGAAAAGAAAATGAACTAATACAGATAAAAAGAACTAAATTTTTATTGGATTTTTGTAATGTACATTAACAAACATATAACAAGTTTATTTTTTAATAATTTTTCCAATTTTTTATAATAGGAACAAATATTTAGCCAAAAATTAATAAACCGAAACAAAAATTTTAATTTTTTTAAAATTATTTGTTTTATTTCTAGCTTTAAAATGTAATTTCATCCAAATTTATGAACGTTAGGACATTTAAATTTCAAAATAATAAAAAAATACATTTTTAAATTTATAAAAATTCCATTAAATAAAACTTTTTTGCTAACCTACTATATAATAATACAAAACACATAATATAACTATTATTATAACTAAAAAACAGTTCAATAAAAATAAATAAAAAATTATACAAAATTGCGTATTTTGTAATAAATTAAAAGATATGAAGTTAATAAGGTACATACATTTCAAATAATTACGCTAAGGTATGATAAGACTTAGAGTACATAGTATTTGGAAAATTTTTGTATTAAACAAACTGAGATCAAAAAGTTAAATATAAATACTAATTTTGTTACAACGGTTCATTTTAAAGTAAATAGAAACATTTTGTAATAAGTTAAATATGATATATAGTTTTACATTTTATATTATATTATTTATTTATATGTCATAATATATCACAATTTTATGAAAAAATATATCATAATGGCAGGCACATTTTTTAAAACTTTATTGTTCAGGCATGGAAAGTAAAAATTCTGAAATTGAACAAATTGGGGATGAACAATTTGTTTTAAATCTCCTTCAAAGAGAACGAGATGTGGATTATAATTGCCCGCAAACAATTATAATCATTGGGTAATTGGGAAAAAAAAAGAAAGAGAAATTATATTATTTCACTCCTGAGAATTCTGAGAATTCTGAGAGAATTCTTACCTTTTTTTCTCCTTTGGGTAAAACCCTTTTTTTCAGGATGGATGTATAGGATATTACTCTTTTAATTCAATTTCTTTAACAGAGGTTTGAGGTAAGTATAAAATTCACTTTATTTTCCAATTCAATTTTGTTCACAGTATAATTCAGGTTAAGGTTTGGGTAAGTATACATACATATATTTTAATTTATATATTTAATATTTTTAATTTATTATTTTAGCACAATTAGGTTTTCAATTATATATATACAGTTTAAGGTAAGTATAAATTTATAGTTTTACAGTAAGTATCAAATATATAATTTTTTTTTAACTTTATTTTATTTTAATTTTGGTTGTTCTTTTAATATTGTTTTTTGTTTTGGTTTTAATTTTATAAAGGGTATGCACAATTTTTAAGCACTTGAGATATATGTTGTTGATCTTATTGTAAGATTTGAAGTGAGTTATAAAGGTATAAGCTGAAGAGTTGTTGATGATATAAGTGCAAGATGATAAGTGAATTCTGATTATAGGTTTTTTTATCTATTAAACTTCTGTTTCTCTAAAACAACTGAATTAACAGTATATTTGGAGACATTCCTTTGGAAATTATGGAAATTCTGTGCAAATATTCGGAGGCATTCCCATGGGAAATTATGGAAATTTTATTTAAATGTAATTAACACACTTATGTTATTTAACATAAAAATTATTTCTGTTAAATAATTTATGTGTTCAAACCGAGTTTGAACAGAAATTTAGATTTTTTTTCAAAATAAAACAACAAAATTAATCAAATTACACAAACTAGTTTATAGATTATTCAATAGACTAATCAATAGAATAGTTTATAAGTTATTTAATACATCAGTCCATAGACTAGTAGTAGTCTATAAAATAGTCGATCGAATAAACCATTGACTAATACAGTTGATTAATTCATGGTCTATTTAAAAAACTAGTTCAAATGCTATTTGAAAGACCACAGAAGTCAATAGACTGGTCAATATATTATATCATATACTAGTATAATATATTTACTACTCTATAGACTACTATATATGTGGACTGGTCTATTAAATAGCCTTTGAACTAGTTTTTTAAATAGTCTACTAGTCTTTGAACTGGTGTATTAAATAACCTATAAATCTACTCTATATTGACTAATCTATTAACAAGTCTAGAAACTAGTCTGTGTAATTTATTCGCAGTTCTATGAAATACTGAGAAATTAGGATGCAAAGATATTTCTCAATGTCAAAAAGGACTATATTACTTAATTTTCCATGCCTGTTTTGGTTTATATATTTTACAAAATGAGTTTTAATATATATTTCACAGTTATATTAGTATTTACATTTGATTAAATTATTTTTTTGATAAATTACTTCTGTACTTTTTTTTATAAACAATTATATTTGAAAACTGATTGTTCCGAAAAATGTAAATAAAAGAAAGAAAAAAATGTAAATAAAAGAAAAAATACTTTTTCTAAAAAAGGGGAAAAAAGGGGAAAAAATCTTGAAAAGTGTCAGATTTAGTTCATTTTAGTAAGGGGGCACAAAAAGTGGCGGGGTTGCTGAAAAAGTGTCGAATTGCGACTTTAGTCGCTCAACGGTAACGCTGATTATAAGCTATTTATACTTGAATTTTTAAAATTGCCTGTAACGACAAGTGATAAATTATTCTCAACTAAGAGGTATTTCGGAGTTGTAATTTTTTGGCTTTTAAGGGATTACAAAGGAATAAAATAGAGAAAAATCATCACAGGTATTCGAAAGTAACTTAAAAATATAAAACTTTATTCCTTTCTTATTACTAACCTAAATTTTCAATAAGAATTGCAAAGTAAATACAAAGCTTAAAGTGGCTTTTAACGTACTAAAGTAAAGAATATGATGTAAATTTTTAATTTTTAAGAATCGTCAAAATAAGGGCATAAATCGTCAAATCGTCAATATGATATTTTTGGAACTCAAAATCGTAAATATAACGATACATCGTCAAATGTGGCAGCCATGTCCACGTAATCAGTCTAATGAATGTTCTTGAAATCGAATGTTCTTATGCTCGCCATTTCGAGAGTTCTATCGCGTCTTTTACTTTTGGTTTACTTGTAACAAGTTCGTCGTATTTCTTTGTGTAGCTTTTGTTCATTTTAATGTTAAACGATATTACACCGTTTCCATTGTCGTAACAATATACAACACTGTTTGGAGTTGGCAATACTACCAATTATTGTAGGCGGTTATAATCAGTATTATGCTATAAAAACAATAAACACAATACAGCACTTTGGAATTGCATGAGGTAAGCTGCATGCCCGTAAATTATAATAAATTTATGCTGCGTTTAATTGCTATTGTACAAAATAAAAAATAAACAGTTGATTAAGTCAATGGTGCTACTAAAACATTATTTCGCGTTATATCATCATGTTTTTAAAACCTCTATTTAATGCATCTTATTGTATTGACAGCATTAATTCACCAGAAGTCCTTTCGCTCTGTGCACTAATTCTCTCATTGCTGCGAATAAAAATAGAAATTAAACTAAAAGCAAAGCAGCAAAATCGTTGCTTGTTGTCGCGTTGCCCTTAAAATATTCACTTCCATATACAACCATGTATTCTATTTTTAATTATTATTATTATTACTGTGTTTGCTGTGTTGCGTGTATTGTGTTTATAGCCATACAGTTGCCAGTTTCTTGTCATCCCACTTTATTTCATTTGAACTAAATGAGGAAGTTATAATTAAGAAGCTCATAGAACAGCTCATAATATTCAATATGCGACTTTTAATTCGTCTTTTCGTTTTCTGCATGGCTAGGCCTGTCGTCTGTTGTTGCTACAGTACACCAAGCAAACTTAGCTAACACTAACTTCGTAATATGCTTTTCCTAAACTTTTTGTTGCTTGGTTATGACCTTTCGATAAATGTTCTCCTACTCTATCAGACTGTTAGTGTAGCAGCGGTGTTCTTGTATTTCGTTAAGCACATACTTCGAACATTTTCTTAAAGATAGTTTAACGAAAATAGATACAATTCCAATAGTGTGAACTGTCCCCAAGGATAATACTTACATACATAATTGGTTATTACAACCCCTCACTCAGAATTACGACCTAACTTCTCACGCTACGTATGTTGTGAGCCCCATAAAAAACAGACAAGCGGAATTACATCGAATGAATCGGACTAAATATCATTGATATTTAGCATATGTAATGTAATGTCTTCGCTCCAGATATTATAGTTTCGCTGAATAATGTATCCATATAGTCAGATATGAGCTTCATCACTAAACACAAGTATTTGATTAAAATTCTCATGTATTTTCAGTATTTTATAAGCAAGAACTTTAAGACCAAAATTAGTGCGAAACTGGTTAATAAATGCACGAATTGCTTGCTCATTATGCCAAGTATGTTGAAAGTAAAATAAACGAAGTGCTGTAGAACTTCGAGTACAGATTTATTAAAATTTTTTTTAAATTAATTTTGGAGTGTTGTTTTGAAGTTAAACGATTCATGATAAATGCTCATTACAACCCTCCAGTCAGAATTACGACCAAGCTTCACAGATCACTTATGTTGTGTGCTAATTTTTTTCATAAGCAGCGGGACCTACAGTTTGAAGTAGTCCGCGAACGACAGATTTTGGACAAACTTTTCATGGCAATTGCCAAAAATCTGCTTTCGTATCATTCCAGATGTCTGACCTGGGGTTTGAAATGACACATTACCTACTAGACTGAGGGATCGAGAGATTACTTTACTTATAATTTTTAATATTCAATAACAACGAACACTCTTTTAACAAAAACTACATAAACTGAGCAATCAGCAACAATATGAGTACGTTTCCACCCAAAAATATAAAAACCAATTTTTGTTTTTAATGAAAATTTAATTGCGAAACTTTCCCTCTAAACGACTTTTATGCCATGCATCTAACAAAAATAATAATGACCATTTAAAATACAAAGAATATAGTTGTTGCGTATTTAAGGCAATAAAGAATCTCTGATGATTCTTCAATATTCCATTCAAGCCTCCACAGATATTATTTATTTCACTTTACTTATTCCACGTTTTATTAGAATGTGTTGCATGGAAATCATAAATCTTTATTTAATGTTTACCAAAATGTTTTAAGTATTGCAAAAAAAGTGAATAAAAATAAAAATTAAATACTTCAGTAGTAACTACAAACAATTAATTTTTTATTTGAACACAAGTATGAAGATTTTTATTTATCGATTGCTTTAGAAACTTTGTGCTTCAAAACACAACTCAAGTAGAATTAGACGAACGTTCATGAAATGGAACATACTGTTACGGAAATGGAAAAATCTAAATAGATACTGGCGTGCTGCTTTTACACCGTTTAATATTAAAATCAAAAACGATAAACTTGTTTACAAATTAAAAATGATAAACAAAAAAATATTATAAACAAATAAACAAAAATATACCAACAAACACTACAAGAATAAATGTAAACAAAATACACAAACAACGATAATGAAACAACGATGATTACATTTATAGAGATCTCGAGAAGGCGAAGCCACGAACATTCGTCTTCAAGAACATTCATCAGACTGTTTACGTTGCCATATAAAAGGCAAGACCTAGCAGACAACTATGTCAGTAAAATTCCAGTCAGTCTTGTGTGGAAACGCGGTGTGTTTGAAGAGAGTAATCGTGGTTTTAAGATCTTCGTAATAAAGATCTGTCGAACAAATTGACTAATAATTGTTATTGTTTATGCAAAAGAGGAATAACAAATAAAGCAATTGTTGTTGTTTACATCTAGTTGTGAACAGTGGCACACAGAATTGTACGAACAATTAAGAATTTAATTAAATCTAAACAATTGCAATCTACGAGCTCATAATTTAAACTTTTTTAAAAGATAAAAACGTAACAATACGTTTGTTTTTAGAATACTAAAAGCGAGAGAGAACCGTGTAACGACACGTTTCAGCTTGGGTGCTGGGGTAGTTCAGCGGCGTCCAGTGGTTACATAAAAACAAAATTATTTTTCGAAGCAAAATTTAAATCTATTTATTTATAACTCTAGAAATAACTTACGTGCTACCTTAAGCTAACTAGATATAAGGGAGGGAAAAAAATAACTAACTAGGCCGGCCACACTACAGTTCGTCAAGTAACTGTACCGAAGGCGTCAAGAGGGGTTGAGTCAGAATAACAGTCAAACGGCATGCGCCCTGGATGACTGTGGTTTCTACTGGTCCTTGCTATTACCCCGGCACGGTCAGTCAAGTCAACCAAAGGAGGATGTCAGAGCACCAATCAAACGGCCTACGCACAGGATGATTGAGGCTCCAAGATCTCCTTTGTTCGTCCAGTCAGTCAAATTACCCGGAGGAGGATGTCAGAACGAAAAGCAAACGGCCTACGCACAGAATGATTCTGGTTCCTAAGCCTCCGGTGTCCGTCGAGTCACAGTTGTCAATGTTTTGCTGGTTGTAAATCTCTCACTAGTGGGGACAACCACACCACTTGTGATTTGATATACTTTTAGCATCCTCCGATGTCATAAGATCGACCTGCCTTACCAGCAACTCATCACCAACTGCCCCGACTACTGAAGTCATGCTCGCTTTTATTCACAAAAGTAACGAGTAACAGATCAAGCATGATCGAGCATCAAACATGTTGTGTCCTACTCAACAACTTACCAATGTGAGAGCAAGCACCGATTGAATTCAGCAGAGAAGTCCTGTAGGTCAAATGTGAGTCGTAATGAACAATACATTAAATCGAAAATATCATCCAGTGATATGGTGTAGGCAAAAACAAGGTCTCCGCCTTTTGTCGTCACAGACGTAAAGTAATTTTTGCAAGCATTTGCATTGCTTTTCATAAATGATGAAATCAAGAAAGAACAGAAAGCGGTTCGACGCGCTATAGAATTTGTCAACCTCATCAATAGCCTTAGAATAACAGCTTTCAACATTATATTAACATTCCTGGAATTAGAAAAAGATTTTGTTACTTGAAATTATGTTGTGTGTGTTAATCTTAGGCGGGGCCTATAGTTTGAAGTCGACTTCAATCTACATATTTTTGAGAAACTTTTCATGGCAATTATATTTACTCTCAAAATGTTTGCCAGAAATCTGCTGAGAGGAAGTCACCGACGAAATATTCTTTTTTTTGTTTCGTTTTGTTGGAGATATTTGACTTGGAGTGTGAACAGTGGCCTTACGTCTAATAAGCCAATACATTACTTACTAGACTACCGTGATTTTAATAATATATCCACCTTTTCAATGGCATCTAGATAGGACATGTAGATGCACATTAGATTGTCGCTGTTGGGAAGGATGTGTTCGATTACATTCAAGCAACAATCACAGTGTTTAGTTACATACATATACGAAATGGCTGATATTGTCAACATATATAACAGACATTTGTACCAACATAACAGAAAAAAAGGGAAAATCGAACATACGTAAGTCACGAAATTTGAAAATAACGGTTATATTTTGATCACACCTCGTATACATACATAATTGACCATCACAACCCTTCAGTCCGGATTCTCACACCACTCATCTTGTGTGTTTTAATTTTATACGTGAGTGGCGGAACCTACAGTTTATAGCCGATTCCGAACGACAATTCTTTTAAGAAACTTTTCATGCCAATTTTATTTACTCTAAGAGTATTTGCCAGAAATCTGCTGAGATTATGTCTAATAACCCAACACACTACCTACTGGACTACGGCTTCATTTTAATTTTACCTACGACTACAATTTAATTTAGTTGTAATATTTAGTGTTATCATGTAATGAGCCATTGGGACAGTTGTTTGAATTCAATTACTTGTGGATGATATCCTTGTTTTTTCATTAAAAAAAATTTAATTTCTCTCAAGTTTATTTTGTGTATTTTTATTTTTATTTATTTATTTACTTATTTTCTTCTCTTTATTTTATTTTTTATTTACTTTTAATGTCGTTTGAATTTAATTATAACTCAGGGTATAAAACTACACATGGACAATAAGAATAAGAGAAGATTTTCATCAACTATCAAGAAAACAAACAAAAACAAGAATCGTTTGATTGATTTGTAAAATAAAATCACAGTTTGCAACAATTTATGTACATGTATACGAGTCCAACATTTTCCATTTACTTCTTATTATTTTACAAATGAATTCGCAATTTTGTTACTCAAACCTAAAAAAACTTATTTGCCGAAGAAGTATTGTCCAATAATATTAAACCATTAACAAGATTTACTAAAAGTTTATGAAGTACACTTATTTAAATCATAATTTCATTGTAATTGCAACTGTTTTCATGTAATTGCTGTAACAAGCCAACTTTCCCACATTTTACTTCAATTCTTTAAATAAACCGGCATCAATCATTAACTTTCATTGTGTTCCTTAGGATTTAAACTCAAACTCAGTTTATTTTACACGATTTTTATTGGAATTGCCAGGATAATAAAATACTGTAGCAGGGTGGACTTTAGAAGTAAAATGAAAAGTTGTAAATAAAACATCATCTAAAAGTTCTCGTTACTTAAGAAAGAATCGTAAAAGTGGAAGAATAAACTCAAAAAAAGAAAAAAAAAACTATTAAGACGATTTGAAATATAAAATGTACAATAAATTCAAAGGCATTCGTTTGACCACGGTAGTTGTTTTCTTTAAGCGATATTTGTTTTAATTTCAATTTAAAATTTTTATTAACAAATTAAACTAGTAGCCGTAGTCTAGTGGGAAGTGAGGTCTAGTGAGATGTAGGGCCACAGTACAAACGCTAAGTCAGACATCTTCAACAAAACGAAACATGAAAAACACTTCGGTGACTCAGTGGCAAAAACTGTAAGATTAAATAAAATTGCTATGAAAAGTTTCTCAAAAATCCGTCGTTCTGAATCGATTTTAACTGTAGATCTCGCTACTCACAGTCATGATAATCCTGACTAAAGAGTTATAATGACTAGTAAGTATCTGAAAAAACTATAGTCATTGAATCAAACACCTAATCAGCACGCGGATGGAAATTGGAAGTTTATCAGCTCCATGACTCTGGCGTATAAATCAGGCTGAATTTAACTCATAGCATGTGTGATGTTGCATTTGAGAACCGCTTTTGCTTGTGGTTTATTTTATTTAACTTTTTTCTTGTTTTTCTTTTGTTTTTCAGCTTTCGTTAAATTATTAAGACATTCGAAACCAGCATGACAAAACAAATTAAAAACGCTGAAGTGAAGTCAAAAACAGACAAAACAAAATAAAGTTAACACTTTGCAAATGACATCTTAACTGGCATTTACATCTGTTTCACGCAACGGGTGATTTCATGGATTTTAAATACTATTTTTTCTTTGATTTTTTTAATACTTATATAATATTGATTTTGAAATCTATTTGTAACAAACTTCAGATAAAATATAGGGGAATTTTATTAATTAATTACAATAATAATGTCATATACAGCCGAAATTCAGTAAGCAGAGTAAAAAAATATAGGCATACCAAGCACAATCTAATTTATATTGCAGTAAAAATAAAATCATTGTTTGTCTTTGGTCATATTAAATGTGCATCGCCTTTTGTCATTCCTAAATAAAAACAATTGCCTAAGTATCGGTATGAAATAAGCGATTTTTTTTTTTTGTGAAAATAAAACATTAATTTTTAATATAAAAGTAAAAAACATTTTATTTAAAGTATTGGCCATTGCTGGCTACACATTTTTATTATCTTTCATGCAATTTGTAGATTTCATGCCAATAAAACTGTAAGTCACACTATTTTCCAATTTCTCTTTGGAATCGAAGTACTACTTAGAAAGCGAGTATCACATCATTAAAAATCAAGTTTGGTGAATACGGCGGTTAGTCTTGCAGATCATTTGCGCGGTCTGTACTAAAGCGATTTTAGGAGATACCACACCTTTATGGTATCCCCAGACACACAGCATTGTCTTTCTGCCGAATACTTTTTTCTGATTTAGCAGACGAAGTTGATGGTTTTCCTGGATTAACCATAATTTTTTCCATTTAGGACTATGAAAATAAATCTTTTTTTCATCGCCGGTAACAATTCAATGCAACCCCAATTTAAAATCGTGTCTTTGAAGCAAAAATTCACAAGTGGTTTTCCAGTTTTCCATCAGCCTGTCATTCAATTGGTGTGGTACCCATTTTCTAGAATTTTGGATTTTTACAATAGTTTTCAAAGGGTTAGAAATAATTTGTTGCACAACATTTAAATTTCTGTCATTTGTTTCTGACCCAATGTGTCATTTTCATCCAGTATTGCTCACAGTTAGGCGTTTTCAAACTTTTTTGGTGGCCTTCCAAGTTCTACATTTCTAAAATCAACCGTTGAAACCATCTTCTGCATGATCACCATATGCCTCGACAAGCATTCGATGCTACTTTAAATGAAAACAAAAAATATCGTCCTCAACAAGTTATGATTTC
This sequence comes from Sarcophaga variegata, assembly GCA_932273835.1. Taxonomy (NCBI): domain Eukaryota; kingdom Metazoa; phylum Arthropoda; class Insecta; order Diptera; family Sarcophagidae; genus Sarcophaga; species Sarcophaga variegata. Next base: position 29,119,888 of record OW026358.1, on the reverse strand, counting down.
CTGGTACAAAATTCGCCATTCCTAATACGATGAAACAATGACTGTCGTCCAAAATGTTAGTTGCTTTGTGTTTGAACAAAGTATCGTGTTTCATAATGCCGCTGTACAAAATATATAGAATGTATTCCATTTCAAAACGTCGTTAATGTATATTTTTAACACAGCCAAAAAGCAATCAGGAATCGGATTTATAGTTGATGCATTATTTGATTACTTTGCATATCTACATAGTTTATATACAGTAGTAGAACTGCATGTAAACTTTGTATTGATACATTTTGGAAGGCAGCCAATTTGCCATTGTTTGCTCACTGATTTGATGTAAACTGAATATGTTTTATAGACGTTCGCCATAAATCTTCCCTATTGGACATTTGTATCCTGACGTTTACTTCATACCGGTACACTTAGTAAATCTATTTTTAAGGCAATTTTTATGTTGAGGCAATTTTTACAATATCAAAACTAGTTGGTCTCAGATTCGGTTATCAATTAAAGCTCCCCGTTTGTGATTGATAGTTGTCTTTAGTCGTTTTATCTCCAATAATTCCTAACTTTATTAGTCATTACATCCCTTCAGTCAGATTACGACATAGTTTCTTGCACTTCTTAAGTTATGTGTGTTAATTATATCTACAAGTGGCTGGACCTACAAATTGAAGACGACTCCGAACGACAGATTGATTTGGACAGATCGCTGAGAGGAAGTCGCCGATGAAATATTTTTTATTATATTTCGTTTTGTTCGGAATAACTGACCTGAGGTTTGCATCGTGGTCTCACCTCTAATACACCAACACACTACCTACTCGACTACGGCAACTTCAATACCTCATTCACACTTTGTTCATTTAAATTTAAAAATTGGAAAGGCCTAATAAAAGACCCTATTCAACAAAATAACCCTATTTTTATTTTTATTACCTATAATTATTTGAAACTGATAGGCAATTACTTGAAACTTTTGGTTCGCTTGATAAGGGATTGTGATGCTATTTTAACAAAAATTCAACATTATTTGAATATAAAATATTAAAACAAAAATAAAAGTTTTAAGGATTACAATTAATCCTTGTTCCAGGAAACAAAATATGCAGTGGAAAGCTCGAATATTCACTCCTTATATTAACGCTATCGTTTAAAGGCATATTCATATTTATTTGTTTTTTTTATTTATTTGATTTATAATGATCTACATAGCACAACAATATACTAAATCTTATAAGTGACAGTGCTATGTTTACAATCAATAAGGTATAAAAAATTAACATTAATTAAATATAAAAAATTAGAGAAAGTTAATTTATGTATATAAATGTTAAATTAAATTAATAAGGTAAAGTATAAAAATAATAATAATAATAATAATAATAATAATAATAATAATAATAATAATAATAATAATAATAATAATAATAATAACAATAATAAGAATAATAATGATTATAATAATAATAATAACAATAAGAATAATAATAATAATAATAATAATAATAATAATAATAATAATAATAATAATAATAATAATAATTATAATAATAATAATAACAATAATAATGATGACCTAAAAAATAAAATCACAAAATTTACAAATATGAGGTTAAAATTTTAATTATGAAAATAATTTAAATAACTCCTTTTTGAACGCGTTTGCATTGCCCAGATTTTGGATGTTATTTGGTAAGGAATTCCAAAGACTAATGGTGTGTATAAAGAACTGTCGCTGAGACAGAAGAATCCTGAATCGTTGCTGTATAATCCCCACACCCCGATGGGATCTGGCAAACTTAATTTTACAATATAAATACTTCGGCTGTTTCGTGTAAATTATTTTATGAAGTAGAAGGAGGCATCTAATTTTCATATTCCTAATGGCATTTTTGTTATATATTATAATTAATTTAAATTTTACTTTTAAGCGAATTGGATAATTATTAAGAGAATTATTAAAAAAGGAAGAAACAGCAGCAGCATCTCTAAATTCTTTAATTCAATATTCTTAAAGTCTGAAGATTAAAAGAAAGTGGAAGTCGGCAAAAAAAAATTGTAATTAATTTTTACGTACGATAAGCATAACACTAATTACACTTATTTCGTTATGACCTAACGTTCAGTCTGGCTTTACAAAGGTTTCCATCTCATTTTTCTGACAGGTCTTTAATTATTGTCTGAAAACGACTTTAGAATGAATTATCTCTTTGAATTTATTTCAATTTAATATTTATATTTTTTAAGTTAAAGGAATCGCAACGTACACACAGTTACTAAATTATACATACGGTTAAACTATTTCAGAAATTTTTTAACTAATATAACCAAATTGAACGGAATTGTGGCCCTGCACAGGCCCACAAAGGTATGCATCCGATTTACAAATTTCACAAATTTCTGAACCAATACAAAAGACCGTCTTAAAATCGAAGAAAGATGTCAGACAATTATAAAGATTTTCAACGAAAACGGATTAGTTAAAAAATTTCTGAAATTTGTTATCCGTATGTATACTTTTGTGGCTAAGTGTATATACGAAATGCTCTTAAAATTTAATCTAACTAATGCTGTATTTTGGTCTCAATTTTTCTAAAAGGTTGGAAACGTGAATAACATTTAATACCTCTTGAATGATTTGCATTTTCTTTTAACATTGGTTTCGCATTCCAAAACAATTTTAAGCTTTGGGGAGAGAAAATTGTGGTGAAGAAAATTGTCAGAAAAGTGAATAAAAATTTCTTAAAATAACAAACAAGATAAGGGTTTGCTATGGAAGTTAATAATGAACTTTGTGACTAATCTTCATTTTTAAAAGAATAGTTTTTCGTACAGTGTTGACACCTGTATTATGGTATAAAGGTAATGGCCGAGAAATCGGTAATATTTTGTACGTCGTAATATTGCTCAGTTATGTTTCAGTCCGGGACCATAAGTCCATAAGTCGTCATAGTCTAGTAGGTAGTGTGTTGGCTTATTAGGCCACAGTCAGAGATCTCGATCAAATTTCCTCTCAGCAGATTTCTGGCAAAAAGTCTGAGTGTAACTACATATTGCCATGTAAAGTTTCTCCAAAAAATTTGTAGTTCGGGGTTGACTGTAATCTGTAAACTTATAGATAAAATTAACACACACAACATAAGTGATATGAGAAGGTAGGTCATACATATGTATGTATGTATGTATGTATGTATGTAAGTAAGTATGTATGTTTAGTTCATATTTGGCGTAATTAGAAGGACCCAATTTAAGTGAAATGCACACTGTTGCAATTCGTTTAGATAAACTATAATAACATAGTCGTAGAAATTTGAGTACTTTTTTTTTATCATAAACATATTCAATATGATCGTATTAATCGGTAGCAGCACACTGTGCAATTTTCGATACTTTTTTAAACAGTATTTATCTCAGTTCTCAAATGCCTCCAGCGATTAAGTACGTTACGTTCCAGAAGACGCAGTTTTCAAATAAATTTTAGGGTTACGTTCCCTGTTTAGAGTGGATTTTGGGATAGCGGCGTTATCGGTCCATATTTCTTTGAGAATCACAATCCAGGAAAATACAGTAAACGGCATTTACTATAGGTTAAATATTACTAACTTCTTTCAGCTTGAATGTACACTAACGACATGTGTGGATGGCGCTACGTGCCACGACTTGAAGACTTAGTCATCTCACGTGAAGGTGATGTGAACTGGCCACTCATTGCAAATAATCCACATAGCACAGTGGTCCTTTAACTGACCCCATACCATCGCTCAAATTCAGCCTCTTTTATGCACCAAAGTTGTTGGAAAAGTTGTTCGCTTCACCCAGAGAAGCCGTGACTGACATTTGAATGAAGTTATATTTCGTAGGTAATGGCATCAATATGTCTTCAAAATGGATACAAAATGCCGATGATGTCCTACGCACACTTTGCTTTATTTTAATTTAAAGCTAGGAAGCATTTAATGAAAGACCCAATAAAATTAAATGGCCTTCGTTCAGATGTACAGTTTGATTTATTATTTCATAAATACTATAATATCTTCAAACGTGATATCAAAAACTTCTTCATTGAGATACTGTCCTACATTTAACATCCGGCAAATTTCTGTATTCAATAACGATGCTACAGAATAGAGATACAAATGCAAAAGATTTACACAGTTCTGTTACTGTCATATTAGCTTATTAAAAATGCATAGCTAGTGCATGAGGAATAAACTGTATTACTACTATTATTATCGTGAAGTGGCGCCATACTGTTGCGGCCATACGATATATTGTATTCCCATCAAATTTTACAAGGTATACCAGTAATGTCTTCTCTAAGCCTATTGCACTGACAAACTTTAGGATGCTGCTCAGTGTCAATAAGATGTTTTTCTATGGCTTAGAAATATTTCATTCTGTCTCCAAATCTGTTCTTTGGCCATTATACATACATACGTAATTGGTCAGTACAATCCTCCAGTCAGGACTCAGACCTAGGTTTTCACACGAGTTATGTTGAGTGTGTGTTAATTTTAATATAGTTTAAAGGCGATTCCGAACGACAGATTCTTAAGAAACCTTTTCACTGCAATTTTAGTTACTTCCAGATTTATTGGCAGAAATCTACTGAGACCCTTTGAGCCATTATGCATACCACAAAATGATTCCTCTTTTAGAGTGTTCCACCCACTCTTTCACTAAGTTTTTTTATTTTTTGTGCTATCTATATTCAGAGAATGGCCTTACTAATGCAGTACATTTCATTGGGACTAGGAAAATATGTTATGGGAAGGAGGACGGAGGGAGTAGTGTTTGTGGACACTAGATTTAAGTCTCTTTATATCGTAAGTTACAGAAAAGACTTCTGCAGGAAGGCGTTCCACATATGAATAGTCCGCAAAAAAAATGATTTTTGTCTGTAATACAGTGTGCTAATCGACCGCAAACGGATGTGTCCTGCGAGAAGAACGGGATCAGAATATACGATTTTCGGAAACAGGTCCTCTTATTACACTCTAGCAAAATCATTTGTAGTAATGAGTACATTCGCTTTCTCCTGTACGCGGTCGAGAAGTCTCAAAATAGACTTCCAGGTACCGGCCAATACATGAGAGATGTATTCCATTCTCGGTCGGATAAATGTGGTGGAAATAGTAAGGAGATCAGATGGAGTGAAGTATTTCTTGAAGTATTTCTTAAGAAATCGATTCACTTGAATGCTTCTTTGGCACTCGAAAAATGTGCTGGTTCCAGTTAAAATCACATTGAATGTTCATGCCCAGAACATTAAAATCTTCTGACTCCCTAATATTTACATCACCAATATGTACAGATAATTCAATATTACTGCTGCGCATATGTTTCAATAAGGAACACTGGGTCTTTACCGCATTGAAACCGACCCTATTCATTCAAACCACATTCGATGATTGGATGTTGGATGTGAGTGAGTCATTCATATTACGCCTTTTCACCTCAATCTTGAAAGTGTTCGGCCTAGAATTCAAAGAATATGAATGACAAATATTGCTGTCATCTGCAAAATATTAGAAACGATTAGAAGTTAAAGAAAGACGATCGTTAATGAAAATAAGGAATAGAGTTAGAGAAACAACCAAGCCTTGCGAGTTTAACCTGGACTAGTCTGATTTCAAGAAACCAAAATTATTGATTTTCAAATCTCAAATGTACCTACTCAGTTAAATTTTATTGTTTTCTGAGAACGTCTCTAAATACCTCCTTCGCAAGTATTTGCGTTTGTAAACAAAATTTGCTATGTCGACAATGGTTTTTAATTTATATTAGTTTCCTGTATTTTACGAGTATTTAACAATAAATTCTGTTAACTTCACACCACTGTTAAGCCATTCATTCAGCTCCACAAATGTGCTAAGAAGATTGGATTGTTAGTTGAATCTGCTTATGTGTGTGAAATTTGTTATCAGTTGCAGCTTTGAATGTGAATGTGCATGGAAGTTTGTATATTGTACTTGTATGGCTCTATATTTTGCTTACATTAGACGTAAAGGTGTGAAACCGAACGAATCCTTACGATTTTAACCGTAAATGCAATCAAACGAAATTAAGTTTTTTGTAAAGTTTGTTGAGAATGTATAAAAGATAAGAGTCTTTTATATTGAATTAATTTTGTCAGGGAGTAATACAAGAACGTGAGGAAGAAAATAATACGAATTATATTTGTGGCAGGAGCCTTAGGTGGCAGAAGCTGCAAATTGGTTCTCTTTGCTTTTAAAGCAAGTGGGTGTTATGCTGTAGGATGAATAGGCAATGGCATAAAGGAAATCAGTTGAAGATTTAGATCCAACAACAATAAATGTCAGTTGAATTAAAATTTTCTATAGAGATTCTTAGGAGACTGCAGGCAAACTCCACTTGATATGGCAATATCAACATCAACTAGTATAATCGAAGCATGAATAAAACAATCAAATCCATGAGACGCTACAACAAAGAGACTCGCCAATGTACGCGAATAATTGCAAAAATGATTGATCTGGAAATTCTTTTAATTAATATGCAAGTGATAGTGATGGTTTCTTCACAATTCCAAAATATTTATACATTTTCAGGCAATCAAAAGAAATAGTCCAGTAGCAATTCATGCTTGATTGAGTGAAAAAGCTATATTGGTAGGAAATATAAGGATGCTAATGATGTAAATTTTATTTTTCAGTTAACAAATGTCACGTGTCTTTAATTCGGCATTTTGGAGTTCTCCTGATTTGCCTGGATTTAACACCACATGTGCATCATTATATAATTCCACCACTGCTGTACAAAGAAACAAAATTTTTTGAATTATGTAATTGGAGTCACAATTTTAAAAGGGAAATCCGAACAAGTTTTAATAGCACGCATCCCAATGATTTGCACTTAGATGTCATTTGAATTTCAACGACTACGGTTTCCTCTTCGTTTGGTAAAAAATCTTATGCTTGGATCCTGTCGTATGTATGTTACATGTTCACATATTAGGTAACCGTTGTCTTTCTATACAGTGTCGTTGTTCTTTTTCTTTTTTTAATTTTTAATTTTTAAAATTTTATTTTTTCTTTCTTGTACTTTTTTTCCGGAAATTATCTAATGCTTCTTCTTTAACTTTAGACATTACAGGGTTAAATGTAGTCGAAACGTATTTAATTTAATTTGGATTCGCCGTAGTCTAGAATGCAGTAACTGTACCCAGTCCAGTGGACACATTATTAAAAACAATTTTAGATCGCTTTTTGTAAGCTTACTTATATAATTGGTCATTACAACCATAGCTGCCAGATTTGGCGATTTGTCGTCATTTTGACGATTTTGAGCTCCAAAAATATCATATTGACGATTTGACGATTTTTGCCCTTATTTTGACGATTTTAAAAAATTAAAAATTTACATCATATTCTTTAGAACATTCTTTTTTAGTACATTAAAAGCCACTTTCAAATTTGTATTTACTTTGCAATTATTACTATTGAAAATTTATGTTAGTAAAAACAATGAGTAAAGTATTATATTTTTAAGTTACTTTCGAATACCTGTGATGATTTTTCTGTATTTTATTCCTTTTTAATCCCTTAAAAGCAAAAAAATTACAACTCCTAAATAACCTCGTTGTTGAGAATAATTTACCACTAGGCTTGTATATTTTTATTTTATAAGTAACAGGAATTGAGTTCCATATACGGATAGTTCGAATAAAAACCGTATTTTTACTGTAATGCAGTGTGCGATCTACTGGCCACTCGACCACATACGGATGTCCTGGCCGAGAAAGACGAGCGTTACGTAGGATTATATGATTTTCGGGAACAAGTCCCCCTATTTCGTTTGAGCAAAATCCTTTTGTAGTACCGATAGAAAAGTGAAACACAAACCGCATTGCAACGATGCTCCAATGATTCAATGGAGTTGGATAAACTATCGTCATTAACGAGCTACTACGGCCTCTGCTGTACACGGTCGAGTAATCTCACAATAGATGTTGAGGCACCGACCCATACATGAAAGTTGTATTCTATTCTCGGTGGGTTATAAATGGTGTAAATAGTAAGATCAGATGATAAAACCTTAAGAAGGAACTGAAAAATGTGTCGGTTCCACTCAACATTACACTAATTTTCATGCTCAGAATGTCAAGAGCTTCTGACTCCTTAATATTTACACCACCCGTAGATTAAGATGATACAATATTATTGCTGCCCTTATGTGTCAATAAACAACACTGGAAAAGATTGTTTAAACCTTAAACAATTTTTTGCTGAAAACGATATAAAATTTCTCCATTTTTGGAGAAAAATTAATAAATGAAGATGAGGGACTCTAGCTTTTAATTTCTAACATTTTTTAAAGGTTTCATTTTTAAACTCAGATATGTACATACAGTGACTTTATAGCATGTGTTAGTACAATAGAAATAATTTTGGTTTTTATAGACTTTTCATTTATTTATTTACATTTTCTGATGATTTTTTACGAATTCAATAAACGTCTTTGACGATTTATTTTCAAATATTTGACGAATTGGTTCTTCATTTATATGGCAGCTATGATTACAACCCACCACTCATGGATATAATTAACACACACAACATAGTTGGGTGAAAAGCTACGTCGTAATCGTGATTAAAGGTTTGTAATGATGAAAAAGTTAGTAATTAAAGTGGTGCTATTATTGTGACAGTGATTGTATAACGAAAAATAATTAAAAAACTGACAAAAGCAACAGCTGTGAACAGCTTTAGATGAATGTGTCCAGAGTATGACATTTATTAAACACTTCACATATAAAACCGAATGAAAATCATGGAAGCTAAAAACAGCCATCAGGAGTACATACCAACTACACTGGACTATATATTATGATTCCCTAATGGAATACTTTAACTTTACTACGATACAATTTCCACTTTTTTTGTTGATTTTGCAAAGAAAAACATGCTTATTCGTTACATAGATATGAGTTTAACTTATGCCATTTCTTTGTATTCGAATAAGGACCGCAGCTATTGAAATTTTGTAAAGGCGAACGTACAATTTGTTTAACGAATAAAAGTAACGACAGCTATTCTTAACATCTTTCCTTTGCTTCCATACAACTTGAAATAATGTCAAAAGTCTTGGTGTTACCATTTATATTTATCATTGCGTTTGTAAAATATCAATAGAAGTATATGACGATACATTTTATCCATAGCAAAACAATTTTAAATTATTGCTAAAGTAAACCTTTCAAATACAAATGGACTAAAATAACATTGACTATCCTTAGGATTTTCTAAAAATTTTTATATTTCCAAAATTATTAAGAAAAATGCTTTCATAGTAGTTCATAAATCGTGAATAAGCAAAACATGCGTATTTGACGTCAATATTTTACACTAAATATACATTCACACATATACATACATAATTAGCCATTGCAACCCTTCAGTCAGGATTACAACATAGCTTCCCTGTCGTACACTCAGTTAACTTTAAATTAACTTAAAACCAACTATTTCTCAAGCAGTGGTGGTTGACACTTGGATTACTTTTATATGGAAATGACTAACTATTTTAACATTGCGATGTCCTAGGAAGTAGTCAATTGTCCGACTCTGCATTACTTTTAAATTAATTTAAAGTTAGTTACTTAGCAGTTAACTTAAAGTAAACCTATTTGTAGCTAACTATAAACTTACTACTTTTAATTGACTATAAGTTAGCTAAATTTAATTGAATGAAAAGTCAGTTCTTTACACGTTGGCTTTAAACTCACAATAATAAGCTATAATATTAATTATTCGAAATGAAACAGTTTTTTAAAATTTATATTTTAATAGAAAACAAAAGTTTATTCATGTAAAAACAAAATATATAAATAAAAAAATTAATTAAATTAAAATAAATTCAGTTCAGTTTAAATAAAATAAATTCAGTTCAATACATCACAAGCAATATTTTATACATTTGTTGATTGTGTAAATAAATATTTTCTTCTAAACTAATTTATACATATGAAAAAAAATTAATAAATTCACGATTTACAAAAATATTTTGCACATTTGTTGATAAAAAAAAGATAAAAAGAGTTTCTAAATGTAACATTTGCAAATATTTTAATTTTTTGGATTTGTGTTTTTATTTTTAATGCACTTAGCATGAATACAACGATTTTTTTTATTATTTTTAATGCGTAACGCCAGTTTCTACATCCTGAGAGCCGAGTGATCGACAGGCATCTGTTTAAAAAATATGTATATAAATTTTTACATGTTTTAAGACTTGGTTAAAACATATATTATCAAATTAGCACTTACCTGCTAAGGCGTCATAAAAAGCAGCAAAGTCTTTCAAACGCTTTTTACCATGAACACCATCCAAGTTTATGTCCATGCACAAATTTGGTGACAATTTCCGTCAGCTTTTTGGCAAGCGGCCCTTTAATATTGTTTCACTTCACTTCAAATAAAAACACTTCAAACCTTTCGAATTTATATATTTTTAATTTAGTGTATTTTTTTGAATTATTTTACGCAAACAATAAATTTTTAACCAAAAATATAAAGCGAAAAGATGACACGCGGTTTTGTTTATTAATCAAACGTCTAAGACGTTAGTTATCTATATCCAACGGCGTCAAGTATTGGAGTGTTTGTATACACTTTGGTTAATGTAAATTTTGCATTGCGTAGTAGTTAGCTTTAAGTTAGTCTATACAAGCAAACTTAAAGTTAGTTTTTTTTGTAGTTAGCTACTCATTTGACGGCAGGGTTCTTACACAACTTATTTTGTGTGTGTTAATTTATACATGAGTGGCGGGATCTACAGTATAAAGTCGACTCCGAACGACAGATTCTTGAAAAAATTTTCTTGGCAATTTTGTTTACTCTCAGAGTTTTTGCCAGAAATCTACTGAGAGGAATTCGCGAAGAAATATTTTTTCAAATTTCGTTTTGTTGCAGATGTCTGACCTGGGGTTTGACCAACAGCCTAACGTCTAGTAAGCTAAAACACTACCCACTAGACTACGGCAAGTTCATAGTTCATAGAACACATAGTTAAATAACGAAAAAAGATTTTCAAATAAAAGAAAGGAATTATAGTATACGTCAGGTAAGCTCAATACATTATTGAGCTTTCTCTGGTGGACAAAAGTTACCAATACTTCAAATTTTAAAAACACATCAATTTGCTCGTGTAAGCTTACTTAAAGTTTTTAAAATAATACTACATATTTTGTCAATCATATTTTAAAATATAAATATATGCAGTATACATATAAATAAATGCAATATACACTGATTCAAACAATTGCCATTGGTGTACGGGCGGAAATTACTTTTATACTTACCAGATTTAAGTACAGAAAAATTGTTTTAAAACTTCAACGAATGCTCTCGATACAAGAATTTTTTTAAAAATTTTAATTTATTTTTTATGTAAAAAAATGGGAAACAATTCGAAGTGGTAACACAAAAATTTGTCCGAACGACAATGAACATTTAAATTGATTTTTTCGAAATTTGCTATTAATAACGAGCTTGATATCCTTTGGCGGCAAAATTGATTTCTAAACGTCTTTTCATAGAAAATAAAATTTAAAGTTTTCTTTTCATACATTCATAAATTACAATTCTTCAGTCAGTGTTGCGACCTGGCTTCTCTCACAACTTATGTTGTGTGTGTAATTTTACACTTGAGTGGCGGAACGAACAGTTTAAAGTCGACTCAAAACGATAGATTTTTTAGAAACTTATCATGCCAATTTTATTTTACATTCAAAGTTTTTACCAGAAATCAGCTGAGATGAAGCCAAAGAAATATTTTTTTATATTTATATTATATACACATATATTTTATATATATATATATGTCTGACCTGAGGATTGAACCGTGGCCTCACGTCTGTTGAAAGAAAATCGATATAATAATAATAAATATATTCTTCAAAATTAAAATATTTTAGGTTCATATTCTGAGAACACTCGCACAGAGTTACATTAAAATTAATTGGTCTGCATACGCATGTTTGACCTCTCCTGGGGAAATTAAAAGCGAACCATAGTATTAAGTTTCTGATGATCTTGATCTAATATCTTCAGCTATTTCCCGTAAACCATTGTCAACAGTATGTATTTTGGCAATCAAATCTTTGATGCTAATCCGATTTTTTTTCTAATTTTTGTTATTTTCGCTACCGAAAAATTGATTACTAATAACGTAGAATTCATTACTAATTCCAAAAAAATGTTATATTAGATATGGGTATATTTGGCTGTATCTAAACTGTAAAGACAATTGTTTGAGCTTATTTTTTTGGTATTTGAGTTTGAGGTTATATTTGGATTTATTTATTTTTGTAGTATTTATTCAAGATTTTTTAGATTTCCTCAAGTCTTGAAAAAAATTTAGCTGATTTAAGTCAATGTAATATATTTTTCAATTGCTTGGTGTATATATCTATTTACATACTACTTCAGTGCAAAGAGTAATTAAACTGTTAGTATTAGAATTCAAATAAATGCCGGTGGTTTCTAAATATTTTAAATTTTTAAGTAATTAAATTTCTTTTAATTTATTGTTTAAAAATGTCTTAAAGTATAGCCAAAGTATTTTTTAATAAACTTGTTTAATTATGAGGGTATTGAACACAAATTTTATTTAAGAAGATTATAAATTTACAAAAAAAAAATGTTATTTAAATGTCAAATATTATTTCTTATATTTGTATGTTTCTTGTTTTTATTGTTCTATTTTATGCGACAATTTAAAATCCTTTAAGTTTTATTATTTTAAAATTTATTGCCTTACTTGTTTCTATTGTTTGATTTTAACTTTCTTTAGCTATTAGTAAAAAACATAAATTTCGTTTGTCAATTTTTGCGGAAACGGATGTAGTGAATTCATGACGATTTTTTATACTTGCGAAAGGAAACAGAAACAGGTATTACAAACTAACTATATCTATATTTATGTGAATATACATACATAAAATTCTTACATTTATATGAGACAAAATAAAGTTACAGTTCTAGGATTTGTGGCATAGTATTTAAAGTGCAGAAAATAGTTAAAAATATTTTTTTTTGGAAACAAAATTCTGTGCCCATGTATATATTTCATTGAAAAATAAGACACAAACTTAAATTCTCAGCTATTTTGCAATATTCTTCCTGCATTATGGATGTCCAAACCACATGCAAGCACTCCCAAAGTTCTTTTAACACAAAGTTTGGCAAACAGTTTTTAGGGTTGTAGATTTTTGATCCTATTTTCAGTATATATTTTACCTCTTTAAAGACACATACGGAACAAAACCTTGTTTAATTGTTGATCCTTGGGAAGAATAATTTTCACGAATAAACAATGACAGAGACTTGCAAAATAGTGTTTCTTTGTTGGTTTTGTATGCTTTAGGATTACGTTAGGTAGAGTGGCGAACTTTCCTTAAAGAAAGTGGTCACTCAGTCTCTTCCTCACCCTCACCTACACAGCAAAAGTTATTTTTCGGAATGCCAAGTATTGCGGCATGCCTACCAAACAGTGCGATGGATGGCCATGCAATTTAAGGACATATATGATCCATAATCTTCTTGTCCAAAGATTCGAAATTTCCCCAAGAAATCATCGCCATTCATGTACAAGGGCCGACGTAGAAACTGTATTCTTTAGAGACTTAATCACAGCCTAACTGTCCAAGTAAATCAACAGATTTTCCAGGAAAAATCCCGCCACTCAACAAGCATTGAACCGATTTCAAAATTGCTATAACTTTGGAAAGCACTACTGCGCAACCTAAAAGCCGTCTTTGATCCATCAGTTTAAATATCAAGCGTCCCATTGGGACCAACCGGATCTTCAGACCAAAAGTCCCTAGTTGGAATTAAAAAATTAGATTTTCTATTTAGAAAGTTATAAGGAATCGTATAATCAACCCTGATGTGTCTGCTCAGAATAGTAATATATCCGTAGTCTTTATTGAACCAAGATTTTACTGCATTCAGTCTTACTGCCTTCAACTCAACCCTCTGCCTATTAGCAAATAGTAAATTATGACCTGGATGGAGTAGAACAGAGCTGGTGTTTACACACTATCAACCAGACACGTATCCCAGACACGCAGTGTTGGGTCTACCACGGTCCGTGATAGCCAGAATGTGATGGTTGGTCTGAGACCCCAGATTTTGCCTACGGGACTTTTATAGGTGTAGAGTGCTAACCTCCTAACCCTGTCAATAATATTATTCTTTCATGAGAGCTTGGGAACAAGAATGACCCCCAGATATTTAACTTTCTTGTATAAGGAAATTTGAAACCCATTTAGGATCGGCAGCCATTCCGACATGGACTCCAAATCAGTTAACCAAGTACCGATATTAATTTTATTAATTTCTTTGAAATTGCGTTTTCTTGTTTTTGTATTGAAGATGATTTGTATGAACGAGAAGAATGTGGGGAATCCAGATCTTGTCTGAAACCACACACGAAACCTCAAAAGGTTCGGAGCGGTTTATTCTCAGTTTGACAGAGTTGCAGGAGTTGCTCAACGTCATTCTGCATCGCCTTGTCAGATTCGACCTCAAATCTTGTAGCAAAAACATGATTCTTTATTGAACTATCGAAGGCTGCTTTATAGACGATAAGAAGATGGTATATTTCGACTTGTTTTTAATGGATCTTCTCCAGAATATGACGATAAGTGAATATATGTTCAATAATGAACTTATACGGCCTGAAGCCGAACTGATAAGGTCGGTCTTAACTTTTAAAATTTCTAAATATTCTATTGATTTTGGCTTTTCCAATTTCCTCTATTTATCCGAAATTTAATGAAACTTCTTCGTTTAGTTAATAAATACAAAATGTTTGCAAATAGTTGCTAACGCAATCATCAAACGGGATGTTAATTTAATTAATTTTAAGTGTACCATTGTGGGGAGAGAAGCCCTTGACCGTGCGATAATAAAAGACGTGGTTGTTAATTTATTTAATATATATAATTTATTTTTAGGTTAAGATGTTTAGTTGTTAACGTGTTTAAGAATTTTTCTAGAATGAATATTTTTTATATTTTTCTTTTCAACTACGTTTGACGTTTAATATTTTTGATAGTTTTGTCAATGTGCTTTTCATACTACACGCCAAATTACTCCCCCTTTCAGTTAAGACAAAAACGAACCTTTCGTCCATAACGAGTAGTGATGGTTTTAGTGTGACCGTTGGGATCGAGCAGTCTATTTGCGGAGTGTTTTGTTGTTGTCTTCTTATCCGTCGTTTTCATTTCTGTAGATCCTTTTCATGGCGCTTAACAACGGGGAACGGGCCTTCGTATGGAGGTTGGAGTGGTTTGCAAACCATAGAGTTACGTACAAAGACTTGCGGTGATGTATACAGGTCTTTTTCGATGAATGGTGTCTGCTTGGTATGAGAAAAGGTTTTCGTTGGCCGTAGGGAGTTCATAAAGTTCTTTAATTTGTTCGAAAATTCGTGTTGACAAGTTTCCTTCTCGCTACTTTGAATTAGTAGTTCGCCTGGTAGACGAAGACTGGATCCGTATACTAACTGTGATGGTGTTGCGTCGATATCTTCTTTATAGGTAACACGAAATCCTAAGAGTATGAGTGGTATTATTTCTGCCCAATTTTGAGACTCGTAACACTTAATAGCAGCTTTTAGTTGACGGTGGAATCGTTCGATAAGTCCGTTTGCAGCTGGATGGTAAGCTGTAGTTCTTAAGTGTTTAATGCCAAGCATTTTAGTAAGCTCCTTAAAAAAATTGTACTCAAACTGGCGTCCTTGATCCGTGGTGGCTTTAAGCGGTATTCCAAATCGGGAAATCCACATAGTATAAAAAGCAAAAGCAACTGTTTCGGCCGTGATGTCCTGTAGTGGACATACTTCAGTCCATCGTGTAAAACGATCAATCATTGTGAGGCAATATACAAATCCTCTGGATGGGGGAAGTGGCCCAATTATATCCATGTTAACGTCATCAAAACGACCGACAGTGGTGGAATATTCACAAATTTTATTGTGACGATATATATTATTTTTCTGGCATGATATACAGGTTTTTGTCCATAGTTGACAATCTTTTTTCATTCCGGGCGAGATGAATTTTTCAGTCATTAGCTTCGATGTTTTCTTTGCGCTGGAATGGCAAATGTTATGAACCGAGTCGAATGCTATTTTACGAAAATCTTTGGTTAGAAAAGGTCGGACTACGCCTGTTGAAATATCGCAATATAATTGGTATTTGGAATTATAAATTTTTTAGTTGCAAGTTCGAATTAGTATTGAGGAATTTATTGATTTCTTCGTCGTCTATTTGTTGGCGGGATAGTTTTTCGAAATCTATTGTTGTCTCTACGTGAATGGCTTCGATGCGAGACAAAGTATCCGCGACTACGTTTTCCTTTCCGGGTATATGTCTTATGTCCGTTGTAAATTGGCTAAGGAAATCCAAATGACGAATTTGTCTGGGGCTTGCCTTGTCGAGTTTCTGTTTGAATGCGAATTGTAAAGGCTTATGATCTGTGTAGATGCTGAATTGTCGACCCTCCAGCATGTACCGAAAGTATTTGACAGCCTTGTAGGCACTTAGCAGTTCTCTATCATAAGTGCTGTACTTACGTTGCGCTTCAGTCAGGCGTTCTGAATAAAAACCAAGTGGCTGAAACTCTTCATTCACGACTTGCTGTAAAACTGCTCCTATGGCACTGTCCGAAGCGTCTACCATAAGTGCGAGTGGAGCGTTTGATTTAAGAAAAGCGAGATACGTGGCGGAACTTAGTTGCGTTTTACATTGTGCGAATGCCTGTTTTCCCTCTTCGGTCCACTTGATAACAGTAGTGTCGTTTTTCTTATTACCACCAACTATGGCATATAAAACTGCTTGCTGAGTGGCAGCTTTTGGTAAGAATTTTCAAAAAAAATTTATCATGCCCAAGAAGCGTTTTAAATCACAGACTCGTTGTGGCAATTTATATTCAGTAATCACTTTCACTTTTTCGGACGGTGGCCGAATGCCGTTTTTGTTGACTGTAAAGCCGAGAAAATTTACTTCAGACTTACCGAGATTGCATTTAGATGGATTTATGACAATTCCGTAGTTTTTTAGCCTCTTTAACACTGCCTTTAAATGCTGCTTATGCTGCTCTAAGTCTTTTGAAGCAATAAGTATATCATCTAAGTAAGCGTATGCAAAATTTAAATCACGGAGGATATAATCCATTAAGCGTTGGAAAGTTTGTCCTGCATTCCTTAATCCAAACGTCATATGTGTAAATTCAAACATGCTGAACGGTGTTGTTATGGCAGTCTTCGGTACATCCTGTGGTGCTGCAGGTATTTGGTGATAGGCTCTTCGTAGATCTAACATCGAAAAAATCTTGCTATCTTCCAGCCAATGTGTAAAGTCGTGTATATGGGGAATTGGATACCGGTCTAGCTCTGTAATCGCGTTCAGTTTTCTGTAATCTCCGCAGGGCCTCCACTCGCCAGTAATATGTTTATGGCGTTTCGGGGGCACTTATTCCATACAAATTTAGGAGCATGCATAGCTGTAAAAGAGTAAAAACATTGCAGAATTGTTAAATGAATTGTGTGCGATCGGTCGTTAGGTTTGTAACATGTATTATGAAAAGGTAATGCTTTTTAATGTCTATGTGTGTGTTAAAATTTTGGAGAATGCATATCTGGAAAAGAATTAAATCATTTTAATTTTTAATTTTTCCCTACAAATTTGGGATCATACCTGCTTATTCTTGTTCATTTTATTTGTATTGCTTTTCAAACGAATGGTTGGACGGACAGAATGAGTGTGTGCACGTTTCCTCATCTACATCCCAGAGTACAAGTAGACTGTAATGTGAAAATGAATATATGTATGTACGAATGTTTGGACGGACAGAATGAGTGTGTGCGTAACATGTAATGTGTATGATCGTTTTTTAATAGTAAATTCTCTTCAATGTTGAAAAAATAGAAAAGGGATCTACACCTATATAGTTGTTGTGTGTTTTTTATTTTTTTTTTGTATATTTAATTAGAAGGATCTTTAATTTTAAATGTGATAAGAAAGGGTAGGTTGGTTGTGCGGTTATTTTTTATTTTTTGTGTGATTTAATTTGAAGGATCTGTAATTTTAAGATGATAACAAATTCTTGGCACGTATTATCATACTCAATGCTGAAAAAATAGAAAAAGGATCTACACCTATATAGTTGTTGTGTGTTTTTTATTTTTTTTTTTTTGTATATTTAATTAGAAGGATCTTTAATTTTAAATGTGATAAGAAAGAGTAGGTTGGTTGTGTCTTTTTATTTTTGTATGATTTAATTAGAAGGATCTGCAATATTAAATTGATAAGAAATTCTTGTCACGTACAGCTCATGATCAAATGTAGAAGAAATAGTAAACGGATGTACACCTGCAAGATAGTTTTCTAGGAATAATAGATTCTTATCGCAGTTTAGTTTATACAGGATGAACACCTGCATAATAAATAACAAATTCTTGTCAAGTATTGCTCATAATCAAAAGTTGAAGAAATAGAAATATAAACATAAGAAAGGGTAGGTTGGTTGTACGTGTTGAATTTTTTTTTTTTTTTTTGTAAACAGGATAAACACCTGCGTGATAGTTTTTTTTTATATACATAAATAGAAACATGATTGTGCATGTTCATTTTATTTGTATTACTTTTCAAACGAATGATTGGACGGACAGAATGAGTCCGTCTACTTTTAATCATCTACATCCCAGAGTATAAATAGACTTGTTTTTAAGGATTTAGAAGTCATTCTTGTGCTAGAAATTAATAGCGAGTTGTGTTTTCAAATTTAAAATAAAAAAATAAATAAAATATAAAAAATGGCTAGTTTTACTTGCGAATTTTGTCTTAAAGAATTCAAGTTTAATAGGAATTTAAAAAGACATACTAGATTATGTCATGATGGACCATCTACATCATTTAAATGCATACCATGCAATAAATATTTCTCAGTTAAATTATAATCAACACATTTTAACACATTCAAAGATTGGAGACGGAGGAGAAGTATTTGATACAGTTAATTGTACCGAGTGTAATCAACGTATTCCAAAGACGAATTGGCACTATCACATTCGAACAAATGCACATAAATTTAATTGTGCTAACAAAGTCCGAAATGATAATGATGCTAATGATTATGATGAAGTAAAATGTGTAAGATCAGTGTTTAATAATAGAATTATCACATATGTTATTGAGAATAATGATGAAACGAATTTAATACCTGAGAACTTTTTATCGGGAATTAAATTCAAAGTGGCTAAGCTGTTGAATCATATGATCCAAAAACATGATAATATAAAATTCAATCTGGAGATATTTTGTGAATACATGTTAGTTAAAGAAGAGGAGAATTTATGTTATATTGAAATAAAATCGCATCAGACGAAGATGGTTATAATTAATCTGTCATTATCAACTACAGATGATCTCCTCAATATTTACAAAACACAATGCGATGTTATTGTTAAAAAAATGAGTGAATTCCAGGAACGTGACAGCGGATGGACATTAATACAAATATTACGGATCGAAATTAATATAAATAAATACCAGTGTATAAAAGGTTCGCAGTATATCCCTCTACCAACCCCAATACAGAGAAAGTTTGCCTGCATTAATGTTCAAAATAACGATGAGTATTGTTTCAAGTGGGCAATAATATCAGCATTGTATCCTGTTAATGACAGTTCTAAAAGAACCACATCATATAAAATTAATAACATTAGTGATGATATTATCACGTTGGAAAATGGTATTGTTTTAAATTTTGAATACTTGACTTTTCCGCTACCAACAAATAAAATTAAAGATTTTGAAATGAAAAATCCCGATATTAGCGTGAACGTGTTTGGGTTGAATGATGACAATCATATAGTCGGACCCTACTATTCCAGTATAAATGAAAAGGCTAAGCACGTTAATTTATTATTACTAGAAGATGGTGAGAGATTCCACTACGTATGGATTAAAAATATTTCAAGGTAAATCAATAATAATTTTATGTTAAATAAAAAGATGATATTAATATAAAATTGTTTCACTTTCCATTTAATTACAGATTAATTAAAAGTCAACTTACAAAACATCAACATAAGATACATGTATGTAATTCGTGTTTAATACATTTTCATCATGAATCATCTCTGGAAAATCATAAGAAGAAATGTAATAAGATGGTAACTAAAATGCCCTCTGTAGACGATAATATCGTAAGTTTTAAAAATTACAAAAAGCAAATGGATGTACCTTTTGTAGTCTACGCTGATTTTGAGTGTATTCTAAAGACTATTAATATTCAAAATTCAGCAAATGTCAAGTCAATACAATAACATATTCCATTTGCTTATAGTTATTACATCAAATGTTCATTTAACAGTAGCTTAGATAAATTTAGCATGTACAGTGGCGATGATGCACCAAAACATTTCTTTGTAAATTTAGTTAAAGATTGTACAGATTTATATGTTAATTATTTAAGTATCGTGAAACCAATGAATACCTTAACACCTCCTCAACAGATTAGACAGAAAGAGGATACAGTTTGTCACATTTGCAAAAAATTCTTATCTCATGTAGATCGAGTAGCTGATCATTGTCACTTAACAGGTGAATATAGAAGACCGGCACATAACAAATGTAATTTAGAGTATCAAATAGCAAATTTTATTCCTATATTCTTTCATAATCTATCATCATATGATTGTCATTTGTTCGTAAGAGAACTTTCTTCTATTGAAGGTGATATAAATGTAATCCCCTTAAAAAAAGAACTATATGTATCTATATCGAAGAAGATTAATGTAGATGAAAAAAATACTATAGAACTACGTTTTCTAGATTCTTGTCGGTTTATGCCATCAAGTTTGGAAAAACTAGCGGGATATTTGTCAGATAATGATATGTTGACAGTAAAATCAAGTTATCAAACTCCCAATGAATTTAGTTTAATGAAACGTAAAGGTGTCTTTCCATATGACTATCTAGATTCAGTCAACCGTCTTGAAGAAATAGTACTACCACCCCGATCATGCTTCTTTAATAAACTTACTAATGAGTCGTGTAGTGAAGACGATTACGAACACGCTGAAAAAGTTTGGAATACATTCAAATGTAAGAAACTTTTAGATTATCTTCTATTATATTTAAAAGTTGATGTCCTATTGCTTTGTGATGTATTTGAAAATTTCCGTAAGGTTTGTAAAAACATTTACAATTTAGACCCCTGTCAATATTATACTACACCAGGTTTATCCTGGGATGCAATGTTGAAAACAACTGAAATTGATTTGGAATTATTGACGGATATCAATATGTACAATTTCGTTATGCGGGGTATTAGGGGAGGCATTGTTCAATGCAGTAAGCGACATGTGACAGCTAATAATAAATACGTTAGTGACTATGATTCAACAAAAGAATCAAATTATCTTATGTATTTAGATGTAAATAATTTATATGGTTATGCAATGTCTCAATATCTCCCATATAAAAATTTTAAATGGCTTGACAACTGTAACGACTTCAATGTAACTACTGTAGAAGAAGATTCAGAATTTGGTTATATTTTAGAAGTAGATTTGGAATATCCAACTGTATTGCACGATCATCATAGTGATTTTCCATTCTGTGCAGAAAATAAGAAAATTGAGCATATGAAACATAGAAAACTAATAACAGACTTAAATGACAAAAAGAATTACATAATACATTACCGCAAACTTCAACAATGTATTCAACATGGATTAATTTTGAAGAAAATTCATAGAGTTCTGCAATTTAATCAATCGAATTGGTTAAAAAAATATATTGATGTAAATAACCATCATAGAACATTGGCTAAAAACACATTTGAAAAAAACTTTTTCAAATTACTCAATAATGAGGTTTATGGTAAGACTATGGAAAATGTGGATAAGAGAAAAGACATCAAAATAGTAATTGGGTGGGAAAATAGAAGAAAACGATTAGGAGCCAGATCACTAATTGCGAAACCAAATATTCATAGTTGTATAGAAATTACTGAAGAAATGGTTGCCGTTGAAATGAGTAGAGTGAAAACGGAATATAATAAACCCATTTATATTGGTTTTTCAGTTCTAGAATTATCAAAATGGAAAATGTATAATTTTCATTACAATTATATGAAGCCAAAATATCTTGATAATATTAATCTCTGCTATATGGATACCGATTCATTTATATATGATGTGAAAACAAATGATAAGTATGATGATATTAGTAATGATATTCCCTCACATTTCGATACATCTGCTTATTCAAAAGACAATCCATATAATTTCCCCTTAATGAATAAAAAAGTATTGGGAATGATGAAAGATGAATGCAATGGAAAAATGATTAAGGAATTCATTGGTTTACGATCTAAAATGTATTCCGTCAAAATAGATAGAGTAGACAAAGAAATAAAAAAAATTAAAGGCGTTAAAAATAGTGTAACATCTAGACTAAGTATTAATGATTTTAGAAAATGTCTACTAGAGAAAAAGCTGTATCATGATTCTATGTATGTGTTTAGATCTAAGATTCATCAAGTATATACACAATATATAAGTAAATTAACTTTAAGTTATTTAGACGATAAGAGATTTATATGTGAAAATAATGTTGACACTTACGCCTGGGGACATTATAAAATAAATTCTCCATCAACCTCATCATCATCAAATTTAAATTCATATAGAGAATTTATGCAAGACGATAATGATGAAATGTTTTTAAATGTAAATATATATGGAGAATTTATGCAAGACGATAATGATGAAATGTTTTTAAATGTAAATATATAGATTAAGTAGTTTATAAGGAATATAATGTACAAAATAATACGAATTAATAAAAAAGAATATATTATATGTATATAAATTAAACAATTTTTCATTTCATTTCAATTTATATTTATTGAATAAAAATTTTAAACACAAGTGCCCACAATTAAATGTATTAAATTTTTGTTTTCATTCATAATTATATTCAATAGGAAATTTTAAGTAGTTGACAATCTCAAGTGGTGGTTGTAAGTTTCCAAAGCTATCAAAGTATTCTTTATTGTTGTGGTTTTTATAATATGCTACCCAATGTGTTCCCATACCATTTGTATCATCTAAATTAACAATGCCGCATTCTTGTTTGAATGGTTTTTTAGGTAAAGAATCACGCATGAAAACACCCCTAAAGTGTTTGAGATGTCTTCCATATTTATTCAAATCCAAATCTGTTAATGGGCGATTGGGTAGGTTATCTAATAGTTTTTTGGAGCTGGATTATAGTAGAGACCATATCCAGTTTTATATGGTTTGAGGTACAACCCTTTACCCATTGCAATTGATTCCATATATCTATTATGACGGTTAGCTTCAGCCAATTGTTCTTTTCCATTTTTGATAGCATTTACTGCTTTGACAATAGCGGATCCTCCACTTGCCAAACCACCAAGCGCTGACAATGCTGTTAGTACGGGAATAAGTGGAAGAAATCCTCCAATTTTCGGTACAGGTATAACTCTCGGTATTATAATGTCTGCTCGCTTTTTCCCTTTAAAATTTGAATGAATAGCCTTTTTTGCTATTTTAACAGCATCATTTATATCAAGGGGTTTCTGTTCTTTCAATTGGTTTAAAGTTTTTCTCACAGTAGCTGTGAATAATTTCTTATTACACTTATTCATTTTTCCTTTTCTCATTCTTTTTGAATTCTTTCTTTTCTTATGTCTTTGCTCCTTCAAACCTAATCCAAATTTCACTTTAGCTTTCATAGCGTTTGTCACAAACCACGCGTTAGCACGTTCTTTAATATCACTATCTTTAGATTTAACTCGTTGCCAGGCTTTTTCAGCTAATATTTTATCTGCTGGATGTCTTGTGTCTATATCTTTTGATTGTGAATATGCAATATCGTGCTCTCTACAAGCTGCGTCTAATAAATTTATACCCTTATCTCCTCTTGCTAAACGTTTTTCAAGTTTTGTACCAGGTCCACAAAACTGATAACCAGGCAGATGTAATTCAACAGGTAATTTATTTCTTAAGTTGTTTACAAGTCCTCTTCTCATCTTACACTGACTGGGCTTTTGTTTTGACTGTAGATTATATACATATTTTTTTCGTTACTTTTATACCTCTTCGCAAAAATATCTGAAATCAAGACCTATATATACACCAATTTATGCGATCACAATTTCAGTATGTCAGTCAACATGAAGCTAGTTAAACAAGCAAAGCAAATTATTATAAGAAATATTGATGAATCATCTCAATTAAGATATAAAACAGTTGTACACAACACATTATTACCGAATTCGATTCGTGCATTGATAGTGGGACCATCGAATTGTGGTAAAACTAATGTGATGATAAGTCTAATTGAAAGTCCTAACGGATTGAGATTTAAAAACATCTATGTATACTCGAAATCATTATATCAACCAAAATATTGTTATCTAAGAAAATTAATTAAACCGATAAAAGAAATTAATCTATTTACGTTTTCGGACAATGAAGAAGTTCTAAGTCCAGCAAAAGCTTATCCACATTCTATAATAATATTCGATGATGTTATTTGTGAGAAACAAAATAGTATAAGAGATTACTTCTGTATGGGAAGACACAAATTTATTGATTGCTTTTATCTGGGTCAAACATATACTAAAATTCCAAAACATCTAATACGTGATAATGCAAATATGATTATAATATTTAAACAGGATGAAATGAATTTAAAACATATATATAATGATCATGTTATTGGTGATATGACTTTTAAACAATTTGTTGACCTTTGCAGTGAGTGTTGGAAAGATAAATATGGATTTCTTGTTGTAAGCAAGGATGATTTAATAAATAAAGGACGTTATCGAAAAGGATTTGATAGTTTCATACAACTATGATATGTTATTTGATATTAGATAGCAAGCAGATCGTAACCAGATATAAAGCAAATCGTAACCAGATATAAAGCAGTTCGTCAGCAGATAGCAAGCAGATCATAACCAGATAGCAAGCAGATCGCAACCAGATATAAAGCAGATCCTGAGCAGATAGCAAGCAGATCATAACCAGATAGGAAGCAGATCGCAACCAGATATAAAGCAGATCCTGAGCAGATAGCGAGCAGATCATAACCAGATAGCAAGCAGATCGCAACCAAATATAAAGCAGATCCTGAGCAGATTGCAAGCAGATCATAACCAGATAGCAAGCAGATAATAACCAGATATAAAGCAGTTCGTGAGCAGATACAAAACAGATCATAACCAGATAGCACGCTGATCATAACCAAATCAAAATCAATTAAAAAAATTATTATAATGTCTAAAAATGATCATAATAAAATGTTAGAAGATCTTGTAAAGACAAGAGCTGTTCTAAAGGAAAAGTTAAAAAATATTAAACTGAATCAAATAGAGTTAATTTATTAGAAGATACCTTTCAACCAATAACAAAACCACTTAAAAAAATCATTGGAAAACTTGAAGATAAACATAAGGATATGTATATAGACAACACTTTTGATGGCGAGGATGATTATGATGATGTAAATGATGATAATAAAATCATCGGAAAACTTGAACATAAGCATAAGGATATAGACAACACTATTAATGATGACGATGATTACGATGATGTAAACGGTGATAGTAACGATTTTCAATATGAAAATATGTCAACTGTTGACAATGATGATGAACAAAACTATGGTCATAATAGACCTGTATCCAGTACATGTATCAAAAACTTGAAAAGAAAACAAAGTTTAAAGCTAACGAAAAGCTCTCCATTATTTGAAAATATTCAATTACTTATTGATAATAAGCAATTGGATAAAATTTATGGTTTTAATCAAGGTGAAGACGGAAGTTGGAGATATGGCAAAGAAAAATTAATATTTAATGGAGATAATACTATGCAGATTGGAAACATGAAATTGAAAATGACACCTGGATTATTTGAACTAGTATTTCATAAAAAACCTCTCCATTATTCTAAAAATGATTTAAAGAAATATAAAGAGATTTTAACGCATACCAATGCACATAGACGTCGTTATGAAGCTAATGAACAAGTGAAAGGAACACGAGCCTTCAAATATATACGAATAATTAAACATTTATTCGAAACAACAACAAACCTTTTAACAAAAGGCAGTGGATTATTGCTAAAATCACTAGATAATCGGAAATCAAACTATATATATTGGGATGATCCTAATGAATTAGTTGACAGACTACGTTTACTTCTCTCATCGGAAAGTGCTGGCCACAACAATCATCAAAACGAAATAATCTCTATTATCGAAGAACTTAAAGAATCTAACATAATTTATTAGAAGAGTGAAAGAGATGTCTTATATTAATAAATTTGGAGAAAGTTTTAATAAATATAACCATAAAAACAAAAATATTGTAATCGAAAAATATATAACACAAATATATGATGATCTAGTTGATCAAATAAACAATTTAAAAAGCGAGATTGAAAATGTTTATCTAAAACATGACAATGAAATTAAAGTATTCGAAGATAATGTTAATACTTCAATTATACACAATCAAGAAATAATGAGTAATGATGTTAAAAATAAAATTGGCGAACAATCTGTAAAAATTGAGAAAATAAAAGACTATATGGATAAACTTGAAAAAGCCCTTGATAACTATGTTGAGAAGGCAATAATAGATTCTAAGCAGGAAAACTATAATGGAAATATTGAATACAGAAATAAAATTATAGAGAAATTCAATAAAATTGAAGGTGAAATGAAAGTGTTTAACGAAGCTTTCAAGAAAATTGAAATTGAAGTTTTAAAGAGAATTAATATCTATAATCAAAGGTTAAATCATATTGAAGAATATATATTCAAATCATTCACTCAAAGGAAAAACTAAAATTCGAATAAAATATACTTATATACACACACACACACATACGCATATAAATAATATGGATTTGAATGCAGACAAAAGACAAATAGTAGAAGAATTACATAAACAAGCTAGAAAAAATTTCAAAAGAAGACGAGTTGTAGTGAAGGGAATTGATGATTTATGGCAAGCTGATCTAGTAGAAATGGGAAGCTATAAATCATATAATAATGGATATCGTTATCTTCTAACAGTTACAGATACTTTTTCAAAAAGAGCCTGGGCTGTTGCCGTTAAAAATAAAGGTGCACAGAACATAACGGCTGCTATGAAAAGTGTATTCGATACATCAAAGCGAAAACCGAAAAACCTGCAAACCGATGATGGTAGAGAGTTCTTTAATAATCAATTTCAACATTTAATGCAATCTCATAAAATTAATCACTATTCAACATATAGTTCTTTGAAAGCATCAATAGTTGAACGATTTAATAGAACATTGAAAGGGATGATGTGGAAAGAGTTTAGCTTTCAAGGAACTTACAAATGGATAAACATATATCAAGAACTAATCGATAAATATAATAATACACTTCATAGAACAATTAAAATGAGACCAAATGAAGTGAACTCTTTCAATGAAAAAACTCTTTTGGATACCGTCTATAATAACTTAAAGGTTTTTAGGAGACCTAAGTTTAAAATTGGTGATCATGTTCGTATAAGCAAATATAAACATGTATTTGAAAAAGGATATACACCAAATTGGACTACAGAAATCTTCAAAATCAAAAATATAAGGAATACAAATCCCAATACTTACATTTTAGAAGACTAGTGAAATTAAAGGTGGATTTTATGAATATGAACTTTTGAAAACAAAATACACTCAAACATATTTAGTTGAAAAAGTATTAAAGAGGAGAGGAAATATGTTGTATGTTAAATGGTTGGGATTTTCATCAAATTACAATTCATGGATAAATTCAAATAATACATCAGCATCGTCATCAACATCATTATAAAAACAGTGTAATATTTGAAAATGATTCATTCGCAAGGTATACGTTAAGATGTCCATAACATTAACTCTGAACGTAAATACATCAAAACTAGTTGCCGACTATTTTCCACCCATTGTGCTTGAATCAAACTATGTTTGCGGTCTAATAAGTTTTGATACATATCACTCAATTCCGAATATTGATTATGAGAACAATTTGTTTCATATTGGTAACCATATTATAGAAATTCCTGTGGGATCATATGAATTTTCAAACTTAGCTGATTTTTTAAATAGAAAATATAAAAAATTGAGTGTAAAAGGAAAACTTAAAATTCAATCAAATTATAACACACTACAAACCTACATAGAGAGCTCAACTGATACGATATTTTTCGATAAAGAAAGATCAATTGGAACCATGCTTGGATTTAGTAAGAGAGTTCTAAAGCCTGATGAAGAGCATAAATCAGACAAAACAATAGATATTACAAAAATAAACACTATTTTAATTGAGTGTAATATTGTTACCGGATCCTATATAAATAACGCTTCTGCTCACACTCTACATCAATTTTCGCTTAACGTGAGTCCTGGCTATAAAATAACAGAAGCACCAGCAAACGTCATTTATTTACCAGTTAACACTAGATCAATCAACACCATTGTTCTAAAAGTAACCGACCAGGACGGAAACCTTATTAATTTTCGTGGAGAAAAAATAACTATTAGATTACATTTGAAACCTCTGAAGGAATGATTATATTCGATAGTAAAAACAATTCCTACAGCAACGACAACAACAATTCATTATCAATATCGCAACCGAAAACATTGTACTCAGCTCCAGCTATAAAAACAGCAACAAGAACTGAAGATTTTAAGAAATTATCACAAATAAAAAAAATAAAAAATACACAAAAACAGAGGACAGAGAATCTCAGTAGACACAATCGTGAATTTCTAAAACAACTTGGTTTTAAACTAAAACAAAAATGAGTATAATTAACATACTACAACAACCAAACTTTGACAATTCAATCATCAAAAAAAACTATCATAGTTATACATCATATCTACAATCATTTAAGAATAACGATGAAATTCGTATATCAATTCAAAACCAAGATTTGTTAGTTCTACCAAGTGAAAGTTTTCTATACATAGAAGGATTTGCAACAAAAGACGATTCTACAGTCTCTCCATCATTAAAACTCTTAAACAACTGTATGTCCTATCTGTTCGATGAAATTCGTTATGAGATAAATGGTGTAGAAATTGATCGTACACATCATCTGGGTATAACAACGGATATTAAGAACTATATTTCATTAAATCAATTCGAAAGTGATGCACTAGAAAATGCAGGATGGTCACCAATCAATGGTGAATCTGATCTTTCGCTTATTACTGGAAGCTTTAATTTTTGTGTTCCATTAAAAATGTTACTAGGATTTGCTGAAGATTTCAATAAGATAATAGTTAATTCCAAACACGAATTAATTCGTCTACGATCTAAAGATGATTCTCAAGTCTTTAAATCAAATATATCAAGTGAAAAATGTAAACTATCGATTTTAAATATAACATGGAAAGTACCACATGTTCAACTTTCTGATGCCTATAAACTGGAAATGTATAAAACTATCAACAGTCGTCGACCTTTGAATATATCGTTTAGAAGTTGGGATATGTATTATTACCCCTCTCTTCCCGAAAGCAATACAATATTATGGAATGTTAAGCTTGCTCGTGAAAGTGAAAGACCTCGATTTCTGTTAATAGCATTTCGAGACAACTCTAACAAATTTATACATTGTAATCTATCCGATGTTAAAGTTCATCTCAACTCAGAGTCGTATCCCTACGATGATTTAAATCTTAAATTTGATAGAAATCGGTTCGCTCTACTATATCATATGTACTCAAGATTTCAAGAAAGTTATTATTCACGCCCCTCGCAACCCTTACTAAAACGAGATAGTTTTAAGACAATTGCACCAATAATTGTTTTAGATGTAACACATCAAAATGAAGCTGAAAAAACTGGACCTATTGATATACGAATCGAATTGAAGACACAACAAAACATACCACTTAACACATCTGCATATTGTTTAATTATACATGATAGAATGTTTGAATATGTACCTCTTACAAATGAAGTAAAGAAAATATTGTAAATGTATATGTAACTCTGAATATTTTATATGTTTATAAATAAAAAAATAAAAAAAAAAATAAAAAAAAATATTCTTTTAATTTCACAATATTATGAAATTTTAAAATTTGCGTAGGTATAAAAAAGAGGAAATTTGGTTTATTGTGTAACATTGTAGTTATATTGTATAGAAGAGATTAAAATATAAATATCAACCTTAACATCTACTGTTCTCAGTACTATCCCGAACACGAGAGGGATATAGACACCTGATCTTAAATCATATAAATATTAAAACCATCAACATAAAAGATTATTCACAAACTCTACACATGAGCATACAGTAGCAGTAGATTAACACACAATGATTTTAAAGGAAATATACAACTTTTTAAAATCATTCTCACGCATAATTTCTGATGAGGATAAAACTAAACTCATCAACATACAAACACAACTGGAGTATGTTGGCAACCTGAAGAGAATAAAAAATAGACATGGTGAACATTTCGAGGATTGTGAATGGTCAAATGAAAACAGTACATGCGGTCCTGACACCTGCCCCTGTATATTTTATAAACATAGACTATATCAAGTTGAAAATGAAGTTAAAAATATAATTAATTTTTATAATCTTACTAAATGTAAAAACTGTGTTTTCAATAAATTGTAATTTTCAATAAAGAAATTGTATAATAAATGACAAAAAATTAACCACATCTGAAATCTTCGTTTAGTTAATTATTACTCTTTGTTCAGAGTACATCGTCCCTCACTTACGCAAACTACTATTAAATTTTTAAAGAAGGGGAACAAAAAGGTAACATCAGCTGAATTGGAAGAACTATTAACAAAGCATAGTAATCAGATTGATAAAGAGCATATAGATTTATTTATGAAACTTATAAATGAATTAAGAACTTGTAATTATGTAAATTATCCATTTATATGTGTTAATAATATTATACATAGATCTAACTGTGAAAATACTTATTCACAATCTTTCAACATTTGTCGATGTCAAACATTCTATACACAATATTTGTTAACACTTAAGCTATTTAATCTTTATAAACGTATTTTTAAATTCGAATCTGTAAAAATCTGAAAAAAGAAATATCTAAAAAAATTTTCAAAAAAAATAAAAACTAATTTGTTTTAATTAATCTCATTATTGTATAATTTCATTTATTTAAAACAGTAAAACTAAACATTCTAAATCCTTAAAAACAAGTCTATTTATACTCTGGGATGTAGATGAGGAAACGTAGACAGACTCATTCTGTCCGTCCAATCATTCGTTTGAAAAGTAATACAAATAAAATGAACATGCACAATCATGTTTCTATTTAGGTATATAAAAAAACCATCACGCAAGTGTAAATCCTGTTTACAAAAAAAAAAAAAAAAAATCACGTACAACCAACCTACCCTTTCTTATCAGTTTATATTTCTATTTCTTCAAATTTTGATTATGAGCAATACGTGACAAGAATTTGTTATTTATTATGCAGGTGTTCATCCTGTATACACTAAACTGCGATAAGAATCTATTATTCCTAGAAAACTATCTTGCAGGTGTTCAACCTGCGTGTTCGATTAAAACGCGATAAGAATCTATTATTACTAGAAAACGATCATGCAGGTGCACATCCGTTTACTATTTCTTCTACATTTGATCATGAGCAGTACGTGACAAGAATTTCTTATCAATTTAAAATTGCAGATCCTTCTAATTAAATCATACAAAACTAAAAAGACACAACCAACCTACTCTTTCTTATCACATTTAAAATTAAAGATCCTTCTAATTAAATATACAAAAAAAAAAAAAAAAAACACACAACAACTATATAGGTGTAGATCCCTTTTCTATTTTTTCAGCATTGAGTATGATAATACGTGCCAAGAATTTGTTATCATCTTAAAATTACAGATCCTTCAAATTAAATCACACAAAAAATAAAAAATAACCGCACAACCAACCTACCCTTTCTTATCACATTTAAAATTAAAGATCCTTCTAATTAAATATACAAAAAAAAAAAAAATAAAAAACACACAACAACTATATTGGTGCAGATCCCTTTTCTATTTTTTCAACATTGAAGAGAATTTACTATTAAAAAACGATCATACACATTACATGTTACACACACACTCATTCTGTTCGTCCAAACATTCGTACATACGTATATACATTTTCACATTACAGTCTATTTATACTCTAGGATGTAAATGAGGAAACGTGCACACACTCATTCTGTCCGTCCAATCATTCGTTTGAAAAGCAATACAAATAAAATGAACAAGAATAAGCAGGTATGATCCCAAATTTGTAGGTAAAAATTGAAAATAAAAATGATTTAATTCTTTTCCAGATATGCATTCTCCCAAATTTTAACACACACAAACACACATACACATTAAAAAGCATTACGTTTTCATAATACATGTTACAAACTTAAAGACCGATCGCACACAATTCATTTCACAATGCTGCAATGTTCTTACTCTTTTACAGCTATGCATGAGCCAAAGTTTGTATGGAGTTATTGATCCCAAACATACAAAAACATACTACTAGTGTGATAAATGTTTTATGAAATTGGTTCAAATTTTCTAACAAAAAATTAATATTTTTTTTTAAATCCTTTTCATTCGAATTTCAAAAAAGGCTTTAAGCATGATTATTAAAGGTTTCAAGACTTTCAGCTCATTTTTCGAAAAGGCGTAATAGGTGTAAATATATCATTATCAAAGCGAATGATTCTATTAACTCATACGTACGTAGTTGATCGAAATATTATCATCTGTAATAAAAAATGGGACGAAACACATTTTTCTAATGTTTGTCCGTCACGTGAGATAAATATGAGAAGAGCAGTAAAAATTACATTTCATGTAACAGCTGCTAGCAATCTGCGTGAAAATTGGTTATATTTTTTCATCCCAAACTATTAAAGGCATACGGTTCCCTCTTCTAAGTAGTACCATCTTTGCCGATAAAAGTCTTATTGTCATGTTTGTTGCTGCCAATACTTTCTCCACTTCATAAGACGAGCTTCTATTTTCTTCTTCAAAGTCTTTAGTAGTAGGAATATTATATATATTATTAATATATAATCGGTCATTACAACCTTTCGTTATAAATTGGAAATGTCTGACCTGAGGTTTGAACTTCGGTCTGACGTCTAATAAGGTAACACGCTACATACTAGACTGCGACTACTTCAATCAATATCAAGAACATATCAAGAATAAAAAATTCAATCCTTTCACTTTCATCCCACACTTACATAACTTTCAATTCCTTCTCAAATACCATAAATAATGTATTATTTACAATTAAACTTCACAAAATCTTTGAAATCTTAAAAAAATAACATACACGACACCAAAAAATTTCTAAGAAAATCGTATAAATCAAAATTGATACATAAGCCAGAATTATGAAATTTTTAAATTTTGTAAACCCCTGTTTGAAATTTTCTTTTTTTTATTTGGTTTCAAATAATGGCGATAGCAATACTAACGAATTAAGAAAATATCAGGCATTTAACTTTTTCTGAATTAAAGTTATAGGGTCTCAAAAATATAAATGTGTAATTTTTGATACAAAGCTCGATCTACGGTTAATTTAACCCTTTCGTTACCGCAGTCCATTCCGCCGAAATGGTGCTACTAAACCGGGCAGTATGCCGCGAAGTGTGCACATTGTATGATGGCAAGTTGATATTCGTTTTTTCTTATTAAGTGTTACATATTTAAAGATTTTGCTGGTATAATAAATAATAGTATAATAATAGTAGTAGTTTATTTGGCTGTTATATATCTTAAAACAGGGATCTACATATAAGCCCACATTACAATCTTTACATTCATACTTAGATTCCCGTCTTTTGTCATTTGCACTGCAAACAACGCACTTTCTACTTCGATTTTTCCCTACTGATTTATAAACCGAAGGAAAATGTCTTTCAGTTAACCTTAGTGGATGATTATTGCCAGCTAGACGTTGAGGATTTATATTATGGAGATATTTCTGCAATATTTCTCGAATAAAGCGTAGTTCCACACACAAATGTCTAACATATGAAAGAAATATTTGCGATACCATTTTAGAGATTTGAGTGTTGATTATACGGTACTTATCATAGATGGGCACTTTGCAGTACCAGTAAAATTTCAGTAAAAATTGATTTTTACTGATTACTGAAAAAAATTACAGTATTCAGTAAATTTTTACTGGTAATGAAATTTAGATTGCATTACCAGTAAAATTTTACTGATTACTGGGAAAAAAATCAGTAATCAGTAAATTTTTACTGATTACTGAAAAAAAAATCAGTATTCAGTAAATTTTACTGGTTACTGAAAAAAAATCCAGTTAATCAGTAAATTTTTACTGAATACTGAAAAAAATCAGTACCAGTAAATTAAAACCCATTACATTACCAGTAAATTTTTATTAATTATAAAAAATTGTCAACATTTCTAATAGACGTTATTAGTAGAAATATTTATATATAGGGTTCGCCAAATAACTTATTTTTTGGAAATACTTAAAAAAACTACTGAATATTTTCTCAAATTTCTTTTTTTATTTGAAAGTACAATCCTTCCCGTTAATAATGCAAAATAATTTCATTCAAATGGCTGCCTCGGCTGGCCATGCAGTAGCGTACACGATCGGTCCAATTTTTAAGCACATTATCGATTGTGTGCAGCGGTATTTCACCAATGGCTTTACGAATATTGTCCTTTAAAGCGTCAATTGTCTCTGGCTTGTCGGCGTAACAATTATCTTTGACAGCACCCCACAAATAATAGTCCAACGGTGTCAAATCGCATATCCGAGGTGGTCAAACGACATCAGACGCAGAGCTGATATGATAATGCGATCTTCGAAAACAGGGCGCAAAACATCGAGTGTAGCTTCGGCTGTGTGGCGCCTAGCGCCGTCCTGTTGAAACCAAATGTTGCCAATATCCTCCTCTTCATTTTTTGTGAAAAAATTTTCGTTCAACATGGCCCGATAACGATCGCCATTGACTGTAACGGCCACTCCCTTTTTTGTTTTCTGTGCCCCAAATGCGACAATTTTGCTTGTTTACGTACCCGCCAAGATCAAAATGAGCTTCATCTGAATAGATGATTTTTTTGCCAAAATCGGCATCTTCTGGTGCATACTGCCTACTGCATGGCCAGCCGAGGCAGCCATTTGAATGAAATTATTTTCCATTATTAACGGGAAGGATTGTACTTTCAAATAAAAAAAGAAATTTGAGAAAATATTCAGTAGTTTTTTTTAAAGCATTTTCAAAAAAATGTTATTTGGCGGACTTTATTTGTAAAAAACAAAAATTAAAATAATGTCAAATATGAATTAAAAAAGATGTAGCCCGCTGGGTTTGAACCGACGACCACCCGATTTCTGATCGCCGTTGTACTCACAACAACACCGAAATATTTATTCAAGTGTCTTGTTTCCAATACTAATTTATTTTTTATTCGTGTGAAAAACAGTTCTAAAAATAAATATATAAATAAATAGGCAAATTGACAATAAGTAACGGTTCAATTTTTTTGTTTACATACATATTTTGATTTTTTATTTTAAGTTTTTTTGTGCAAACCTATTGAAATTATATTTATTTTTAGTTTCAGGCTGTAAGTTGTTATTTATTAACCCATAAATGCTCAGAGTATTTTTAAAGATACAACCAAAGAAAAAATTCTCACTGTTCTATTTAGAAAATAAATAAATGAAAAACAATAAAAACTCATTCAGACAGCATCAGTCTTATATTTAAAATTTATTTCAGAGAAAAAAATGTTGAATTCTCTGATTGCTTAAACATCAAAGTTTAAAATTATATTTTTTCCAAATTTGGTGAATTAGGTGCTTTGCTATATTGAATAATCGGACAGGATTACAAATTGATATAAAGAAAAAATATTATCTTCCGATTCCTTGTCACAGAGCCTAATTTAATAATCTTCTAAGATACATTAAACGTGGACAATAATAAAAATTTAGTGTATTTGAAAAAAAAATTTGTAAGTATGTTCATTAAATTCCTATTAAGAGAGTGAAAATAAAAAATATGGAAAATTTCTATTTTATATCATCAAAAACTATGTATATAGTTAATGAAAACTTTATTAATAAAAACTTGTAAGAAAAGGTAAATGTATAATTTTTGATTAGTCGATATTGTAAGATATTTTGATTTTAAATTGTTCTGACGATAATGCAAACAAAAGATAATTCAAAATAGAACTTGTAATAGTTTGCAACGATAAAAAATGTTGACAATTTTAGTTTTTTGTTCTTCTTGCAAGTTTTTTGAATTAATGAATGCTTTTCCAGTAACAATTGTTAATAATTCAGCTTATTGAACAGAGCAAATTTTATTGAATCCTTGAACTGTAGGCAATTTTTCCAGAAAATAATTCCACTAGCAAGTAATTAATAAATTTTACTGATACTGATATTTTTCAGTAATCAGTAAAAAATTACTGACTTACTGAATTTTTTTTCAGTAACCAGTAAAATTTACTGAATACTGATATTTTTTTCAGTAATCAGTAAAATTTTACTGGTAATGCAATCTAAATTTCATTACCAGTAAACGTTTACTGAATACTGAAAAGCTTAATGCATTAGAATTATAATGCAGTATGCCCATATATGGTACTTATAACCATTTCAATCTTATCAATTGCACCAATTGAATTATTGTAATCCAAGACGCATGTTGGTACACATAAAACAGAAAATGAATGCCGACTAAAGCCGGGGATGGTACCCACGGGACGTATTGTGTATGCCGGCTAAATCCGGCGCTGGTACACACTGGGCGCCCAGTGGCAGCCGGCTAAATCCAGCGCTGGTAACGAAATGGTTAAATTATACTAAATTTCTTAAAACAGAATTCCTTAAAACTTATACTAAATTCCTTAGAAGCAATATTGAATAAAATTTTAATAAGTAATGCATTTGCTGCTTTCTTTTCAACCACTTGTTCTACTATGTCTTATGACACTGGAACACCTTATCCTTATACAACAAATCAATCATGTGGGATATCCTTTCCGTTTGTTAATGTTGATACCGTTTTTTTCGAATTTAACATCACTAAAAAGCTCATTTAGTCCAGGTCCTGATGGTGTACCAAGCTGTATACTAAAAAATTGTGCCTCATTACTAGCCGGGCCCTTATTGCAATGTTCAACATGTCTTTTAAATCATGTTATTTGCCATTAGTGCGGAAGAAATCATACATCATTCCTTTATTTAAAAGTGGCATTAGATCGGTTATATCAAACTACAGAGGTATTGCCAAAATTAATGCTATTCCTAAACTTCTTGGGAAAATACCAACTGATCTCCTATACCATCAAATTTCTCTTCTTCTATCGCCATATCAACACGGCTTTCGTAAATCTCAATCATCAACAACTAATATCTTAGAATCACCACAATTGTTAATGAAGCATTTTCAAATAAAATGCAGACTGATGTGATATACACTGATTTTAGTAAAGCATTTGATAAAGTTAATCATAAAGTCGCCGTAGTCTAGTAAGTACTGTGTTGGCTTATTAGACGTAAAGCCAGGGTTCGAGCCTCAGGCCAGACATCAAGACAAAATACAAAAAAGTATTTCTTCGGCGACTTCCTCTCAGCAGATTTTCTGGCAAAAACTCTGAGAGTAAAATAAAATTGCCATGAAAAAGTTTCTCAAAAAATATCTGTCGTTCCGAGTCGACTTTAAACTGTAGGTCCCACCACTCATGTATAAAATTAACACACACAATATAAGTGGTGTGAGAAACTAGGTCGTAATCCTGACTGAAGGGTTGTAATGACCAATTATGTATGTATGAAACCATAAACTTTTATTGCACAAATTATCACTTATGGGGTTTAGTGTTTCTCCTGTAGAATGGTTAAATTCGTATTTGTCGCAAAGAACTCAACAAGTCAAATTTAGAAATGTCACATCTAAAATTATTAAAGTGCAATCTAGTGTATCTCACGGCAGTCATTTGGGTCCAATTTTATTTACTTTGTTTATCAATGACCTTTCAACTATTTTGCGGTTCTAAGGTACTGATATATGCTGACGACGTTAAAATATTTAACACTTTTAACGACATTAATGGATTTGATTTACTTCGTGCTGACTTTTACAGTTTTTATAAGTGATGCAAATTGAATTTATTGGAATTAAATATAAGAAAGTGTAAACACATGACATTTTTAGATACTCAAAGCGTGATACCTTTTATTGCATTCAGAATGCTGTTTTGGATAAAGCTAAAACTATTTTGGACCTTGGTATACTTGGTATATAGTCTCAATTTTCGTGATAACATATCCATGATCATGAATAAAGCCTGTGGCATACTCGGGTATATGAAACGCTGGTCTAAGGAATTTGTTGATCCTTATTTAACAAACTTGTTATTTACATCTCTCGTCCGACTTATTCTGGCGTATGGTTCTATAACATGGGATCCTTGTTATTCAGTTCATATAAATAACATTGAGTCAGTGTAAAAACAATTTTTAATTTTCTGTTTACGAGATCTTGGTTGGAACTCCTATGAATTACCGCCATACCGCCATAGACTAGCTCTAATTAAACTGCCAACTCTTAAAAGTCGTCGTTCCATGGTTAGGTTAGGTTAGGTTAGAGGACGTGTACTTGTCAATTAAGACAAGTACAGTACCTGGAGGTCGAATTGACCCATTGTACAACGTCCTGGGTTCTCACACCACTTATGTTGTGTGTGTTAATTTTATACATGAGCGTTGGGACCCACAGTTTAAAGTTGACTCCGAACGACAGATTTTTGAGAAACTTTTCATGGCAATTTTATTTACTCTCAGAGTTTTTGCCAGAAAATCTGCTGAGAGGAAGTCGCCGAAGAAATACTTTTTTGTATTTTGTCTTGATGTCTGGCCTGGGGCTCGAACCCTGGCTTTACGTCTAATAAGCCAACACACTACCTACTAGACTACGGCGACTACATGACGTCGTTTTTATTCTGGGATTAATTCGAGACGATGTTGATTCAGAGTTCCTGCTCAGTCGATTGAAGTTTAATATTCCTATGCGACCTACACGTAATTTTGAACTGCTATCATTAAAATACTACAGATCAGACTATGAAAATAATGATTCCTTTAGACGAGCCTGTAAAACCTTTAATGAATGTTATCAAGTAATTAACTCCTCGGAAGGTAAAAAAATGTGTTAAAAAAACCCTAACTTTATTTTAAATTGATAAGTAAAGTTTTAGTTCATTTGTATAAAATTGTTATTGTATATGTGTATATCGTTAGTCAGTAAGGATAAATTATCTATTGACAT
Organism: Sarcophaga variegata; assembly: GCA_932273835.1. NCBI lineage: Eukaryota > Metazoa > Arthropoda > Insecta > Diptera > Sarcophagidae > Sarcophaga > Sarcophaga variegata. The sequence continues at coordinate 29,080,438 of OW026358.1, read as the reverse complement.
TAAATAAATAAATAAATATTTACAATTGCTTGGTGTACGGACAATTATTTGAGTCAATGTACGTGTAATATAGAATTCATTCCGTAAAGTGAATGCATACAATTTTTAAAGGTCTGTTTTAAATCAAAATCTATTATTTTTTAATTGGTTTCTTTTTATCTTTTCTTTCTCTTCCATTATAGTTGCTGTTCCTAAAATAATATTAATTATTTTAAAAAAGAAATCAAATTACCTTGTAAATCATAAATAATGTAAATTGAGACAATTTCGAATAAACGAAATCAAAACCAATTTTAGTTATTCAATTTATTACTCATATTGGTAGGGAAGCGAAATAAAAAATTAAACAACATCAATAACAATTCGTGTACTAAAAAAATTGGTATGCTGTTACTTATTCATGAGTTTGTTCATATTTCATATAAAAATGGTAGAAATAAAATAGAAAAAGAAATTTCAAAAGCCACAATAATTATGTACAAGTGATTTAATAATGTAGGGAAACTATAAGATATTCAACACAAAAATCTTTACACACTTTATAGTAACAATTAAAAAAGTAGACTTGGATTGATTACATGGTGCGGCAACGAAAATGCACCCGCGTAACTGCATATGTAGTTTGAGTTGTACATTTGGTAGACTAGATTTCAAAAATATTGGGTTGTTCGGAAAGTAATTTCATTTTTTCCCGACAGAGGATTTAATTTTATTTTTTTTTGCACCCAACTTTATACTTGAGCCGTATGATTTTTATACTCATATAGTAAGCCTTATGTGGGAAAAATTCCAATTAATTCTACGCATTAGTTTTTTGTTAGTGCCCTTTTAAATATGGAGAGCGTTAAGCAGCATTTGCGACATATCTTACTGTTTTACAACAGAAAGGGTAAAAATGATGTTCAAGCCAGAAAGTAATTGGCCGATGTGAATGGAGAAGGTGTGTTGACAGTACGCCAGTGCCAGAACTGGTTCGAACATGCACCACGTTCTGGAAGGCTGATCGAAGCTGATAGAGACGTGATAAAGGGATTAGTTGATGCGAACGGGCGAATAACAACACGTGAGATTGGATTGAGGTTAAATATTCAATAGTTTATGACCACTTGAAAGGCCTGGGATTATCTTCGAAGCTCGATGTATGGGTTCCCCATGTTCTCACAGGGAGAAATCTGTGTCGCCGCATTGACGTCTGCGATTCGTTTCTCAAACGTCACGAAAATGATCCGTTTTTGAAGCGCTGGAGACGAAAATTGGTTGTATACAACAAAGTCAAACGCAAGAGGTCATGGAGCAAAAAGATGAAAGGGCTCAAACCATTTCCGAAGCCGATATTCACAAAAAAGGTGATGCTGTCTGTTTGGTGGGATTCTGAAGAAATCGTTTTTTTGAACTTTTACCGGATAACACAATGATTAATTCGGAAGTCTACTGTCATCAGCTGGACAAACTAAATGAAAAGAAAGGTGTAGTGCTTCACCAAGACAACGCGAGACGTCACACATGTTTGGTCGCTCGCCAAAAGCTTTTACAGCTTTAATGGGATACAATGCCACACCCACCATATTCTCCAGACCTGACACCACCGGATTATTATTTGTTTCGGTCACTCCAAAATTTTTTAGAGCCTTTATAGCCATAGTCAAGAGTCCTATTGTGGCATTAACTAGGCAGAGAATTAGGTCGTAGACTCGCCCGAGACCTGCACCAGGGCAAATTAGTAGAAGAAGAACTTTACAAATTACGAAAGGCGAACATTGGTGGATTGTAGGTTTTCTATCGGGAATCAATTATTTGAGATTGCGTTGTCTCAGTTGGTTATGTCTTCTCGATGGGACAGAGTGCAACCTCTCTGCGTCAAGGAGAATCAAATCATAAGGAACATTCTATGGATTTACAATGCGCTGTTTAAGTCGCCATAGTCTAGTAGGTAGACGTAGACCCAAGTCAGACATTAAAACGAAAACACGAAAAAATATTTCTTTGGCTACTTCCTCTCAGAAGATTTCTGGCAAAAACTCTGATTAAAAATTAAATTGTCACGAACAGTTTTTCAAAAATCTGTTGTTCGGAGTCGACTTTAAAGTGTAGGTCCCGCTGCTCATTTATAAAATTAACACATAACATGAGTGGTGCGAGAAGCTAGCGTAATCCTGACTGAAGGGTTGTTTGTAATGCCTAATTATGTATGTATATATGTATGCCTAATCTTTTTTAATACTTTTCCAATAAATCTACCCTTTGGCGTTAAAGTTGGTTATTATTTTCTAATGGCTCAAGGAATCTAAAAACGATTAATCGAACGAACGAGGGAGCTTGTGAGCAGGACCAATTTTGGAAAGAAAGTTGTCACAAAACCGATGCATATAAGCGAACTATTTGAAGTAAATTTAAAGTATGAAGTACAATTTTTAGCATTTATAAGCGGTAAATTCTGGAAAGTGGGATGCATATGTCGAAAAAATGTTAATACATTCTGCAGTAAAAATCAATATTGCATTATGCTAATATTCCAGAAATACTGTAATAATATTTACAAAAAAACAGATATATTAGCCGACTTCTGGTAAATTTGTTACTAAAAATTAATATTTTAAGAGCTATTATTACAACTTTAGCAGCCGGATAAATTGTTTTTCATTATTATAAATGGCCAATAATGTAGAAGTGAGCGTTAAGCTAAAGGGAGGTTCATGCTACGTTTAACTTTTAAAGACAAATAAATTTAAGACAAAATAGAAGAAAATATCAAGAAAAAATGCTGACGTTTTGTTGTCAAAGAGCCAAGAAAATAATGATAAAAAACCAAAAACGTAAAAAAACTTCATTGGTATATAACACAGCAACCCGTCACTGACATCGATTCATGTGTACACAAACCTCACCATACATACCATGTGTATGTTATACAGATGTAATGCACAACAGCTTGTCAGTTCCTCAGGCATTTTTTACATCAAAAAAAAAACAAAATTTTTTTAAAATTAAAAGAAACCCATAAAATAAAACTGAAGCAGTATGTTAAAGTTTGCAAAAGTTTTCATATATTCATATATTAAGATATATTCATATATTAAAGAGCTTAAAAAATTATTCCCTAATTCAAAACTTACTTAAATTTATGCCAAAATGGGCAAAATTAGTAGATTTTTTAATTTGCGTTGCTGTCAGCATTACAGCCCTTCAGTTAGGATTACGACCTGGCTTTTCACACCACTTATGTTGTGTATGTTAATTTTATACATTTTTGCCACAAATCTGCTGAGAGGAAGTCGCTGAAGAAATATTTTTTCTTATTGCGTTCAGTTGGAGATGACTGACCTGGGGTTTGAACCGAGGCCTCGCGTCTAATAAGCCAACACATTGCCTGCTAGACTTCAGCGATTTCTTTTAGCTGAGAATCCACTTTTCTTTATTCAACCTCAATTGATACTTTTAAAAATAAAAATTTAGTCTTTCAAAATATTGGTGCAAAATAAGCTGTGCCTCCGCGAACTGTAAGAAGTTTCGAAACAGATGCTCAGAGGTTTCAATTTTGAAGTGAGTGTAGAATAAACGTTTCTAGGAAAAAGACAAAAATAGTTGTTCCTATCGAAATTTTTTATTCGTTAGAAATCTCCAGCTCTCCTTCTCAGTGCATCGTAAATGTTTAATTTTCACTTAAATCAGGCTAACTGACCAGTGGCATCGTTTGTGAATCACTAGTTTATTTGCATTTACTTGCGACTTAGTAAAACACGACAAAAACAAATCTGACTCTGTCAGATATCAATGGTCCCTACATCTCACCTCCACAAGAGATAACTATGGCTTGTATTGAAAAATGCCAGGCCAATATTGATTTGAAAGAAATATGGACACCAAACAGTAACCTTTTCGGGATGCTCTTGGATCTCATGTAAATTGGTTTGGTCACAAATTTAACAATTTTTAGATACGATCATGTGAATTGGTATCGTCACAAATTTAGCATATTTGTTTCTTCACGTACTTATTCTTGCAGAACTGGACATCATAGCTGAAGACGATGATTTTTTGTTGACAACTGCTCCAGAGCACTTCCAGGGAACATACTTTGTTGCCGATGATCGTTTACATTCTGTCTCTGGGTCAGTTGAATTTTGCACAGGTGAAGTTCCAAGAAACAACGCAAAATTCGCCCAGTTGTGGTCTGTGAAAGGCCGAGATCTTGTGAGCGGATTCTCGCTCATAATTTCGCGGACGGCAGTGAAGTGTTGTAGATCTTTGGCTTCGTCGACGTAAGAGGATTCGTTGATCGTTTCCAGCCAGTGGACTAAAATTTTTCTACCTCTTGGTAGGACGATTAGGGCAATTGTAAAATAGACAAAGTGCGCGTTGCGTTGCCCGGAAGGAACACGCATTTGATAAAAGAAAATTATTTACACATGTGGCTGAAAACCATAGCGATCACGGGTTTTGGCAAAACAGACTGAGTAAATGACAACTAATTTCACAGATGTAGCTTCTATATGATGACCATTAGCAATTGTCACAATTCAAGTCCCAGTTGGAAGACTCCTTAGAAATATGTAATCATGTACTTTAACTAAACCCAACTTTAACGGGAAGCTTTAATAATGATAATGTAATAACGAATTTAAAATAAAACCTTTTAAACCCTTTTATTTAATTCGTTAAATCTAAATCTCTACTTTACTCTGCTTAAACATAAATTTTTAAACACAAGTTGAAAATCATGTATTAACCACAATTTGGTTTTATGAATTGCTTTTCTTTATTTAAATGTTATTTAATGTTGGCTTAAAATTGCTCACCAAACTTTAAACTTTAATATCAACTGAGGTGCGGTAAGAACTTTTAACCGCTAGAGTGTGCATAAAAATAAACATCTCAACTACCGATGACAGAAATCTTATTAAATTCTTAAAATCTTTTTAATCAAAGTTCATTTCTTTCAGAAACATAACAGAAAACTTTTTAATATTTATTAAATATTGGGGTCTATTCTAGGAAACTGGACCTAAGCATGTCTCACTGACTGCCGGATTACTGTAGCGTATTTCAGGTGGAGCTGATGGCCATTTATCGGTCCGCTCAATGGAACCTCGTCATCGGTGCTACTTTTACCTGTGTCTCAGTCTTCTCTGACAATCAGGCCGCCTTAAGATCTTTAATGCCTCACTGGTCTGGGTCCCCGGGCACAGTAAGATTCTGGGGAACTGCAGGGTCGATGAACTCGACAGAGCTGGTGCACTCCTTCTGGAATCCTTTTCAGTAGACTTGGGTATGGCACTGGCTTCGGTCAAGCTGGCCATTGCGCGAAAAATCTTTCTTGACGCCAACCTATCCTGGGTAAATGAGGAGTCCTGCTCCACCGCTAGACTCACCTGGCCCCTGATGGATAGAAGGCGTACCAACCAGTTACTTTGACTTGGTCGTGGCATCATCATTTCAGCGTAAGGTAGTCGTGCTTTTGATGTGCAGCCCTTGCGCTGACCAACTCCTTCCTCTTCCCTGATTTTGGTTGAACTTGGTCAGTACAGAGACTGCGTTCATCCGTGGCCGCACAATGGGCCGCTATGCGTGCTCAAGTGAGCTTTTTGATATCAGAGCTACCACTCCGACCTAACCGACCTAACCATATAGGGTTTTCCAACAGGGAATTCCGAACTTTAACAATTGATAACGACCATATTGTTAACACCACATCTGTCAAATTCGTAGTAAATTTTATCTAATTTGTTGTTGTCTCTTTTATCTAATCAGCTGTTTCTTTTAAAGCAAATCGAAAAATAATTTTAATTTATTAAGTCCATGTCTGTATTAGTGGGCCCGAGAACAAATTTAGGACAATACCAAACAACGAACACCATATCTTCAACAACATATTATTCATGTTTTCGTATTCTTCTTCATTTAATCTTTTTTTTTCTATTTCTTCCCTTAACTTTATAAATTTCTGCTTCCAAATAGAACTTGATTGAAACTCTGCCAACTGCATTTCTAAATTCACCAAATTTAACCATTTTAATTGGTCCATTTTAGCAGTTTACAAATGAAACTTGTCTGGATATTTAATAAAGTTAATTAATGGTTGAAATTTTTTGAAATCTTGAAATCTCTTAACAAAATTGTCTTGTATGTTACTTATAACTTGGCTATAAAAATTTATATTAATTTCATAGACTCCATGAATAGAAAATTTTTTAAGATAATCTTTCAACAAAGGAAAATATTTAAAATTATTGTTGTCAATATCGCGTTTAAATATTACTAATTTGGACTCAAAACCTTCAATAATATCGAACATTACATCAATTGATTTTCCGGGACCTTGCAATTTAATATTTAATTCATTTAAATGGTTGGAAATATCCATTAAAAACATTAATTTGGTGATCCAGTCATTATCAAAAAGTTCAGGAAATTCGGTTTTTTTATCATTAAGAAACATTATAATTTCATCAAAACATTCTACAAAACGTTGTAACACAAATCCTCTACTAAGCCAGCGTACGTGATTATACATTAACAATCCGTGATAATTTGAACCTACCTCTTGTAGAAGCAACTGAAATTGCCGCTTATTCAAAGCTCGAGCGGCTATAAAATTTATTATTTTGGAAACAATACTTAAAATATCATCAAATGCTGCCAATGCAGAATTCGCACATAGAACTTCTTGATGAATTATACAATGAAAATTAAAAATTGGATGCCCAACGTGTTCTTGAAAAAGAATACAAAACCAGCATGCCATCCTATCATTGAGGGAGCTCCATCAGTTGTAATTGACACTATTGTTGACGTATCTATCTCAGCTATTTGAAACGTTTTTATAACTGCATCCCTAATATCTTTCCCAGTTGTTTTTGCTGATAAGGAAACTATTGAAAGCAATTCCTCAACTATTTTTTCAACTTTAGCATAACGAGCAATTATGGACAAGCGAGCTGAAGATGTTACGTCGGTACTTTCATCAAGACATATAGAAAATAGCTTTGCAGAACGTATATCATTTATTTTTTTTAATATTAATAATTTTATGCATTTTTAATATCCTGTCTTTAACAGTATTTCGACTTATACCTAATTCTTCAAAACGCTTAAGTATCTACTCTTTATTTGTAAAATCTTCAAATAAATGTGGTGCACATTTAATGAAAACTTCTTTAATATAATATCCATCGCTAAATGGTTTGCTATGAGTAGCAATAGTCTTGAAAACCTCAAAACTAGCAGCAACTAAATAATTTGTATGTTTCAAAAATGTAGCGAATGAGTTTGATTGTAAATTTTTATTTTTAACTTCACGTGCAATATATTCTTTTTGTTCTGAATCACTTTTAGATAAAAGAAATGAATGAGTAGTTTCATAATGACGTTTTACTGAGGATGTTCTGCACACTACTGTATTTCCACACAACGCACACAGGGCATTGTTTTTGCTTTTCATCATTCCATATTTATCAGTCCACCAATCTTGAAATGGTCTGTTAGAGCTGGCCTCTGTTTTCCTTTTCTTATTTTCTGACATTCTAAAGTTGAAACATATTATTTATTTATCATTAAATTTGTTAATGGATTACCTTTTGGAATCAATTATAATTGTCTTGTAAAAATATAAATAGATTTTATTTTATTAGCAAAAAATAATACTAAAATAAGAAAACACAACTTTCTATCGCACTTACAAAGTTTCTAACTGAACTGAATTAGAATTATATTATATATGTATGTATATATTTGAAAATCCAAAGCATATTTTTTTTATATTTAAAATCACATGTTCATACTTGTACATACCTATACCTACATACGCAAATAATATAATTATATTTTAACGTTATGAATAAAGGCGCCAGAAATCTGGACGTTTGTTTTTAAATATCAAAATTTATGCATTAAATTTGAATTGAGTTCACAATTTTTTCAATATCAAAAATGCATTTGGATTAGTCAGTACAAATGTATGAAAATGAAAAATATTATACGTGCCAGCGAAAATTTATCTGCGTGCCACTTTGGGCACGCGTGCCATAGGTTCGCCATCCCTGATCTAAACGTATATAAAAATATAAATAATAATAAAAACATATTTTGTGGGTATAGTTTAATAAGAAAAGGGAAATATATTGAAATAAAATATTTCTTGTTTTTTATTTCGACACAAAAAATTATAAAATAAGGTATTGTTAAGAACGGTAAAGGAATGTGTGTGTGTTAAAGGTTGTTTGCCTTTTTCTCTGGAACATTTCATAGTAATATCTTTGTTGAATTTATTCAACTCATGTAAGTAGTGCCTGTTTTGTTGGTTTCTTTTTTTAAGTTAAAAAATGTCCTTAAAGACCTTTTACAATCACCAGGTCTTTTACTTTACCTTGCATTTAAATTTTCGAACTATTTTTCCTTAATCTCTAAGTAATGTCTTTTAATAATCTTCTAGTTTTTTCTCCTTATTAATGGATATCTTCTTCTAGATCCGTATATATGTATATGCTCTGTTGAAATGGGATAAAAACAAGAATAATTTGTTTCCATTTTAAAGGCGTTTTTCATTTTAAAGGCGTGAAATATTATTCATAATAATAATAATAATAATATCAGCATTAGAATTTTTAACAGTACGTCAGTGTTTAAAGTTATTTGCTTGTATGACAAATTTCCATATCGATTTTCGTCTTTCCAATTAAATTTTTAATTTAATATGCTGTACAGATTCATCACTTTAAATTGTTGTGAATGCTTGGGGAAGTTGCTTAAAATCATTGCTGGTTCCAACGAATTGCATTGCGTTGACTCATTGCATCCCTGTAGGGAGATCTTTTCAGACTGTTAACCTTTTAAAAGATAAAAGCAAAGATTCAATCCATAATTAACACTTATTCTACTATATTCTATGTAGTAACAAATGCCTAATCGACATTAATGGAGCCAAAAACGTTTACGCTGACTGTAAGAAATGATCACTTAAACCTTATTACACAAGTGGTAGTAGGTAATTTCACACCTATTCATTTCGTTTATTTTAAACTTCCTTAGACTACCAATGAATTAGAGTAGAAAATCCGTGAGCCATAGAAGCTTCATGAAGAATATATTTGTTTCATATTCAATAGACAATTAGATGTCAGCATTACTCTTGTTTATAACAAATTTTGGTACACTGTTAGATTAGAACTATCGCTTACCAGATAAGACGGTCTTTAATAAAATATAACTTTTAAACACTTTTGCATCAGATCCTCTTCTCCCATTGTTATTTATTATTTATTTAGTATGTCAGATTAGTAGTCAGATCCACTGACCGCTCCTGAATCTAAACGAATCTACTTCATATAATAAATAAAATTAATATAAAATAGTAGGAATAAACACTGTAGAATTTAAAATGTACTTACCTTATTTAATTGAAAAAGTGATACCTTTAATTGTAATGAAAAAGGAGTAAAAATTAATTTTGAATTTTTTATTGAAAAAGAAAATCAGATTCTTGAAGGCTTTATAGTCGATTTTCCACATCAAGTCTACTCAAGTAAGTAAGATATTCCCAACAAATTATTTTATGGACACTTTAAAGATTTTTGGTTAAAGCCTCATTAGAGCGTTCATTGCTTGCACCACTCTAGTAACAGATTATTTACGGTTGATTTGCGTAGAGTAATATACATATATTAAGTGTAGCCTTGGCTTCAACAAGAAGCAATTCTTTATTTTCTTCATCCCAAAAAAATTGCGTTAGCACATTGTTCAGTCAAACAAAATAAAAATAATGATAAGACGTAATAGAAATTATCAATCAATCAATTTTTTGCCATACCAGTCCAAATTTTCGGACAATACAATAACATACGTTTTCGAAGAATTAAACATTTTAATCAAATCAGATACAATATTAACACGTTCACGCCGGCGCTTAAATTCATTATTGTCGCCTACTGACGGCTGCGCTGAATGCTTTTCGCTCTATTGGACGGCAGCTGTTTTGCAGCAATACACTGTTATCGTTTAAAGTTTTGTGTATTTTTTCCTGAATTCGTCTTATCCTCATTAAATCTTTTGAATTTTTTGGTGAAAATAGAACAGTTATTAATTATAATTGTTATCATTTATAATTATATTAATTATAGTTATATTATATATTATTAATTATAATTGTTATTAAAAATAAATTCTTTTAAGAGAGCGTGGCTCTAAAGTACAGGACAGTCTAGTGGAGCCAACTTTAAACTGTAGGTCCCGCCACTCATGTATAAAAATAACACACACAACATGAGTGGTGTGAGAAGCTAGGCAGTAATGCTGACTGAAGGGTTGTTCTTGCAGTGTTGCTGTTGCCTTTTTGTTAATCTGTTGATCCCTTTTTTTATACTGGTCTTTTGTTGGTATATTTTTGTTTACTTGTTTATCATGTAAACAAGTTCATTGTCTTTGCTTTTGTAGCTTTTGTTTACAATTTAAGCAAAACACAATTTTTATTTTCATAACAATATAATTGCCATGAAAAGCTTCTTAATAGTCTGCCTTCGGAATCGCCTTTAAACTGAAGGCACCGCCACTTAAAGTAACACACACAACATAGGTGGTGTGAGAAACCAGGTTTCAGTACTGACTGTAGTGTTGTAATAAGAAATTAAGTAAATAAGCAAGTAATTGGTTTACTGCAGAAGAATTGACCTAATACAGTGTTCGGACTCCTTCCCAATGTGCGACTCCAAGACACTATTACCTATTTTCGATTCATCTAAACATTGAAACCTGGACTAATTAAATATGCAATTTCGTAACTAGCTGTACCGGAGTATATAATATTGCATGTAAACTTAGGTACACTTTTTTAGTGAAAACTTCGTTTTGAGCATGATATACATATATTCCAAAGACTTCATACATTTTCTCCATCATCTTATTTAAAATATAATTTCTCTTAAGCAATATAAGGTTTTCTTTCCTCTGTCAGTTAACCTACACCTTCTGATTATTTAATTTTTTTTTTTTTTTTTTTTTTTTTATTAATTTATTTATTTATTTATTGATCAACTTCAGTACAACAAGCATTTAATCTTATTTAATAGTACTGTTTATATATTGTTATAATTAGAGTAATAGTTATATATATGTATGTAAATTTCACAAAAAAAAAGCAAAATTATATTAATTAAATTTAAGTTATCCTTAAGGATTGATTCTTAAAGACAAGAAAAGTGTGTTAAAATTGCAGTTTTAAATTGCATTACATTGCTTTTCAATTGAATTTCTGGCGGAAGTTGGTTCCATGAACGAATTGCATTAACATAAAAGTGCCTTTCAGACACCTGTTTCTGGAACCTTACGGCATTTATCCTATAGCTCCTGTTAGTTCTGGAAAATTTTAGTCTAGTAAATAGATAATTCGGTTCCCCTGAATAAACAATTTTGTGTAGGAAAATTAGCATGCGATATTTTAAGAGGTTTTCCAGTGTCATGTCGTAGATTTTATAGGCAAAAAACGATATACTACTATATCTAGTGCGTCCAAAAATATATCTTGCAATGTTATTGTACGTCACGTTAAGTTTATTCCTGCTGACAGAGTCCAAACCCGCAAAAAGCTCACATCCATATAAGAGGGTTGGAATCAGGTATGTCTTCGCCAAGAGCATACGTATATTAACAGGCGTAAAGGACTGAGTCCTGCAAAGATTCCTGAGCATAGCATATGTCTTCCCACAAATCATATTAATATGGTCAGTCCAGGAGAGTTGGCTATTAAAAATAATACCCAAGTTTTTGGCATATTGTACAAATTCTAAGGGCGAGTCCCCAACGACTAATGGTGGCAGTAAGTTCGACAAAACGCCAATTTTCCCAATTATGATAGCTTTAGACTTATTAGCGTTTAACCAAAGACCATTCGCAGTGGCCTATTTATATATACTGTCAAGGTCCTGGTTCAGTCTCAATATACAATTGTCGATGTCGGTTCTAAAACAGCTAACGTAGAGTTGGACATCATCGGCATACATTTGAATTCCACAGTGAGTTATACGAGAAGGTAGGTCATTAGAATACATTATGTAAAGCAGTGGTCCGAGAATTGAACCCTGTGGTACTCCTCTCCGGACCAGGCTGCAAAATGATTTTGCATCGCCATAGTGCACTGTCTGACTTCTCTTATACAGGTATGTACGTAAAAGTTTTACTGCTGATGTTGAAAATTTAAAGGTTTCCATCAACTTGTGACAAAGAATGTCATGATCAACAGTATCAAAAGCCTTTGAGTGATCTAGAAGTACCGGAATAGACACCATGTTCTGATCCATTTTTGACCTCAACTCCTCTACAACATCCACTAATGCCGTAACGCAGCTGTGTTTGGGTCTGAAACCAGACTGTCTGTTAGTCAGTAAAGAATTGTCGTACAAATGTTTGTTAATTTGCCCATGAACCAAACGTTCGAAAGCCTTAGACAAGTAAGGTAGAATCGCAGTTGGTCTGTACTTTCCATCAGGTTTGGGTAAGGGGATAATTTTTGCGTGCTTCCACATTGAAGGAAATACTGATGTCGTCAAAATAGTATTAAATAAATGTGTTATATACACAATAATGTAGTCCAGTATAATTTTCAGGAACCTCGGGTGCATTTCATCATAGCCAATTGAATTTGATTTGATGCCCCTAAACGCTCTATACACGTCCCCAAGGTTGACGTTCGAAAATTGAAAGCCATTGCCATTCAGATCAAAAGAAACACTTGGGTCCGTAAGGTTATAGTTATAGTAACTGATATTCGATTTAGGTATAGGGATATTCGAGAATTCAAAATTCAATTTGTCTACGTCTATATCATGACTAGAATTATTATAATTATTATCCAAGACACCCATATTTTTAATTTCCCTCCATTTACACCGGGACGACATAGCGGATTTAAATTTATCCCCATAATATCTACACTTAGCGGACCTAATTTCGTAGTTCACCTTTCTTCTATAATTCCTATAAATTTCCCTAAGTTCAGGAGTTCGGTATCTCTTCCAGCGTTCGTAGGCTCTGTTCCTGCTACTAATCAGTTCCTTTATCCCATTCGAGAACCATGGATTCTCGTTGGCACGCATTGTTTTCGTCTTTATCTGTACGTATTTGTCATACAAACTCTGAATATTGCCGTGTAAAATATTCACCTGATCGTCAACATTTGGCATATAGAATACCCGGTTCCAGGGTATGCTCATTAATTCATTCTCCAATGATGGAACGTCAATATTTCTAAAATCCCGGAAAGTTATTTTCTTCTCCTTCGAAGATATTTTGAAGTCTTAAGACAGGAAAATAAGATCATGTCTGGAGAAAGCCGGTGCAGAAAGTTGGTCATATAGTAACACATTAGAACAATTGTCAACAAAGAAAAGATCAAGTAGCGTAGCAGAAGATGACGTAAAGTGGGTGGGCATAACCTCATTTACTAACCCCAAACCTATGGCACTTAGGTCAAACATTAATCTCCTGTCCACTAAAACATTTGCATTAAAGTCGCCGGTTATTATGATGTCAGTGTAACCGAGGCAAACATTAGTCAATTCGTCGATCAGTGGTCCAATGTCGATAGTCCTATTAGGTCTGTACACAGTACATAGTAAAAGCTTTCTGCCACAGTTAATTATCTCCAAAAACAGGTATTCAATATTTGGAGTATGGGTATTATTCTCCGAACTTCTACCAACCAGTTTACATTGAATGTGGGATTTCACATAAATTGCCACACCACCACCGTGGGAAAGTCTGTCAGAGCGGTAAAGGCAATATCCATTCAGTCCATGTATGCTGTCGGGCGAACTATAATTAAACCAAGTTTCCGAAATACAAATAACGTCCATTTTCGAGTTCTCAAATGTGTAGCGGAATTCGTCGATTTTATTATTGAGGCTCTGCGCATTCAAATGGCATATATTAAGACCTGTTGTCTGTCGGCAAAGAATTCGTAGCAAGATGGAGAGGTTATCATGGGAACCAACTTCCTCCTGATCAAGCTGAGAAGTCAAAGTTAACGTCAAAAAATGAAAAAGCAAGGTAAGCAATATACTTGCAAGCAGTAAACAGATAAACACACACCCTAACAAACAATCCAAGGTAAATTAAAATAATACAATTAAAATTAACAATAATACAAATAAAGGTTGAAATAAAAATGTCAATAATAAAGCTAACAACAAATAAAATTAATGTCATGATAAAAACATAAATAATATAATTTAAAACATAAAGAAAAGTTACAAAATTTAAAATTAAGGTATATTTACGATGGTATTTATTATATGAGTTCTTGTGCATTATATCCATCACGAAACAGGTTTAAGTCGTCTATGTCCTTCACATATATTGGCTCCTCATGTTCTTGGCGCCTAATATAAACCAATCCACGGCTGATAAAGGCTCCAAGTATTAGCTTTTTTTTCTTCAAGCTGTAGGCCCGTTGGAAAATATGATAATTTTCTGAGGTTAAATTCTCGTTGACGTAGAACGGTACCGAGCTATCAAAACCAAGCTTGTTTAATCGCAAAACATCCCTACGCATCTTTATATAGAATGAAATGGATCTAAGGACTACGTTTCGATCATACGGTGATTTGAATTTTATGATTATTGGAGGGTCAACCTTAGATTGTTTATTAGCAGAAATTCTGCCCGGAAGATTTTTCTTTTTTCTTAATCTGAAGGCTCCAATAATTTCCGGAGGACGTATGGCAACAGTCTCACATATTTTTGAATATAGAGTAGTAAGATCTTCATTCTGTTGTTCCGGAACACGTAGTTCATTAGCAACAACTGCATTGTCATATTTCCTGTTGACTGCTTTCAGGTGAGCAATTTCTTGCTTTAAGTTATTTGTCTCATTGGTGAGGTCAACAACCTTCTCAGTGCTATTATTTTTAATGTCACTGATGCAAGATTCCAATTGAGTTACCCGATCTGTTAAAATGTCCAGTTCAGTTTTCGCCATATTTAGCCTTTTTTCTATTTCGTTCAATAGACGTTCCTCATACTGCTGAAACATATTCTTCAAAGTGGACTGCAGTTGATCGGCTAGCTTATCAAACCTTTTATCTATAATCTGCATAAATTTAAAAGGAGATTCTACATTCGAAGAACGGGCAGATGCTATATTTGTTAATCGCGCATTTCTTGGCGTATTTACAATTTCTGTTTGAGACAGTTCAGCAGAAGTATTATCCATTTTTTTCGAAATAGAAAGGTTGTGTTTTTTAGTTCTGGGTTTGGATTTGGACGACTGACTTCTTAATTTAAATTGATGCATTTGTTCAAGCACCAAATTATAATTTCTATTTCTTTCAGTGTAGTGCAAAATGTAAAAAAGAAAACAACTCTGTCTGAAAGCACATCCACTTGAAAATTCAAAGCACAGCTTGTTTCAAACAGATGTTATATGTTTAACGGGAAAAAAATAATGTTATGTATTTTTGTTGTTGCAGTCTTTTTTATTTTGCTTTATTTTTATTTTGTTTACTTATTTGTTTACTTTTTGTTTATACATATGTTTTTGTTGGAAGAAATCAGCTGACTGTGAATTGTTGTTTATTGTTTTGAATTTGTATTGTTTATGTACCAACATATGCTATTGTTTATATTTGAAGTTTATTGTTATTGTTTTGAATATATATATATACACTTGTTATTTCCAATGTTCGTATTGTTGTTGTTTATTTTAAATTTCAGTGTTTTTCGGTGTTATTATTAACTATTGTTTAATTATTATTTCAATTTGATAGTTTTAATTTTAGTTAAGCGAATTTATAATTTATCTGATTAAATTTGCTAAATCTGTTGTTCGTAATTTTAAAATATTTAATGTCACACACAACAAATTCAGAAACACGTCCGTTCAACTCGATGACTCATATACTTTTTTTTATTTAACTAACCATCCATCTGTTTATTGAAATTGAAAAGTTGAAAAATAAAATGTTTTTTACATATTTTATAACCTTAAGGTACACAATGCAACCAATCGATTGGATGCCACTTCGTTCAAATAATTGAGAAGAGAAATTTTAGCTTGTTTTGCAGCAATTACTTGCAAACAACCGCAATTGCAAAGAAATCATGGTTTTTCATGGCTGTGTCGTTACAGATGCTAATGTAAAGAAATTTAAGATTAGAAGTTCATTACTTTTTAAAAAAATGATTTTTAGTGGGTTACGTATAATTATCTGTGTGACTGTATGTTAACCAAACATAGAGCTTCATTGAGTTTTATGTTGCCATTAATTAAGCAACATATTTTCATCTTAAATGTATAGTTTAGTTCTTGATCGAAAACAATCAAATCATTTCGCTACTCTTACAGCAAATACTCCATTAACTTTACAAATTTGTTCAACAGCCTGCTAAGCATTCTTAATTTTTCTTTAATAGAAAACGACAATGTTATTATTATTACGAATATTCACACATTTTTGATTGGCCACCACTGTTCACAAAATAATGTGATTTTTTTAATGTCTTCCAACAAAGTGGAAACATTGCTTTCCAGTTAATATTCTTGAGATCACATTATAAACCTAAAAACATGCTTTAATTTTTTTTATCCAACTTTACTTATTCATTGTGTCAGTCGCTACGTATGAGTGATATTTTGTGTATGAGTGATATTATGTTTATGTTTTTCATGAAAAACTCATACGTCTTGTCGCCGGAATGTAAGATCTGCCAAAAACATAGTCGTTGCCAAAGAATGCAGAAGAGTCCGGAGCAGTCGATTTGGCGTCGCTCACAAGAACACGACGTTTTGCAGGACATAAATTGACGAATTTGCCACCGTGACTTGGTCAAGTACCGTACAAATTTCAACTGATGAGGAACTGAAGGATAAGGCCGCTTTCTGCATGAATGGGTACGTAAACAAATAAAATTGTCAAATTTGGGACGATAGCAATCCACATGAGGTTTAAATGCGTTCAATGCCATCCCGAAAGGCTCTATTTGGAGTGAATATTAGGCTGGCGGCGTCATTAATTTATATTGCTTTGAGAATGACGATGGACAGGCCATCAATATGAACGGCGAACACTCTTGATTTACGATTATCAACTGTTTATTACCTGAATTGTATGGAGAATATGTGAATTGGCCACCCTGCCATCTAACTCGATTATATTTTTTTCGTAAGTTACAGATGTACGCAAATAAACGACAAACCAAAGCTCAAGGCCAACATAACCCACCATAATCACCTAATCTCGGTGGCCAAATCGCATCACCTCTATATACCCTATTCGAGTAATGTCCGTAAAATTGTCGAGGTCTTGTCGAGTCTTTGTTACGACCGTTTGTGTCTAGGTCATCCAAATTAGACCAGAAGAAGCGTATAATACTATATAGTATTAGTCGTTGACGGTCATGGCTTGTCCTACTACCAACCAGATATCCACAGCAAACAGTGACTTTTTAGGAATGTATTTGATGCTTTTGGATCTCATATAAAATTCGCAAATTCCTAAAACAAATTCAGTTTGCTCACATACACATTCATCCCGAAATGGTCTTCACCACTGATAACGTTTTTTTTGGATCAACATTAGGGTCAGTCATCAACTGCTCCAGAGTCTGTTTACCGAATATTTGTTGTTGTCAATGGTGATTTCACAAATAAATAAATAAATTACAAATAATTTGACAGATAAAGGTTTAACAAGATGGCTATTACAAAAGTCAAATTTTGAAAGACCCAGTTGGAAGACCATGTCGAATAAATTTCCATTTGCGAATATAAAAATTAATGAAAAGAAAAGCGAAAAACTTTATATGCGAACCATATCTTAAACTAAACAAGAAAACTTAAGTTACCATACATTTGCTGGTAATGAAACATTGCTTGCAGAGACATGGTGTAGAAACATATTAACAAATTAGTTAATGAATGTAATTTACACTGTTCTTAAACTTGAATTTCTTGTATTTTTTTCTTTTTGAAATCGTGGTCATTAAACTTGCCTTTTATTATTTCCAAAAAGTGTTTTTAGTTCGCATGGTTGTTGTTTAACAGTATTAAGATGCTTCAGGCGTTCTCTTTAAATTATTTTGTCTGAAAAGCATTTGTTGAATAAAATTTTACTCGATTATGTACTGTTATTTCACCAAATGAGATTGTTACGATAACTAAGAGCATAATTTTAAATTAATTAAAATAATAATGGTGAAAATAAATTTCCGTTAAAGTCTTGGCTTCGACCATTTATTATTATTATTATTTATTTATTTATTAAAATTAAATGTTTTTTTATTTTATTTATTATATATATCAACATAACAATTAAAAATAATATAAAATATTTTAATAAATTATATTTTTGAGGTATTACTATAAAGTATTGCAGCAAATAAATTATTTTAAAATTGTAAAAATATACTAATCTAGCTTATGTATTTACATGTCAGGTAAAAAAGATAGCAAAAAACCCTTATTGGCAAAAAGAAAGTTTAAAAGAGATTCTCCCATTTGTTCTTTTATCAACTTTATCGCTGAAGCTGAAAAAGTTGCAAATTTTACAAATCTCTTATTATGTCAAATCTTGAATTTCTGTTACGATCTTCGAATCTTTGTGTAATTTTACTAGTAACTGTTAAAAACATATCTTCTTTATATTTTCTATGTAACTGGATTGTAGGGTATCTTCTATGTAAGTTGTATATAATTTTTAAGTTTTTTTTAAGTTTTCCTTATACACATTCTGTAAAGAAGGATTTTGTTCTTAACGTTTAAACTTGATTTCCAATTTAGCAAAGGAAAAAGGGCTCTCCCACATCTTATTGCTTTGATACAAGTTTTTTGAATGTGTTGTTTAAAAGTTAAATTTTTGTCTAACATAACTCCTAAATATTTGATTGAGTCCTGAAGTGGTATTATCGTTCCTTGAATTGTAAGATTTATATTGGGATTTCTTAAAAGGGCAAACAATTTCTTGAGTTTTTGTAGCGTTAATCCTAATTTTCCATTTATCAAAATATTTTTTTGCAAAAGATAAACATTTTCCCAAATTTTTAGTTATAGCATTTGAGACCTTTCCTGATGTAATTAAAACAGTATCATCTGCATTTAGAGCTGTAGTGTAGTTATATCTTTATTTAAAATCCGATATATAAATTGAATATAGCATTGGAGATAAAACAGATACTTGTGGTACACCAGCTTGTATCTTACGCTCGTTAGAGAGAACATTATCAATGATTACCACAAATAATCGGTCATTCAAAAAGCTATTGATTATATTTTTGATTGTAATAAACAGGGTAACCGAACTTTTCAAGTTTATAAATTAAGCCATAGTGCCAAATTGGATCAAACGCCTTTTCAATATCTAAAAATACGACTCTAGTGCTCCACTTTTTGCTTTTGTTGTGTTGTATTAAATTAACAATTCTCTTAAGTCGGTGTAATGTTGAATGATTTTTTCCTAAGCCAAATTGTTCTCTCTGTAAAATACCATTTTTTCAGTGTACGCACCAAGTCTTCTTAAAATTATTTTCTCAAAAACTTTATCTAATAAATTTAACATACTTATAGGACAATAGCTTTCAGGGTGACTAGCATCTTTACCTGGTTTTAAGATCGGAATAACCGTCACAGTTTTAAAAAGTTTTGGACAATAGCCATTTTTTATGCACCAATTAAATATTTTCACAATTAAAACAATAAAATTATCAGATATGTTTTTTAGAATTATAGCATTTATACCATCGATGCCAGGAGCTTTTGAATATTTCAACGTTTTGATATACATAATATTTAACTTCATCTTTAGTTTATTTCATTAATCGCTATGCTGAACTATTTGTCTACCTAACCAATGTATATGTTTCATTACACGACGATAAAAAGAGGACATGAGGTTAGTTGTAGTCGAATTCACTTTTTCAAAAACTTCTGCGATAATATTTGATTTTTCCTTGCTGTCATAAACTTTAGCGCCATCAATTGTCAAACTATGAAGTGTTGTCTGTTTATAGATACTTCCTTACGTAACATAACTGATCGTTACAACCCTTCAGTCAGGATTACGGCCTAGCTTCTCACACCACTCATGTTGAGTGTGTGTTAATTTCATACACGAGTAGCGGTACCCACCGTTTAAAATCGACTCCGAACGACAGATTTTTGAGAAACTTTTTCATGGCAGGTTTATTTACTCTCAGAGTTTTTGCCAGAAATCTGCTGAGAGGAAGACGCCGAAAAAATACTTTTTGTATTTTGTTTTGATGTCTAGCATGGGGCTCGAACCCTGACTTTACGTCTAATAAGCCAACATACTACCTGCTAGACTACGGCGACTTCTGTTAGAATATTCGAATTAGTTCTGGCATTATCGAAATGATTAAAATCGAACAAATTTGCGCAAATACGGGATTTTATTTTTTGTAAACTCGAATAAAGGATATGGAATCAAATCTCAAATACGTATAAGCGCTTCCAAATGTTTATTTGGTACACAGAAATTTTACAGTTATTCATACGTCATATATAAACGCTTTGAAAACCATATCAATTTTGCGAGAGGAAATATAAAATTAATTTTTTTCCACATTCTGTTGGAATACCTTGAAAACATTGTAACTATAAAGAAAGTATGGTAATAAATATTTAGTATAGTTTATGAAGAGTTTATATTAAATTTTGATTGCAATGTCATTAAAAAAATTATGCAAACCAAACATAAAATTGAAAAACAAAAAAAAACAAATTTAAATGATAACAAGAGTGTTTTACATTATTTAATACTAACATTACACATACGCACGAAAGGATTTTTATTAATGATTCCAGCATAACTCCAGTTACTGCTGTCATACTGTCATACAACCGATAGCATCTGTTTTAATTAATTTTTTTCTTTCACACATGTTAACGTAATTAAAAATTGTGGTTTCACACATAACGTGATGTTTTAAATTTATAAAATTACAGTTTCATGAAGGCACGAAAGAAAAAAATATTTCCTTCAGAGCTTATTACTCTTTTGGTCATAAAAGAAAAAATGAATGAAATGAGTCAAATTTATTAACTTCTTTTAATTAATGAGGCACTAGACATAAAAAATAAAAAGCCTTAAAATATTTAATTTTTTTTAATTCAAATATATTTTATTTATTGTATACCTATTACATTAAAATCTGTTCCTGGTATAACAACAAAATAAATAAACAATTAAAAAAACCCAAAAGTTTAAATTCAATTTTAAAAGAAAATTTCGTTTTTTAATAGCTGGTAGCGTCTGTGTTTTAAACGATCTGCGAATTTTTTAATATATTGTTACGTTTTTACCTTTTAAAAACGTTTGAAATATCAGCTCGTGGTTTGCAAACAAAATTAAATTTATGTTTAGTTTTAAATTAAATTCTTTATTGTTCGCACAATTCAGTTCACTGTTCACAAATTAATGTAAATACAACAATTGCTTTGATGGCTATTTCTCTTTGCACTCTTTTGCATAAGTACTAACACTTGTTCGACAGATCTTTATAACGGAGATTTACAAACCACGCGTCTTCATACAAGACTGACTGAATTTTTTACTGACTCCGTTGCCTGCTTTGTCTTGCCTTTTTATATCGCAGGTTAAACAGTCTGATGGATGCTATTGAAGGCGAAATGTCGAAATCTCTA
Organism: Sarcophaga variegata; assembly: GCA_932273835.1. Taxonomy (NCBI): domain Eukaryota; kingdom Metazoa; phylum Arthropoda; class Insecta; order Diptera; family Sarcophagidae; genus Sarcophaga; species Sarcophaga variegata. The sequence continues at coordinate 29,058,798 of OW026358.1, read as the reverse complement.
TAAATGTAAACATGTGGTTTACATTATTGTTGTTTGTGTATTTTGTTTACGTTTGTCCTTGCAGTGTTGTTGTTGCCTTTTCGTTTACTTGTTTATCCCTTTTTTATACTGGTTTTTATTAGCAAATTTTTGTTTACTTGTTTATCCTGTAAACAAGTTCATTGTTTTTGTTTTTGTAGATTTTGTTTACAATTTAAGCGATGTAAAAGCAAAACACCATTTCCATTTTCACAACAATATTCTTCGGCTACTTACTCAATTGGTCGTTGCAACCTTTTAGTCAGGATTACGTCCTAGCTTTTCACGCCTCTCGTTTTGTGTGAGTTAGTTTTGTCCTTTGTCTTTAATGTCGACTTCGATCGACAGATTTGAGAAACTTTTTATGTCAATCACTTTACTTTCAGAGTTTATGCCTGGTAAGAGACTGTTGAGAGAAAGCAGAACGAAATATTTTTTATAATTTTTGTTTTGTTTTAGATGTCTAAGCCGGGGATTAGAGACCGTGGCTCTATTCTAATAAGCCAATGCACTATCTACCAGAGTACGGCTAGTCCAAATTCTTCGGTTATACCATTCGATTTTTGCTTTCTCTCCTACTTTAGCAATCATTTTGAATTGACTTGATAGTTTCTAATTTTATCTTCCAATGAATCCTATAGATCAGGATTTAATTTTTTGGTTATGTATTAGTGAGTAAGAGAGAGAAAATAAGTTGAGAAAATGTATTTATTTACAGTCATAGAAAAGTGCTAGTAATATACGCTATTTTTATTTTCATTTCATCAATATACATATGTAATGTATGGCTTAATAATTCTAGATGAATAAAAATAAAATAAAAAATCTATTTTTTATTAAAAGAACATAAACCTATCCATGTTTGGCTTAAAAATTAGGGCATGTTTTTTAGATAAATAAAAATAAAAAGAATAAAAAACCCATTTTTTATTAAAAGAAAAAAAAAGCGAGCATTTAAAAAAATTATACTATGCGACAAAATAAAAAAAAAAATAAATACGCCCAGCTAATGGCATAGACCATTTTCAACATATTTAATTTTTGAGTGTTATTCTGAAATAAAATGATGAAGCATCCGCTGCACGTGTGTTCTTGTTCTGATCGACAACTAAATCAAAGAACACAAGAATGCGTGTGAGTTCTCTGCACAATTGTGCTATGAAATGGTAAACCTTGCTATAGATATTCTTTGACATTAGGCACGGGTGGTTGAGGATGCGTCCGCAGTTGTTTAGGGACATTATATAGAAGTATAGTAGGTAGTCTGTTGGCTTATTAGACGTAAGGCCACGGTTCAAACCACAGGTCAGATATCAAAACGAAATATGAAAAAAAAATTATTCCTTCGTCGACTTCCTCTCAGCAGATTTCTGGCAAAAACTCTGAGATTAAATAAAATTGTCATGAAAAGTTTCTCAAAAAATTGTCGTTCGGAATCAACTTTAAACTGTAGGTCCCACCACTCATGTATAAAATTAACGCACGGAACATAAGTGGCGTAAGAAGCTAGGTCGTAATCCTGACTGAAGGATTGTAATGGCCAATTATGTATGTATGTAGAAGTCACTGTTTCACTATATCAACAGAATGTTTAAGGTCATTTTCTTGCTGAAAGATAAATTGACCATGAAGACCTGATTATAATGGTGCTGTCACCCAGAACCTTGGACGTTTGTTTTTGTACTCCTTGACAAACGTTATTCTCTTTTCGGCTTTAATGAATAAAATGTACAGATTTCTTCGTGCTAAGCGGCCATGCTAACAATTTTCTTAATTGCAAACTCTATGTTGTTAAAAATATTGCAAAAACTCTTAGGTTCTGATGGGCAACACCAACCAAGGTATTCTTTCTAAAAACTATAAATGACAGGTTTTTAAGTTATACTACCAATATTATCAGAAACACATGATAACCACTTTGTGCTAGAATCAGTTCATAACCAAATCTCTGAGCTGTTGATCAATAAATATTCTTATTTTGAACTGGACTATAGTCCAGCCAGTCACATGCTCTACATAGCAATTCTTTTCTAATCATAAATTTTGTTCTTCTACTGTTTACATCAATTCACTGCGATTTCGACGTGGTCATAAATAACTAGTCGCCTAATTTTTTATCAGTTTCAATGTATTTATTTGGAACAAAGTTATTTTCTAGCTTACAGCAAATAATATTATGATCTGTCAAAGAGCACTCTACTGAATCAACTGATATTTTCCCATAAATATTACTGAATACATGATCTATGCAGGAAAAAATGTTTTTTTCAAATTTTGTTTTGATGTCTGATCTGGGGTTTGAACAGCGACCTTAAGTCTAATAAGCCAACACATCACATTAAAGGAACACATTCTCCAAAATGTATTGTGTTGAGGAACTTCCTTGCTTAATTTTATGCACTTATTTTCATTCCAGGTTGCCGTGGTCTATTAGGTAGTGTGTTGATTTATTGGACCAGCGCCTGAGGTTCAACTAATGATTTCGAACATAACGAAATATGACTTCTGGAAAAAATTTCAAGAGTTTATTAAATTCTCCAACCTATCATGGGGAAACTTGCTTCCTTGCCAATCTCTTTTGATCCATGAAGTATAGGAGACATGCCAACCAACTACTCAAACTTGCTCCCAATGTCATTTCGATCGCAGTGGTCATGCTTACAGATCGTTGTGTTATAAGAAAACAAGCGAAAAGGCTGCAGCTCCCACCAAACGACTTTTGACGACCTTGTGGGTCTGCTAAGAAAAATAAACTGTTGTAAACTTTCTTTGCCAAATTCTCGCGGGGTGCAGATTTAGGATATTTGTCTCTCCATTCCTTGTTAGCTTGACAGAGTAATTATCCATTGATATCAAGGATATAACTTCGTTTATAAAACTTTCAGGCTGATTTCCAGCTTAGGGGAGTCGTGCTTTCGATTCGAATTCGGTCAGTACAGGGACTTGTGGCATCACAACGGTTCGCTATGCATGCTGGAATGAGCTTTAGTATCAAAGCGACCACTCCAACCTAACTATATAAAATTGTCATTAAAAGTTTCTCAAAAATCTGTCGTTCGAAGCCATCTTTGGATAAAATTATAAAAATGAACACACTTAAACAAGAATTTTCATTCAATTGAGCAGCAAATAAAACTCCACTTAATATTAAAAATTTCTAGCATTCATCTACTAAATCGCTGCAAAAACTTTTGTTTTCAATTCCGTCATGATGAAAACATGCTCGGTTTAAAACAGCAACTGCCACTATGAAATCCGTTTTGTTTTATTTGCACATTTTCTTCAAAAGATGTTTTGTTCTTATTATGCATATGCATATGTAGATATGTAGACATACATACATATTTAGGTAACCAAGAACTTGCTTGGAACTCAGAAATCACAGAGAGAAAAATGTTTTATTTCTTTTGATACAGAACAGCAAAAAAAAAATTATCTCGGAAACCAAATACATGAATGCAGTCAAACGTGATAAAGAAAATTTTGTTACATCATGTCTTCTTTGTTTCTGTTGCGTAAAAAATGAAACGAATAACATGTTTGCTTTGAAATGCGGCAAACTTATGTCGTCTTTGAATGTATAGAGTCTGTCAAATTCCAGTCACCTTTCCAAGTATGTTATATTTAATATTTTTTCTCATAAATTGGAAACATACTCGATCCAGATGGGAGTAAAACAAGAAGAGTTTGCAAAATTCTTAGGTTTGACTCAAGTGGCCTAGGCAACAGCAAGGTAAATGTTTTTTCTTGTCTGAAATACTGTTTGATAGCAACGAGTAGTATAACATTTCGTGTGCCAAGGTAATACTCTGTGTTTGCAGGAAGTGATCCATTATGAACTGCTAAAACCGGGCCAGCCGGCCTACCTCTAAGGACAAGTACAGACAACAATTAATTCGTTTAAAGTGAGTTTTAACCGGAAAAAGCCTTTAATATGCAACCAGATTCGAGGCTATTATATTCCATTGGTCACATATTGCAGTGTCGATCAAAAACTATTTTGAAAAACAGAAAGCAAACGCAAGTTTTACCTCAAACTCGAATAGCACGAATTATTACCTTGAAGATTTAATCCTACATGTAAGGGATTGTATCCATTAAACTACACTCTTCAATGAAGTTCAAAAATTATTTACTGATAGGATCAACAGGATAATAAATTGTAGTCAAGAATGGAAAAAATTAGAAGAAAATTTGAAAGCTGTAAATGGATATGTTCCCCATGCTTTAAATAATTTCACGATAAACTATTTGGAAAAATTAAAAGCCGTTTACAATATTTAGTGTGGAACATTTCTTTCCCAATTCCTTAGAATCCTGCCTTATCTAAATGGTCTTATAGCTACCATCCGTCTAAATCGAACAAATCAGAATATTAAGTTTCTTCAAAATCTGTCGTTCGGAGTCGACGTTAAACTGTAGGTCCCGCCACTGACGTATAAAATTAACGCACACACATGTGTAGTGTGAGAAGCTAAGCCTTAATCCTGACTGAAGGGTTGTAATGGCCAATTATGTATATATGAGGGCCATATTAAGGGATTTTAATTTCCTTTAATTTTTGATTTTGTGATCAACTGAAATCGCCATAATCTAGTCGCCGTAGTCTAGTAGGTTGTGAGTTGGCTTATTAGACGTAAAGTCAGGGTTCGAGCCCCAGGCCAAACATCAAAACAAAATACAAAATATATTTCTTCGGCGACTTCCTCTCAGCAAATTTCTGCCAAACCTCTGAGATTTGTAATAATTGCCATGAGAAGTTTCTCAAAAATCTGTCATTCGGAGTCGACGTTAAACTGTAGGTCCCGCCACTCACGTATAAAATCCTGACTGAAGGTTTGTAATGGCCAATTATGTACTTATGTATGTATGTAGGAGGGCCATAATAAGGGATTTTAATTTTAATTTACTTAAATTTTTAATTTTGTGATCAACTAAAATTGTCATAATCTAATAGGCAGTGTCATGGTTTATTAGACGACAGGCAATAGGTCAAACCCCGGTGCTGGTATCTCCAACAAATGGAATTCGGAAAAAAATATTTCTTTCGGCGACTTCCTCTTGGCAGACTTCTGTCGAAAACTCTGAGAGAAAATAAAATTGCCATGTAAAAGAGTCTTAAAAATCTGTTGTTCGGCATCATCTTTAAACACTCATGGATAAAATGACACACATAACATGAGTGCTGTGATACAATTGGTTGTAATCCTGACTAATGTTTGTAATGACTAATTAAGTAAATAAAAGCCGTTATTTGTTTGCGCCTACTGTGTACTACATACATACATTAATAGGGTGGCCTGGTAGTCTAGTGGTTAGTGTGAGGGTCGTGGGTTCGATTCCAACCAGGGACTCTGGTCTGTGACAGTACACCGAGGATATGGTCAAAGTTACTCAGCTCGTATATAATTAAAATATAATTTGTAATTGTATTGTGATTAATAAATACATAAATAATAAATTTTAATACTAAACATCAATTTCCATTCAAACCACATTTAATTTCCATTCAAAAGTAGCATTTATAAAATAAACTCGAATTTAAAACACCCTGTAATATCTTTGTAAATTTTTTTTTTGTAATTTCTTATGATGATGTGATATACATATACTACAAGCATTATATTTCTTTGCCTTACTAACCCAAATGGCACACTCACATGAATGAATACAGTGGACAGCAAAAGTCTTAGTACGGCAATATATTTTAGCAATTTCATGAATTTTAGCCAAAAGTTTGTATACAAATTTATAGTTTATATATTTAATTTTTTAATGTTTTTCATAAAACAAGAGAAAAATCAGGAAAAATTACAGATGACTCCATATGTACCGCCAAGGAGAACCCTGAGTAAATTTAAAATTCAAAGGCCTAATATATGAAAATGTTGTCCCCTTTTATCTAGTAGAATATCCCTTAAGGTCAAGCACTCCACTTAACCCGTTTGGAATTGAATGTACAAGTTTTGTTTAGTGTTTTCTGGTGGCACCATGATCAAGTTTTTCGGTTGACTATTGTTTGAGGTTTAGCGATTACGTAACCGTTCTTTCAAATGATCTCCTAAATACTCTCTTGAGGTCATATCGGGACTTTGTGCAAGAGTATTAAGCCTGAGAGCTTTTTTTGCCAAAATATATTGCCGTACTAAGACTTTTGCTGTCCACTGTATATATTCACTTTAATAACATTTCCTTTTTCGATGCAGATGCCGTTGGGCACATATATACGTGGGTTGTGCTTTAAGTATTATTCCAGAAAAAAATTATGTGTGAGTATCAACATATTACACAACAATTACACGGTCCGACAGTCAAAATACACCCAGCTAAGAACATACAACCTACAGAGTTTTGTTGTGTAAAATTCAAAAATAATTTTTTATATTTCTCGAACCCTCCAATCTTGTTTTATTTGACAAAAACAGTTATTTTGATCTTTTCATACAAAATTATTGATTACCCAAATATTTTTCGATCTATTTTCAAAATCCAAACTTTTTTGATAAGGGGAGAGATGAGTCTTTAAAATATATTGTTCAAACCTATATGAGTTTTGATGGGATAAACTTGGAAAATATGAATTTTTTCCCATTTTTTCATGTTTGGCCATTTTTAATTGCAAAATTTAATTATAAAATATGAAATAAGTGGAGACATTCTTAAAGTGCATTCAATTGGGAAGAGATTGTCACTTCGTTTGATAAAATCGAACAAAAATTACCGTAATTATTATTTAAATTGACATATATATTATGTCAACTTTAAGTTTGAGCGATCACCAGAAGTTGGCCAATGCTTGCGCAAAGCAAAATCATAATATTTGCAAAAAACACAAATATTAGCCGACTTCTGGTAGTCGTATAAAGATGAAATTAATACTTTTTGCGCTAAACAATCAGAATCCATCAAAAATTTTGATCGTGAATATACAATAAAAAATACAACACGACTGTTATACTATTCAAATAGTTACAACGTTAATTTTTGTTCGATTTATCAAATAAGTTTCAATCTCTTCACAAGATAATTCACTTTCAGAATGTCACCATTTATTTCATATTTTTGAATTAAAGTTTGCTACTATGAACGGACAAACTTGAAAGAACATGAAAAAAATTAGTATTTGCCAAGTTTACCTCATCAAACCTCATGGAGTATTAACTCGAATAATACATATATTTATATAGTTTTAAAGGCCTTTCCTTTCTAATAAGGTTTACATTTTGGACATCTGTTCAGAAATGTTTGTGTAGTCAATAAATTTGTGCGTAAAGTCCAAAAAACATTTTTTGTCAAATAAAAAAGTTTGGAGGGTTCGAGATATATAAAAATAAATAATTTTGAATTCTACTCAACAAAACTCACAACCTACACTATATCATTAGCTGGGTGTATTTAATTTATTTTTTATTTTGTCGCATAGTATTATTATTCAAAATTAATTAATACTCTTTGCCGTCTCATTTTCTGGCGTTAATGGCTACATTTTTATAGTTTAACATTTTATTTTATTTTATAGAAAGTAAGACAATAGATCCAAATAAGCAAGAATAAATGTCTTATGGTCGAATATTCCCATGTGTAAAAACCGAAAAGTACCTAATGAATGTCTAGCGTAATTCGAACTCAAATCCAAAAATGCAAATAAAACTCATGATGGAAAAAAAGGAACCAAAATTCAACGACAAACTAAAATATAGAGAAAAATACAGGCGTCTCCCTGTAAGTTGGTAAAAAAACCAGGGATTAACACGTAAAAACCATTTGAGTAGCGCTGGTTTAAAAACGTAGAGTCAAACTCAATTGGCCAATTCACACGACTTTGTATCGTGTATGTTGTATTGAATACACTTGGTTGTTTGTGCTCAATGCTATGCTGTATTGTGTAATTCGTATTCTTCTTCATAATTTTTGGTATTCAAACAATTTGATTGCACGAAACAAACACAACTTATTAAAAACATATGATAACATATACACATTTTTTTCATTCACACAATTTGAAACCAATACTACTTTTAAAATCATATGAAAAAAATGTGTATAAGTGTATCGGATTTTTACATGAAAATTATCAACAACAAGCATACACTGTCGTATAGTAATCCAACAATACAATGAATACAACGATACAACGGCTTGTGTGAATTGACCAAATATAATAAGCTACAGTATATTATTTTTGCTTAGCTTGAAGAATCTGATTCATTAACCTGAAAAAAATTAATGAAATGTGGGAAAGACTTAAATTATTTAAAGGAACGAAAAGAAAAATTTTACATAATTTCCGTTATTGTATGTCGATGAGCCTAAATAAATGAAATGTGAAGAAAGTCAATAATAACGTTGCCAGAGAATAGTAGCGCATTCTCAAGTTTGATGTTTGTGAAAAAGCATCGCGTAATTAAATTAATCACACGGTGTTATCAAGAAGTTAAAGCTTGTTTGTAATTTAAATACATCCATAAATATAAGTGATTCATTTAAATAAAAAATAACAACAGCTTATAATAAACAATTTCAAATATAGCGCTATCAAATTAATTCCTTTTCATTTGATAAGTCTGTGGAGAAGTTGGTAACTGATCACTGATTTTCATCGAAAATCCATTTTCAGTAATGAAGCCCATTTCTGAATATAAAACAAAATTTTAGAATTCAGGCCGAATTTAACCTGCAAAAGATCCAAGAGCATCTAATGCTTTATGAAAAAGTCATCGTATGGTGTGGATTGTGGGTTGGCTATGTCTTTGGTCCATATTTCTTTAAGGACATCATCATTATCACTATTAATGAAGAAAACTATAAATCGATGATTACCAAATTCTAATGGCCATTGGACATTCAGATAATGTTGAGATGATTAGCCTTTATAGTCAGTGGATCTGCGTATCGTAAGTACCATGTTTTGTAAAGTGCTTTATTACTACACATTTTAGAACTTCAACCATCACGTAATCTATGTCCTGTTCAATACATAGAATTGTTGTTGACATTTTGGTTGTCCACGTACCTATTTACAGGATAATGGGCCTCGTTGCTGAAGATGATTTTGCGATAAAAAATTAAGGGCAGTTGTCAACTATTTCAGAGCCCATTCAACGGACACACATCGTTGTCTACGGTCATTTTGTAAAACAGACATAATAAATGACAATCAAGTTCCCAGATATAGGCTTCAAGAAGATGGCCCTTATCAATTGTCAAAAAATTGTTGGAAGTCCCTCTAGAAAACGCTATTAAAAATAAACTAAGTATTATTAAAAGAGATATAACAAGTACTGAATACGCCTTGCAATGGAAAAAAGCACGGGTAATGAATTCATTTAGAAGATTTTTTAAGAAAAGGAGAAGATTTTCTACAATTAGGATAGCAACCGACCACTCTAAATAAATATACATATATAAGAAATTCACCATCGATTATTAAAAAAATTAAGAAAAAAATGTTAATACTTATAATACAAAGAGAAATTTATGCTTCTTAGAGCCATTATTACAACTTAACGTTAACTAAAGGGAGCACTTTAACTTGCTGATAAATTGTTTTTCATTATTATAAGTGGACAGTGAGATAGAAGTGAGCGTTAAATTAAAGGGAAGATGATCCTCCTGGTAGCTTTTAAAGTTAAGTTTATGCTTGAACTTGCCATATTATATAATATTTTCAATATGGCAACTTCAAATATAAACAAAATGAGCAAATACAACAAAAAAAGAAGCCCGTCGTTACTACTGCGTTTAAAAAAACTTGTTTAAATTGACAAAAGTTATCGCTATTGCTTTTTGAAAAAGTTTTCTTTGTTTTATCATTAAGTTGTAATAACGAAAAGAAATTAAAGTTGACTTTAAAGTTCACTTTAGCTAAAGTTACCTTTTACTAAACCCAACTTTAACGGCAAGTTGTAATAATGGTCCCTAGAATGCCAGTTACTTACGTGTTGTACCCGTATGAATATGGACTACAACTTGTTTTTCTTTTTCTGCAAAACATGCTTATATACGCGATATGTATGAAAACGAATTATATACTTTTTAATATGCTGAAGAAAATGGTCAATACATTCTGTGTAAATATGTTTGTATGTGAATGTTTACCAACGTTGCAGTTTACATTATAAACCAATAAAAGATTTCGAAAAAACAGCGACTTCGTGATTGCGAATGGCAAAATTTTATGAATTGGCTCGCAAAAAAGGATACAGGACGCCTACATCTTATTGTTCTTTCTCCTGTTTATTTACTCTTTGCCAAGAAGAGCAAGTACGAATAATAAAAGGGGTACGCATATCGTACAAATATCCGGTTTTCCCAAAGAGCGCCATATTATTTGAGAGTTAACTTGATAAGAGCAGAATGCTCGGCCTGACTGCCAGATAGATATTGTACTTTCTGTTCAAGCTAAAATGACCAAATTTATTCCCATACAAGTTGTTCGTGAGTATCCACTTGAGGTTGAAACATTTTATGATGAGACCAATAATTTCCTTTCATTGTTCCAATATTTGTTCCCAATCATCCTAACAACACAGTATGCCTTCCTTTTCAACGAGTGTATGGCCACAAGCTTACTCAGTTTTGTTTTCTAGTTAAATTTCATTGCAAAGCGTTTAACAAAATCGTAGAGTCTCCTGGTTTTGTTTAACGGACAGTTGTCCTCCATTAGATTTATTTTATTACATAGGATTACCCTGAAAACTGAAATACTTTTTATAAGAGCCTTCCATGTCGACCCTAAAAATGTATACTGGCTACACAAGTTTCTAATCAAACGAATGGTAATGGTGGTGGACTTTAGATGAAAGGAATCATCAAACCCGGTTTGAACGAATTATGGGAATGGTGGCTATCATGATCATAGGTGACCTTAAAACTCAGGACATCATCTAAGTTTACTATCCTTAACTGGCTACCACAAGTCATGTTGGCGAAACAAGTGGCCCCGAATGTGGCAATGAGACTGAGTGTCATAAGAGCATGGGAATACAGACGATATGGTCACCCAAAATTTTGGATATATTTGGTCTAAATATGGCTATCTACTACATGATATTTGCACCATAATGGATAGATCCTTTTATGATAATGGTTTCCACCCCAAGAAAACGTCATTCAAGTTCTCCATAAGGGATCAGATTCAGATCATGCAACAAAGTCGTATGTTGAATCTTTTCCAAACAGCGGAATCTTGTACCAGATAATTGTAGTAGTTTTCAGGCTGTAATAATGGCCAATTCGGTATCAAAGCATATGGTATTGTGATATACGCATATTTACTGACAGTAAAGCGGATGTAAAACCCCTTGAAAGTGTGTGCACCACATCTATGATTGTCGAAGAATATCGAGTGTCTTTGGGGTAGATAGAGAGACATTCGACAGTTGTCCTCGTTTGAGCTGCTGGACACGGAGACATCGAAAGTAATAATAGGGCCGACGCACTTGCTAAGGCTGGCACCACGGATAATTTAATTGAATTCTTACATGAGATTTTCGTTCCTCTACAAATAGTCTCACAATAACTCAATTCCTTGGCAAAGGGAAGATAATATAATTAACCCACTTGTAGATACACTAGAACAAAATTTGGTTAGAAGCTATTAAGATTCCATCCAGTGATAACAGCACATTAACCCCTGCTGGTTCAAGCCACAATAGTGGCACTACCCCAAACCATTTTTGCAGAAACTGCAACGACGAGGAAGAAGAGGAAACCACACAACATCTTCGCTGTTTAGTAGCACAGTGTCTAACTAAAGACAACTTGAGGAAAAATCCCTTCTTAGTAAGGGTCACATAAAGTCGACGTTGCGTAGTAGGTAGAGTGTGGGCTTATTAGACGTGCTGCCACTATTTAAACCACAGGTCAGACTGATCTCGAAAAAAATTTAGTATTAAAACATATTTTTTCACGAAACTTCCTTTCAGCAAGTTTCTGACAAAAACTCTGAGGGTAAATAAAAATGCTATGAAAAGTTTCTTAAAAACCTGTCATTTGGAGTCGACTTTAAATTGCAGAATCACATTAACGCACACAACATAGTTCGTAATCCTGATGAATTAAGTAAGTGATAAGACTCTCGGTATAGTTGAGAGATAGCAAGCTGTGCCCATTGAGGCAGTTGCCAGTTTAACGTAACCTAACCTAAAATTGATTTTATTTTAACTTATCTAAAATTATTTATTTATTTATTTAAAGACTGATGCATATCTTCGTATCATCTACGTAACATATGCAGTAAATTTAGTCGAGATATATACCACTTAATAAATGTATTATTAAATATAATATGTTTGTGCTTTAATTCATTCATTTTTTTTACAAAGGAATAAGTATTGTGTTCTATATTCACACAGTTTTGTTCTATTTTTATATATTATTAATTACCTTAGGCGACAAAATAATAAAATTAAATACACCTAGCTAATGATATAGTAGTTGTGAGGTTCGTTGTGTAGAACTCAAAAATATTTTTTTTATATTTCTTGAACCCTCCAAACTCGTTTTATTTTACAAAAACTCTTTTTTAACTTTACGCACAAATTTATTGATTACACAAACATTTCTGAACCCATGTCCAAACCTTATTAGAAAAAACCTTATTACAACGATATATGTACATACATGTATTATTTGACTTAATATGCTATGGGGTTTGATAAGGTAAACTTGACAATTGCGATTTTTTTACATATTTTTTTTTTAGTTTCTTCGTTTATAGTAGCAAACTTTGATTAAAAAATATATAATAACTGACGACATTCTGAAAGTGTATTATCTTGTGAAGAGATTGACACTTCGTTTGAACAAAGCGGACAAAAATTGCCGTAGTTATTATTTAAAGAGTCTAACAGTCGAGTTACAGTTTTCATATGTATATATTTTCAAATGAACTTATAGTTCAAAAATTTTCAAAATTTTTGATGGATCTTGATTATTTATCGGAAAATATTTCAATTTCACGTTTGAGCGACTACCAGAAGTTGGCCATTGTTTGCGCAATGAGAAATAATAATATTTGCAAGAAAAACAAATATTAGTCGACTTCTGGTAGTTGTGCAAACGTGAAATTGACACAGTTTGTAATAAACAATCAAGATTCATCAGAACCTTTGAAAATTTTTGAACTGAAAGTTCATTTGATAAGATGACATACATAAAATATAAAACACGATTGTTATATTATTTAAATAATAACTACGGTAATTTTTTCCGATTTGATCAAACGAAGTGTCAATCCCTTCACAAGGTAATGCACTTTCAGAATGTCATCACTTATTTTATATTTTTTAATTAAATTTTGCAATTAAGAATAGCTAAACTTGAAAAAACTTGAAAAAAAATATATTTTCCAAGTTTACCCGATCAAAACTCAAAACATCAAAACATAACATGTAAGTTTGAAGCATATGTATATGTATACCATTTTAAGTGCTCATCTGTCCCCTTTACAAAAATACTTTGGATTTTAAAAATAGGTTGAAAAATATTTGGGTAATCAATAATTTTGTGTGAAAAGATCAAAAATACCGTTTAAAATTTTACTTGACAAGAAAGGTTTACATATTTTGGTTTCAGTATCAATGGAATTAAAAATTTGTTAAAATTATTGTGATATGAATGAAATATGTGAAATGATAACAGCATTAACTATAACCCACTAGCATTCTATTCATTAGCCTACCGAGGCATGGAATTTATTACGTTTTTTTTCGCGTTAAGAATGTTTTAGAATTAGAAACCATGTATTGATCGAACAACGACAAGAATGGGTCACAAGGCACGGCAGTATGGAAAAAGTGTTTAGCCAGCAATGCCAAATACTTCGAATTAAATGTTTTTTTTTCTTTCCCATTAAAAGTTAGGTTTCTATTTTCACAAAAAGTGCACATTTTATTGCGATACATTCAAAATTTGATATTTAGGGCCATTGTTACAACTTGCCGTTAAAGTTAAAGATAACTTTAGCTAAAGTGAACTGTAAGGTCACATTTAACTTCTTTTCGTTATTTCAACCTAATGATAAACTAAAGCTAACTTTTTCAAAAACCAATGTCGATAAAATTGCTCAATTGAACAAGTTTTTTTTACGAAGGTCTTATTTTCTTGTAATTGTTGTAATTGGATTTCTAAAATAGGTTCAAATATATTTGGGTAATCAATAATTTTGCGTGAAAAGATGCAAAAATCCAACGAACTTGTTATAAGTAAACCAACAACATCAGTATGAAAGAAAAGGGGATAGACAAGTAAGCGAGAACGCAAAAACAAGCAATGTCAACAAAATAAACAAACAACAATGAAGTCACGATAGAGTTCTGAAGAAGGCGAAACCACGAACGTTCGACCTCAAGGACCTTTATCGGACTCTTTACGTGGGCATATAAAAAGGTCAGGCAAAGCAGGAAACGAGTAGTAAGAATTCAGTCAGTCTTGTGTGAAGATGCGTTACATGTGAAGAAAAGAGTCGTGGTTTGAAGTTCGCCGCTGTAAAGATCAGAACAGTTGTTAGTGTTTATGCGAACTAAACAAATTGTTGTTGCATCATCAAGTTGTGAACAGTGCCACATAAAATAGTGCGAACAATAAAGAATTTATCTAAAACTGAACATAAATTTATTTCTATTTTGTTTGCAATCAACGAATTCATATTTAAACGTTTTTAAAAATGTAAAACGTAACAATATATTTTAATGTAGCTGTTTATGTCCGGAGATTGCAAAATGCCATCCCCGGCGATCAACTTAAAGAGGCCTAGCCGCCAACAGAGGGCGCTACAATACTAGTTTAAGCTTTTATCTAAAATCTTAATGTAACATTATCTAAGCTTTGGTATTTTTAACATTCTTCTGTAACTTCAGCAGTTTGTTCAAGCTGGGGCCAAATCACCGCATTCGATATCGAATGCACATTCGAGTAGACACTATTTTCGATGGCCGCAATTCCTTGGATCATGGTACTCGATCGTAATTTATATTTTCTAATACTATTTTTTACATTGCCATTCCTTTATACTTTTGGGCTTTTTTGGCCTTGATGTTCAATTTTCCTAAAAACAATTAAAATTACATTTTTGAACAAATTTTGAGAAAATGTTCTAAAAATACTTACATTCTTACTTATTTATTATTTTACTTCGTTGTTTTCAGTTATTACTTTTCTTTTGCGCCAAAAAGCTACTGTTTGTTTGTTTTCGATGACCGGTTACACTACGAGTAGATACGTTGCGATATCGATTACCGTGATCCACGTTAACTATGTATATTTCGATAATAAAGTACTCGATATCGAATGCGGTGATTTGGCCCCTGATCTTAAGTTTTACTTCTTTTTGTAACATCCAGAGGGATGCAACTAATTTGATATAAAAATTTAAAATTTCGGGAATAATTATAAACAGCTCGTATTATTAAAAAATTCTGGGAAAGAGAATAAAATAAAAAAAGGGCAAGAATAAAATTTGGAAACCAAAAAGTGAACGGCGTTATCTCTTTCCAGGAAATAAAATCAGTGTGAAGCGATTAAATTCAGTTCAAGAAAAGGAAAGTGTATTTTTCTGTGTGAACTTTTTAGCAATTTGAACGCCTTTTAATTTGGTTCCCTTTTCATAGTGCTCCACCATTGAGATCAACAGTGGCAAACGATAATCTCCATCCTTTGTCCCCATATACAGTCCACGGAATTAACAGTAGCTATTTCCCGGTTGATTGTAGATTAAAGACTAGATATATTCAAAATATTTTTCTAAATTTCAACTAAAAATTAAAAGAAAAACCCATCTCTTACTTTAGGTATATTTCATATAAAACAAGATTTCTTTTATCATCATAAAAATGCTGCTAAAATAAAACCCATTAAATTCCCTCTAAAATGCTTTGAGTTTTTGTTGGCGTTTAAACAATTCTACTGCACTAGATCAAACAATGAAACAACATTTTGTTATCACAATGTCGCAACAATTTAAAAAGCAAAAACATAAAGTAAAGTACAACAAAGCTTAAAACATTAAGATAATCATCCTTTAACAGAATTGTTGAAGAGCCAACAAAAACAAAGAGCAAAAACACAATGCTTTGGAAAAAGTTTTCAGAAAAATAAGTTTTTGAAGGAATATCTACTGCTCTTGATATTCTAAAATAATTCTAAGGACTCCTTCTTTTTCTATTGCTTTCAAATATTGGTATTAGCTTGGGGAAGCTATTAAATTATCATCATGATTACGGTTATTAATTGTTTTTTACTCTTTTTTAATATTTATTTTTGAATTTTTTTGTTTTTTTTTTTTTGCACAATCAAATACTAAAAATAGCTAAAGTGAATATTAATGACGACTTAAAACTTAGAATAATAAACGATTTTAATGCTGGATTCAAGCAAAAGACAATTTGTAAAAAATATGGACTTATGTGATTCAGGCACTGTGAGAACTCATCATTTGGGAGGAAGACCCCGAAAACTACCCAAAAATAAAATTAGCCATCGATGATTACCTCAAAATTATTATAAATTACACGGTGCGACGGTCAAAATACACCCAGCTAATGACATAGTGTAGGTTGTGAGTTTTGTCGAGTAGAACTCAAAAATATTTTTTAATATTTCTCGAACCCTACAAGCTTGTTTTATTTGATAAAAATGTAATTTTTGATCTTTTTACCCAAAATTATTTATTACCCAAATATTTTTCAACCCATTTTCAAAAAACGGTATACATAAGCATTTTATTCACACTTATATGTTATGAGATTTGATGGAGTAAATTTGGAAAATATTATTTTTTCTCATTTTTTCATGTTTAGCTATTCTTAATTGCAAAATTTAATTAAAAAAATGAAATAAGTGATGACATTCTGAAAGCGCATTATCTTGTGAAAAGATTGATACTTCGTTTTATCAAATCGGACAAAAATTACCGTAGTTATTATTTAAATAGTCTAACAGTCGAGTCATATTTTTTATATACATATGTCATCTTATCAAATGAACTTTCAGTTCAAAAATTTTCAAAAGTTTTGATGGATCTTGATTATTTATCGGAAAATATGTCAATATCACGTTTGCATGACTACCAGAAGTCGGCTAATATTCGTGTTCTTTGCAAAAATTATTATTTCTCATTGCGCAAGCATTGGCCAACTTCCGGTGAAATTGAGATATTTTCCGATAAACAATCAAAGCCAATCAAAAGTTCTGAAAATTTCTGAACTATATTTCATATGAAAAAATATATATGTATATGAAAAATATACCTCGACTGTTAGACTCTTTAAATAACAATTACAGTAATTTTCGTCAGAATTGATCAAGGGAATGTACTTTCAGAATGTCATCACTTATTTCATATTTTTTATTTGAAGTTTACCACTATGAACGGACAATATTAAATTTTTTTTTAAAAAATAATATTAAAAAAATTTGTCAAGTTTACGTCAAGAAACATTATAGCATATTCAGTCAAATAATATAAATATGTACACCGTTTTAAAGGCCCATCGCCCTCCTTTTTAATAAGGTTTAAATTTTGGACATCGGTTTAGAAATGTTTGTGTAGTCAATAATTTTGTGTGAAAAGATTAAAAATACGGTTTTTGTCAAATGAAAGAAGTGTGGAGGGTTCAAGAAATAAAAAAATACTTTTGAGTTCTACCAAAGAAAATAAAGTATGAAGAATGTGCATTTTAACATATTTTGGAATATTTTTCAAAAATATTTCACGACGCGGGGGGAAAGATAGAAGGGAAGGATACAGAAACCAAGAGCGTAACAATGCGTTGTTCTCATCGTGCGTTTTTGTTGTTTGACCACTTTTTTATTTATTTTTCTCGGCACCAATGTCCCTCAGGGGAAGAACATCTTCGGCTTTTTACATACATAGGACACGAACATCAAGAATATTCATTAAAAAGAGCGTAAAAATCTTGTCAGCTTTTAAAGAAAAAGGTTCATGTCGCTTTTTTCAGACTTCAATTATACACCCAAAGAAATATCACAGTAGTATTCACTAATATCAATGAGAAATGATTTCGATTTTTGGAATACTTGCCAAGTTAAATACGGTGTCTTAATGTCTTAGTGCAGTACAATTTTTCTATATTTTCCGATCACATATACATATCATTGGGTTAATAAGTAGACTTGACATTATTACTAACAATTTTCCTCTAAGTTAACACATGCCTATGGTTATGGATTAGTGAGTGAGAGAGAGAAAATAAGTTGAGAGAATTTATTTATTTACAGCCATATAAAAGTGTTAGTAATATAGTCTATTTTTATTTTCATTTCATCAACATACATATGTAAAGCTGTCTATCTTTGGCTTAATAATTTTGGATAAATAAAAATAAAATAAAACATCGATTTTATTATTAAAAGAACATAAAGCTATCCATCTTTGGCTTAAAAATTATGCCATGTTTTTTAGATAGGTTAGGTTAGAGGACGTGTACCTGTCAGTCAAGACAGGTACAGTACCCGGAGGTCAGATTGACCCATTGTTTTTTAGATAAATAAAAATAAAAAGAATAAAAAATTCTTTTTTATTAAAAGAAAAAAACGAGCATTCCAAAGCATTTAAAAAAATATACTATGGGACAAAATAAAAAATAAAATACGCTCAGTTAATGACGTAGAACATTTTTAACACAAAATATTCTTCGAGTGTTATTCTGAAATAAAGTGATAAAGCATCCGCAGCACATGTATTCTTGTCGCAGTCTGATCGACAACTATATCAAAAAACACAAGAATACATACACATGTACATACGTACGATGAGAGCAACACACGCTCTTGTTACGCTCTTTTTTGTGTTCATTTTCCTTCTGTCTTGCTCCCTTTCATCAAGAAATGATTTTTAAAAATATTTTGGTGAGAGCGGGTCGTAATGTTACGACCCGCCATAAGAAATTTTACTTCTACATGATGCGTATTCTTTATATCCATATTATTTGGTTCTACTCAACAAAACTCACAACTTACACTGTGTCATTAGCTGGGTGTATTTAATTTTTTTCTATTTTGTCGCATAGTACCTAGACTTTTGTTTACTGTATGTGGAAACAAAAATAGTTGGTCAATTCACACAAGCCGTTATATTGAGTGTATTGTTGGACGAATATACAACAGTGTACGCTTGTTGTTGATAATTTTCATGTAAAAATCTGATACACTTATATACAAATTTTTTATATGTTTTTAAAAGTTGTATTGGTTTCGTGCATTTGGAATACGAAATACGCAATACAGCATAGCGTTGAGCTTCCACAAACAACTAAGTGTATTCGATACAATATACACGATACAAAGTCGTGTGAAAGTGTTTAAAGTGTATAGTAGTAAACATTAGCTTTCATATCTCTACCATTTATTTGTACAAAACTTTTTTGGATTATACCATATGTACATATATAATTACATACCATTCATTTAGCTTGTCAAGAGGTACTTGTGTCTGTCGCTGTGGTCCAGGCTGCCTGTTTTGTTGGTGGTGATAGTTATTGTACCCGTTAATTATTCATTACATTTTTGTTTAGTAAATGAGTGTACAATAATAATTATATTGCTACTGGTGTTGACTATGTGCGACAGTAATAAGGTTAGGTTTGCAAGCGACATGTTATGAGAGTAAATGTGTGTATCCACGAGCTTTGTTTTATACTAATATTGTAGTGTTCTAGTTAGTTGTCAATTTTCAAGTGCTATGTTAATAGCGTAGAACAATGACAACGACAAAATTTAGCTGTAATCCATTCATTTATTCATGCAGATAATGGCGAAAAACTAAATACTTTTTCGTATAATTGTCTGTTTTCATAGCATTATTTGTTTTTTTACTAAAGTGGGGTTACATCAGTATATGCAACACTGCAAGGTGCCGCGTACAGACGGCATTAATAGATCGTACTTCTTCAAGATCGGTACAACTCCCAACGCTATTGCCAATGGAACAAGGTACCGTGCCATAATGGCATAAAAATAAAGTTTAACTTCATATTAAGCCTTTGAAATCCAAATGTGTCGAAGTCTAGAAAGAAATTTTAAACTGTTAAGATTTCGTCGACTCCATCACTAACTTGGTGGATAATTTTACAGAAGCTTTAAATATAGTTTTATACATGTACATAATTGGCCATTACAACCCTTCAGTTAGGATTACGGTCAAGCTTCTCACACCACTTATGTTGTGTGTGTCAAATTGTGAGTGATGGGTGGGACCTACAGTTTAAAGTCGACTCCGAGTTTTTGCCAGAAATCTGCTGAGTGGAATTCGCCGAAGGAATATTTTTGTATTTTGTTTTGATGTCTGGCCTGGGGCTCGAACCCTGGCTTTACGTCTAATAAGCCAACACACTACCTACTAGACTAAGGCGACTTCAAAAAAAGTGTGTGTCACGGAGGGTTAAATGATATGATATAATGACTAGACTTATGAATGTGCTAATATGAAGATGACGTCATAGACCATTATAAAATAAATGAACTTACACATACTCACGCTGTTACCCAGGTCAGATACAACAACAAAACTAAAAAATATTTCTTCGGTGACCTACTCTCAGCAGATTTCTGGTAAAATCTATGAGAGTAAATAAAATTGCCGTGAAAAGTTTCTCAAAAATCTGTTGTTCGCAGTCGACTTTAAAACTGTAAACACAACATTATTGGTATGAGAACCTAGTCGTAATCCTGACTGAAGCGTGCTAATGACAAATTATCACGCTATGAACCATTTTTTCTTTCGTTCACGCCTTAACATCTAAACAAAGAAAAGAAAAGTTAAAAACAATTTTTGTTCTGCCGTTTCTAAAATCTTTTCTAATTCTTACAACCATTAATTGTGTGTTCAGTCTTAAGTAGCTTTACGAAAAGATTAAATCGTATTAATTATAATCATAAATTTTTTATACTTGTAAGAAGTAATAAAATGAAAACATTTTCATTGTCTTACAACAGAATTTATTTAGAATTTAAAAGTGTTTACATATATCTTACAATAAACTTTTCCTTCTTTTTTATAAAAGTTTTTTTTCTTCCAGCGATTACAAACTTAAACGCAGATGCCCATAACGTAACTTAAACTTGTTCAGCACAAACGAAATTGTATTGTTGCTCCAAGCCGTATGACTCAAAACAGAAAGTGTCACTTTTTTTCCACATGACTCACAGTAAAATTTGTAAGAATTACATTTTTAGCCTGAGAGAAATGAAATTGTTCAGAATTAAATCGGTTTTAAAGAATTTTTGTACAGAAGTATTGTAGCCTACCAAAAGGACTCAATATTTCTAACAATACTGCAAAAAACAAGGGATTCAAATTGTTAAGTTTTTACCTTTTTGAAAAGTTTAAAATATGATTTCGTTGATTGCAAACAAAAGAAAAATAAGTTCGACGCCTCCATTCTATAACGTTCTAAGTGTACTTCGAACGTTTTTAATGTTCCTGCAGTTTTAAATTATACGTTCTCTAACTGAAATGCTGTCAAAATATGGTTAAGATGCGCCCATCCTTTCCGAAGTTATAGGGAAGAAATCTACTAAGAATACACATATAGTTGTATGTCGCGAGAGAACTTTGAGAGCTCATAACTCAAAACACACTTATTCGACTTAGAATGTTACAGAACGGAGGCGTCGAATTGGTGATTAGTTTCAATTAAACTCTTTATTGTGCGCACTACCTTTGTGTGCCACCGTATACAACTTGACGAATACAACAATAATAATTTCTTGTTCGCTATTCTTTTTTGTTACAACGCAGACCTTTACAACGATGATCTCCAAACCACGACTGTTCTCTTCACACGCAATGCGTCTTCAAAAAGACTGACTGAATTCTTTCTACTCGTTGCCTGCTTTGTCTTGCCTTTTTATATATACAGTCCGATAAAGGTTCTTGAAGTAGAATGTGTTTGTCTTCGCCTTCTCGAGAACTCTATCGCTACTTCATTATTGTTACGTTGTTTATTGTTGCTTTCTTTCTTACTTGCCTGTCTCCTTTCCTTTCATACTGATGTCGTTGGTGTACGCAAGGAAGTTCGTTGTATTTGTTTGTGTGTGTTTTGTTTATCGTTTTAATGTTTCCATTTTCGCAACAATATGAAATATTAACTTTAGGAGAATTAAGTTCTACTGTTATTAAGTTGGAGGCCAATTGACACATTGAGGTACTCTAGAATAGATCAAACCTCCTTTCTAAGTTCATAATCTATTACTAAAGCACCGTCTATAAATTTCAATTTAATTGTTTTTAAATAAAATAAATAAATGTTAAAAATAAATTACATTTTCTTTACAAACGAAAACTACAAACATAAATTTTGCCAATGTTTCTTAGGTAACTAATGAGAGATTCAGAGTCAAGAAGTATCCCGCAAAGTTAATGTAATATGCTGAGGCTTTTAAAGCCTGACGATCACGTAAAACATGTTTTACAGTTTTCTCCACTTCTTTGTAGGCAATGTCTGCAAACAGCCCACCACGTCAACATAATGTTTTAACATCGAGCCTTTCATTAGTCACTTCTTATCTATAAAAGTAATTAAACAAATTGTGTTAATTGTTAATTAAGTCAAATTAAGTTTGCAATGGAGAATATCGCCATGAACATCTCCCCTTGAAGTCGCCGTAGCCTAGTAGATAGTGTGTTCGCTTATTAAACGTAAAGCCCTGGTTCAAACCCCAGGTCAGACATCATAACGAAATATGAAAAAAAAAAGATTTCTTCGGCGACTTCCTCAGCAGATTTCTGGCAAAAACTCTGAGAGTAAATGAACCTGCCATGAAAAGGTTTCTCAAAAATCTGTCGTTCGGAGTTGACGTTAAACTGTAGGACCCGCCACTCACGTATAAAATTAAGGCACACAACATGAGTGGTGTGAGAAGCTAAGCCGTAATCTGACTGAAGGGTTGTAATGGCCAAATATATGAAGTGTGTGTTTTCTATTTGTCGCAATGATTAGTTTCAGAACTAATAGACTTACCCAAATTCTTTTAGAATGCAATAAAAAACTTTAATATGCTTAAATGGGGATTCACTTTAATTCTCCTCACGATCCAACGCTTTTCAGCATCTGTAAATATAATACATATACAATTCTATAATAATTTCCCACTCTATTTTCTCTACCTTTCAGTTGGGTATTGAATGGTTGAGAAACGCAATGAGACAATTTCGGCTATCTTGAGTTGGGTGTTCTCTTGCTGAAAGTCTCGAATTAAATCCTCCCGCTTTTCAATAGGGTTCGTTTTCCCATTGTAATAAAACTATTTTCAAATATTTATATGAACTTTACTTTTCAGTGCAACATTTCAAATAATGACTGACACTGAAAGCTGGAAAAATAAGTAAAATTATGCCGCCTATTTATTCTCACATAACTCCCTTTTTTTTGTATCATTTTTAAAAGAAATTTAAATTTAATCTTAATCTTTTTTGTTGTGTTTTCCTTTGTATTGATTTAATGTGAAAGTATTTGCTTCTGAATACATCAAATAAGTAACTGTATACGTCGAAGTCGCCATAGTCTAGTAGATAGTGTGTTGGCTTATTAGACGTGAGGCCACGCTTCAAACTCAGGTCAGACATCAAAACGAAAATATGAAAAAATATTACATCGCTGACTTCCTCTTAGCAGATTTCTGGCAAAAACTCTGATAGTAAATAAAATTGCCATTAAAAGTTTCTTAAAAACTGTCGTTCGGAGTCGACTTTAAACTGTGGATCCTGAGACTCACGTATAAAATTAACACACACAACATAAGTGGTGTGAGGACTAGGTCCATAATCCTGATTTAAGGGTTGTAATGACCAATTATGTATGTATGTATGTATACATATCTATCTTCCTATAAACTAGTATATGCAATACGGAACACGACTGGTGCAATGCAAATATTAGGCCTAAGCTTGAATGTAGAAACCGCCATGCAAAGGGGAGTGTTGATAAAACCTCATCAAAAAAATAGGTTCGTTGGGATTAAATCAAAACAAAGCAAATGTTTTCTTTTCTATTTTGCAGCAATGATAATCGTAATATTTATACATGAAATGAATAAGAAAAAAATTTAATAAAATATGCGGTAACATAAGCACGTAGTTCTCACAAACAATATATGTTCAGTAACCTTAATCTGCCTTTTTTTAATTTTTTTTCGCTTTCATGGCACACGCACAACAGTTCTGTTGAGTTGGATGAAAAAAAGAAACGGAAATAAAAAGAAAATTAGTTTCAAAGTTTTTGTGCAATTGTTTTTATGCACTGCTATGTGTAAAAGAATTGCTTGTGCATGAAAATTTGCCATCCGTAATGGTGTCGACAGAGTGCTGTAGTGAAACCATTTACTGGGTTATGTTCCATAAACTCAAACAATAAAAATGGCAATATTTTCTAATATTTACAAACAATTCTTATGTGATCCTGTACTGCCTTGACATACGTATGATGCACTTTCATGCTTACCTACATATTGTTACGAAAATGAAAATGGTGTTATCGTTTAACATTAGAATAATAAACAAAAGCTACAAAAACAAAAACAATGAACTTGTTTACAACGAATAAAAGAAATATAGCAACAACATCAGTATTAAAAAGGGATAAACAAGTAAACAAAGAGGCAACAGCAACACCGCAAGGACAAACGTAATCAAAATACACAAGCAACAATAACGTTAACAATATGTTTACATTTATAGAGGTTTCGCAAAGGCAAAGTCATTCTCCTTCAAGAGCATCCATCAGATTGTTTACCCTGCAATATAAAAGGCAATACAAAGCAAGCAACGGATCAGAAAGAATTCAGTCAGTCTTGTGTAAAGACGCGTTGCGTGTGAAAAGAATAATTATGGTTTCAAGATTTATTAATACAAAGTTTTCTCATATTTTTCTTTATGCTCCAATATATAGTTGATTTAAAAAAAAATTGTTTTAAACACATTATAAATATTTGCTTAAATTACTTTAAATCCAGAGGGATTCAATATTAATATATGTATATTTAATCTATTGTTTATTTTAGTATGTAATTAATCATAAGAAAATTAAATAAACGCTTAATAAAAAACAAGGTTTTAAGATCTCCGTGTAAAGATCTAACGAGCAAATGTTAGTTTGTATGCGGAAGAGTGTAAAGAAGAATAACAAATAAAGCAAATTGTTGTTGTTTAAATCAAGTTGCGAACAGTGGCACACGGAATTGTGCAAGCAATAAAGAATTTAATTAAAAACTAAACACATATTTATTTTTATTTTTACTTGAAACCTACGAACTCATAGCCTCAGCTCCAGTACATATTTGCATCAAAATCAATCAGGTTTGTATAACAAAAGGGCGCTGACCAGAATGGCCAGAAAGCATATAGTCGCATGCTATATTCGATTTAACCTCATAAAAGTCAAGTACTCGAATGCCGGCATCACTGTTAGATAGTATTGCCATGTACAATAGGCAGGTACCTCCTATCCAAGTTCAATGATGTAGACTTCCCCATAAAAGATACCCGTGCGTACTTGACCCATCCTTTAAGATAGTATGCCAGTAAGCTGTCGTTGCAAAACATTTCAAAAAATCTTAGAGTGGATGTAGACTTCCCTATGAAAGATAACCGTGAGTTTCCCCAAGGGCTCAGAATATTTTATTTTGGAAACAAAAACTCTTGCTTCTGTTCCAAGAACTGTACTTGACCCATCAGTTAACCACATAGTCCTCCTATAAGAGAGTATGTGCTTCCAGATCACTAAATCTCGTTGCAAAGCACAAAATCTTAGAGTCTATTAGTTAGTTATACATCGTTTCCTTAGATCGTATTCATGTTAGACTCTTCCGTGCAGCGAACTTAAATGTAATTGAGCCTCCAGTGCCGCTGTAGGGAAGGTTTTCATAGCCCCTGTGAGGCCAGCACAAGCTAGTCTCTATATCTTGTCTAACTGCATTTGAACTGTTTTTAAAATGGTTCTATCTGTCCAGATAATTGCCCAATAGGTCACTAGGGTTAGGTTAGAGAACGTGTACTTGTCAATTAAGACAAGTACAGTACCCGGAGGTCGAATTGAGCCATTGTACAACGTCCTAGTTTCTTACACCATTTATGTTGTGTGTGTTAATTTTTTATACATGAGTGGTGGAACCTATAGTTTAAAGTCGGCTCCGAACGACAGATTTTTGAGAAACTTTTTCAAGGCAATTTTATTTCCTCTCAGGGTTTTTGCCAGAAATCTGCTGAGAGGAAGTCGCCGAAGAAATACTTTTTGTATTTTGTCTTGATGTCTGGCCTGGGGCTCGAATCCTGGCTTTACGTCTAATAAGCCAACACACTACCTACTAGACTACGGTCACTATAATGGTCCATAATTTCTCCATATGAAAAAGGCTAACGGGGTCACATTTAACGATTTCGGTGACTATTTCAAAACACATCCACGTGAGATTACCATGAACTCAGGTCGCTCTTGCAGAATATCCAATACGGAATGAGCTATGCGCTCCGATTATCCATGTCGGGCCAAAATAATCATTATAATCATGGACCTATAGTCCTTTATAAAAAAAATATGAACCAATGACGCCACCAGTTCAAAATCCATATCGAAACGGTAATTTTTTAGGGATGCTTTCGACACCCTTGGATATTATTTAAATTGGTATCAAAGTTAAAGTTCGAATGTCCCAAATGCAAGACCCGATATACTAATTTTTAAAAAATCCGCTGCCTTCTTGTCTTACCAAATGATGTAAACCATTTTATTTCATGTTATTTTACAGCATTAACACTAAATTTAAGGAACTTATTAAAACCAATAGATGTTGTTATTGTGCTCTTCTGATATCATACTTTTTAATATGCAAATATTCTTCATCAACAACTTGTAGGTTAAATCCCACCAATTGCTTCAGGTACACTTGTTTAAACAATATAGCCTTCAAAAAGTTTAGGAGAACTAAATTCGCATTTATATATATAAACACCTTGAAATGATATTCAAGTATTTAAAATTCATCGAACGTATTTTAAATACAAAACAGTTTAAAAAGTCTACGTTTTTACAACAGAGTGGACTTTTCTTGCTTTTCGCTTTAGCTTCTAATGTTTAAAACAAAACTTTGGCTAACACACTTGACTTTACTTAATTCAGTTCACGATAATTTCACGTTTCTAACTGTATACACTCAACTTTTTCATTTTCTGCTTTCTTCTTAAAGAAAGGAGAAAACGTAAGACCATTTACAAGATATAATTTGCTTAGTATGTGTAAAGTTACGCTAAGCATATTAAGTATCGAGTCTAATACTCTTTCTAGTTGCTTTTAGTTCATAGAACATAAACAAAATATCTTAAAGAACTTTTTTGTAGGTTTTCTAAAGTGCAAAGCAACAAACAAATAAATATTTAAGTTAATAATACCAGGTATATTGGAATGAAGTGAGCGTCAAGCATAGTTGTCAGATAAATGAAGCAACAAATCGTCAAATGTTAGAAAAAAAATCGTCAAAATCTTCAAAGACGTTTACTGAAATCGTAAAAAATCGTAAAACAAAATAAATAAATTGTAAGGTTTTTTAAAAAAATTATTTTTATTGTAGTAAAAACATATAAAGTTAATTCAATATAAATATTTTAGTTCAAAAATAAAACATTAAAACACCTTTAATTAAAAAAATAACTTAATAAACGAGTGTTTTATATAAAATATTAGCTGTACCCTGCGCGTGTTGCTGCACCACCAACTAAAATAAATTTGAAGGAAACACATTACACAAATATCCAATTAATTTTTAATCATTTTATTGATTTTGTTTCCCGTTGTCCAGATGATTCAGACGAACAGGCCTGAGTAGTACGCATTCATCAGTTTCTAATCTCACTTCTCGTTGTTCAAGTGATTCATGCCAACGGGTCTCAGCGGCATGTACTCGAAGATTTTCCAGTCTCAATGCTAGTTGCCCGTCTGATTCTGGAGCTCATAATGGTCTTTCCTTCCGTGCTCGATGTGTAGGTTACAATTGTTAAGTTTTAAACAATATTTTTACACAATATTGCTTCCAAGGAATTTATTTTAATTTTAAGAAATTCTGTTTTAAGAAATTTAGTCTAATTCAACATAACTTGGCTTAATACTCGCTCTAGATTAGGTGAATAATGTAATAGTACTAATATTTCTTGATAAACTTAGTCAAGGCTGAAAATTAAAAGCTAGCCATCTTTTATTTACATTTCTGATTTTTTTTTCCAAAAATCGAGTTTTATATCATTTTCAGTAGAAAATTTTTTCAGTTTTAAAGAATCTATTCCACTGTTGTCAGAAGCTCTGGGCATTGAAATTCAGTGTGATGTTCGCTAGAACCAACACATTTTTTAGTGCCTTGGCTTCTTAAGACTTTCTCTGATCTTCTTCCTATTTAAACCACTTATATTCGACAGAGAATGGAGTACAACTCTCATCGTCTCAACGTCTATTTTGAGCCTTCTCGATCGCGTACAGGAGAGGGCGAGTCGTTAATGGCGGTACGGTATCCAACTCCATTGATTCATTAGAGCATCGTTGCAATGTGACATGTGTTTCACTGTGCTGTTAGTACTACAAATGACTTTTCTCGAGCGAAATAAAGGGACTTGTTCCCGAATATCATGTAACACTCGTCTTTGGCAGCGGGCACCTCTGTTTGTGCTCGATTTGTCAGTGGGTCGCACACTGCATTACAGGTTTATTTGTATGTGGAACTTCCTTCCTGCATAGGTCTCTCTCGTCATTATGGTATAAAAGGTTTCAAATCTAGTGTCCACAAACCCTACTCTCTCTTTCTTCCTTCCCATAACATATTTTTCTAGTTCCTACACAATGCATAAATAGGGGCCATCCCCTGAGTGTTGGTCGCACGAAAAAAAATAATGGCACTTGCCTCTGGTCCACCTAGGGTAATATTAGAAGTTATATTCGAATCTTTAAATATCGTCTGCAATGGCGAATGTAAATTATGCTCAGAATTCTTGGCATTGCTATTATTTGCTGGGTAATGTAGATATTGTAATTTGTAGATATTTGCAGAAATTACAATTTTTTTTTAAATATCTGATCATTTATTTTTAAGTTTCTTTTACTAATTGGCGCTTTGATTTATTTAGGTTATTTAGCATTTTATGTAGTATCATCACAGGTATTCCTTAATAATTTAAAAATATAATTCTTTACTCCTTGTTATTTTTTTTTTAATTCAAAAATGTTTATTCAAGAAAAGTATTAAAATTCTCAGTTTATGTTTGCCTCAGCGTCTTACGACATTGTTGAGGCGAGTTGGCTTATTATTCTTAAAATAAATTAACAAATTTTAAATATATAGTATTTAGAATTAAGAAGAAAGAAAGAATTATAATTAAATAAAAGTAATTACAAAATCATATACCCATGTATATAGAGTACATACTACATGAAAAGCATTTCTAAATTATTTAAGAAATAAGTTTTAATGTTGGATTTAAAAGATGAAATTACATTGATATCTTTTAAGTTTTGTAATAAGTTGTTATATTCCACACAACCAATAAATTCAATTCGTTGCCTGGTTTTTTCAAGTCTGCTTCTCGCAATTTTTAAGTTTGAACTGCTTCTGGCAGCAACAGTTGATTGATTACGAGTGAAAGTTATTGTGCTATGGACAATGGGATTTAAATACAAAGAGAAGTACTTGCTTTTTATATATTCCGTTTATAGGTAATATATTCTTGGCAATTGGAAGGTTGTAGACGTTCTTGAGTGATTTATTTTGTGTTCTTTGAAGAGATTGCAGCTCTATGCTATTCTTATATCCATATATAGAAACCAAGTAATTCAAATGGCTCTGAATTAATGCCACGAGTTCCACGACAAATTACTTTGCAAAGTCACGCCTAAATATTTTACTGCGTTTGTTTCAAAAATTTCTTCTCCATCTACAAAAACACTAAACTTTGGTGCATTAGTGTTTATGTATGGTTTAAATCTTATAACTTGGGTTTTTGATGAATTAAGAATTAATTTGTTTAACCTCATATATTCAGAAATTAGGGCAGCATCTCTTTCTATATACACTTTTAAAACGGCTTCATGTTTGCATGGGTAAAATAGTGATATGTCATCGGCATACATATACAGTTTTCCGAAGAGCTCAAGGTTATTGATGTCATTAATGTTAATTGTAAATAAAAGTGGACCCAATACACTGCCTTGTGGTACACCATGTTCCACATTTCCAAGATTACTCTTGCTATTGTTTAATACAACATATTGCTTTCTATTACTCAAATAACTTTTAAACAGGTTTAGTTCGGCTCCTCTAACACCATAGAATTGAAGTTTTTCTAACATTATATCATGATCTACACGATCAAAGGCTTTTGAAAGATCATAGAAAACACCAGCATTATAACCTTTGTAAAGTCCTCGACATATGAAATTTACTACATTAATTACAGCATCTTCAGTACCGCTACCCTTTCTAAACCCAAACTGGCAATCATCCAGTAAATTATTATTTTCTAGATATGTTGTGAATTGACATGCAAAAGTAACAATTGCAAAGCACAAAATCTTCAAAATGACGATTAATCGTCAAATCTGGCAGCTTTGGTGTCAAGATACATATATCTCCATAGGGAACACAATTGCTAACAAGCCTTATTTTAAAAATGGCGATGATATCTTTACAGTGCTATTACAGTCCTAGTGCTGAGCTAAATCGCGAGCGTAGTCGAAATTCTTCGACAGTGTTTCCAACTCCGCAAGTACTCAGAGTCTATAACGCTTTTGTTTTGCTAAGATACTACTATCCTAACCAGGCCTAACTCCAAGCATTTTTGCTGAATATGTAGCGCGGCATGAGCTGTGTGGCCGCCCTGCAAAAAGCACATATGTTTGGTGTCTATCCAATTCAGGAAAAGAGAAGTTGGTAACCATCCTTCCTCTTAAAAGTCATATTCTGGCCGTCTACGTTTTAAAATGAGAATGAACCGATGACGCCATCAGCTGACGCGTCAAACAGTAATTTTTTCGGGATGAATTAGACACTTTTAAATCTCATGTTATTTTGTCTGTTCATGCTCTGATTCATCCGGAAATAAAAATAAGAGCCAACCGTTTCAGAGCCCATTAAGGAAACATATATCTTTGTATCCATAGGGATTTGTTAAAACAGACTAAATAAATAACAACTTTTGGACAGATGTAGCTTCAACATAAGGGCTGTTATCAGCTGTTAAACACACGTCATGCCTAAGACTCAGGGACTTAGATTGCATGACCGAATGTGTTTAAAGCTGATTATGACTGAGAGTACTTATTTTGTATTCGATAGAAATGCGGATCACTCTGCGATCGCAGTCAACAAAGTTGATGATGGACTGGTGAGACAGACTTTATTGATCCAAAGCTCTATTTAGTAGAATTAACTGAGCAAAGGTCATGCAAGCGTGGAGTAATGGAAATACATATTGGCATGTGGTGATAGGGCACTTATGGACTGTGATAGGGCAAGCAATTGTTAAGCTCTGGAGAAATTTTTATTAAGGTGAATATGGCAAGTGACCGTAGTTTGACCACTGAGACATTAGGTCACGGCTTCAGCCCCAAGTCAAACAACTCAATCAAGCGAAAAATAAAACTTCAAAATAATAGCCCATTTACATTACAGCGAAATCTAGTACTTATCAGATTTCGAGCCAAATCTAGTTGATTTTAACTAGATTTCCCATACAAAACAACATCTACTTATTTAGTAGATTTCGGCAAAATCTACTCAAAATCTAGTAAAAAAATAAATGCAACTATGTGTTTTGCCAAATGTACTTAAAGATACAACGCTGCGCAGAAAAAAAATGACATTTGCATTTAAACATTTATTTTAATAAATAATATTTTAATAAATTTTTAAGGACTGCATGAAAGTCAAATACGTTCTATAAACGCACTTTTTTGGACGGTGGCAGAAGTGAGATGAATTGAGCCAGAAAGGTGCAAATCTGGCTGAACTTGTAAACAAATTTTATCACTGCCGAAGTCTAGTAGATAGTGTGTTGACTTATTTGATGTAAGGCCATGGTTTAAGACCCAGGTCAGAAATCTCCAACTAAACTAAATATGAATAAAATATTTCTGCGGCGACTTCTGTAAAATAAGAATTGTCATGAAATATGTCTAAAAAATTCTGTCGTTCGGAGTCAGCTTAAACTGTAGGTCCCGCCATTCATATATAAAATTAATACACACAACATAAGTGGTGTGCGAAGCTAGGTCCTAATCCAGATTGAAGGTGTTCAATGACCAATTATGTTCGCATTTACTGATATTATGATGTTCCTGTGGCTTTCTTAATTTTGCGAATCTTTCGAAGCTCCAATTTTTTGTGGAACATAAGATATATGAACTGCAGATGACAATTCAGTCGCATCATTGCACATACTTAGAGTATTATTATATATTTTTTTAAATTTATTTTATCATATGACATATTAGGAACATCTTCCTCCCAGAATGACTCATGAAGAACGACCCAAGAAAGTGCGGATTAATATTTATATATTATTACCTATATTATATATTATTACCCATTCCATTCTGCTATTTAACAATTGTGTGCAGTAATACATTTGCATTATTTTTTGAAATCTTATATTTAACAAATGCTGAAGTTTTTTTGCAACAACATTATTTCTGTTTGAATCTTATTTGGTCTTGATGAAAACGATACCAAATGTCCTATATTTTTCATTTTTGTTTGGTATTATTTTATTTTATCATTATTATATCATTTTATTTTGGAAACATTATTTTCGTTTAAATTTCAGTCAGCTGTTTTTGTTATTAAAATGAAATCTTGCTACTGTCAAATAAATCCAGTGTAGACGATCTAGATTTTGAGCTAGATTTGAAATCTAATCTACTAGATTTCGCTGTAGTGTAAAAGTGATCTTAATAGACTCCCGCATTTAAAAGTGTGCGGCAAATTTACTTCTTTTGGCGTCACTAGTCCACGTATTTTACGAGTCGGTATAGGTGGAATTCCTTCGCATGAGCTCAGGCTGAATTCGAGGAATACAATTATAAAGTTCTGATTTATCTCTGTTGGTTCATTTTTATTTTTAACGATATTCACTCTTTAACTTCTAATTCGATCTGCTGTGTTTTGAAGGACAGTAATATTTGCCTTTAATGTCCAGTTCAGCGAAGACCAAGCTCTTTCCTAAGGCTTAATATGAAATATGCATTTCCTTGCAATCTACAAGCGATCTCTAAATGGGGTCGAGCGAATAGTGTCACTTTTTACTCGCAAATGATTGAATGTTTCCTATTGACAATATCGGGTTGTCAGAAAATTTCTGATATTCTGGGCATGAAACTTCAATGTGAAATTCACTGGAACACTCACATTTTTCAAATATAAAAGAAGCATGCCAGTGTATTATTTTTTCAAGGTAGTGCGAGAAATACTTCACCTCATCTAATCTCAATCTTTTACTCGATCGAAAATGGAATAAAGCACATATATGTATGTATATGTAAGGACGAGTAGCTTAGCTCTATGTTAAGAATTTTCTTCGCGTACATAATAGGGCGTAAGTACCTTGTTCTTTATATTTAACTCTGACGATTCAGTACTCTTGCAGTATGCCTTGTGTTAGGAGAGAAATAAAAAGACTTGGTCGATTGGTATGTGGAGCACTCAATATTACTGCAGTAAGAATATGTTCTTTAGGAATTTTTTCTTTAAGAATTTTCTTACCACTAACATTGTAACATACATACATAATTGGTCATTACAAGCCTTCAGTCAGGATTAGAACCTAATTTCTCACATCACTTATGTTGTACGTGGTAATTCTATACATGAGTCTATAAAGTCTATTTCGAACGAAAAATTTTTGAGAAACTTTTTATGGCAATTTTATTTTATTTTTGTATAAAATCTGCTGATGGAAAGTCGCCGGGGAAATATTTTTTCATATTTTGTTTTCTTCGAGATATCCGACCTGTGGTTTGAACTGAGGACTCATGTCTAATAAGTCAACAAACTAGATGCGACTACATGGTACTAGAAACTTTTTTCAAACGAACATACAAAACTCATATACCCGCTGTCAATAGTGACGGTGATATAAAGATCTTCACTTATGGCTCAAACAATTTTTTTAATGGATTTCATTCCAATAAGGATTTGCCTATAATTGGGCTTGTGACAATTTGTATACTTTTTAATTTTTGTTAAACAAATCAACAAATTTTATTCTGTCATAAACAAATCCCAATTCCTCTCAACATATAAAAAAAAATATTTCAATAAAAATCTTAAAAAATATTTGTCCCTTAAACAAACAAGAATGTCAAAACAATTTAAAACGCCCATTGCGATGTTAGTGATGCTAAAGTCCCTGTTGAGTTGACATTTTCACATAGCTAACTCGATTATGTTTTATTTTCAATTTTTTTTCAACATTTCTAATTTTGTTTTGTCAAACTGGTGTTAAACGTTAAATTCATTGAAAATTGAAAAAAATTCAAATAAAAATTGTATCTTAAACGGGTTTTCTTTTTAATCCCAAAAAAATTTTTTTTTTGATAAACAAGATGAATTTTTTATCGTAGATTACAGCATAATAACCATAAGACTTTAATTTGTTCCATGCGAAACGCACAGTTCGATGACCAAATTATATATTTTGATCTTATCAATCCATTCTCTTTTTAATTGTAATTCAGGAATTTTATGATATTTAATTTGGATTAAGATTTGTATGAAATACTGCCTCCTAGTACATATATTACTGGCAGTTTAATCACCTCTAAATTTTAAACATTTAAAAAAAAAACATTGAAAATATTATTATTTCGTCCTCTCTAAGGTTAGAAATCACTACCGAGTAAGCTTATATATACAGTGGCTCAAAAGTATAATTCGTCACTATGTCTGAGATTTTTCAAATGCCGGTTTTTCCACTTCAATGAAAATACTTAAAAAAAAATTTGATGCAGATTTATAGATAACGAGCTGTACCCTGGGCGCGTTGCTGCGCCATCAACTAAAATAAATTTGAAGGAAAGACTTTACACAAATATCCAATTAATTTAGAATTACTGTCATAATAGGATGCAGCAAGATTTAAATCAGCGTGCAGTGTTCGCCTTGATCGAGCAGTACTTATTCGAATATTTTGCAGCCTTCTTTCACGTTGTCCAGATGATTCAGGCGAACGGGCCAGAATAGTGTATTCGATCAGTTTCTATTCTCAATCAAGTGATTAATGTGAACGTGTCTCAGCGGCATGTACTAGAAGATTTTCCAGTCTCAATGCTCGTTGTTCGTCTGATTCTGAGACTCATAATGCTCTTTTCTTCCGTGCTTGAGGTGTATGTCGCCCAATTGTTTGTCGCTTTGGAGGCATGATTGCACGGGAACGACGTGCGTTTAAATTTATTAGAATCTCCCAATGTACCCAATCTAATTGAACCGGATGTTCAGACATGGATGGAAATTTTAATATTGACGGTGATCACCAAATCGTTGAGGGAAATACATAAGAAGTGGAAAAAGTAGCATTCCAGAATTCTTAAAATCGATGTCAAAAATTCTGTAGAAAAAGTTTAGCATATTTTTTTGTGGTACCTATTTACCTTATATCTTTCCCACACAACGTAAACGTATATGTATGTATGTATATTAAAAGAAAGAAAATCGAAACAATGTGTTGTCTTTTGAAATATATTCATTCAATTTTAGACCGTAAATATTTATACAATATATTTTTAAAAATGAAATGTCTGAGCTACAAACAACAGCATTTTTAAAAGTTTTCCAGCATTTAAATGTTTCAAATTAGTAATTGACATTTTACTGGAATGAGTTATACCAAATGTTATTAAAATCATAAATGATGAATCCTAAAATGTCTGGTATTTCTCCGATCAACACATGATCAAATGCTTAGTTTACGATTCAATTCATTTTGATTAATTTACAGTGGCGCTACCTGTCGGAAATTGGTCATAGCAACTAAGAAACCTTCGTCGGCTCATGCGCAACACCTTTGCTAAAGTTCATAACACGATTAAATACACAGTTAACCATTAAATTCATTTTTAGTAATTTTCAGTGGCGCCACCTGTCGGATATTGGTCATACCAACTTAGGAACCTTCCCCGGCTCAGGCGATATAACTTTGATAAAGATCATAACATGATTAAATGCATAGTTTCCGATTCTATGAAGGACATACAAACAAACATTCATTTTTATATATGTACTTATATGGATTAAAAAAGCTCTTTTATTTAAAAATGATTTAAAAAGGAATACAATATTAATGAATTTCACATCAAACACAAAATTGGACGGCCAAATAAAAGGCAGTGTTTAACCACTTGGAATCAAAACCCTTTGCTTTTATTACTGCTTCCAAGTGCTGAGGCATCGACTGTACGGAATTGGCATAAAATTCCGTGGTTATGTTGTTCCATTCTCACCTAATTGTTGCACTCTGTTGATACTGGATTTATAGAGCTTACGGACAAATTTTTCCCAAACATGAATATCGTTGCGTTTTTATCTTTTAAAAACATTTTAAATATGAGCTCGTAGATTGCATATAAAATTAAAAAATTTATTTGTGTTTAGTTTTAATTGAAATTATTTATTATTCTCAGAATTCTGGGTGCCACTGTTCACAACTTTATGTAAACAACAACAATTGCCTTTGTTTGTTATTCCATGTTTACACCCTTTGCATAAACAATAACAATTACTAGATTGTTAGTAAAGATCAAAAGATCTTTGTAACGGAGATCATGAAACCACGATTACTCTCTTCACACAAGACTGACTGAACTTCACTAAGGCCGGGTTCACCCACAAGTTTCTGAAACATTTTTGATTCGGAGAAATTACTTGTTTACTGAGAGTTTTCTGCAACATGATTCACCCATTTCAGAAACTTTGTTCGTAAAAACAGTGCTGACATATTTAATTGCAAATGACGTAAATACATATGTGCATAAACTTAAGAAAGTTAATTATATTTGTGTCAAAATAACGAAATAAAAAATTTATATTTATAACAAAAAATAAACTGTATTTGTGGTGAATTATTTTTGGTAAGAATAAAAACATCTTGTTCTGCGATCAATAAAATGGATATAAATCATTTGCTACTCTTATTCGCCATTCAAGTGATCAAAGTAAAATTACTTGCAAAATATATTTATGAAAAACGAAAATCAAAGATAAACAAGAGGACGGCTGTAAGACCACTTTTGAAACAAAGTGAAGCCAAAGGGTATTTTCACTCACTAGTTTCCGAAATGCGTTTAAATGAAGTAGATTCATTTATAAATTTTCATCGCATGGACCCCGGGACTTTCGATGAACTTCTGCAAATATTGGGGCCTTACCTAAAAGATATGCCTGTTCGCAAAAAGGAATATATTACTCCGTCAGAGAGGCTTTCCTTAACTTTAAGGTAAGTAATAATCTAAATGATTAAAAAAATTATATTTAATTTCGTATCGTTATGTATTTAGCTAGTGGCGATTCCATGAAATCTGTCGGACATTATGGCTTTAGAATTGGTAAGTAGTATTATAAGGGAAACAACAAATTTAATATGGAAGAAAATACAAGAGCAATGTAGGAAGAAGTTGCCTTAAGTTTTGGCAATCGCTGGAGTTTCCCCTACTGCTTGGGAGCCATAGATGGCAAACATGTTGTTATACAGGTACTATAATTTCATTATTGTTTTATAATAATTTCAATATATTTTTTTCAATATAGGCATTTCCAAATCACAATTCTCTCACATTTAATTACAAGCACTCGCATAGTATTGTTCTAATGGCGTTAGCTGATGCAGACTACAAATTTATACTTGTCGACATTGGAGCACTAGGCCACAACAGTGATGGAGGAGTTTTTAGGAATACTAGATTTGGTAAAGCAATTTTAGATAATACAGACGCCTTGCAACTTCCCCCTCCAAAAAATTTACCCGGTACAAATGAAGTGGCGCCGTTTGTATTCGTGGGTGACCAAGTTTTTCCGCTGCGACCGAACTTGATGCGACCTAGACGCAACATCGGAAACTTACCCCCTGAGCAAGACAATTTTAATGGAAGGCTATCTAGAGCCAGTCGAGTGGGTGAAAATTCATTTGGCATATAGCAAGTCGTTTTCGTATATACAGGAAGCCTATAATTGCCAGTCAAGAGACGACGACTAATATTGTTAAAGCAACGGTATGCTTGCATAACTTCCTGCATGATAGGGCGTCTTCAAAATACATACAAGCCGAACCAGTGAATGGGTTGCCATTTTAGGACAGTGGCGAGAGGAAGATAATCAGGGACTGCGGTCAATTCATCGGGTTCAAACCGTGCATCCAACGTCGCCATTACTGTAAGAAAGATTTACCCAGACTACTTTAACCAAATGCATTAGACGAGTTCACGATAATATCATATATTGGGAGTAGTGTTTTGCCATCCGTCATGTGCAGATGTAATCGCACTGTCCGTCTATTTTGTGTCGTCCGTCTATTTTTATTTTTGAACAACAACAGCATCAAACGAAATATTTATTTAAAATAACCTATTACAACATACATACCTATTACATTTTGTTTTTACGAAAACCAGAACAATTTAAAATAATCCACAAATAATTTAAAATAATCCACAAACAATAACATAAAAATACTAAAATGCAAAAAATAAAAAGAAAACAAAATTAATACAAAATAAAACATAAACAATAACAAGTTCGCAGTCATGAATTACAGTTTTTAAACAACAAGACCATCAAACGAAATAGTTATTAAAATAACCTATTACATACATACATACCTATTACATACACTTAACCGCAAAAATTTAAATATTTGAACTCAAATAAGATGCGGGCTTCTTGGGGACGATTGCTGTAGATTGTCTAATGGTGAAGGTATAGCACTGGCCATTATAAAGTCACCTAGCAGCAACTCGTTTCCTTGCCGTTAGCATCTTGAATTTAAATCAAATGCCCACAAACACCATTCCCTCTTTCCACCTTCCTATAAACTATTTTCCTAAACATGCACAATGCACTGCATGAGTGGGGGCCATACCCTGAGTGCTGGTTTTAGCAAAAAAAAATATATATATGTATATATTAAGTATTATAACACTTCAGAATTAAATGTTTTTAAAATTTATTTACTTACATAAACATAAATAACAATTTATACATAAATATTTTGAATAAACACAATTTAATCTTGGTTTTCAATGACCAAAGACATTAATTTTAATTTTAATGCACTTTTGCAATTTTCAGGAACGAGAACATAAACCAACTACAGAACTTAATCACAAGCTGAATAAAGTAACATTAAACAGGAACTACCTATGACAAGAACGAAAATACATTATTATATAATAATTTACAAATTAATGCCAGCATATAAGCTACGTTTTGTATTACAAACACTACAATTAAAATCAATAAAATCATAATCTTTTAATCTTTTTATTTTATTTATTTTATTTTATTTATTTATTATTAGTCATAGCACAACAAGATAATAATCTTATAAATGAAAGTGCTATGGGAGTACATCAAAGAAACAAAATAATAACAAATCATTGAATATATATGTAATGAAATGTTTGAAATAATGTATAAATAAAAATGAATAAGAACGTGTTAAAATCAGGGGAAATAGCAATCGATACAAAAAAGGATAAAAAAATGAATATATGTAAAAAATAAATTAGGAAAACTACAAAGAACAATATATACAAATATAAAGAAATATACAAACAAAGTAAAAATATATACATATACTAAGATACAATGAAATTTAAAGATATATTAATTAAAAAAATTAAAAATTAAAAATAATCATTAATAGAAATAGAGAGAAAAAAATTCACAAAAAAAATCAAGATATGCTAAAAACTACTTAAACAGAATGTATAGCTCCTTTTTGAACTTGGTTGCATTGCCTATGTTCTGAATATAATTAGGTAGTGTATTCCAAAGACTGATGGTGTGTATAAAAAACTGGCATTGTGACAAAAGCGTCCTATGTCTGTGTTGGATAATCTTCATACCGCGGTTAGATCTAGCAAATGTAATCCTACTAAATAAGTATATTGGCTGTTTTAGAGTAATAATCTTATGGAGGAGAATAAGGCATTTTATATTTAATAGATTATCAAAATTAACTCCGAATATCCGGTATGAAAATTGTGATATATGGTCTCGACGTCCCCTAATAAAAACATATCTGGCTATATTATTATAAGCCAGGTTGAGTTTCCGCCTATCGTCAGTATCACAGTTTGCGAAAATTTCACATCCGTATAAAAGGACAGGAATCAAATACGTTTTAGCCAGTTGCATACGTATGGCAAAGGGAGTCGAATCTATAACAGCCCACAAGTTCCTAAGCATACCATAAACTTTACCAACGATGACGTTAATGTGGTTAGACCACGTTAGCCGACTATTAAAGATAACACCCAGATTGGATGCTGATTCAACAAAGTCAATTTTATTCCCCCTGATAATAATATTCGGCACAACAAATGCTCTCTTAGTTCTGGAGAGCAATAAACATTTAGATTTAGAGGGATTTATACAAAGTCCATTGGACCTAGCCCAGTTATCAATTTTTCGTAAATCACAGTTGATGGTGTCTATACATAGTTGGATATCCTCTATACGCGTGCTTCTATAGAGCTGAACGTCATCAGCGTACATATGTACGCTACAATTATCCAAAACATCAGGCAGGTCGTTAATGTATATACAGAACAAGAGAGACCCAAATATTGATCCCTGAGGAATACCTCTTCCAACACTTAGCGAATTCGAGATCTTGCCGTTAAGATAAACTCGTTGTGATCTGTTCACAAGATAAGAACGTATCAGATTAATAATAATAAATAATAATATTAATAATATAAGTTAAAATCATTACATAATCTACGAAAAGGAAAATTACATCCATAGTTCATTCTATAAAAATCTAAAGAGAGAAGATAGTGCCTTCGCAAACTCATCTTCCAGTGCTGAAAAAAATGGATCCCGCTTTGAAGTGGAAGCTTCAAGAGCAGCTTCTGTAAGGCTATTTAAATATTTGATGGACTCTTTACATTCATCTTCAGCCTCATCTAACTTCATCCTTTTTTTGGTTGAAACACTTTTTGGATAGGGAAGTCGAACTTGAATAATTTCCAGCTGTTGGCTCACAAAAACAAACGACGATTCAGTTACATCTGGATCGCAGGCCATTTCATCGAATAGATTTTGGAAACTCTCAGTATTTGGTCTACTGTAGTTTGTCGCAGTTGGCCTGGAAGGAGAAGAATTAAGCTGGGCATCTGCACTTCATATTCAATATACTTACTTTTTGTCTTCGTTGAAATTAAGGGAATAATCCATCTCGGTTAGCAGCAGCTTAGAGAATCCTTATATTTCCAAACGTTCACTGCCACTTTTCCCTTGATTTTATTTATTGCCGTTTTATGGCGTCTTCGCAAGCTTTTCCAGTGCGTTTGACATTCATTTCTTTTGGCAAAAAAGGAGTTTTTGTTCCTCTTTATTAATTACGAAAAACGTAATAAATATTCAATATAAAATATAAATCTCTGGGTGACAAGCAATAGATTTCGCGTTAATACTAATATTAACATGTTATAAAATTTTTCAGACGGCCACCCAGAGAAATAAATTTTTCAAACTACTATAAGATTTTATAAAAATAAATGAACTTACTGCTAATTCCAACTGATTCTGCTTCTTCCGACCAAACATTTTGTTTGATATGATTTTTCTTATAAGAGCTGTTGCTCAAATCACATAAAGATTACCTTCCTGGCTTTTTATTTCTGAAATTAACTTCAGGACAACAGCTTCTAACAACTCCAACTTAAATTTTTATCGGAAGGACAAAGAAAATGTAGAAATTGTACAGTAAATTGCTTTAATATTACAACTTACCTAATGTAATATTTTTCAATTTCAACTTTTTCTCAAATATTTTTAATTTTGTTGCCAATACTTTTTTTTTTCTTTTGTTTTTTGTTGTTTGCTTTTTGTTTAAATTTTTTAGTTTACCATACTGAATTTTTAATACAAATGCCAAACAATATGGCATGTCAGAAGTTTGTGTATTTTTTTCTTTTTCTTTTAAAACCATTTACATTTTTTTCATATCGTCATTCTTTAGTCAGCTGTTTTTGACAAGATGATCATATCTCAACAAAAAAAATCCATGTGGTTTTTATATTGTTGTACTTATTGTAATACTAATCCCACCTTCTATTAATTCGCCTTGGTTCGGACCAAATTTGAAATTAATGTAATTCACACTGAGAGCTGTCCGCGCAAAATAATTTCTCTCGCTCTCTGAGAGAAACGTCAAACTCCATATAAAAAAATTTTGTCCGAACCAAAAATGTTTCAGAAACCTGTGGGTGAACCAGGCCTAACTCAAGTCGCCTGCTTTGCCTTGCCTTTTATATGGCGACATAAACAGTCTGATGAATGTTCATGACTTTAGCTTCTCGAAGTCTCTATAAATGTAAATGCCGTTTTTTATGTTTATGATTGTAGTGTTGTTGGTATGTTTTTGTTTACTTGTTTATAATTTTTTTGTGCTGGTGTCTGTTGTTATATTAAGCAGTACGATAATTTTTAAACAAGTTTGTTAACTGCATTGTTTTGTTTTTGTAGCTTTTGTTTATAATTTTAATGTTAAACGATGTAAAAGCAGTATCTAGATGTTTTAAATTTTCGTAACAATATGTATGAGGTACAGCTTCCTAACATGCTGCGGATCGGAGTTCTGGTAGCAACAAATGTGTCCAATATATTTAACTTATTGGGTCTTTGCTTCACATTCTGTTTTAAAATGTCCAAATATTCAATTTTTTTTTTGTATAACCAGCACTCAGGGGATGGCCCCTACTCATGCAGTGCATTGTGCAAGCTTAGGAAAATAGGTTATAGGAAGGTGGAAAGAGGGAGTAGTGTTTGTGGACATTTGATTTAAACTTACCAATATCGTAACTGACAGGAAAAACGTCCGCAG
This sequence comes from Sarcophaga variegata, assembly GCA_932273835.1. Lineage (NCBI taxonomy): Eukaryota > Metazoa > Arthropoda > Insecta > Diptera > Sarcophagidae > Sarcophaga > Sarcophaga variegata. Next base: position 29,015,690 of record OW026358.1, on the reverse strand, counting down.
AAAGATCATTCCACAAGCGAGCAGTGCGGGCAAAAAATGAATTTTTTCTGTAATGCATTGTGCGGTTTACTGGACAATCAACCACAAAAGGATGTGTTCTGCGAGAAGTACGAGTACCACGTAAAAATATGTGATTATCGGGAACCAAGCCCCCTATCTCTCGAGAACACCTCCCGTTATAGTACCGATAGAACAATGAAACACAGGCCACATTGCGACGATGCTCCAACGAATCAATAGAGTTGGATTCCCTACTGTCATTAATAAGCACCTTCGCCCTCTCCTGTACGCGGTCGAGAAGCTTCAAAATAGACTTTGAAGCACCGGCCCATACATGACAGTTGTACTCCATACGAGGTCCTGTAAATAGTAAGAAGGTCGGATGGAGTGAAGTATTTTCTGCACCGTTTTAAAAAACCAAGGCACTTGAATGCCTCCTTCGACAATCGAAAAATTTAATCGTTCCAACGAGCATCACAACTAATTCTCATGCCCAGAACATCAAGAACTTCCGCCTCCGCAATAATTACATTACCCATAGATACAGAGGACAGATCACCAGCACCAGCATCACGCCGGTGTGTCAAAAAACAACATTGGGTCTTGCGTGCATTAAAATCGACCCTGTTCGCACGGCCCCACTCAGAGATTGTTATCAGGTCACTCGTGAGTGCGTCATTCATGTTCTACCTCCTTGCCCCAATCTTTAAAAGTCTCGGCCTTCGATCAAATGAATATGAATGACAAATGTTGCTGTCATCCGCAAAAGAGTACATAGGATTCGAAGTAATAGATAGGAGATCATTAAGAAAAATAAGAAAAAGAGTAGGAGAAAGAACAGAGCCCTGTGGTACCCCTGAATTTATCCTGAACTCATCGGAAAAGACGCCATCTATAACCACTCTAATAGTGCGATCTTTGAGAAAGCTCGATATAAATCGAGAGAAGTGACTACCGACTGTGAATAATCATGCTCTCCATCACTTTCGAAAGAGCAGAACAAACAGCTATTGGGCGGTAGTTTTCAGGGTTATTAGTCTCACCCTTTTTAGGGATTGGCGTGTCATTAGCAAGCTTCCAGCATGAAGGAAAAATACCGGCACGATGCGACAAACAGAAAAGCTTAGCTAAATGACAGGCCAGCGTCGAAGAGCACTGTTTCAAGACCAGTGCTGGTATACCATCCGGCCCAAAAGATTTGTTCACGTTGAGATCCGCAAGAACCCTCTTAACCACTCTGGCTCGAAAGGATATACTAGGCATAGTCACTGATACTCTTTTAAGCTCGGATAGTGGTTGAGTGCTCGCCGGCAAGTGAGAGTTACCTGCAAACAATCCAGATAAAAGGTTCGCCTTCTCAATCGGGTCAGTAAATATTTTGTCATTCATTATAAGAGTTGGAACCGAACTAGCATTATTCCGCAAACTTTTAACAAATGACCAAAAGCTCTAACCCCACCTCCCCCCGAGAGAAAGAAAGAACTTTACTACGAAGACGCTGCTCGTAGAAAGCTTTTTCGCGTCTCAGTACAGCGGCACACGAGGATCTCGCCTGCTTGCGTAGTGCGCACAATTGTCGTTACGCCAATTACTGAATGCTTCCTCTCTGGATCTGACTGCTAGTCTGCAAGTCTGATTAAACCAAGATTTATTTATTCCAGAGAATGGAAATTGGCAGAGATGGTACAATGATCTGACTTACCGAGGGGTGCTAAAACCTTAACTTCATACTTATCAGGGTGTGAAGTAAGAAAAAGGTCGAGTGTATTATTTTGGTGCCCATCAACACACGATATATGTGTTGGTTCATTCACTAGTTGAGCAAGGTGATTATGCGCGGCAAACAACTCAACGTATTGGCCTTCAGGAGTCGTGCGGCTCGAGTGGTGGAGCCAGGATGAATTATGAACATTGAAATCACCAGCAACAACAATTTCACTGTTCGGATAATCCTCCAGGATCCTAGTTATGGACTCAGAAAGAGAGTCGAAGCCAGTCGAAGCCTCTTTCCACGATTGGACTTCTATAAAGAAACCCGAAGTGCAAAAGATGTGCCCTGATTTTGAACTTAACCCGAAGACAGTTAAATTCTGCATCATACATGCCAATTGGTTGCTGACACTGGTACACAACTTCATTGCGAATGTACATAGCAAAACCCCGATGAAAATTAAAAAGGGATAATAGGTGATACCCAGGGATATGGAAATCCTGTGGATCAGCATCCCCTGATACCTGGGTTTCACATAAGGCGAAAACATCCGACCTATGGACACAAATGTGAGCATAGGCAGAGAAACAATTTGCCCTCAACCCACGCACGTTACAAAAATCGATGCGAAAGCGACCCGCAATCACGATAAGGAACAATTGAAAATCAAACGCCCTACCTCAAGATGCGAACGGCAAGGAACCGAGTTGCTGCTAGGTGACGATAAAATGGCCACCTTCACCATTAGACAGTCTATATTGAGGTTATTTGTTTATTTATTTTTGTTGTTATTGTCTTATTAATATTTAAATTTTTGCGGTTAAATGTATTTAATAGGTATGTATGTAATAGGTTATTTTTTAATAAATATTTATCCATTTTACTGTATATATAGTGAACATACCCTACTATTGTACTGGAAACACATCGGAAACTCTCCCATGCTTGAAAAATGGCTGAGTATTGTTGGACCACAACTCAGTATTTGTTTTACGCCAAACGTACTGCTTTCCACCAGATCCATGGAGGTTAACTTTACTCTCGTCTTTAAGGACTACTACATAGTGTCTACATATTTATTAAATTTATTTTTATTTGCAATCTACGAGCTCATATTTCAACAGTTTTTAAAAGGTAAAAACGTAACAGTATTTAACATCATTGTATACAAAAACTCACTTTATAACAACATATGATCACTGGGTTCGCTGTTGACTTTTATTTAAAACATGAATTTTATTTTATTACGCCAGTCGTTTACAGGTAATAAACAAAACAAAAGAGTAATAAAAATTTCATGTCATAAGTTTCTTTGTTGTAAAATTTCATTTTATTAACCAAGGGTGTCAAAAAAAACATATGTGTACGATGTATAAGTTTTCAGAATCCCACAGACATATGACAAACAAATAATAAACATTCCCAACTTATTTCGAGATTTTTCTTGACGGGTAACTGCAATTTACTTGTATTCAAATTAAATAAATATACCAGAAGCAGGAAAATTACTCAATTCCGTTTTATATTTAGTTGGTCACATTAATTACCAAAAATGAGTGTTTTTGGTATTTTGGATACGATGTCAGCTTTCAAACATATTTAGTATACGTCAAATCATTGAACAAAAAACATCATATTTCTTTATCGTGTTAGGAGGTCGAATTGACAACATTGTGCAACGCCCTAGTTTCTCACACCACTTATGTTGTGTGTATTAATTTTATACAAGAGTGGCGGGACCTCCAGTTTAAAGTCGATTCCGAACCACAGATTTTTGAGAAACTTTCTCATGGCAATTTTAATTACTCTAAGAGTTTTTGCCAGAAATCTGCTGAGAGGAAGTCACCGAAGAAATACTTTTTGTGTTTTGTCTTGTTGTCTGGCCTGGGGCTAGACTACGGCGACTTCAGATACGACGTATTTTGAATCAGAAAATGATGATTTATGGGAAGCCTTGAAAAAAAGAGCTGGAAAGTCGTATCGAATGCTTGTCGAGGTGATCATGTTCTATGAAAGCCAACCAAAAAAGTTTGAAGACGAGGAATTGAAACAATATTGGATGAAGATGACACTTTGAGTCAGAAGCAAATGGCAAAAACGCCTGAGCACCACACGAATTAAATGACAAACAGATGGAAAAACGAAAAATCACTTGTAAAATTTTGTTTCAAAAACACGGTAGAAAATCAGTGTTGCATCAAAGTGTTACTGTCGATGATTTGTTGATTGATTTGTTTTCAAGATCCAACAACCATCGACTTCGCCAGCAAAACCAGATCGACTCAGCAGGTAGGCAATGCTGTTTGTCTGGTGGAACCTGTTGAAACCGGTAATACAGCACTCTACAGTCAACAAATGATCAATTTGAACCATGCATTGATAATAAAAATGAAATGGGCCATAAGAACAGGCAAGGTAATATTGTACAAAGCAAACTGGTTCAGGATACACTGAAAGCATTTGCAGAGCTTTATTTTTGCAAAAAAATCTTGTAAACTTTAATATCGAGTCTTTACTCCTACTATATTTATGTTTAAATAAAACGAAGTGTGATATTCGAAGACGAAGTGGCAATAGTCGCAATAGGTAGTGTGTTGGCTTGAGGGCATTATTCAAATCCCAGGTCAGAAATCTGAAACAAAACGAAATACAAGAAAAATATTTTTCGGGGATTTCCTCTCAGTAGATTGTTGGCAAAACTCTGGAAAAGTTTCTCAAAAAAGATATGTCGTTCGGAGTCAAGCCTAAACTGTAAGTCCCGCCACTCGTGTATACAATTACATACTCATGTTGTGTGTTAATTTTATACATGAGTGGAAGGACCTACAGTTTAAAGTCCACTCCGAATGACAGATTCTTTTTGAGAAACGTTTCATGGCAATTTTATTTACTCTCAGAGTTTTTGCCAGAAATCTGCGGAGAGTAAGTCGCCGAAGAAATATTTGTTCATATTTCGTTTTGATGTCTGACCTGGAGTTTGAACCGTGGCCTTACGTCTAATAAGCCAACACACTACATACTAGACTGCGGTGACATCACACAATTAAATGTTGTGAGAAGCCAGGTCGTAATCCTAATTAAATACATTTCTTAATCTACTTTCAAAAGGATACTACTTTGTAATAAGCATTTCCAATATAATATTCAATTAACATCGTTTCTAGTTACCATGTAATTTTTTGGAACCAATCGCGACTTAAATCGAGGTATTACTGTAATAATATCATTAGCATTTTATATTCTCTTTTTCAGTATTATTTTTATAAGTTTATGTTTCAGACATACTATATCTGTGCAAGCACACAACAATGTAAAGTAAGAAAATTGAGAACATATTTCAAATTTGACATTTACATAATGCCATTGTCATTGCCATTCTCACATGAAATATTCCATAACTTTCAATCTTGTTTATTTGAACTTTCCTTTCACGCCACATTCGTACCTTATTTTCATGAAGCGTTTTCTTATTTTAAAATTTCTGTCTTATAAACGCTTTATATTCCAGGCAAATACTATCATAAAATGCGGCTAACATAAGTTTTCAATTTCAAAAAATTGTTGACAGGTGTTTGAGAAAACTAAAAAAAACATTTATATTAATAATATGTTCGTGCAGTCTCTGTACTTCACCAGAAAGGGAAGTGAACATTTTCAAATACGAATACGAATTTAGAGTAAATTTAATAATCAAACTTTATAAAATCCATCATACCTTTTAAAAACGTTTAAAATATGAGTTCGTAGATAACAGATAAAAAAATAAATTCGTGTTTAGTTGTAATTAAATTCTTTATTGTTCGTACAATTGTGTGTGCCACTGTTCACAACTTGATGTAAACGACAACAATTTGCTTTTTTTATACTCTTCTGCGTAAACACTAATAATTGTTCGACAGCGCTTTATAACGGAGATCTTCAAACCACGATTATTCTCTTCACACGCAACGTGTTATCACACAAGGCTGACTGAATTTTTACTGTTGCCAGATTTGGCTTGCCTCTTATATCGCATGGTGAACAGTCTGATGAATCTACCACCGAACGCATATACGGTGGAATGTGAAATCTCTATAAATATATAATATATATATACGTCCTCTAACCTAACCTAGCATTTATGGCTTTACCATTCGTAACGAGGTTTTTCAACCGAAAAAGTTAACGTTAAGCCATTAAATTTCCAAAAAATTTGATTTGATTTATTTGATGATCTGATAACGGTAATGAAAGATATAAAAATATTTTTTACGACAGCCCATGAGGAATTGTTATTGAAATTCAAGTTAATAAATTAAGATGTTTTTTTTTTAATACTAAGAAGGGAAGACAACAGCCATTGGCTGCAGACTGTTCAGGTAGCTGGTTGAGCCTGTGAGGAATACCCAGGCGAACCAAGTTCACATATTTGTTACTTGAGTAGCATAAATACAAATTTGCATTAAAGGGTTGGGTCACTATATTCAATCGCTCTGTTGAAATAGCAAGTAGCTGGTTGATCTCTGAGATCCCATACGCTGAATAAGGTACCTGTCTCCAGCGAAAACCCAAATTTCCAAAATGGTTTCCACCTATAAAAGACGTGAACCTTGCCCAATAAGTCCAATTACACGATAGTTTCGGTAGACATCAGACAACATCAGCGGAAAATTGAAAAAATGGAAGGAAATAAACAAATGAAAACTGGCGATTTGTTTAATAAACGGATTGACATGTCCAAAGTAAATCTAGACGATGTAAAACCAAGAATTAACCAAAAATTCTGCAAATCTTTTCAAATAAAAAAATTTATTTACAAGGAATTGTAATTGGAGCAATTTATCAGTCCGATGAAGATGCATATCCATATCACTGAATTTCTGAATGGTCCTCTGGTGAGGCCGATTTTATTAGCTGCTGAAGAAAGTGCTACAGCGATACCAAATGATTCTATGGAACCGAAGAATGATGCCATTCTAAGAGAAATAATCAAAACTAAACTTCGAAAACACTGTGAACGATCTAAGAAAACAAGAAGACATGGTGAATGACGAAAAGGAACCATTAGCACCACATACCACTTTCGCTTCCATCCTTAAACCACAGGGACACGGCATTAAAAAGGATGTGAAACAAATTTTACATTAAGCTTTGTGAAAGACATGATAAATCTCGGTCCCCTAATAGCCAAATTAATGGTGAGGGAAGCAGCACAAAAGTAGAACAAAAGCAACACTTAACCACCAGCACTTTAAGCACCAACAATCAACAGCCAGATAAGAAAATAATAAAAATTCAATCAACATTGAAAATCAAGTAACTAAACTGGGCAAGTCTGTATCAAATAATAATCAAATTGATAAGAACAAATCAAACAAGCATTCTGCGGATTGTTCTTCAAAATCCCGTGATAAAGTATAGCTCAAAATTTACTTCAGATGTGAAATCACGTTCTAAGTCTGTAGGAAATCATTCACAAAAATTAAGTGATTGTGGTTCTAATAACAGCAAACATCCAGAAAGTCAAAGTTGTGAACGTGGTAACGATGATAACACAGCTGCGGTGACATGCGGCGTTGGCGATTTCGCAAATATTTGTATTTATTCCCCCCAACACAAGATGCAAATGTTAGTTCACAGGATCAACGGTCTTCAACACCATTTCGAGAATTTTTACCAGAAATGGACGAATTTTTGTGTCCATGGAATGAAGCACCCGATAATCAAACAATTCTACTGTCAAACAAATTTGTATATCCCGATGCAACAATAAGTGAAAAACAAACCACTACCACTTTCTCATCACATAGGAAATCATGTTCTAAGCCGGCAGAAAATCCACCACAGAGATTAAGTGCTAATGATGCTAGCAACAGTGATCATCCAGAAAGTCAGACCTTAGAACGTGGTTGCGCTGATGATTCCCGAATGAAGACATCCGGCCAAAACAGTTTCGCAAATAGTTCTAAGAATTCACCCCAACAGTGTAATCAAGACACACGCTGACTTACAGAATCAATGTCCCCGTACACCATTTCGAGAATTTTTGTTGTAACAATGTGCAGAAAGTCAGACGAATTTTTAAAGTGCAGAAGACGACCAGACGATTTCTACGTACTTAAAACACCAGAGAAATTGAAAAATATTATCGCCTGTGCTGAAGGTCAAGTTGCCACCACTGTGTTGCCGTCTCCATCTGTCTCAACATCAGATCAAAAAGTAACAACATCTGATGAGGCCGTCAAAATATTGGCCGAGATGAAAGCTGCCACTAAACGTTCACACTCGACAATGATTAATGAGAGCAAAACGTCGAACAATAATTCCTCCGGCAAGGATGAACAAAAGCCAATTAAGAATAACAAAACAAAGGCAAAGAAATCTTCATTGAAACGCAGTTCAGAAAAAGACTCATCAAGGAAGCCAGAAGCTGAATCAAGTAAAAAGAAAACCCACAAGAAGTACAGCAAAGCAACGTATGCTGGAACTGTTTGGTAGTTGTAGTAGCGATGAAGAAGAATGCCGTGTAGATGAAGACTCTTCGAAGAAGTCCTAAGCTGAATCAAAAGAAAATGACGCCCACAAGCAGACCACCAGCGTAATTAACAAACTTGAGTTGGACCTCTTTATCAGCATCAGTAGCGATGCAGAAGAATGCAGTTCAGTACAGCCTTCTGCGAGAAATTCAGAAACTGTAAAGAATAACCACAACAGAGAAATGAGCACCCTGAGGCTGATCTTTCTATCAGTAGCGATGAGGAAGTTGTCTGAAATATATTCGACAAAGAAGACTAAGTTTCTAAAACAGTTCATGGTATGGGAAGACGTTCACGAAATGTCTAATTTTAGAAAAACAAATATTTATTACTTGTAGTCATAATTTGTATAAGTTTTATATTAAATATCGCATGACAATGTTTTTAATTTTTATTTATTTATTTATTTTTGCACAACTTTCTAACAAAAATCCTCGAACTGGTGTAAAAGGAGGTTGATCCTGTGAACTAACATTCTCTGTCTCTTTGCGAAACTTTTGGCCGTCAGAGCCGTTTAAATCAAATGTCACCATACCTGTACCATGATCGTTACGACGTTCACAACTCTGACTTTTTGGTTGTTCACTGTTGATAGCACCAGTAGCCCTTAATTCTTTTGGTAGATGTTTTACATGCTTAGAACGTGATTTCATATCTGAATTGGATCTTGAACTATGCATACGTTTTTTATCACGGGATTGTGAAGGGCAATCTCTGGAAGGCTTACGTTATGGCTTGTTTTTTATCAATTTTATTATCTTTTGATACAGCCTTGGCCAGTTTAGTTACTTGATTTTCAATATTGATTGAATTTTTATTATTTTCTTATCTGACTGTTGTTTCTTTGTGCTTAAAGTGCTGGTGGTTAAATGTTGCTTCTGTTCTGCTTGTGTGCTATTGTAGTTTCGGCTATTAGTGGACCAAGAAAGCGATGCAGATTATCATGTTTTTCCCGATCCTTATTCTTTTCAATTAGTTTTACAGCCTTTTCAATGTCGACGTGTCCATGAGGTTTAAGGGTGGAAGTGAGAGTGGTAGGTAGTACTAGTGGTTGTTTTGCGCCATTCACCTTGTTTTCTATATCGAGAATGCACACTAGATTTAGATCGTTCGTATCAGTTTTGATGTTTAGTTTGGATTACTTTCTTTAGAATTTCATCTTCCTTCGGTTCCATAGAATCATTTGGTATTGCAGCAGCATTCTCTTCAGCCGCTAATAAAATAGGCCACAATTCACACATGAATTGCCTCACCAGGGGACCATTTAGAAATTTGGGTGATAGGGATATGCATCTTCATCGGACTGATAAATTGCTCCAATTTCAATTCGTTGTAAATAAATTTTTTTATTTGAATAATATTGCAGATTTTTTGGTTAATTCTTGGTTTTACATCGTCCAGATTTACTTTGGACATGTCAATCCATTTATTAAACAAATCGCCAGTTTTAATTTGTTTATTTCCATACCGAAACTATCGTGTAATTGAACTTATCGGGAAAGGTTCACGCCCTTTTATAGGTGGAAACCATTTTGTAAATTTGTGTTTTCGCTAGAAGCAGGTACCTTATTCTGTGTATGGGTTCTCACAGATATTCAAACTAGCAATTGAATATAGTGACTCAACCCTTTAATGCAAATTTGTATTTATGCTACTCAAGTAACAAATATGTGAGCTTGGTTCGCCTGGGTATTCCTCACAGGCTCAACCTTCTTAGTATTAAAAAAAACATATTAATTTATTAACTTGAATTTCAATAACAATTCCTCATGGGCTGTCGTAAAAAAATATTTTAAATCCTTCATTACCGTTATCAGATCAAATACTTCTTTGGTGCCCTTGATTTTTGTAAGTTTGTGTCTTAACATTAATTTTTTCGGTTGAGGAATCTCGTTACGAATGGTAAAGCCATAAATGCTAAGTAAATCGAACAATTTAAAGTCAGACAGCGTTGATTTTTAAGAAAGTCTAACACTTAATGGGGAAAGTTTTATCGTCCGACAACCTATTGATCTGCTGCAGAGATGAAACTGGATGAAAGCAGTAATAAGTGGACGGAGAAAACGTTTCATGAGATCTCCCTTAAGGAATAAAAAGAATAAAACAAATCTAATTTATTGCCACCTTAGACTGATAAAAAAACGGATTCAAATTTGTTTATACGGATTTGTAGGACTTGAAGCAATAATTGTAAAATATCCAGTTTTTGTTCTTTGGTGATATTTTCGTTGGTATCAGCATCTGTGGAGCGTTCATTAGGTACATAGTTCTCGATGATCATTTCGCTACGTTTAAAGCGAAAGTTGACCTCCGGGAACGTATGGCATTTACCCGATAGCAACGGACAGGCTACGATATCAATTCTCGCATCGAGTGGATTTTAGGTGGAAAGAGGTGAGGATAGTTTCCATTTCTAAGCCGATGAAAGCGAGCCACATGACAACAAAAAACTACAGACCGATAAGATTCTCCTCGTTTTTAACTGAAAACCTTAGAGGAACTCATTTATATATACGGAGTAAACTCTGAGTCAATAACTTCAATAGCGCACAATGATAAATGACTAACACACAATCAATAATATGCTGCAGAAAGCTTGTGAGACATGAAATGACAGAGAAATGATGGTCCCTCTTGTAATTCAGCAGCCGGTATTATTATTGTTGATCATTGGGTCTATTGCCAGCAAAATGTAAAAATGTAACAAATTTATAATAATTTATGAATAAAAAATTAATTCCAGCATTTGTAGGTCAAAACTTTCAAATATTAATTACACCTATAAGGAAATTCTTGGAAATTTCATGGTTAAGCATTCAGAATTGGCAATGAGTTTTATACCAAATACTTCTCAGGGAAAGGCAGGAGTTAATCAGCTATGGGAACAGCTTACACCTAAGCTCAATTCTTCCGGCCCACCAATCAAAGATGCAAAAATGTGGCGCAAGGTAGTTTAACAAACTCTTGTTTAGTTTAAAATTCTATTGAGGGTCTAAAAGATGTCCAAACTTTTGGGTCTTCAAAAACATCAGAAGACAGCCCAAAAGAGAATTGCGACAAAGAAAATGTTACCCCAACAACTTCACCAAAAAATAGTATTCCTGACGTATGTCTCTGCTGTTTATCGGATTATGAAGAAGACAAAATGAAATCTACCATATCTTCTTTCATAGAATTTGAACATGATACTGCAGTAAAACCAAAATATATCATCCATACGAAATATTACAATTTTAATAAAACTGTTCTTCCTTGGATTAATTAAATTTCTTTTATTTTTGTAAGAAAACATATGTTTTTTGTTTACAATTTTTGCATTTTAGTCAGTGCTGTGAAACGAAATAATTAATTCGTTTCACAACACCTAAGCAACAAATCGATTCGTTTCGTATCGAGTAACATCATCAGAAAATTTCTCGTTATCGAAATTATTTTCTATTTGAACGCAATTCCGATCACGACTGCTAGAATTAGACCCCTGAATATTTTATACCCTAAAAAATAATCCTCCAGCTTAACTTATATACAACCTTTACACACTATAAGCCATAATCGTATTACGAAACTGGAAAAATCTATATACTGGTGTTTTGCTTTTACATCGTTTAACATTATAAACAAAAGCTACAAAAACAAAAAAAAAAAAACAATTAATTTGCTTACAAATTAAGGCACTGCGAATTATACCAATAACCACCAGTATAAAAAAAGTGATAAACAATTAAACAAGAATATACCAACAAACACTACAAGAATAAATGTAAAAAAATACATACATACATAATTGGTCATTACAACCCTTCAGTCAGGATTACGACCTAGTTTCTCACACCACTTATGTTGTGTGTGTTAATTTTATACATCAGTGGCGGGACCTACAGTTTAAAGTCGACTCCGAACGACAGATTTTTGAGAAACTTTTCATGGCAATTTTATTTACTCACAGAGTTTTTGCCAGAAATCTGCTGTGAGGAAGTCGCCGAAGAAATACTTTTCGTATTTTATTTTGATGTCTGGCCTGGGGCTCGAAACCTGGCTTTTCATCTAATAAGCCAACACACTACCTACTAGACCACGGCGACTACAAAAAAATACATGCATACATACATAATTGGCCATTACAACCCTTCAGTCAGGATTACGGCCTAGCTTCTCACACCACTCATGTTGTGTGCGTTAATTTTATACGTGAGTGGCGGGACCTACAGTTTAACGTCGACTCCGAACGACAGAATTTTGAAAAACTTTTTCATGGCAGGTTTATTTTACTCTCAGAGTTTTTGCCAGAAATCTGCTGAGAGGAAGTCGCCGAAGAAATATTTTTTTTTTTCTTTCATATTTCATTTTTGATGTCTGACCTGGGATACGAACGCGGGCTTTACGAATAGTAAGCCAACACACTACCTACTACACCACGGCGACTTCACAAAAAAATACACAAACAACAATAATGAAACAACGATGTTTACATTTATAGAGATCTCGAGAAGGCGAAGCCACGAACATTCGCTTCAAGCACATTCATCAGACAAAGCAATCAAAGCAATTGTTGTTGTTTACGTCAAGTTGTGAACAGTGGCACACAGAATTGTGCAAACAATAAAGAATTAAATTAAAACTAAACACAAATTTATTTATATTTTATTGGCAATCTACGAGCTCATATTTGAAACATTTTTAGAAGGCTACAAAACGTAACAATAGGTTTAAAAGGGAGATATGTTTAATTAATTGTTTTTGGTGAACTATGTATCTTTATTTTAGGGCTCTTGTAAACTTTTCAGGAGGAATTATAGTTCGTTATTATTTCGTACGTGTTAAGAATGCAAAATGGAAATCCAAAATATTAATTGCCTTCACAAAAATATTAAGAATCGTTCTAAATAAACGTGTGCAAATACGAAGTATTTGCTATAATTGTAAAACAGAAGAACTGAAACCAATATACTTTTTGAAAAGAATATTTATTAATTTCTTTAGAGTCAAATTGTTATCTATGTTTAGTTAATTAATTTTTTGGAATTCAAAGTAACGACTGCTTGTTGCCCACTTCTTTGTTTCCTTGATTCAAGAAGTGTAAAATTAGCTCAAATACGTCCAATAACAGAATGAACAGTTTGTTCAATAGGATGATTATGTTGGCCTTAAAATGGAAACTTCTGGAATAAATTTATTTCTGAAATTAAATTTTCAAAGAGAGCACGTGATTCAAACCCCAGCTCATCTCGAACAAATCGAAATATGAAAACAATATTTCTTTCGGCGTCTTGCTCTTAGCAATCTTTTTCCCAAGAAAACATAATCACATCTGTAGTGAAAAGCGAATATATGAATGAATTCCTTCGTAAATATGAATTCATTCGAATAGTCTATTGTAGTAGTTAACTGTTGAATATTAGCTCCAAAGACACCAGATGCTCTTGAACAATCTAGGATGGGAAACATTATCTATGGACGTAGTGACTGCTTTACCGTCAGTAAATATATGCACTCTGATATCGATTTCGCATTGCGTCTGTATTTATAGTCATTATTCAGGCTATGATATGTATTACATTATTTGGGTAGTTTAATGGATTCAGCTGCTCTGAACAGATTTTATAATCGAATTTGTCTCGATTTCTGTATCTCTCAGCTCATAGTTGGATTATATCGTTACACTGCCAGAAATAAACTAAACATAAATAAGAATGCAAGATAAACAGACAAAAACAAAATATACACATCATACGGTAAACATCATCCTACTAAAAATACGTAGGAATTTACAAGAGAAGAACAAAACAAAGATCAAAATTGTAATAAATTTCACAGTAAGATTGTGAAGCTAGCAGACACAAAAAATGACCGTGACGCTACAACGTTAGAAAGTCTACAATGCATTAGAAGACATAATTTTAATCGCCACCATTCACATAATGTACTGTAACCGGGCTGAATGGTTTATTCCTCCCAAAGTCAACCACTAAATTATATAATACTTATATTGTGTGTGTTAGTTTTATTCCTAAGGGGGGGGACCTACAGTTTAAAATTGACTCTGAAAGATATTTGGGAATCTTTTCATGACAATTTTATTTACTCTCAAGACTCAATGCAGTCAAAGTCTGGCCCCATCTAGACTATGGACATGCTGTTATTCTGGGAAGACATAGACATGCAAGGGTTGATTCCTTACAATTTCCTGAAACGAACATTCGATATTAGAATTCCAACATCTTAACTTCTGGTCTGAAGACACCCCCTAAGGGGACACTTGAGGTTTACAGTGATGGCTCAACGGTATATTCTGGTAAGGATTCTGGCATTAAACTATCTTTTTGGATGTCTGGCGATCCTTATATGGACTCCGGGATACTTTGGTAATTGCATTGCTGATGAGTTGACCAGGGCCGGTACAAGGCTGGTAGTGGATATTGTCCATTTGTTTTACGGAGATGCTTAATCTTGTTGGCAGCAAGAAGGTATGTGAAGTTTTGCCAGGCTGTGCTTTAAATCGTATTACGGCCACTGTCCTTTTGGTAGGCATGTCGATAGATTTGCCATTCCAACTAATGACTTTTGCGGGAGTTGTGGGTCTAAGGAAGAGGCAGAGACTTTCTTTTACCTCATGCGTGAGTGCTCTGTATTTGTCATGAAGCGACGAACGTTTCTGGCCTCTCATTTTCTGACATCGTTGACCGAGCACTCTCTATATTATGTTTGCTGTAATAGCAAGATTTATTTTGTTCTCCGGATGGTTTTCTCTTGGAAATTGTTGACCTCTGGGTTGAATTAATTGTGGTATCACAAAGGGTCTAAATACTAGCCTAAGAGGGACTTCTTCCGTAAAGAGGGTTCGCCACCTAACCTAATCTAAAAAATGATTACATACATACATACATAATTGGTCATTACAACCCTTCAGTCAGGATTACGACCTAGTTTCTCACACCACTTATGTTGTGTGTGTTAATTTTATACATGAGTGGCGGGACCTACAGTTTAAAGTCGACTCCGAACGACACATTTTTGAGAAACTTTTCATGGCAATTTTATTTACTCTCAGAGTTTTTGCCAGAAATCTGCTGAGAGGAAGTCGCCGAAGAAATACTTTTTGTATTTTATTTTGATGTCTGGCCTGGGGCTCGAACCCTGGCATTTCGTCTAATAAGCCAACACACTACCTACAAGACCACGGCGACTTCAAATGTCTAAAAAATGATTAGTTTTGCGATTTACACAGGGATAAAACGTACATTTTTGCTAAAAAATAAAGTCGTATATTTGACATCAAACTGCCTCTCGTCTCTTACGAAATTTTTCTTGTTTTCGAAAATGGCAGATTAGAGATTTAAACGATATATTTATGTATTACAATGAACATTCTTTTAATTACGGTATTAACCACAAAAATCTGTTTACTAAAGTTAGCTCTACGTTATTATTATAATGTCTGTATTATTATTATGCCTGAACACTTAAAATATTGCACTCAATAAACCGAATATTGACTCAATAAATTGTATAATACTATATTCAGATATGCACTTTTATTGACTTAATATTCGGTTAATTGAGTACAATATTTTTGTGTTCAGACATAATAATATATGTTTAGCTGCTTACTCAATATTCATTTGACAGCTGGTAAACCAAACAGCTGGTTGTTTCAACAATATTGTTTTTTTGTCGATGTTGACATTTGAGTTGTCAAATATCAATAGAATATGCCCGGTATACACAAGTATATTGCTAAAGTTCGTGAAACTGTTTTCATAGTTGATGCGTCAAGACGTGAGCGTGCTCGTATAGTGCTTACACCTGGAAATATCGAAGCTTTTTCTTTTGTCTTGGGTCGGAGGTGGGAATTTTCGAAAGACACCTTTGTTCCAACAAAAGTTCGCCATCACTGGTGCCTACGTACTAAACCCACCCCTACATTCTTCAACCACTTTCCCCCCGCGGAACTGCCGTAAGGTATTAATTCGCGGAAGGGTGGTTAGCTTTAAAGCTTTATCATGTTAACTCAAATTTCGCCTTCGTTCCTCCAACCTTCGGATGCCATTTTCTGACTATATTGGCTCCATATAATCCTAGAATTTAAAACCTCTTCCATAAGCCGGTTTGGCCCTAAACTCGTTTCTCCGGGCCACTCAAAGCTGTGTGTGAAAATCCATCAACATCAATTCGCCATCGTTCTTAAGTATTGAACATTTCACGCACCTATTTATGTCGTATTTTGCGAAAAGATCTCGGTATGAGTGGCTGTTTGGTGCGGCTTGTTGGGCGGAGGTGTCATTGGCCTATATTTCTTTGAGAATGAAGACAATGCATCCACTACGCCTATCGCACAATGATAACCGATTTTTTTGTGCCCGCTCTTCATCGTATTGATGTGAACGAGGTTGGGTTTCAACAGGAAGTTGCAACTTGCCACACCTCTCATGTCACAATCGCTTCATTCCGGCAGGAAGCTCCATTTTGACACCGATAGACTGTTTTATGTGGGGCGCCGAAAAAGACATTTTAATGTTGTAGTGTTTTGTAATCCGTCGTGTGCACATTTAAACGCACTGTCCGTCTATTTTATGTCGTCCGTCTATTTTTGTTGTTAAACAACAACACCATCCAACGAAATATTTATTAAAATAACCTATTACAACATACATACCTATTACATTTTGTTTTTACGAAATCCAGAACAATTTAAAATAATCCACAAACAATTTAAAATAATCCACAAACAATAACATAAAAATACTAAAATGCAAAAATTAAAAAGAAAACAAAATCAAAATAAAACAAAACCAAAAACAATAACAATTTCGCGGTCAAGAATTACAGTTTTTAAACAACAACACCATCAAACGAAATAGTTATTAAAATAACCTATTACATATATACCTATTACATATACTTAACAGCAATAATTTAAATATTAATAAGACAATAACAACAACCTACAGTTTTTAAAACAACAACACCATCAAATGAAGTATTTATTTATTAAAAATAACCTATAATTTAAATATTTGAACTCAAATAACCTTAAGATGCGGGCTTCTTGGGTACGATTGCTGTAGACTGTCTAATGGTGAAGGTATAGCACTGGCCTTTATATAGTCACCTAGCAGCAACTCGTTTCCTTGCCGTTCGCATCTTGAGTTTAAATCAAATGTCCACAAACACTACTTCCTCCCTCTTTCCACCTTCCTAAAACCTATTTTCCTAAACCTGCACAATGTACTGCATGAGTAGGGTACATCCTCTGAGTGCTGGTTTTACAAAAAAAAAAAAGTATACTCCCTGTGTGTAGAAGTAATAACTTTTTCAAGCGGGGTTTTTTTTTCTGTAAGCCCACTTACGTTAGATTCCTACTGTCCTTTTTTATGCTTCATGAAATTCAACTGGATTATATGAACGTATGTAGATTTGTTTTTCAATGTCTCTCGATTCTCAATGTGTATTGTATTTCCATTTGCAATGACTTTAACCAAGCAAGTCATTGATACCCATCAGACAGGTTGTCCAACAAAAAAAATTTTTTTTTAAATTTTTTTATCAATTTCTAAAATAAACAATTCTATCCAAGGTATTCAAGGCATTTAATTAAATTCTGAATAGATATTCTTTAGCATCTTAAAATTAATGGCTCTCAAAATTCAATCTAAAACAAGCAGAAAATTAATTTCTACTCTTTCCAATGTTTACTTGTTTTATTTCAATTGCTTTAAATTCTTTTTAAAGAAAGAAGAAAATTTTAATTTTTTTTAAATTATGTTGAAATTTAATTGTCCCTGTTTATAAAATAAATTTATTAAATTGTGGTTTGTACTCTATTCGATATAAGTTAGTGATAATTATTACTGAAATGCAATTCTCGAAGAAAAAGTCATACAGTACCCCTCTTTCCTTTCCTGTATTCCAACACAATGCACTACACTCATCTCTTGAATGTTGATCTTAAAAAAATCGCCGTTCTACGTGAGTATGTGCAGGAGAAGCCGAGACAATCGATTTCGCATCGTTCACTTGGCAAATTGCAGAGATCAACTCTAGCGACAAGGCCCATTCCTGGATGAATGGGTATGTGTTAAAACAAAATCAGCAAATTTGGATCGATATCAATGCACATGAGATCCAAAAGCATCCAATCTGTTTTTTGTGAATTTTGCTTGACTAGTCTATAAGCTCAAGAAAAGCGGGTTATCTCTAATATTCAGTTAAATTAAGTTTTGTTTCATGAGCAAAAGACGGTTGTTTGCGGATATACAGTGGCTCAAACGTATAATTGGACACTGGCTATGAGATTATTCGATTTTTCCACTTCATTGGAAATAATTCAAACAAATTTTGATGCGTATTTATGGATAATTAAAAAGCTTTTTAAACAGTCTGTAATACTTAGCATTTTTTATTTAAATTATAATATTTTTAAAACAAAAAAGGAAAAACAATATTGTTACGATAATGGAAACGGTGTATCATCATTTAATATTAAAACGATAAACAAAAACTACACTAACAAATACAACGAATTAGTTACAAGCAATCCAAGAAAATCAGTACGAAAGAAAAGTATGCGAGAACGCACCAACAAGCAATATGTACAAAATACACAAACAACAATGAAGTCGCTACAGAGTTCTCGAGAAGGCGAACACACGAACATTCGACTTCAAGAACATTCATCAGACTGATTACTTGGGCATATAAAAAGGCAAGAAAAAGCTGGCATCGAATAGTAAGAATTGAGTCAGTCTTGTGTAAAGACGCTTTACGTGTGAAGAAAGCAGTCGTATAACGGATCTCCGTTGTAAGCAGAGAAGAATAGCGAACAAGCAAATTATTGTTAGATTCATCAAGTTGTAAAAGGTAGTACACGAAAGTAGTGCGAACAATAAAGAGTTTAATTGGAACTAAACACGTACTTGTTTTTATTTTGTTTGCAATCAACGAACTCATATTTTAAACGTTTTTAAAAAGGTAAAAACGTAACAATATTAATGAATTTCATGTCATACTCATAATTAGATAAAAGGCACTGTTTTAACACTTGGAGCCAAAACCTTTTGCTTTTATTACTGCTTCCAAACTTCGAAACATCCTTTGATCCCGTTCCCCTGAAGAATTCCTGAATACAGTCCGCTGTCAGAAGCATAACTCCTCACCTAGTACTTGATAAGCATTCGTACACTCTTGTCAATACTATCTAAGAAGATTAAAACAAATTTTAATCTATTAATCACCTTGAAAGCTTTGTATTCATACTGTGTGAAAATAAAAAGAACTGTTATTAAATTCCTGTAATATAATTGAATACTTATTGCTGATATTACAGTAAAATCTTTTTCAATTATGGTGGTTTTAATTATAGGGAGGTAATTATGCTTTCAAGAGTTACATTTGACTTAAAATTTCATACACATAACCTTAATGTTCAACAATTTATCAGCGTGAGCACGAAATTAAATATTAATGCTATCCGCGCAACAAGCAAGGATGAGTGAATAAGAGCGGGTATACGTAATTACTTAATAAGGGTTTTAAACGCAAATAATCTGCTGACCACTACACTGGCTTACCGTTTAAAGGTATGTGCTTATTTATTGATTACAGTTAAACATTTTTATATTATAAATGAAATTTTGTATATAGGATCTTACAACAGGGACTTTCGAACTTTAACGTAGCAGGCATCTACACATAAATAATAGCAACAAGAGGTCGTTCAAACGAATACATTTTTTTGATGATGTCCCACACACAGTTTGTTTTATTGAATATTAAAGATAAAAAGCGTTTAAAAGAAGAACCTACATATATAATATTTTTTGAATTACTTTGTAATTTTATAATGTACTTAAATCGCTTAACATTTCGTATTAAATTCGGAAGTAAATTTAATGTTTGTAGGAAATAAACTTTTATTTATTTATTTATTAGTCATAGCACAATAAGATACAAATTTTATAAATGAACAAAAATATATATACAGTGGACAGCAAAAGTCTTAGTACGGCAATATATTTTAGCCAAAAGTTCATATAAAAAATTATAGTTTATATATTTATTTTATTAATTTATTTCTGTTTTATTATAAAACAAACAATTTTTTAATGTTTTTCACAAAACAGGAAACACATAAGGAAAATAAGGACTCTTAGTTATCTCCAAGGAGAACCCTGAGTAAATTTAAAATTCAAAGGCCTAATATATGAAAATAGTAGTCGCCGTGGTCTAGTAGGTAGTGTGTTGGCTTATTAGACGAAAAGCCAGGGTTCGAGCCCCAGGCCAGACATCGAAATAAAATACAAAAAGTATTTCTTCGGCGACTTCCTCTCAGCAGATTTCTGGCAAAAACTCTGAGAGTAAATAAAATTGCCATGAAAAGTTTCTCTCAAAAATCTGTCGTTCGGAGTCGACTTTAAACTGTAGGTCCCGCCACTCATGTATAAAATTAACACACACAACATAAGTGGTGTGAGAAACTAGGTCGTAATCCTGACTGAAGGGTTGTAATGACCAATTATGTATGTATATATGAAAATGTTATCCTTTGTATTTAGTAAAATATCGCTTAAGGCAAGCACTCCATTTAACCCATTTCGAATTGAATATACAAGTTTTGTTTAGTGTTTTCTTATGGCACCATGAGCAGGTTTTTTGGTTGACTTTTGTTTGAGTTTTAGCGATTACGTAACTTTTTTTCAAATTATCTCCTATATACTCTCCTGAAGTCATATCGAGACTTTGTGTAAGACTAGTAAGCCTGTGGTGACTGTTTGTCAAAATATATTGCCGTACTAAAACTTTTGCTGTCCGCTATATATAGAGATACAATGAACTTTACAGACTAAATTAGAAAAATTAAAATTAACAATCACTAATTAAAATAAAAAGTAAAAATTGTACAAAATAATCAAAATAATCAAAATATGCTAAAGACCACTTAAATAAATTGTACAGCTCCTTTTTGAACTTAATGCATTGCCAATGTTCTGGATGTAATTAGGTAAAATATTCCAAAGACTGATGGTGTGTATAAAAAACTGGCGTGGAGACAAAAGAGTCTTATATCTATACCGGATAATTTTCATACCGCCGTTGGATCTTGCAAATCTAATCCCTCTAAATGAGCATATTGGCTGCTTTAAAATAATAATCTTATGTAGGAGGATAAGGCATTTCATATTTAATAGATTATCAAAATTAATTCCAAATATCTCGTAAAAAAATTGTGATTTATAATCTCGACGTCGCTTAATAAATACATATCGGGCTATATTATTGTAAGCCAAGTGGCGTTAACGCTTATCATCGGTATCACAGTTTTAGAAAATTTCAGATCCATATTTCAGGAATCAAAAACGTTTTAGCCAGTTGCACGCATATGGCAAAAGGAGTCGAACCTATAAAAACTCATAAGTTTCTAAGCATACCGTAAACTTTACCAACGATGACATTAATGTGGTTAGACCACGTTAACCGACCATTAAAGATAATACCCAGCTTGTTTGCATATTCAACAAAGTCTATTTTATTCCTTCTGAAAATATATCTGGCACAACAAATGTTCTCTTTGTTCTAGAAAGCAATAAACATTTAGATTTAGAGAGATTTGTGCAAAGTCCATTGGCCCTAGCCCAGTTGTTAATTTTCTGCAAATCAAAGTTGATCGAGTCTACACATTATTTGATATTCTCAATACGAGTGCTCCTATAAAGCTGAACATATGTACACTACAATTCTCTTCACAAGCAATGCGTCTTCAGACAAGACTGACTGAATTTTTACTGACCCCGTTGCCTGCTTTGTCTTGCCTTTTATATGCCAACGTAAACAGTCTGATGAATGATCTTGAAGTGTAATATTTGTGTAAACAACGTTACTTCATTGTTGTTTGTGTATTTTGTTGACATTGTTTGTTGTTGAATTTTTGTTTACTAGTTTATCATGTAAACAAGTTCATTGTTTTTGTAGCTTTTGTTTATCATTTTAATGTTAAACGATGTACAGTAGAACCTCGATTATCCGTGATTCGATTTTCCGGCAACATCAATTATCCGGGATGGAAAAAGAAAATTTTTTGCATCGACTTAATTTTATTTTGGATCTACTTAAATTTTTCTGCATCGTTTAACCGTGATTACCTCTATTATCCGTGATTATAAGCAAACATTTTTTCTATTATTTTGGACAAACAAGCGAAGAAGGGGAATTCCCTCTTTAGTATACGTTGAGTTAGAAGCATACATGTAAACCTGTTTAATTAGAAATTTAATTTAAAAATTTGACAAGTGTGTTTTTTTATATTTTTGAAACATGTATGTATATAAAATCCTTGAAATATTTAGTGTCATATAAATATGTACATATTCATTTATTAACTAATAAAAATATCTATTAGAAAACTAGCCAAAATTGGTACTGAATTAACCGGGAAAATCGATTATCCGGAATGCTTCCGGTCCCGACCATCACGGATGATCAATGTCCTACTGTAACATCATTTCCATTTTCGTAACAGTATGTTCAAGATAGACCTGTTTTTTTCAGATGCACCTTTTTAATGAATTCACTGTTTTGCTAGCAGTTTCACTAGTAAAACAACAGTCATCTATATCAAGAATATACAAAAGTTGTAATAAATTATTTAACTTCACCAAGGTGTTGAAATTGTCAGCAAATATTTAAAAAGTTTTTTTTTTTAATTCTTTTTCTTTTACCTCCTTTTTCTTTTTCTTTTTTTAGGTTTCGAAAATATGCTTAAATAGACTAAAATATGATAGTGCTCCGTCATGATTTTACGTTTTTGTTTTGTTCTTAAACTAAATATGAAGAAAATATGCATAAACGGCTTACACGTGCATATTATGCTTTACGAAGTCTTATGGATGACTTACTGATAAGTAAAAATTTACAAAAATTTTCCTGTCATAAAAACTTAAGAATCTCTGAACTTTTTATTTCGATGCCATCATTTTGCATCGGCAAATGCCGTCACATAGTTAACGCAGTCATTAAACTAAGAACAGAAAATATGCACATGGCTTTTAAACTTTTTGCGCAAAGAGAAAAATTGACGGAAAACACTAAAATGATACGATACCCTGTAAAGAAAAAAATAGATACACAATGAAAAGTAATGCAATGGAAATAAAAGTTATGAGCTAAAAACTAAAGCACTGCTTAAAAGAGAACATTTCGGGTATTAAATTAGAGTTCCTCTCTGCAGATTTCTGGCAAAAACTCTGAAATTTAATAAAATTGCCATGAAAATTTTCTCAAACAAACATGTCGTTCGGGATCGACTTTAAAACTGTAGGTCCCGCCACTGTCGTAAAAAATTAACACACACAATATAAGTGGTGTGAGAAACTATGTCGGAATTCTGACTGATGATCAATTATGTTTGTATGTACGTATTGTCATCGAAGCCAACAATATACAGACCTCAAACCGCTGACTTGTTTGAATATTTTATTATGTTATTACTACTCGCATACGTTTTCATTTAAAGCTCACTTAATTCTTCCATTGTCATACTCCAATGTCCATATTCTTCAGACAATTTGCCGTCCGGTTTTTAAGTATTCGGATAGATAAATTGATTTATAAAAAGTTTTAACGTAGCAGTACTCGAACTTAGCCAGAAGTATAACAAAAAGGTTGTAGCTAGCAATGGGTTAAACGAGCATTTGTTTCCTTTTTTTTCAAAGAAAGTTGTAATGTCATAAGAAGAAATCTGAGAGACTTTAGTTGCTTATCGAAGAGTAACATAATTTTCTTTACCTCCTATTAAACTTTAAAAATAATTTTAAATCTCTTGTTAAATTCTTAAAGATAATCGAATTGATACGTTTTTTCCTTTTAACCCTTTGGCGGACACTGACGTCTATAGACTTCATAACAAGGGTTTCTGGGGGGACATGACGTGTATACACGTCATAAATTATTTCCTTCATAAAATCGGTGATACAGCAAGTGTCCCACGGGAAGGCCTCCTAAAATTTTGGTGTCCGTCAAAGGGTTAAAAACGTTTAAAATATGAGTTCGTTCACAACTTTATGTAAACAACAACAACTGCCTTTTTTTGTTATTCGTCTGTTTATACCTTTATCATAAACAATAACAATTACTAGATAATTATTTGACAGATCTTTGTAACGGGGATCTTTAAACCACGATTATTTTCTTCAAATATACTGCGTCTTCACACAAAATTTATGCTGCAGTTATCCACACGTAACGTAACGTACCGTAGCGAACGTTCCCTTTTTAGCATATGGAGAACGTAAACGATGTAAACGATTACCGAAACGTTCTCTCTCGTTAGCAAAACGGAACGATCTGTATAAAACAGAATTCTCCCACGTTTTTACGTGACATTTGAACATGAGAGATGATGAGCAGTGTTGCCACGAAAAAAAATATTGTAACCAACCTTTGTGAAAAAATCACCAAATAAGGAGAAATATGATAAAAATTAAATTCGCATTTTTTTTATTTTATATTTTTTCAAATTTAAATTATAATTGAGAAAAAAACGAAACAAAAAATAACAAATTAAAGTTATAGTCTTACTAATTAATTAATTTTAACAAACAAAACAAAAGCTATTTTTATAAGAAAAATAATAACCAAATCCGGAAAATCTACACATTGAACAAAAAACGGCAACACTGATGATGAGTCTGTATACTAATTTCTTTGCATTGGGTTGTATTCGTTTTTGTGTTGCTCTGTGTTCTGTTTCGTTTTTATTTACATTCTTTGTTGACATATGTCCCGTTTTCAACGTTTCTATAACTACACAAACGTTTTTAAGGCTACGTACGTTACGATTTTACGTTTCTTACGCTTGGGTAACCAGGGCATTACTGAAATTTACTCTCTCTTCGCACAAGTCTTACTGAACTTTACTCTCTAAGTCGCTTGCTTTGCCTTGTCTTTTATATGGTAGAGTAAATAGTCTGCTGAATGTTCTTGAAAGAGAAAGTGACTTCGCCTTCTCGTAAATCTCTCTCTCTGTAAATCTAAACATCGTTGTTTACATTTATTATTGTAGTGTTGTTTGTGTATTTTTGTTTACTTGTTTACCATCTCTGATGCTGGTGTTTGTTATTACATTAATCAGTACGATAATTATTATTATTTATTTATTAAAGGTCCCAACACTATAAGGTTATATAGGCCATTATATTTTATTTATGATATGGTACAGGTTATGTATAAATGTGTGAAAAAATATTGATAATATAATACAATATATAGTACAATATATGAGATGTTATAATTAGATTTAAATCGAGTTCTATAAATTAAATTCCATCAAGAAATTTTTAATGTTATTAAATTTGTTTTTTTTTTTGTAAGTGTATCTATATCGGCTATTTTGTGTTTTACTCTTTTTGATTTTAAAACATTACACTCATTAAAGATATGAAAAACATTTAGAATATTGCCACATCCACAAAGTGGAGGTTGAGTTTTCTCTATTATATGTTTATGGGAGAATAAGCAGCGGACAATTTTCAGTCTATTTAATTTAATAAAATGAGATTTTGGTAATGATGTTCTTTTAAATTTAGGTTTAATATTCTTGTATATCCGATATAATGCAGATCGGTTACCATTATTCCAAGAGTCATTCCAAATATCAGTTATGTATCTCCGAATCCATTGTTTATAATCTGAGGGTTGATACTTGAAATTTTCCGCTACTATTTCTTTCAATGAATTTTTCGCCTTATCATTTCCCGATATATTTAAGTGGCTTGGTAGCCACAAAAAACTTATTATATTTTCCGGCAATTTCGTAAGAGATTCTCTTATTTGATTCACGATCGTGTTACTACTAAAAAGATTCTGTAATCCCTCTAGAGCGCTCTTACTAGCGGATATTATTAGAATTTTCCTATCAAAGTTATATTCCCAACTTTGAATTCAATACAAGTTTTTGTAATTCGGACGTGTATATAGAAGAGTAGTCTGGAATGCGGTTCGTGATGATAGTATAATTACTATAAACGACAAATCCCGCTCTATCATTCATTAAAGAGCCATCTATAAAAAAATAATAATGGTCTGAGTTTGTAGTGTTAATCAGTTCAAGATAATTGCGTTGTATCTCAGCAGATGTCATATTGTGCTTACTACATATTGCAAGGGAGAAATCAATGCTAATGTCGGAAAAGCACCTATTCCTATTCTCTATTCAATATTTGTCTCTATTATGTATTTCAAGATTACTTGGGAAATTTCTATTGCGGCTTTTACGTAGAACGGATAGGATCTTGGGTGTTTTTGCCTAAAGTGTTCTATTTTCGTAATATCAGCTATCACTGAATATGAGGCTGATTTTGCATCGAAAGAATTTTTAATGTGTAATTAAGTAAAAACCTACATGCGGGAGTAGTTCTAAGCGCGCCAATAGAAAGTCTTATTCCTGTGTTCTGGATGGGGTCTAAAATGTTCAAGTTAGTTTTGTTTGCAGATAAATATATCATTGATGCATAATCAAAATTGTGGATTAGATGTGAGCATCTTAACATTCTATTTATATTCAATTTTAAGTTTGCATTCGCCTTAATTGTCCTAATATGAGATTTGAATGTCAATTTCCTGTCAAATGTAACACCTAAGAATTTGTTTGTTTACTGCATTGTTTTGTTTTTGTAGCTTTCGTTTATAATTTTAATGTTAAGCAATGTAAAAGCCTAACACCACTATATTGATTTTTCATTTTCGTAACAATATTTTTACTTAAGAAAATAAAAACTGTAATTAAACAGTTGTGATAAATCTCATGGTTTTATTTATACACGCTGATAAAGGAATTATTCGAAACGAAAAATGTAATACCAATGAAATGCCAAAAAGAAAACAATTTTTTACATTAAAACTTGCCTTAAACGACAGAAACCACAATTTAAAAATTTTTAACAAAAACAAAAAGAAGTTAAACAACAAACACTTTGTCTGTCACCGATTGGTGATAGAGAGAGGCAGTGGGTTTTGCCTTTGAAATGATTCTGTTATCATGTGGTATATACGGACATGAGTGCCGACAAGCAATATCAGTATTTACTGCCTTTTCAACATCCTGTTGTTCTCATTCGTATTTTAGGACTTTTCAACTTCCGTTCTTTTCTTTTGAAGTCGCCGTGGTGTAGTAGGTAGTGTGTTGGCTTACTATTCGTAAAGCCCGGGTTCGTATCCCAGGTCAGACATCAAAAATGAAATATGAAAAAACAATATTTCTTCGGCGACTTCCTCTCAGCAGATTTCTGGCAAAAACTCTGAGAGTAAAATAAACTGCCATGAAAAAGTTTCTCAAAATTCTGTCGTTCGGAGTCGACGTTAAACTGTAGGTCCCGCCACTCACGTATAAAATTAACGCACACAACATGAGTGGTGTGAGAAGCTAGGCCGTAATCCTGACTGAAGGGTTGTAATGGCCAATTATGTATGTATGTATGTATGTTCTTTTCTTTTGAATTAAATTAAATGTAAATCTTGGCATAAATTAATTTAATTTATTTCTGTTTTTGCTACTGAATTTTAATGTCAATAAAGTTTGTAGTTACAGAATGGCCCATATAAGGTTTAGTCCTTAAATCCATACTGGGTTTGTATAATAAAATTTAATAAAAAATTAAAAAACATGTCTTCGCATATTTTAAACATTGAAATAATGTATAATTTAAGTTACTTACTCAATGTCTATTGTTAAGCTATTAAGGAGCACAATACTAGAAGACGACCTGTAAAACTATACCAAAAAATTTTAGAATACATATGTACTGCATGTGCATTTAAAATTAAATGCGTACTTAAAAGAAATAATATAATTCAATCTGAATATACACTTAGAGTCTTCTATCAGGGACTTTTGAAAGTCAACTCCGAACCGCAAATCATTCTGGGAAACTTTTCATGCCAAATTCCTATTTATTCTCCGAGTTTTTTCCCTAAATCTAGTGACAGGAAGACGCCGAAGAGATATATTTTTCATATTTCGTTTCGATAGAGATGTCTGACCTAGAGTTTGAACCACGGTTTCACATCTAATAAGCCAACATACTTCCAACTAGACTATGACGACTTCTGTTCAACAACACGTGCAAATAATAAAATTGTTTTATCAAAATAATCGTTCTGTTCAAAAACTCTACTTCCCGCTACCCTCAATTTCTGATCGCCATAATCGTCCTACTGAGAGGACTATTGGCAATGTAGGCGAATAAATTCGAGTTCAGTAGTTCTGCAAACGATCGGTCTACACCCGTACGTCGACGACGACGTCGACACATGATCTGCCGAAAATATTACCACTGCTCTGCATAGTGTGCAGGAGAATCCGAAGCAGTAGGCCACAACTTTTTGGGAATTTTGCGTTGGGCATGAAGCCGCCGTAGTCTAGTAGGTAGTGTGTTGGCTTATTAAACGCAAAGCCAGGGTTCGAGCCCCAGGCCAGACGGCATAGACAAAATACAAAAAGTATTTCTTCGGCGACTTCCTCTCAGCAGATTTCTGTACACCATTACAACCCTTCAGTCAAGATTACGCCCTATCTTCTCACACCACTCATGTTGTGTGTGTTAATTTTATACATGAGTGTCGAGACCTACATTTTAAAGTCGACTCCGAACGACAGATTCTTGAGAAACTTTTCATGGCAATTTTTTTAATCTCAGAGTTTTTGCCAGAAATCTGCTGAGGAAGCCGCCGAAGAAATATTTTTCATATTTCGTTTTGATGTGTGACATGGGGTTTGAACCGTCGTCTTACGTCTAAAAAGCCAACACGCTACCTTCTAGACTACGGCGACTTTATGTACACCTACAGCGTATACGAATAAGCTGTGGTAAAGGTAATATAATATCTTCTCCATCAAATTCAGACCAATTTAAGCGTCAAACACGTAGAAAATTTAACATTTCGGATGCCTTCCACCCATATGTATGTACATTTATGGATATATAGTTGCTCATTACAACTTTTCAGTCAGGATTACAAACTACTTCCGCACACCACATATGTTGCGTGTGTTGCTTTTATACATAACTGGCGGAAGCTTTAAATTAAAGTCGATTTTTGAGAAATTTTTCATTGTAATTTTATTTCCTCTTAGAGTTTTTGCTAGAAATCTATTGACAGGAAGTTGCTGGAGAAATCTGACATGGGGATTGAACCGTTTCCTCACATCTAATAAGCCAACACACTGCCTACTAGACTACGACGTTTACAGTTTAATATAGGAAGCGAAATCATCAAAAAAGTTTGGTAAAATTATACTTTGTTTTGGACCAATGATGAATGGCATTTTAATATTGGATAAAAGTGGTCATGTATTCTAGATTTCTCCCGAAGAGCACACAATTTTGTACACCATAATGTTAATTACATTTATTAATGTTTTATACGCACAAGCACATAGTAGTTGCACGCAAGTAGTAGTTTTTCTCTTTTATCTCTGTCGATATATGCATTTCATTGAGTAGGTACAGTAATACCTCGCTTAACGCAGGGGATACGTTCCAATAAGTTCCATCTCTAAACGAAACAGCGTTCGTACTATGATTGCGACTTCGGAATATACAGTTGGAATCTGGACCAGCATTGCCAGTAATTTTTTTAAACCACTTTTAATTTCTGGGAAAAAATTTCTTTTTTACAAAAAAAAAAAACTTGTTTTCTACAAAAGTGTCAACATTTTTAAAGGAAACACCGGGTACCCTCTATTGGTGTTTCTTTACTACTTTTGTCAGTGACTAATAAAATACAAAATATTTTATTTAAAAATGTAAATATTTCGTGTTATTGTTGAATTTATTAAAATTTTAAATTTTTCGAAAAAAAATTTGTTTCGTTGGAAAACAATTTTAATGAAAACTTTTTCGCATCTCAAAAACGCATCAAAAAAACGGAAAACTTGGCAAATGGCAACGCTGTTGTGGACAGACTAACAAAAAAACTTTGAAAAAGATACTTAGTAACACCGTCGCTATATAGTGCACCGCTTTTGGTTGGTGCATGGCTGTTTCATTTGCCCACATATACAAAAAGTATCAATATAGTGTGCGATATAGGGGAATCCCAATACTACCGAAACAGCGTTAAGCGGAGTCTTACTGTACACCGCTTCACTCGATATTTTGCTTTCCCAAACTACTGTAGAATCTGTGAAACATTTCACATTATTGAGCAAGTTTTTGAATACAAGAGTGTTGAAGCGACTTCAACCATTTTTTATATTCTTTATTTAATTTCTTATTTTAATTTCTTTATTAGTCATTAATTTATTTAAAATCAATTATTTTAGTTATTTCTTTCTTATTTACATCTCATATAATTTCTTTAAGTGTATTGGAAAGTCATTACTTTTAAACTTAAGTAAAATTTTTACTCTCATTTAAGTAGCGTTGATCATTTATCATTGTTCTTTATCATTGTTTCTTTTTTAAACATGTATGCTAACTAAATTCTTTCTAATTATCTTTTCAATCATTACTTAACAAACGTTTAAGCTAATCACAGCAGCAAGAAGCAGTAAATTCCTTTTTTATATAATAAAACAGCAAGAAGCTGTATTTATTAAAAAGGATAATTTAAATCTTGGCTAAGAATCGAGCTCACAAAGAGATTTCCGGTAATAGTTTGCAATCCACTCAAACCACTTCCTCAATTATAGCTGCCACATAAGAAACATTCTCTTACTATTTGTTAAACACACGTACATTCATTCATATACCGAAGCGCAAACAACGCATTTCCTGGTTAGATTGTCATGTGGACAACTGTTTTGTTGTTATTATCGTGGTCGTACGTGCGTCTTCGTATTGAAATAAAAAATGACATTCGAAACTTACAGGTGATTTAAGTTTATTTAGGTGTTTTCACAGCATTTCGATGGTAAGCTTAAAATTAATTAAATTAACATTCTGTTTGGTGATTGTGTTAGTGATATTGGCAATCATTTCGTATTTATTAATTAATTTAAAAAGTCTTATTAAATTTTGGTATAAATAGAGGAAATGTATCGGTATTCCTGCAATGCAGAATGACGTTGAGCAACTCCTATAGCTTTGTCCAGGCAGGAATGAGCCTCTCTGAACCTTTTGATGCCGTGCATAGTGTCAAACAAGGCGATCCCTTATCATGTGACCTCTTCAACTTAGTCAAGCAGAGTACACCGCAATGGCATTATTTTGCACAATAGTCTGTAGGGCACGATCATCGAACTCTCTGATGAATTCTCTACATTGGCGATCTCTTTGGGTACTTGCAAGCTTATAATTGAAAAAAAAAAAAATTGGGTCACTTGACACGAAATTGCCCACTTATGAAATTTTTAGTATGAGTGAGTCAACAGTATTGAAATTCAACTACTCTGATTCATTCATACTCCCTATAACATTGATTTATAAGTACAACGTTGACATCAAACTCATAACATTGGAAATATGTTTGATTTATTTTTATTTATTTTTTCCGATTAATAAATTTAGGAAATTACTTATAATACTCATAAATAATTCGAGTGATTCGAATCATTCATCAAAATTTAGTGTCTTAGTTGTTGTTGCATTTACAAAAAAAAAAAAAAAGGAAAAGACAAAGACAGCAAGAAAAGCAAACACACAATCTTCTAGTGAGTATTGTAGTGTTCATACTCGAATCATACTTATTTTGTGATTCTTGTAAATGTTGAGTAGAGGAGAGTCTAAATCAACAACATTATGCGTATTTTTAAGTATGAGTATGATGAAGCCGTCGTGGTCTAGTAGGTAGTGTGTTGGCTTATTAGACGAAAAGCCAGGGTTCGAGACCCTGCCAGACATCAAAATAAAATACAAAAAGTATTTCTTCGGCGACTTCCTCTCAGCAGATTTCTGGCAAAACTCTGAGAGTAAATAAAATTGCAATGAAAACTTTTTTAAAAATTTGTCGTTCGGAGTCGACTTTAAACTGTAGGTCCCGCCACTCATGTATAAAATTAACACACACAACATAAGTGGTGTGAGAAACTAGGTCGTAATCCTGACTGAAGGGTTGTAATGACCAATTACGTACGTATGATGAGTACTTCACACTTTAAATATTATTAAAATAAGTATGAAATAAAATAAGTATGATTCGAATCTTCTCATCTTTTTGAATACTCATTGCTGATCTCTGTTTGTAATGACGAATTATGTATGTATGTCTGTATGTATGTATGTATGTGGTCTGGACATCTTCAATGTAAGAAGAATGTTGCAAACTAGTTGAAAATTTAAGTTCATGTTTTATTTTATTATATTTTCCTTTATTTGTTTCCAAAAGTGTAAAATATTTATTTTCTGATTTTAAATAATTTGCCACAAATCCTAAAACAATAAACTTTTGTGTGATACTGTACAAATGTGGTTGTATATTCATATAAATGTAGATACACAGGGGTATCATAGAATCCAAGTCGGTTTCGCATTTTGTCGTTTTTGAAAACCAATGTTGGATTCATTTGGTGTTAAAAAACCAAGTCGGTTTTGTTATTTTCCAATTGAAATATATTCGAAACAGCTGTTGTTTACATTTGTGTATTTATTTACAATATTTACAATATTTATTTACAATATTTTTTTTTACAAAATATAAAGTGTTCGTATTAAAAATTGCTGTTTTTATTAAAAAAATAAAAAATCAAATATTTTTAAATAAATAAATAAAAAAATGATTACTGCTGTTATCGCATTTTTGTTGTTAGAGGAATAGCGTGCAGGAGAGGTGAAAAGACAAATGTTGCGAGATTGCAGCAACCCACTTGAGTTGCCGGAGGTATATATTTGTTATATTGTATATTCATATCTATACCTGCTTTGCAGATTTATAGCATATTAACGGTTGAACAAAGGCGCTTTTTGTATGGTCACATAGACACAGCAAAAGAACACCTTTCCCTTTCTAAGATCCCTCTAGCATATATCTGGGTAGAAGCACAGCTCCTACAATTTTAGACGATGCGCTCAAAGTTATGAAGCGGTTCATTTGCCGTCAATGGGTGCAACTGGAAATGAACTCCAACGATAAGCAAAGATCAAGGGACTATTTCTTTAATAAATTTAAAATCCCTTCAATAATTGGCTGCACAGACGGGACTCATATAAAGATAATAAGGCCCAGCTTTAACGAGCATTTATACTTTAATCGAAAAGGAATATGAATAGGAGTGTAGGAGTGCTGAAAAGTCAATTCCGTTGCTTAATGAGTACATTACATTACCATCCGGAAAAGGCAGTAAGAATTATAAATTCCTGCCGTGCTCTGCACAACATT
Organism: Sarcophaga variegata; assembly: GCA_932273835.1. Classification (NCBI taxonomy): domain Eukaryota; kingdom Metazoa; phylum Arthropoda; class Insecta; order Diptera; family Sarcophagidae; genus Sarcophaga; species Sarcophaga variegata. The sequence goes on along the minus strand of OW026358.1, from coordinate 28,982,159 downwards.
TGTAGGACCTATAATGTGTAAACCAGTGAGAGGATGAGCTGACTTTATCATTACCTGATAGTGAAGACAACGTTATTTTGTCATCAATCACGTCTCTGCAAAGTGAAGGTCAGAGAATCAGAGACGAAATAGCCAACACCTTATAAAAACCTGGTAAAATAAAAACTATTTATAAAGTAAAATTAAAGTTGTTTTTATTTCATATAACAAACAGGAAGCTTCTTGGTTTATTTTCATTAACAAAACCGATAATATGACACCTAAAACCAACACTTATTCAAGTTCGAAAACAAAACCGATAATCTTGGATTGTCTGACATCAAATTGATTTTTGTGTCGTTTTCAAATCCAATGCCGACATTATTGGATTCTGTGATATAACTTACAGTTAGTTTGTAATACCTGTTTTCTTGTTTATTGTTGTAGATTTTCTTTTGTTTCTCTATTCAAGTATAAAAAATCGCCATGAATTCGCAGTTGAAATTTGTGTTCGTTTCCTCAAAATTTAAAAAACGAAATATAAGTCTTTTGTTTTTATCTAGAAGTTAAAATAAAAAAACAAACAATAGAAACAAGCAAGACAATAAATTTTAAAAGAATAAAACTTGAACGACTTTAAATTGTCGCATAAAATGGAATAATAAAAACAAGTAAAAAATATAAGAAAAATATTTGATATTTAAATAACAGCTTTTTTATTGTAAATTTATAATCTTCTTAAATAAAATTTGTGTTCAATACCCTCATAATTAAATAAGCCTTTTAAGAAAATACTTTGGCTTTGTATTCATTTCTTATTTTTCAAATTTGGGCAATTTTTAAACAATAAATTTTCAAGTAATTTAATTACTTAAAAATTGAATACATTTTTGAAAACCACAGACATTTTATTCAATTCTAATGCGAACAGTTTAATCACTCTTGGCACTGAAGATGTATTTTAATGCAGAAATTAAATTTTTTTTGTAAAAATAAAAGCAACTATTCCTATAAAAGTTTGTATATACAGTGGACGGCAAAAGTCTTAGTACTCCAATATATTTTGACAAAAAAAAGTCCCCACAGGCTTACTACATCTTGCACAGTTCCGATATGGCTTCAAGAGAGCATTTATGAGATCATTTGAAAGAACTGTTACGTAATCGCTAAAACTCAAACAAAAGGCAATCGAAAAACTTGCACATTGTACCATAAGAAAACACTAAACAAAACTTGTACATTCAATTCCAAATGGGTTAAATGGAGTGCTTGACCTTAAGGGATATTCTACTAAATACAAGGGGATAACATTTTAAAATATTAGTCCTTTGAATTTTAAATTTACTCAGGGTTCTCCTTGGGGGTACCTATGGAGTCATCTGAAATTTTTCCTTATTTTTCTCTTGTTTTATGAAAAACATTAAAAAATTGTTTGTTTTATAATAAAACAGAAATAAATAAATAAAATAAATATAAAAACTATACATTTTTATACAATCTTTTGGCTAAAATTCATGAAATTGCTAAAATAGTTTGCTGTGCTAAGACTTTTGCTGTCCACTGAATTTTCAAACTCAAAAACTAAAAAATTTAATTCAAACAATTGCTTGAAAACTTGCTCAAATAACAAAAATTACAACTAAAAATTCGTATTGACATCAAAGATTAGATGGTTAAAATGCATAATGTTGGCAATAGTTTGCGGGAAATTGATGAAAATATTGGGCCAAGATCATCAGTTCAATATGTGACAGAAACTTACATACCTAACACTATGCGACAAAATAAAAAAAAATTAAATACACCCAACTAATGACATAGTGCGGGTGGTGAGTTTTGTTGAGTAGACCTTAAAAAAATTTTTTTTTTAAATTTTTTGAACCCTCCAAACTTGTCTTATTTGATGAAAACTGTTCTTTGGACTTTAATCACAAATTTATTAATTACACAAACATTTCTGAACCAATCTAACAAATTTAAATTTAATTTAAATTTAATGTATTCAAATTAAAAAGTAAAATTGAAAAACATTTTTAAATGAAATTCAAAATTAAATTTTAATCATAAATAAATTATTTCTTAATGCAACACAAAAAACATTAAAATTTCAATTAAAATTTCTACTACAAAAACAAAACCTTTTTACGTTGGCTTCCTGGATTTCGTAAACTACTTAATTTCAATACTTTTTATTTGGCAGCTTTTAATTAACAACCTAAGGTAATATATTAATTTTTCATTATAATCTATTATCCCTTGTCTAGGTTTTTATACGGCCAGTGTTTTTCGCTACCACTTTCCTAAGTCTTGTTGCTTAAACTTACTTTAGGGCAGTCGAAAACTTTGCTATTTATTGTATACAGTGTTGGATGAAACAAAAGGAGAATTTCCATAATGGCTTCATCTTCTCTAGCTTCCTTGTCAGTGCAAGGAAACGCTTTTGGATTTCTTCAGCCATTGGAAGCCTATATTCACCATTATCACCATATGGCAGATTTATTTGAAAGAGTAGTAAAGAATTGCAAACCGCAATGCAATTCCATAGAATGTTCCTAATGGCTTCATTCTCCTCGTGGCAGAGATTACATTCTGTCCTATCCAGAAGACATAACCAACTAAGGCGATGCAATCTCAAATAATTGATTCCTGATTGAAAATCCACCAATGTTCGTTTTTCGTTATTTGTAAAGTTCTTCTTCTACTAAACTGACCCTGTTGCAGGTGTTGCGCGCATTATCGGCCTAACTCTCTGACTAGGTAAAACTACAATAGGACTATCGGAACAGGAATATTGACTACGTCTATAAAGTCTGCTGCGAATCCAACTTCTTCAGCAATTTTTTTGCAGTGGTCTGCAAGTGACACGGGTGCCAAACAATTTAATAACTTTGTTCACGACACCGAGCTGCAGGAAATGGTCAAAGTGCTCTCGGGCCAGCCAACATTCCATCGAAAATTAAGCCATTGGCAGCAATAAGACAAATAGAATTCTTTGAACTTGAATGACAAGCAGTTATTTGCGCGCTTTCGTACTATGTGCTTGAAATCCAATATTTATTTAAGTATTTCAATAAATAATTGCTTCGAAGTACACCCTAAAATTTTGTGCAAAAACAAAACCAAAATTTTGTTGTCCCCAATTATTTCTTCGGCCACTGTATGTATTTATATATGAAATGTTTTAATACGGTTGAAGTGGTTTTGGGTTATCCTCTCAGAAAAGGCATAAATCTACCTGAATATTAAAAACGTATTTTCTAGTATTTTATTTATGCATTACAGGCTTTGCAATATACTTATATATTGGCAAGAGATGCCATAGCTACCAGTAGAATAATGAGTACATAGAAGCCAAATTATAGCCAAAAGGTTAGATTATCTGAATTCTAAATTTTAAGTTTTTAATACAAAATCACAATAAGTTTTTTTTGCTGTATAAAATTGGCGTTTCCTAAAATACACGTGCCATATGTTGTGAATAAAACAGTTCTATTGAGACAATTCAATTGAGATACTCGTTCTTTTTCTTCGCCAGTCTGGTACCCACCTTCTGCGAAAAAACGTAAGTTCGCACTTAGTTTTACTATTGGTGAAACTCCAAATTGCTTATTTGTTGGTGGACTGTGCGTTCTTAAAAATTCTAGTAAATCCCGAAAGACCGATTTATTTACTCTGTAGTACTTTTAAAACCTACTTCAAACCAAAAATTTAAACCAAAGAGATTCATTTTTATTTATTTACTTTCAAAGACTGCGGCAACTCAAGAGGATTTGATTCATCCCTTAATTGCCTTTTGGAAATATGTTGGATGTTTTGTTGTTGTTTTTCCAAACCACCAATTTCCTCCACAAGTATATACATTATAGCACTATTAATTTTTATTTTTTTGTATTATTCTTTATTTTTTTAACTTATCGGACATGTTCTGAAAAACGCAAATCGCCTAAATTTTGCGTTTTCGTCTTAAAAATGCCAAGAGGATGTTCTGGCCAACGCAAATCGCTATAAAAAATTATACGATTCAAAATCGCCAAATGGGTGTTCTGGAAAACGCTTAACGCTAAAAATTTTCGATTTTAAATCACAAGAGTATATTGCAGTGAACTGATGAAAATATGTGCAAGCTGAACTTAACAAAAAATGATAACAATTTTACACTTTTCTAAATAAAAATACCAAGCTAAAAACTTGCTTTATTTTTAACCAATTTTTTGTGTCATTTGTTTACTTAAAATTGGCTATTTCAACGAACGTCCGGTACTAAAACATACGGCTGTAGGGCATATGCTGAATCGGCCAGCTACCAGTAACCACGGTCTCTTTTAGAATATTTTTCCAAGTAAAATGCACTGGCGTCACTTAAATTCCACACAAAAGCATCGTGACATGAACCAGGTCTAGATGCGTCAACAGCTGGTGTCTTCGTTTGGTGGTTACAAATCTACATTCACAGTAATCACTTTGATTGTTTGCATTTTTGATGCTTTCGTTTCTTCATCTATCCAAAGAAGGGTTAGTCTTTCTTATTAAGTACATCTCATAACATTTTACACAATGTAGAACGTCCCACACTGAGATTTATGTTCCTTGGAAGGAACCGACCGCCAGAAATCTTAAAGCGCTCAGCAAACGTATCGTGTCTGGAATAGTACTTTTACATATATGCCCAGCAGTCTCTTCATAAACCATCCTAAATGCAGTTTTATTCAGCCGGTAAAGCGTTATAAAACTTAACACAAAATCGACATATACATTACTCCTTTATATGTAGATATGTTTATACTTACGCCTGCTCCGGAACGTCTAATGTGTTAGAATAATCCCTCAGGACACGTCTTTTTAATTTTTCTTTTCTGTTTTGCAGTTTTTTTAAACAAATTATGCTTGAAAAGAAAAATGTAGCGATTTTTGCTCTTTATTTTTTTAGTTTTGATGTTTTGATTTTTATTTGTAATTCTAAAACATATGTTTTTTTTCGTAAAATCGAAGATCGCAAGTAAAACGCGCGAGTTTCAGAACACCCTGAAATAAATTTGTCGTTTTTAAAATCACTTGCGATTTCAAATCGTGCGATTGTCATGTATGTTAATATTATTAAAAATTTAACTTTTGATATTGCCACTTTTTCAAACTTTTACTCCAGCGGAATTTATAATTAGAGGATTTCTTTCTCGAGAAAACCGTTTTCCGTGAGAAAGAAATTAATTGAAAATATTCGTGATTGGGCTCAATATAAAATATTTAGGAGTTGGCAGTACAACCAATTTTCGGCGGCTATAGTCAGTCTTATATTATAAAAAAATAAATGCGACAAACACAACACAACTGCAGCCTCAGGTAAGCGGCATGCTTATTAATTATAAAAACAAATAAAAAATAAACAATTCTACTATATATACTGTTAGCACTAATTATCTCATTGATACGAATAAAAATAGAAATTAGCCTGAAAGCAAAGCAGCAGAATCATCCCATACATCCGATGTTTGAGAGATTGCTGCGTTTGCTGTATTTATAGCATTACAATTGCTAGTTTCTGGTCATCCCATTTCATTTGAACTAAATGAGGCAGTTATAATTAAGAAGCTCATAGAAGAGCTCGCGATATACAATATGCGACTTTTAATTCGTTTTCTCGTTTTCTGCATGGTTAGGTTGTTGCTATATAGTATACGAAGCAAACGTACATAATTGGCCATTGCAACCCTTCAGTCAGGATTATGGCCTAGCTTCTCATAACACTCATATTGTGTGTGTTAATTTTATACATGAGTGGTTGGTTCTACAGTTTAAAGTCGACTCCGAATGACAGATTTTTAAGAAACTTTTCATGGCAATTTTATTTACTCTCAGAGTTTTTGCCAGTAATCTGCTGAGAGGGAGTCGCCGAAGAAATATTTTTTCATACTTCGTTTTGATATCTGACCTGGGATACGAACCCGGGCTTTACGTCTAAAAAGCCAACACACTACCTACTAGACTACGGCGACTTCATTTCGTAATATGCTCCTCCCAAACTTTTTGCAAATGTTCTACTACTCTAACAGATTGTTAGTGTAGCGGTGATGTTCTTGACTTTCTTTAACCACATACTTTGCGCATTTTCTTAAAGATGGTGAAACGAAATAAATACAATTCCAATAGTGTGAATTGTGCACAAGGAGAATACATACACACAAAATTTGTCATTACAAGCTTTAAGTCAGGATTACGGCCTAACCTATGTTGTGTATGTTAATTTTACATATGAATAGCGGGACTTTCAGTTTTGAATTGCTACGAACAACAGATTTTTAAGAAACTTTTAACTTATTTTGGCAATTTTTTTTTTGCTCTGACCGAGGGTTTGAACTGTTTCACCACATCTGCAGCCACGACCGAGGGACTACTGTACTCATAATTTTTAATATTCCACATGAGTACGATGAGTAGTTCCACCGAAAACCAAAAAAAATTTCAATTTTAAATAAAATTTAATTGCGAAACTTTTCCTCTAAACGGCATTTATACCCCTCTAACAAAATAAAAATGGGCATTTATTTATTTATTAATTACAATACAATTACAAATTACATTTTACTTATATACGAGCTGAGTAACTTCGACCATATGCTCGGTTTAGTGTAACAGACCAGAGTCTCTGGTGGGATTCGAACCCCCGACCCTTACGCTAATAGTCTGACACACCCAGCAGACTACCAGGCACCCTAATGGGCATTTAAAATTCGTAGAATATAGTTGTTGGGTATTTAAGGCAATAAAGAAACTCTAATGATTCCTCAATATTCAATTTTAGTATCCACAGATATTATTTACTTTACTTATTCCACGTTTTATTTCCAATTTCCTTTATGTATGCGAAATGTAAAAAAACTTCTTAAATTAATTAATAAATACGAAATGATTGCCAAGAGTTACTAACACAATCACCAAACAGGATGTTAATTTAATTACTTTTCAGTTTACCATCAAAATGTTGTGACAACACCTGAATAAACTTAAATCTCCTGTCCGTTCGAATATCATTTTTCATTTCAATTTCAAGACGCAAGCATGACGACTATAACAACAAACAGTTGTCCACAATCTAGAAAGGAAATACGTTGTTTGTGCTTCGGTATATGAACACACGTACATTCGTGTTTAACGAATAGTAAGAGAGTGTTTATAATGTGACCGTTATAATTGAGGAAGTGGATTGAGTGGATTGCAAAGTATCACCGGAAATCTCTTGTATTCAAAAACTTGCTAAATAATGTGAAATGTTTCACAGATTCTTCAGTAGTTTGGGAAGGCAAAATATCGAGTGAAGCGGTGTACAGTAAGACCCGCTTAACGCTGTTTCAATATTACACGCTAGTATTGGGGTTCCCCTAAATCGCGCACTTATTGATACTATTTGTATATGTGTGCAAATGAAACGGCCATGCACCAACCAAAAGCGGTGCACTATATAGCGACGGTGTATACTATGTATCTTTTTCAAAGTTCTTTTGTTAGTCTGTCCAGAACAGCGTTGCCATTTGCCAAGTTTTCCGTTTTTTTCCAAGTTTTTTGAGATGCGAAAAAGTTTTCATTAAAGTTGTTTTCTAACAAAACAAGTTTTTTTAGAAAAATTTAAAATTTCAACAAATTCAACAATAACACGAAATATTTACCTTTTTAAATAAAAGATTGTGTATTTTGGTAGTCCCGAGCAAAAGTAGCAACGAAAAACCAATAAAGGGCACCGGTCTCCAGTGTTTCCTTTCAAAATAGTGATACTTTTGTAGAAAACAAGTTTTTTTTTTGTAAATAAAAGAAGTTTTTTCCCTGAAATGAAAAGTTGTTTAAAAAAAATTACTGGCAATGCCGGTCCAGAATAAAGTTTAAAACTGTACATTCCGAAGTCGCAATCATAGTACGAACGCTGTTTCGTTTAGCGCTGGAACTTATTGGAACGTATCCCCTGCGTTAAGCGGATTATTACTGTAACTACTCAATGCAATGCATTTATCGACAGAGATAAAAGAGAAAAATTACTAGTACTTGCGTGCTAGTAGTTGGATTTATACATACAAAACATTAATAAATGAAATTAACATTATGGTGTATAAGATTATGAGCTCTTCGGGAGAAATCTAGAACACATGACCATTTTTATCCAATATTAAAATGCTTCATCATTTCTCCAAAACAAAGTATAATTTTACCAAACTTTTTTTTAATGATTTCGCTTCCTATATTAAACTGTAAACGTCGCAATCAAGTAGGTAGTGTGTTGGCTTATTAGACGTGACGCCACGATTCAAACCCCAGGTCCGATTTCTCTAGCGACATCTTCTGAACAGATTTCTGGCAAAAACTGTGAGAGGAAATAAAATTGACATGAAAATTTTTTTAAAAATCTGTCATACGGAGTCGACTTTAAGCTGAAGCTTACGCCACTCATGTATAAAAATAACACACACAACATAAGTGAGAAACTAGGTCGTAAACCGGGTTGTAATGACCAATTTTGTATGTATGTGCATACATATGGGTGGAGGGCATCCGAAATGTTCAATTTTCTACGTGTCTGACACATAAATGAGTCTGAATTTGATCGAGGAGATGTTATATTAGCTTTACCAGGGCTCCCTTATAAAGCTTATTTGCATACATCTGCATCAGAGATCAGCAATGAATCGTTTTTTCGCTACTCATAAGTACTTATGAAATTTTGAGTATGAGTATTGAAATTTAACTACTCTGACTCATTCGTACTCATTACAACATTGATTTATAAGTACAAGTTGCAATGAGAATGAGTACAACGTTGACATCAAACTCATAACATTCGAAATGTATTTGATTCATACGCCTACTCATTCAGATTCATAAATTTAGAAAAATACTTATAATACTCATAAATGATGTCAGTGACTCGAATCATTTATCAAAATTTACAGTCTTAGTTGTTGTTGCATTTACAAAGAAAGAAGAAAGACACATAAACAAAAAAGAAATAAACAGCAAGTAAAGTAAACGTATTGTTAGGTATGAGTACCATGAGTATTTACCCTTGTCAGCTTGACGGAGCTATCGTCCATTGATATCAAGGACTTAGCCTCGTTTATCGAACTTTCTGGCTGGTAGTCGTGCTTTTTGAAAATGTGCAGCCCTTGCGTTGACCAACTTCCCCCTCCTTGGATCGGAGGAACTTGGTCAGTACAGAGGCTGCGTTCACCTGTGACATCACAACGGGCCTCTATGCGTGCTCAAGTGAGCTTTTTGGTAAATTAAAGCTACCACGTTAACCTAACCTAACCTAACCATGAGTATTTCAAACTTTGAATATGAGTAGTATGAGCATGACATTAAAATAAGTATGAATGCGTATAAGTCTCAGAAATTATAAGTATGATTCGAATCTTACTATGGTTTTGAATACTCATTGCTTACCTCCGATCTGCATCATCCACAAGAAAAAGTCAAACAAGATCTCGGTAGTAAGTTTTTATCACTTCCACGTGAGATGACCATGAACTCAAATGTCTCGTGCAGAATATCCACTGAGGCCAGTGGCCAGCTCTTTTGTTGAAATCACATATTATTGGTGGCCAGATCGTCTTAGTCAAGCCAAAAAAAGTTGTTTATCATCGACCTATAGTACTCGTTGTCGTTGTGTTTTGCCAGTCAGACTGGTCAATACCTCTCTCAAAGAAATATACACTAATGACGATGCCAGTGCAATATCCACACCAAACCGAGATATTTTGTAGTGCTTTACATCTCATGTAGATTCGTATCGAGCCAAAATTCGATAATTTCGTTTATTCACGTACTCACGTACTTTGCACAGAAATAGGCCTCATCGTTGAAGATGATTTTTGGATGAAGATTACGGTGAATAGCCAACTGGGCCTGTAACTACGTAGACATTAAAATAAAGTAACAAGAACAGAAATAAATTTAATTAATTTATGACAAGATTCACACTTACTTTAATTTAAAAGAAAAGAACGGAATTAGGAAAACATGAAATACAAATGAGAACAACATGACAACATGATGTTGGAAATAAAGACACAGTAAAGACTGATATGGCTTCTAGGCACTCATGTGCCAGACAAACTGTTTGCTATTTAACATCTTTTGTATTTTGTTGTTGTTAAAATCTTTTTAATTTGTAGTTTCTGGCGTTAAAGGCAAGTTTTGAAGTAAAAAATTGTTTTCTCTTTGGCATTTCATTGGCATTACATTTTTCGTTTCGAATAATTGCTTTATCATCGTGATATTTATTTTTGCTTTTGTGTACTAAAAAATTAAACGAAAAGCGTGAGATTTATTACAACTGTTTAATTACAGTTTCTATTTTCTTTTTAAGGTTTAACAAGAGATTTAAAATTATTTTTAAAGTTTAATAGGAGATAAAGAAAGTTATGTTACTATTAGATGCACAAATAAGGTCCCTCAGATTTTTTTATGAAATTATAAATTTCTTTAGAAAAAAATGGAAGAATATAATTGCTAGCTTGCTAGCTAAAAAATTTTAAGCTTAGTTTAAGTACTGTTAGGGGATAAATGTGCATCTTTTGATGGTTCCTCTAACAGAATACTTAATAACTGGACGGCAAAATATCTGATGATATGCAGTGGACAGCAAAAGTCTTAGTACGGCAATATATTTTAGCAATTTCATTATTTTAGCCAAAAGCTTGTATAAAAATTTATATTTTATACATTTATTTTATTAATTTATTTCTGTTTTATTATAAAACAAAAACGTTTTTAATGTTTTTCATAAAACAAGAGAAAATTAAGGAAAAGTTTCAGAGGACTCCATAGGTATCCCCAAGTAGAACCCTGAATAAAGTTAAAATTCAAAGAACTAATATGTAAAAATGTTATCTCTTGTATTTAGTAGAATATTTCTTAAGGTCATGTACTCCATTTAACCCATTTGAAATTGAATGTACAAGTTGTGTTTAGTGTTTTCTGGTGGCACGATGAGCAAGCTTTTCGGCTGACTTTTGTTTTTGGTTTAGCGATTACGTAACCTTTTTTTCAAATGATCTCCTAAATACTTTCTTGAAGTCATATCGGGACTTCGTGCAAGAGTATTAAGCCTGTGGGGACAGCTTTTTTTTGGTCAAAATATATTGTCGTACTAAGACTTTCACTGTCCACTGTATATGGGCAGTGAAGTATGAAAGTGGAAGAACTACGAAGGGGTTTAAATGAAAACGTATGTTAGCAATAATAAAAATACATACATACATAATTGCTCATTACAATCCTTTATCCAGGTTTATGACCTAGTTTCTGACTTATATTGTGTGTGTTAATTTTAGACATAAGTGGCAGGACCTACAGTTTAAAGTCGAATCCGAACGACAGATTTTTGGGAAACAGAGATTTTGCTAGAAATCTGCTGAAAGGAAATCATCGAAAAAAATGTTTTCATGTTCGTTCATGGCCTCACGTATAATATACTCTAATACAAATAAAAAACCCTCATGTAAGACCCCAAAATGATATAGTTTTTAGCTCAAAACTTTTAATCCCATTTCATTACTTTTTCTTTTCATTGTGAATCTATTTTTTCACAGGTTATCATATCATTTCAGTGTTTTGCACTCTTAAATATTTTCCGTCTATTTTTCTCTCTTCATAAAAAGTTTAAAAGTCATGTGCATTTTTACTTTTCTTAGTTTAATGTCTGCGCTCACTAGATGACGGCATTTGCCAGTGTAAAATGATGACATCGAAATAAGAAACTGAAAAAATTCTTAAGTTTTTATGGCACGAAATTTTTTGAAAAATTTTACTCCTAACCAAGAATTCTTCGCAAAGCATAACATGCACGACTGTAAACTGTTTACGCATAATTTTTTAATATTTATTTTAAGAAAGAAAAACGTAAAATAAAGGCGTAGTGTTAGTCTGTTTATGTACTTTGTCGAAACCTACAAATGCAAGAAAAAGAAGTAAAAGAAGAAGTAAAAAAACTTTTTAAATATTAGCAAAAATAGCTTCAACACCCTGGTGAAGTAAAATAATTTATTCCAACCTTTTTATATTCATGATTTAGAGAACTGCTGTTTCACTGGCGGAACTGCTAGCAACCTATTGAGTACACTAAAAAGGTGAGAAATGAAATGCATCTAAAAAATTAAGAACAAGAAAACCATGAGGCTGGAAGGTGTTATATTTTAATACTACTTTCAATCAATTTATATACTTGTTATATGTATTTGTAATATATACATGGGAGTGATAACAGTTGGTACTGGCCATTTGGGTGCCGAGTTGGTCCAGTTGGTAGTGTGCTAAACTTTAAGTGCCGAAATCGTGTGTTCGGTTCGCAACAAAGATTCTGGTTGTTTGTGATTGAAGTAGAGCGCCGACGACAATTTAATAAATTTAAATTTTATTAAATTTACTTCTTTCTTTAAAAGGAATCCAAAACAATTGAAAAGAAATAATTAAGTCTAGAAAAGAGTAGACAATTATTTTCTGCTTGTTTCAGATTTAATTTTAAGAATCATTAATTTTTAAATGCTCAAGGATATGTATTCAGAAATTAATTAAAAGTTTTCAAGAATATCTTTGAACTTATTTTACAAATTTTTTAAAGAGAAATCAAAACTAAATTGTCTCCATTGTTGGACAACCAGTCAAAGGCTATCAATGACTTGCTTCAATAAAATCCTTACAAATGGAAATGCAATACAAATGGAGAATAAACGACATTGAAATGGAAATCTACATATACAAACATATAATCAGTTGTATTTTATGAAGCATAAAAAAGGACAGAAAAAAAAGATTTGTTGAAAAAGTCATTACTCCCACACAGAGGGTATACTTAATAAATTTAACATAAAAATTTCTATTTCCAAATATCTTCAGCAAAAATTACTTCTGAACAGCATAAAATTACTTCATTATGGTTATTCTATATTATATAACTTTATAGTTAGTAAAGTTACAAACAATATGATATAAGATTAGCGCTTTCATATATTTTCCCAATTGATTGAACGTTTTAATTTGTCTCTTCGAAGTAATGTAGCGCTGACTTTATAGAGGGAGTTTTGTGGTTAATACTGTTATTAAAACAGTGTTCAATGTAATATATTGTTAACTTTTTTATCTTTTAAAACCGTTTCAAATATGAGCTCGTAGATTGCAAATAAAAATAAAAATAAATTTGTGTTCAGCTTTAATTAATTTCATTATTGTTCGCACAATTCGGTGTGCCACTGCTCACAACTTGATGTAAACAACAACAATTGCTTTGTTTCTTATTCTGCTTTACACTCGTTTGTGTACACAATAACAATTGTTCGAGCGATCTTTATAGCACAATTATTCTCTTCACATGCAACTCGTCTTCACACAAGACTGAATTTTTACTGACACCCTTGCCTGCTTTGTATTGACTTTTATATAAACAGTCTGATGGATGCTCTTGAAGGAAGGTGACTTCGCGTCACAAAATACACAGAATTGAAACCTTTGAGGTCTAAAAAACGCTCAAAGCAGCACCTTAACCTTCCTCGTAGAGGGAGAAAAAAATATTATAATGTTTTGCGAATCAAATGTGTTAGAAGCAACAGATATACAGAGTGAAAACTGGCGGTTAAAGTAGAAAAACTAAATGTAAACAAACATTTATTTTGTGTTAAAAAAGGGATAATTTTGAATATTTTTTAATTTCTTCAATAAAAAGTTTAAAGATTCTTAAATATTTAAATATTAATCGAAATATGTATGATTTTCGGTCACAATGAATATAGTTTCTTGTGCAATAGGTAATTAAGAAGCTAAATATTACAAGATCAAAATAAGGCGTACTGCTCATAAAAAATTTTTCTTGCTGAAAGTTGCCAATATTTTGTAATTTCTTGAAGGAAAAAGTTAAAAATTGTTATTGTTATTAGTTGTTATTTATTAATAGTTTTACACAAAAATTACATTTTTTTATTAATTCTCGCCAATATATAAAACGCACCCTGAAAATTAAAAAAACATAAATAAATAAAACAGAATTACAATCAGAGAGGGACAGAAATACTTTTTGGTAATATTTGCTGTCCCTTTCTCCATGGAAGGTTAACTGTCAAACTCTTGTTTCCATTCTGTATATTTTGTGCTTCGCGTTCTCGAAATCTCTGTAAATATAAACGTCATTTTTTCATTGTTGCTTGTGTATTTTGTTTACATTTATTCTGGTAATGTTTGTTGTTGCTTCTTGTTTACTAGTTTATCCCCTTTTTTATACTGATGTTGTTGCTATATTTTTATTTATACGTTGATCATGTAAACAAGTCCATTGTTTTCGTTTTTGTAGCTTTTGTTTATCATTTTAATGTTAAATGATGTAACACCTTTCAATTTTCGTAACAATATAAATGTATCGTTTTAATCTCTAATATATCATCACATTTTGTTAAACTAAGCCATTTTCGAAAGAAGACGATTTCGGAAGAGATGCAGTTTGATGTCAAATGGACGACTTTATTTTTAGCAAAATGTGTAAGACTTATCCCTGAGTAAACCATGAAAATAATTGCTTTTAAGATTAGGTTAGGTGTCATACCTAATCTAAGAAAGAGGTCCCACTTAGGCCACCATTTTGGGCAGATTGTAATACCACAATTAATTCTACCCAGGGATTAACTATTTGCTTGAAAAAAACCATCCCAGGTCCAAAATAAATCTTGCTATTGTAGAAAGCTGTATTGGAGAGCTCGGTAAACGATGTCAGAAAATGAGAGGTAAGAAGTCTTCTCTTCATGACAGGAGCAGGGTACTGACATATGAGGCAAAGATAGTATTGCAGAAGTCATTATTTGGAGTTCCCGGTCTTTCGGCATGGCTTCCAAAAGGACAATTACTCGTAATAACCGCGATGATTGGTCCTACGATTGAAGTACAAAAGTGAGTCAGTCCTCATCTAGTCATCTTATCAGCAATACAATTTCCAACAATATCCCTGTGTCCTAGACTGTTTCGAAATAACTCTGAGAAATCCTCGGCATTCATGGACAAAGATGGACGTTGAAACTACGTTCGTTAGGGATGTAATCGCAGTAGGGCTATACGAGTAAGTTAAGGGAATTTGCAGTGAAAATCCCGCAACTAAGCAGCACTGCGCTGTTTTCAAAATTACCATGAGCTCTGCCTAAAACACTGCAGTAATCAAGCAGAAAGGCAATCTTAATTCAGATACCACATCCCAGCCTGTCACTTATCTTTGAGCCGTAGTGTTCCGGTTCCTCAGACCCAAAATCGCTACTTGCAATTCTAAAATCGAACGTTTTCTTAAGGAAATTATAAGGTATCATATAATCGACTCTAGTGTGTCTATACCTTCCAAGAATAGTCATAGTCCGGATTTGGCCAGGATTTGACTGCTTTGACAACACTTTGTCTAAATAGCAATTTAGCTTTTTAATTATCATATAGTTATACTTATGAGAAACATGACCTCTGAGTAACTTCGTCCAATATATTGGACATCACTTAGCAGCCAGATGAGATGACTTAGATAAACTATGTCCATTGAAATCGCCGAATTCTACGCTTGTTGGCTTATTAGATCAAACCCCCAGATCAGACATCTCAACAAAATGAAATGTGAAAAAATATTTCTTCGGCGACTTTCTCTTAGCATATTTCTGGCAAAAATTCTGGAAGTAAATAAAATTGTTATGAAAAGTTTCTCAAAAAAATCTGTCGTTCGAAGTCTGCTTTAAGCTGAAGGTCCCGCCATTCAATAAAAATAACACACACAACATGGGTGGTGTGTGGAGATAGATTGTAATATATTTTCATTTAATGTCTGAAAGGATTACTTACTTAATAAAAGAAATGATTCTAAGTTAAATCATACTATTAAAATTATTTTTTATGCAAGTTTCTCATTTTGTTTCTTTTTCATTAATTTAAATATTTCTTGCGTTATTATTAGGATACCATAACATAGCTCAATGGTTAGTCGATCCATATATTTAGAAGATGAGTATGGTTAGAATCTCAGCTGGTCGGAGCCTTAATAAAAAATTGATAAGTCTGGATACGTGTTTCAGAATTCTGGTATTAATAGGGGATGTTTACATTGTTATAAAGTTTTTCGATAGGATAGAAAAGATAATGTCGGCAGTCTAGATATATTTGTAAGGTGCTGTATATTTGATGAAGTATATTTTCGTTGCGATCAATTCTAATGATTACAGAGTGAGTAGTGTAGGTCACGCAGGCGAATTCCTTTATAAAGACTTCATTTTATATTGTATACATTTGCCGCTCTTTCCGAAGATGTAATTATTACAGGTGATTTCAATTCTAATATAATTGAAGAATTATCTCTCATTCATCATGGTACTCTTGGCCTTTTAATTCTATACACTATACATTAACAAGTTGCACATCTTTTTCTTTGCAAGTGCAAAGTAAGTTTTAAGTGTCTTCACCCTGTTTCTCCAAACACGATTCAATATTTCCAACGTACAACTTCAGTATAATACTGTAACAGCATACGGCTCATATTCGTGACTTAAGAAATCTTAACGTAAGTACAATTACAGTAAATTTTTATTGCTTTGACATGAATAAAATATTTTATATGACTTCTGTGAATGAGCAGGCGTTATTTTTGAATAATAATGTTCAAGTGCTTATGACAAATCATATTCCATTAGGTTAATACTGTTTGCTAAAAAAAGAACAAATCCATGGTTGTGTTTTCCTATTTTTGTTTCTAGTAACGCTCTTGAAAGGATTAAGCTTCCACAAAGCATTTCTACTTTGTTTCCGTTTCTTTAATCAATTTTTGTTGTTCAGCTAAGCAGGTGATTGATTTTCGAATATTTGGTGTTGTGGGAATATTACTGATTGTTTATTTCTGCTCCTATTCTCACTAGGCGGCGACAGTACCTGACCTGCCTGTGATGTTATCCTTTTTTCATTTCCAAGTGGTGAGGGGCATACTTAGTGGATTGTATTGGAAGGGGGTGAAGCCATTTGATTTGAAATTCGAAAACCATGATGAACGATTTTTTTCAAACCAGATTTTGATTCGAAATATAGTTTTTCCTTTTAGACAATTAATTTACAGAGGAGGTGTGATATATCCTAGATGATAGAGTTATGGACTTCGTATTAATAATACATAATAAAAATGTTAATATTTCTATCAAAAATTCTGTGATAAAGTATTTTTTGTACCGGTTAAACTCGTTTATTAAAAAATAAAATATAAAATATATTCGTGAAATAGGAATAAGTGGGACAAATAATAATGGTGTCTTGTACTGACACAAGTTTTTAAAAATTCCATGAGGATTTGATGCCAAGTTTCCTGTTAGTTATCCTGAAGTCTTAGGTTGCGATAATATGGATCCGAAATCCAAATTATGCCTCCTCCAATGACGCCGTATATCAAAGATACTCTAAATAATACCAATGGATTATACTTATATATGTGTTGTATATGTAAATACAAATTAAAATAAAATATGTGTATTAGGGTGCCCTGGTAGTCTAGTGGGTAGTGTGCTAGACTATTAGCGTGAGGGTCGTGGATTCGATTCCCACCAGAGACACTGGTCTGTGACACTACACCGAGCATATGGTCAAGTCACTCCGCTCGTATATAATTATAATATAATTTGTAATTGTATTGTAATTAACAAATAAATAAATAAATATAATGCGTATTAAAGAACAAAAATTACAACAATTAGGGCAACTAGCTCTTAAGTTTAATTTGGGAATTATTGTTGCTTCAATATAATACACAAATTTTTGGAATGTAATTAAATGGACTTTTGAGCACAATAAAACATTATTCGAGTATTTACATTTTTACATACATTTGTGAGTTGAATTCTTCCACAAACATTTAAACGATTTCGTCGAAAATAGTAAAAAGGGGGTCATGTCGAAAGTGTGCGGTAATTTATTGTTAATTCGCTTGAAGTCGATTCGAACACTGAAAACTAATAATTAAAAAACAAAATTTAACCAATAGCAAAAATAAATCTTCTTTTCCTAAACAATAAGAACCGCTGTTTTTTTTTATAATTATAACGAGTATTTCGTATTGCACAATAAACATGTGCAAAAGATTCGTAATACGTTTGTGAATTTTGTATTTTTCATTCTTAACATGTACGAAATTATTATCAACTATAATTCCACCTGAAAAGTTTACGATTTTATTACAAATGAACCCTAAAATAAACACACTCATATAAAGATACAAAGTTCACTGAAACAATTATTCAAGTGACCCCTATTATCGTTAAGATTGTGTAAGATTGCATATAAGTAAGGCTGGAGGCTTATTTTTAAAGTATAATTTTTTATAATAAATTTATTTCCTTTTTATTCACATAGGCCTATGACAATACTTTTCCTTCACCATCTTCATTCTATATTTTTTTACTTTATTATTTCACTTGAATTTTTTCGACTAAAGAGGTGATAGTTCGTTTGACACCAAATTCGAAATCTCCAAACAGCCTTAATTTCTTGCCAACGACAATCTAGGCTGATTTTCTTGTTGTTGCATTGTGCTTCGCTGACTGAGCTGCTTATCCAATCTTTTTATTGTCCCCTTACCACCTTTCGTAGACTAGATCGTTCTACTACTCAGTCTCTTCTAGGTATTGTTCCGAAATCTGAAAACCAGTAAAGATATACTACGACGATTCAGCTCCTATTCAGTGATTTTAACTCCCATTACAACGCCTTTACTTTTCTTTCAAATTCCTTCTTTATCATCTCTTTGGCTGTCTTTTCAGATTCCAATTTCTTCTATAGCAGGTGGCCTCACTTCTTGAGTTTCATTATTCTTCTCCTGTGTTACCTCTGTTGGCCGTACTATGAGAACTGTATCGTCCACCATTATATTCGCAATTAACTTTTCTATTCGAGCTTTAAACTTTTTCTATACTCTTTTTGAGATTTTCTTGTGGCAGCTGCTACCGTTGCTAGCCATCGAGCGAATGTTAGACACTTCCTTCGACTCATCCTCCTCGAAGTCATAGGTCTAGATATCGGTATTCATAGCTAGAAGTAACTAAGGAACATCTAAACAACATCCCGCTCAATTTTTAACGAACTTATAATGTCACTGTATTTTTTCAAGATTTGTATACACGTATATAGTACATTATTTTGTAGGTAACGATGTAAATATTATCGGGTGGGCTATTTATCGGTTTAAATTTGAACCATCGGTTATTTCGAATCTGGCAATACTTATTTCATTCTATTCTATCACAAAATTCAGTATATTATCTCTACTGAACGTAATGAATCGATTTACCCTTGAACAACGTTGGGATTTATTGGGCCAATGAGAAACTGCACGACGATGTCGATTTTGCCAAAACAATCATCTTTTCGTATGAAGCTCATTTTCATCTTGATAGGTACGTTAATAAGAAAAATTTCCGTATTTGGGGATCAGAAATCGCATACGTGGTCTTACAGAAGCTAATGCACCAGTTACGAGTGACTTTTTGGTGCAGCTTGTGGAGCGGAGACGTCATTGGCCCATATTCCTATAAAAATAAGGAAGGCTTAAACATTACGGTCAATGGATACACCTATCGCACCATGATAACCGATTTTTTGTACCCTCTCTTCATGGTGCTGATGTGAACGATATTTGGTTTCAACAGGATGGTGCAGCTTTTTTAATTATACGCAATGGTGATGACAATTGGCCGCCAGAAGCTGCGATTTGACACCGTTGGACTATTTTCTGTAGAGCGCTGTTAAAGGATAGTTAACATAACATAATTGGTCATTACAACCCTTCAGTCACGATTACGACCTAGCTTCACACACCACTTATGTTGTGTGTTAATTTTTTTTATATATGAGTGGTGGAACCTACAATTTAAAGTCGACTCCGAACGACAGATTTTTTTTGAGAAACTTCTCATGGCAATTTTATTTACTCTTAGAGTTTTTGCCAGAAATCTGCTGAGAGGCAGTCGCCGAAGAAATATTTTTTTTCATATTTTCGATTTGATGTCTGACCTGGGTGTTGAACTGTGGCCTTATGTCTAATAAGCCGACACGCTGCCTACTAGACTACGGCGACTATGTTAAGGAATAGTTTTACAGACAAATCAGTGACAATTGAGCATTTGAAAGCCAACAATCGTGATGAGATTGCCAAGATACGACCCCATACACTCAAAAAAGTTCATGATTGAGTGGTGTACTGTGAAGTGAATGAAATAATATTCCATTTCTAACTGGAACTATTGTACTTCACTATTAAGAAATAAATTTGGAAAAATTTCAAACCGTTTTAGTTTTACTGAAGTTTTCAATTTAAGCCCTTTATTTTTGGTTCTTATAATCTTTGAACTGAGTTTCATATAAAAGAGAGATAATGACAAACTTTGAGACGCTAGCATGCCATTCTATTCCATTCCTCCTCATTATCGATAAAAATAAAGCATTAAAGCAATTAGGAATTTGTCAATTGGGTTGTTTTCGCTTTATCATACCATATATAAACATCATATGATGAATTTTATAAAAGAATTTTACTATTAAATTTTCTTTAAACTATTCGTATTAGAAAAATGTAATTCTTCTTTCGGATAAAATATAAAGACTCCACGAATATATTATTGATATAAATATTTTATATTTTTCTCAAACACCAGTCAACAAAACTTTTAAAATTGATAACTTATGTTTGCTGCATTTTATGATAGTATTTGCCTTGAACATGTCTAGACTGTAATAAAAAAGGTACGTTAAAGCGTTTATAAGGCAGAAATTTTAAAAAGAAAAAAATTGTGAACAGAAATAAGGTTCAAAGGTGGCGTGAAAAGAAAAGTAAGTTATAAAAGATTGAAAGTTATGTAATTTTCATGCACACATGCACAACAGCAGCACTGGCAGTAGCAATGACAGTACCAATGGCATTATGTAAATGTCAGCTATGAAATATGTTCTCCATTTTTAATTAACATTATTGTGGGCTTTATTTCTTTACAGTCGCTTGTACATTTACACTGTGTATAAAACATAAACTTGCAAGAAAAAATGCTGCAAAAAAAAGAATGTAAAATGCTAATGATATTATTATTACAGAAATACCTCGATTTGCGTCGCGATTGATTCCAAAAAATGGCGTCATAAACGATGTAAATTAAATATCATATTGCCCATGAAAATGAAAAATGTAGATACTGGTGTATTGGTTCTACATCGTTTAACATTAACATTATTAACAAAAGCTACAAAAAACAAACCGAACAAACCTGTTTACAAATTATCGTACTGCTTAATGCATTAGCATCATGTTCAACGTAATGCTAAAAGTAGAATTAGTCTTTAGACTCGGTAACCCAAAGCAGTAAGCATTTACATTGCTGTTCATATGCTGAAGACGAACGTATGTACTATTACGTTCCGACGTTGTTTTACTAAACGGGGCTTTTGGGTTTTGTTACGTTCCTAATCAGCTGTTTTTGTTTTGTAAATGAGGAACACGTATAAGTTGTTAGTTTTTCTGTTCCATTCCGTACGAGTATTAAATATAAATAACTAAATAGTCTAGTAGGTAGTGTGCTGGCTTACTAGACGTGAGCCCACAGTACAAACCCCATGTCAAACATCTCCAAGAAAACGAAAAATATTTTTTCGGCTACATCCTTCTGGCAAAAACTCTGGGAGCAAATAAAGTTGCCATGAAAAAGTTTCGCAAAAATCTGTCGTTCGAAGTCGACTTTAAACTGTAAGTCCCGCCACTCATGTATAAAATAAACACACACAAAATAAGTGGTATGAGGAGCAAGGTCATAATCCTGATTGAAGGGTTGTAATGACTAATTATGTATGTATGAACTTTTTTTACAAAAGTACCATTCGATGCAAAAAGGTACTTTTTCAGTTTTAGTTCAGCAACATTTCAAAATTTCAATTTTGCAACACTGGTTGGCGGCGTAATTGGTCCATACTTCGTTTAGAACGACTTCGGCCAGGACATCAAGTTCAATGTTGAGCACTATAAATTGATGATTAACAACTTCTTTTCTCCTGAATTGGATAACATAGGCACCGATGTGGTTTCTACAGGACAGTTCATGCCGCACTGGATATTCTGCACGAATGATTTAAGGCCATGGTAATCTCACGTGGAAATGATTTGAAAACATAATTCTTTAGGCAGTCATTATTATTTTATGAAATACGTAATTTTGAATGTGGATGTATCAAATACAAATGTTTGCTTAGGATATTATTACCTGAATAAAACAAAAGTCTCATCGATCCTTTGATTTTGAGGAGTGGTAATCACTTTTGAAGAATTTGGTCTTCTTCCGGGTTTTAACGCCGTAATATACGGGTCCTTCTTTAACCGCAGAAACGCTGATATTTGGGCTTGTGGTATTTCTAATACTTATACGTAGTGATGTTGTGCACACTCACACTGTTAGATGAATAATTTAAGAACCAGGCTCTTTTTTCTGTCGCCTATTAAATTTGTTTTCATTTTATGCGCTAAAATAAACGACACAAAAATTAATACAGAATATAAACAAATTTAATATTCGTTTCTTGTAATCCATTTTTCGATCAAAGCATAGTTCAAATTGAGAGCACTATGCGACAAATTAAAAGGAATGGAATGCACCCAAAAAATTTAATTTTTTTTATATTTCTTAAAACCTCCAAACGTGTTTTATTTGACAAAAATTGTTTTTTTGGACTTTACGCACAAATTTATTGATTACACAAACATTGCAGATGTACAAAAATGTAAACCGTATTAAAAAGGAATGGGAAGGGCATTTAAAACGATATACAGTGGCGAGCAAAAATGGATGCATGTTTTTAATTTTCGCGTTTATTATCTTGTAAAATTTTAATAGTGTGGAATATGATTATTCTTGCTGAGGTTTTTTCTTCTAATTTTCATTACTTTAGTGTATTCAAAATAAAAATTCAAAAAATTTTACCAAAAAGAAATTAATTTAAATTAGCGTATTTGACGTCAATTCTTCCACTTTTGCACGTTATGCTAATTTTTGCATAAAAGCAAAAAACAATACAAATTAGTCCAAAAAAACGATACAAATTCTTTTATTTTCCATTCTTTGTCAGGAGTGATTTGAACTTAATTATCGTCCCTATTAAGAATTGGTCTTATAATATTAATAAAATGAAAAAAATAAGTGTTGAAATTGAAAATAGAATTGTGTTTCTAACAGAAAAAGGTGGATCTGCAAGAAAAATAGGAAAAGCACTACAAATATCACTATGTGGTTTTAAGTGTTCGAAAACGACGAAATGTGCAGCCAGTTTCTACAACTGTAGGTCGACCAGGATTGCTCACCGATGGCGATGCTCGACTTATGGAACGTCTTATGAAAAATAAGGACTCAAAAACACCAAAGCTAACTGCCAAGGCCATAAATATAAATGTCAACGAGTGGACAGCCCGCAGAGCACTTCGCAGAATCGGGTTGGTATCCGCCATTAATCTAAAAAAACCTGCTGTATTGCATAAAAAACTCAAGGCTCGTTTAGAACTTTGCAAAACTTATGGCAAATGGACAGTTGACGAATAGAAATGCGTGATCTGTTCGGATGAAACAGAAATTAAGCGATTTCAATCAGATGGAAAAGAGTATTATTGCCACCGGCCGCATTAAAAACATCAAATGCATCAGGAAAAACAGAAAATCAAACATGGAGGTGGAAATTTGATGGTTTGGGGATATTTTATTTGGTGGAGTGTTGGTCCGTTAGTGAAAATAGAGGGTATAATGAGAAAGGATAATTATCTCAGTATCCTGCAAACAAAATTGCCAGAATTCATTGAAGACAGTGCATGCCCTGAAGAAGAACTGTTTTTCCAGCAGGATGTCGATCCGAAACACACCGCCAAAATTGTTCAAAATTGGATGCCCATCAACATTTTCAATTGATTAAATGGCCACCATAAATCCCTGATTTAAATCCAATAGAAAATTATTGGGCGATTATTAAGAGAAGACTGGCAGCATATGAAAGAGCTTCAACCAATTTCGACGAACTTTTGACTAGGATACAGGATGTGTGGAAAAAGTACCAAAAAAACATAGAAAATTTAGTGGAAAGTATACCCAAGCGCGTTAAAAGCGTAAAAAAATAAAGGACTATGGACAAAATATTAAAAATTAATAAATATTTAAAAATTTCGAATACGTGCAAAAGTGGAATAATCGAATTGTTTAAGTTCTTAGCAAATAAATGAAGTACATTTAATTTTTTTATATTTATTTTTATATCTTCAAAAAATACATCAAAAAATGTAATATATACCTGAAGCTTTATTTAATTTGCTTATTTCTTTAGGATTTTATAGCACTTTTATTAAGAATGTGGCAGGATGCATCCATTAATATATGTATTATTTGACTTAATATTCAATGAGGTTTGATGAGGTTAACTTAACAAATGCTAAATTTTTCCATATTTTTTCAAATTTGTACATTCATACAAGCAAATTTTAATTCTAAAATATGAAATAAGTGATGATGTTCTGAAAATGTATTATCTTGTGAAGAGATTGACACTACGCTTGTTCAAATCGGACAAAAATTACCGTAGTTATTATTTAAATAGTATAGCAGTGGAGTTATATTTTTCATATATACTTTTTTTGAAATGAACTTTTAGCTCAAAAATTTACAGAATAATTGATCGATCTTGATTGTTTATTGGAAAATGTGTTAATTTCACATTTGAACGACCACCAGAAGTTGGCCAATGTTTGCGGAAAGAGAAATAATAATATTTGCAAAAGACACAAATATTAGTCGAGTTCTGACAGTTATGCAAATGTGAAATTAACACATTTTGCGATAAACAATCGAGATCCATCAAAACTTTCGAAAATTTTTGAACTGAAAGGTCATTTGATAAGATGACATATATAAAAAATATAACACGACTGTTATACTATTTAAATGATAACTACGGTAGTTTTTGTCCGATTTGATAAAATGAAGTGTCAATCTCTTCACAAGATAATGCACTTTCAGAATGTCATCACTTATTTTATATTTTTTAATTAAATTTTGCAATTGAGGATAGCTAAACTTGAAAAAATTAGAAATAAAATATTTTCCAAGTTTACTCGATCAAAAGTCATAATATGTAAGTTTAAGCTTTATGTACACCATTTTAAAGGCTCATCTTTATTCTTTTCAAAAAATTTTAGATTTTGAAAATAGGTTAAGAAATATTTAGGTATTCAATAATTTTGTGTGAAAAGGTCAAAAATGTCGTTTTTTTCAAATATAACAAGGAGAAATATAAAAAAAAATATTTTTGAGTTCTGCCACACAAAACTCACAACCTACACTATGTTATTAGTTGGGTGTATTTTGACTGTCGCACCGTGTAGTTTGTTGTCGGTTGCGATATATATTTCACTAAGTTTTAGCATCTTCTGGATTGTCTACCTACCAAATCGATCTGGTTTTTCAACCGAAGTTGACGGTTGTCTCGGATTTCTTCCGTTTAGCATTCTGAAAATAAAGGTATTTTTCATCGCCAATAACAATTCGATGTAACACTGATTTCTAGATTTCTTTGAAGCAAAATTTCACAAGTGGTTTTTCAATTCCAATTTCCATATTCTTGGATCTTTCTTTTTTTTTAAACAGTCAGTATTTGATTGTTGTACAATTTCTACCATTTGTTTCTGATTCAAAGTGTCATCTTCACCCAGTATTGTATACAATTAAACTACGGCGTCTTCAAATGTTCTTGGTTTTCTTCCACGTTCTTCATTTCTCACATCAAAATCGTTATCTCTGAATCGCCATAACCATCTTCTGCATGTTGCTTCTGATAGAGCACGATCGCCATGTTTGTTGACAAGCATACGATACGACTGCAGCACTTTTGTTCAAATGAGAACAAAAAATCATTATTTTATGGTATAACATTCGTCGTCTTTTTTCAACAGTATTAAAAATTTTGTTTGGTATACTGAGTATATCATCGCCAACATAAAAAAATAACGTTCGTTCACAGTATATATTGTGAGATATTTGTGTCTTGACTCTCACTTAGTACCAGTTCACCTGGTACTTTAACAAGTTAGTTAAGTTATTAACTCAAATATTTATTTGTTTGGTACTTTCTACTTTAGAAAATTTTTGGTTTTCCACAAGACGTGCAAGAAAAGTTCCTTAAGATATTTTGCTAATGTTTTATAAACTAAAAGTGGTACGCAAGTAGAAAGAGTGTTACACACGGTACTTAATATGCTTGGCGAAACTTTACACATACAAAAGAAATTAAATTTTCTAAATACTCTTAGGTTGTCTCCTTTCTGTAAGAAAGTAAGGGAAAATGAAGAAGTTGTGTATACCATATACAGTTAGAAAAGAGAAATTATCATGAACTGAATTAAGTAAAGTTAACGGAGAGTGCAAGTGAAAGGTTTGTTTTAAATATTAACAGCAAAAGAGAATAGCAAGAAAAGTCCACTTTGTTGAAAAAAGAACGTTCACTTTGCAAAATTGTTTTGTACTTGAAATACCTTCGGTGAATTTTAAAAACTTGATTTCATTTCAAGGTGTTTAGCTGCATAAATGCGAATTTTCTGAAAGATTAGTTCTCCTAAATATTTTGAAGGCTATATTGCTTAACAAGTACTTGAAACAATTGGTAGGATTTAATCTAAAAATTGTTGGTGGACGATATTTGAATATTAAATAGTATGATATGAGAAGAGCACAATAACAACCTCTATTGGGTTTGAGTTCCTTAACAGTTAGTGTTATTGCTGTAAACATGAAATAAATTCGTTTACATCATTAGCTAAGACAATAAGGCATATAATTTAAATATCTTTAATAGGTGATGATATTTATTTATTTATTTTATAGCATATCACATACAACATGAAATTAATCATTTAAATTACAGTATGTGATTATTTTATATATATATATATGTTATTACAAAGAATGAAATATATATAAGACAAATAATTAAAATTAGTAAAAGTAAATAATATCGAAATGATAATATGTAAAATCAAGAACGAAAATATATGCATGTAAATATGTAATAATATTACATTAGAATTAAGAAAATAAATTTTTTTAAACTGCAAAGCGTTGCCATTGATTTGTAATGAGTTTGGTAACGAATTCCACAGCCATATTGTGTTTGTAAATAACTGCCACTCGGATATCAAAGTTCTATATCTTAATTGAATGATTTGTTTTCCTCTATTTGATCTTGCAAATTGAATACGATTAAATAGATAAGATGGTTCATGCATATAGATAACCTTGTGTAGTAAGATTAATGCTTTGATTTTAAGTAAGTCCATTAACCATATAACAATTTCGAATACTGAGAAGTACTATCTTATCTTCTTATACATATCTAAGAATCGCGTTATACACTACAGTTAATCTAGCTTTACTTGTCGAATCGCAATAAGCAAAGATTTCGCAGCCATATAACAACCTGGGCACTAAATAGGTTTTCGCAAGAAACACACGAATATTAAGAGGTGTAATGTGTTGTATACGATATAACGTTCTAAGCATAGAAAAAATTGTCCCGGAGACAGAATTTATATGGGTATTCCATTGAAGGGATTTGTTAAAAATTATACCGAGGTTTTTCGCTGAATCCACTATCGAAATGTTCCGAGTTCCCAATGTGATCGGTATATCAACGACAATATGATTTCGCCGTGCTACGATCAGGCCTTTTGACTTCGTAGGGTTCAGGTATAAAACATTCGACGACGCCCAGTAGCGTATTCTGTCAAAATCCTCATTAAGTCTTGCACAACAGTCATCGATTGAGTCTCTTCTACAATTCATATATATTTGTACATCATCTGCATAAATGTGGATATCACTATGCAGAAGACAATTAGGTAAATCATTTATGTATAAAGTAAACAATAATGGTCCAATAATAGAGCCCTGCGGTACTCCTTTAGGCACAGGCAAGGGAGTAGATACAGTTCCACCAGCAGAGACAGACTGGTATCTATCAGCAAGATATGTTTTCATTAACGATGATGTACTCGCAGAAAAATAATAATTGTCGTCCATCTTCCTACAACGTATATCATGGTTCACAGAGTCAAAAGCTTTGACAATTTAATAATTTTTATGTCATTTAAAATAACACGATGCGACAGTGAAAATCACGAATACTTTTTTATTTTTCTTGAACCCTCCAAACTTGTTTCATTTGATCTTTTAGCACAAAATTATTGATTACTTAAATACACTCAGTCACAAAAGTATACATATGGTTAACAAATTTCAGAAATTTTTTAACCAATCCGTTTTCGTTGAGATTCTTTATAATTGTCTGACAACTTTCCTCGATTTTAAGACGGTCTTGGTTAAAAAATTTGTGAAATTTGTTAATCGGATGCAGGCCTGTGCAGGGCCACAATTCAGTTCAATTTCAGAAATTTTTTAACCAATGCAAAAGACCGTCTTAAAATCGAGGAAACTATAAAGATTTTCAACGAAAACGGATTGGTTAAAAAATTTTTGTAATTTGTTAACCGTATGTATACTTTAGTAATTGTGTGTATGTTTGAACCTATTTTAAAAATACAAAGTTTTTTAGAAAGGGGAGAGATTAGTCTTTAAAACGATATACATAAACATTTTGTTCAAACTTTATGTTATGAGTTTTGATGGGGTAAACTTGGGAAAAATTTTTTATTTTTCTTTTTTTTTCAAGTTTAGCTATCCTCAATTGCAAAATTTAATTAAAAAATATAAAATAAGTGATGACGTTCTGAAAGCGCATTATCTTGGGAAGAGGTTGACACTTCGTTTGATCAAATCGGACCAAAATGACCGCAGTTATTATTTAAATAGTATAACAGTCCTGTTATATTTTTTATATATGTCATCTTATCAAACGAACTTTCAGTTCAAAAATTTTCAAAAGTTTTGATGGATCTTGATTGTTGATCGCAAAATGTGTCAATTGCATTTTTGTACGACTACCAGAAGTCGGCTAATGTTTGTGCTTTGCGCAAACATTGTTCAACTTCTGGTGGTCGCTCAAACGTGACACATTTTGCGATAACAAATTAAATTCCGTCAAAAATTCTGAAAATTTTTGAACTAAAAGTTCATTTGGAAGGATATATATATGAAAAATATAATTCGACTGTTAGATTCTTTAACTAATAACTACGGTAATTTTCGTCCGATTTGATCAAACATAGTGTCAATCTCTTCACAAGATAATGTATTTCCAGAATGTTATCACTTACTTTATATTTTTTTATTAAAGTTTGCTTCTATGAACTGCCAAACTTGAAAAAATATGAAAAATATTCGCTTTTGTCATGTTTACCTCATCAAACCTCATAGAATATTAAGTCAAATTATATATATATATGTATATCGCTCTAAAGGCCCATCCCTCGCCTTTCTAATAAGGTTTACGTTTTGGACATCGGTTCAGAAATGTTTGTGTAATCAATAATTTTGTGTGAAAAGATCAAAAACACCGTTTTTGTCAAATAAAACAAGTTTGGAGGGTTCTGAACAAATAAGGCTAAGTAGTTACTCGGGTGTATTAATTTTTTGTATTTTGTCGCATAGTGAATCATTTGGATGTGGATTTTTCACTGGTGGTGGACAGCTCATGTAACATTGGATATTCTGCAAGAGCGATTTGAGTGAATTATGTGAACGTAGCTGTGTTGTGAACAGGTCACCCAGAACCTGTTATACTTTTGTATAGCGAGGAATTATGCATTGTATGTATACAACGATGGTCAAACCGCTAGTAACAATTGTCTGCTAAGATAGAACCAATTTCAAAACAGTTCAGAATTGGACAAGATACAGAGACTAGCTTGTGTCGGCATAACATGGGCAATAAGAATCTGACCTACAATGGCACTGGAGGCTCAGTTAAATTTAAATTCACTACACATGGTAGTGAAGACCAAAGCTTTGGAGTCTGTAATTAAGTTGATGGGAGACAAGTCTAACATAAAATTCATAAAAGGATTATTGGACCTAAGGAAACGGTTGTCTCCTTAGTAGTTCCAGTAGACTCTATGATTTTGGAAAGTGCTTTGCACGGAAATGTATGGAGTAATCTGGAAGCTACATACTCTTTTAAAGGAGAGACTATGTAGTCAAGGGATGGGTAAAGAACAGATCTTGGAACAGAAGCATGAGTTTTTGATCTCAGAATGAAATATTCCGAGCGCAGAAGGAAACTCGTAGGTATCAAGGATGCCAAGATACATTTAAATAGGAGGTACAAAATACGGACCATAACAATGCTATCTGACATTTAAGTTGCCATCCGAGTACTACCCTCTTATGAGGTATAAGTAGACAGAATAAGGTTTATTCCCGCTTTCGAAGATAAGGAGGGCCAAAAACTCTTCTTAAACTAAATGTCTTTGAGTCTCAAGTACAGACAATCCTGAAGTTTGTCATTATAATAGGTTTAAAGGTTAAATTATAAAAATACCTTATAAAGTTTGAGCGGAGTGCAATAATTGGTATGACCGTAGTACTAAGGTTCCTCTCCACCTCTTTACAAAGATGTTCTAAAAATATTTCTAACAAATGCTTCTCAAGATCGTTAATGATACAAAAAAATAATTGCTTTCCAGCCAGAAGTGTAATATAAGAAATCTTTCACACAAAGCACGCATAGGAACCGCAGCTTCTTCACTGCATATATATATGTATGTACATATGTAAATACATATGTATGTAAGTATGAAATTGCATCATACGTGAATCAATTGCATATGAATAGTTTATAAATATTTGAAAATGTTTTTATTGTTTGACTTCATGGAACATAGCACAGTAAATGGTTTCACTAGAGCACTCTGTCGACGCTATTACGGATGGCAAATTTTCATGCACGAGCAAATCTCCTACAAATAGTGGCGCATAAAAAATTGCACAAAAACTGTGCAACCTATTTTCTTTATTTTCGTTGCTTTTTTCACTCAACTCGACAGAACTAGTGCAATATTATGCAAAAGGGAAACAATTAAAATAAAGCGAATTAAGGTTACTGAACATACACTGTATGTGAATTGTATGTGCTTATATTGACGCATATTTTATTAAATATTTTTTTATTATTTTATATTTCATGTATAATTATTACGATTATCATTGCTGAAAGACATAAAACCAAAGTTTTGCTCTGTTTGAATTTTTCTCAACGAACCTCTTTAATTGGTGAAGTTTTATCAAGGCTAGCCTTTGCATAGCGGTTTCTACATTCAAGCTGAGACCTAATATTTGCATTGCGTCTATAGTGTTATTTGTTATAGTTCCGTATGGTGTATAGTAGTTTATAGCAAGTATTGTTAGTAGCTTCCAGCTTATTTGATCTATTTAGAAACAACTACTTTCACTCCGTATAGAACCGTTTTTCTCATTAACACAATACCAAAGACAATACCACAAAAAGGTACTCCCTTTAAGATTACATTTAAATTACTTTTAAAAATGTGGTCACAGCTTAAATTATATAAAAAAGAAAAGAGTTATCTGAGAATAAATGAGCGGCATAATTTTACCATTATTCACTGTCAGTGAGAGAGATGAAAAGTAAAGTTCAAATTAAAAGTTTGGGAATAGTTTTATTACAATGGGAATACAAACCGTGAGGATTTAATACGACACTTTTAGCAAGGGACCACCCAACTCAAGATAGCCGAAATTGTCTCATTGAGTTTCTCAACAGTTCCACACATAACTGACACGTCTTGCAAATAGAATGGAAAATTCTACTATAAAACTAGTATACACTGCTTCAATTAAAGTATTTACAGATGTAGAAAATCGTTGGATGGTGAGGAAATAAAGTACACCAAAGTTGTCTATTGAATTCTAAAATTGTTTGGGTAAGTCTGTTATTGCGGCAAATAAGCAATGCGACAAATAGAAAACGTAGAATTGAAATATGAAGAGAAACATGTTCTTTTGGAAACCAGCTATTTTCGTTGATGAAAACATTTTGCCCCAAACGTAAGATTTACCATCTAATTAAATTTTGCTTGTATAAATTCATTCAAGAAGTTCTCTCATCTCCTGGAAATAGAAAAAGCATTACATCATAGGAAGGCCAGGCAGTGACGCCACCTAGTTTGAGTAGAAAGGTTCCTTACCAAATACTCCGAGAGTGTTGTTTCTAGGCAACGATAGATACATATATACATAATTGGTCCAATTGACCCTTCGGTCTGGATTACGAGCTAGCTCCTCACACCATTTATGTTGTGTGCGCTAATTTTATACGTGAGTGGCAGGACCTACAGTTTAAAGTTGAATTCGAACGACAGATTTTTGAGAAAGTTTTTCATTAACATTTTATTTACCCTCAGAATGTTGCCAGCAATCTGCTGAGAGGAAGCCGCCGAAGAAAATTTTTTGTTATTTCGTTTTGTTGTCTGTTGCCTCACATCAGGTACTACCGCTAGAATACGGCGATTTTATCTTACCCAACCTATTCTAATCTTAATACTTGAAATGTATCTATTGTTGTGAAAATGTAGTAGCAAAATTGTTAAAATATTTACAAAACTAGGTTTAAAAATATTCAGTCCTTTTGACATGGTACAATACAATCTTATGTTCGCAAATTCATTAAAATATAGTAGATTTCAGTAATTTAGGTTTCATTTATTACAAAATTCAATTTTATACCAATTTCGCTTTAAGTCATGTGCATAAAAAGACTTGGAGGAACAACAAAAATTGATTTGCGCTAAACAAGGCCACAAAGTTTAAGTTTCGTTATTGGCATACGATCTTTAACTTGAAATACTTTCGTGGTGACTTTGGCTTCTGTGGTTAAGTTTGGTAGAAAAATAAAACTTTTATAAAAACTTTTTTAGGTTGGAAAAGTTTATTTGACTATATATGTAAACACTTATTTAAATAATTTCTTTTTTAAGACAATTAAAGCCTCTTCATTTTAATTACTTCTTAGAACTTATAAAAAATGTATGCTTTTAATTAACCCGAATTAATCTTTTTGTAAAGCTACTTAAGACTGAACACGTAACTAATGGTTGTAAGAATTGAAAAAGATTTTAGAAACTGCAGAACAAAAATTGTTTTTAACATTTCGTTGTTTAGGAGTTGGTTGAGGAGAGAGTGCTCAAATGAAAGAAAAAATAATTCAGAGCTCATAAGTTTTTACGTTTTAAAGCAGTTAAAATATTAGCTCTTAGATTGCAAATAAAATAAAAATAAATTTGTGTTTAGTTTTAATTAAAATTCTTTATTAATCGCACAATTCTGTGTGCCACTGTTCACAACTTTATGTAATACAACAACAATTGATTTGTTTGTTATTTCTCTTTTTGCACCCTTTGCATAAACAATAACAATTACTAGACAATTGTTCGACTGATCTTTGTAACGGAGATCTTCAAACCACGGTTACTCTCTTCAAACATACCGCGTATTCACACAAGGCTGACTGAACTTCACTAACTCAGTCACCTGATTTGTCTTGCCTTTTATATGGCAAAGTAAACAGTCTGATGAATGTTCTTGAAGGTGAACGTTCATGGCTTCTCCTTCTTGAAATCTCCATAAATGTAAACACCGTTGTTTACATTTATTATTGTAGTGTTGTTGGTATATTTTTGTTTATTTGTTACCCTTTTTTTTTGGTTGGTGGTGTTTGTTATTATATTAGGCAGTGCGATAAATAAGTAAACAAGTTCATTGTATTGTTTTAGTACCTTTTGTTTATAATTTTAATGTTAAACGATTTAAAAGCAAAACAAAATTTTCATGACAATTTTATTTGCTACAAATATACTTGGAGGAAGTCGCCGAAGAAATATTTTTGCGTATAATGTATATAAGTTTAATTATTTTCTTATGGTCTATGACACCATCTTCATATTAGCACATTCATAAACCTGATCATTATAGCATTTAATAATATGTTTATTCCATATATTTAAGAATTTCTATCAATTATGTCACAAGCAATTACTGGTAATTGCTTAGTGCAGTGACAGTCAGAAAAGAAAGTAAGCAAAGTCGAAAAAATTTTCAAATAATTAATGCATTCAGTCTTAATAAATTTTTAAAGTTTATCACGCTCCCACTACCTTAATATTTATTTTTTCGTCTTCGTTAATATTTCTTTTTATCCATCGATCTCAGTCTCAGTCTGTTTATGTCTTCGCTTCAATCGTAAGTTAAAATCAATCATCACGTGACCACCTTCTTATGATTAATTGTAAGTAAAGATTAATTGCCTGTGGATGTATGATTTTGTTGGATGATAACATTGATTGATAATTTATCCATTAGTGAAGCTACAGAGAACAAAATTTTAAAAAATATTGCGCAGTATAGCAGGCTGAACTTGAACTAAAACAATATGTAGTAAAATTTGAAATACGAACACATTGCAGAAGTAAGATGTCAACTAACATTGACATTTATTTGTATTACATATGTGTATAGAGTGGGAAATTTAAAAGTTTAAATTTAAAAATGCAATAAAACAAACACGGTTTGAATCCCTGTTAGAAATGATATATTATTTCACTCATATGGCTGAACGCGGCTGACGTCAGGGTACCTCATCAGATCAGACCAAGTTTCGTACACTATTTCGAATGTATGGGGTTGTATCGGCAATGGTATCACGAATGTTGGCCTTCAAATGCTCAATTGTCTCTTGTTTGTCGGCACATGACTTCCCACAGAAAATAGTCCAACAGTGTCAAATCGCAGCTTCTTGGTGGTCAATTGGCATCCCGATTTCGAGAAATTAAACTGCCATCAAACCGTTGACGCAATAAATAAATAAATGATATGTTTGGAAAGTTACACCATCCTGTTGAAACCAAACATCGTTCACTTCAATACCACGAAGAGCGGGTACAAAAAAATCGGTTAACATGGTAGGATACATGTCTCCATTGAACGTAATTTTTACGAAGTCCCCATTTTCAAAGGACCAATAATGCCTCCGCTTCACAAGCTGCACCAAAAAGTCACTCTTAATTGGTGCATTGGCTTCTGTAAGACCCAACGTGGATTTTCTAACCCCCAAATACTGCAATTTTGCTTATGTACGTTGAGATGAAAACCAGTTTCATCCGAAAAGATAATTTTTTTGGCCAAAACAGACATCAGCGAACAGTTTCTCGTTGGCCCATTTAGCGAAGCGAAAACGAAGAGTAAATCGATTGATTACTTTGAGTGAAGATAATATACTGAATTATATGACAGAATAGAATGACAAAAGTGTTGCCAGATTCGAAATAACCGATGGTTCAAATTAAAACCGATAGATGGCCCACGCTATATTTTTATTACATAGAATTTGATTATTATTATTATTTCTTAAATAATATTTACACAAAAAATTAAATACATCCGACATTTCGTTGTGTTGCTTGCTTCATTGGCTATAAAGTTGTGATTTACACTGATCTTGAGGAAATATGATCCACTAATATCGTCTGCGTGCGGTATGTTTATATTTTAACGTGAGGGTCAACAATAATCCTTGAATGCTCTCTTTTCAACGCTGTAAAAAAGAGATAAACTGAAGGTAAAAAGTATTCACGAGTCGTCCACATTGCAAACATACCAACCACTTTCGAAATAACCAAATATTGATTCAACACTTGCAGTATTCCATAAACTGAAATAACGCCATTAAAGTGTGTCCTTAATTTTTTTTTGAGATCACATCCTTTGCCTTGTTAAAATGAAATTAGGGTATTTATTTATTTGATTTATAATGATCTACATAGCACAACAAGATACTAAATCTTATAAGTGACAGTGCTATGTTTACAATCAATAAGGTATAAAAAATTAACATTAATTAAATATAAAAAATTAGAGAAAGTTAATTTATGTATATAAATATTAAATTAAATTAATAAGGTAAAGTATAAAAATAATAATAATAATAATAATAATAATAATAATAAGAATAATAATAATAATTATAATAATAATAATAATAACAATAATAATGATGACCTACAAAATTAAATCACAAAATTTACAAATATGAGAATAAAATTTTAATTATGAAAATAATTTAAATAACTCCTTTTTGAACGCGTTTGCATTGCCCAGATTTTGGATGTTATTTGGTAAGGAATTCCAAAGACTAATGGTGTGTATAAAGAACTGTCGCTGAGACAGAAGAGTCCTGAATCGTTGCTGTATAATCCCCACACCTCGGTGGGATCTGGCAAACTTAATTTTACAATATAAATACTTCGGCTGTTTCGTGTAAATTATTTTATGAAGTAGAAGGAGGCATCTAATTTTCAGGAGATTATCAAATTTGATACCAAGAATCAGGTAAGCTAAATGAGAAATGTGATCCCGACGCCCCTTAAAGAAAACATACCTGGCTATGTTATTGTACGCCAGGTTAAGTTTCTGGTTGTCATCATAACTGCAATTTGCATATATCTCACATCCATATAAAAGTACCGGAATCAAGTACGTTTTAGCAAGTTGCATGCGAATGACAAAAGGAGTTGAATCTATGACAGCCCACAAATTTCGAAGCATGCCATAAATTCTGCCAACAATGACACTTATATGGGTAGACCACGATAATTTGTCATTAAAGACAATACCCAGATTAGTAGCCGACCTGACAAATTCAATTTTATTTCCCCTGATACTCAATTCAGGTATGACAAATGATCCGTTTGTTCTCGAAAGTGTAATACATTTAGACTTAGAAGGATTGATACATAGTCCATTGGCCGAGGCCCATCCGTCAATCCTTGCTAAGTCCCGATTAATGTAGTCCAAACAAGAATAAATATTCTCCCTTGGAGTATATGTGTAAAGCTGCACATCGTCAGCATACATGTGAACATTACAGTTAACCAAAACATCAGGTAGATCATTTATATACATGCAAAACAGCAAAGATCTAAGTATAGACCCCTGGGGAACACCTCTACTAATAGTAAGTGGATCCGAAACATTGCCATTGAAATGAACTTTCTGAAATCTGTTCGTCAAATAAGAATAAATTAGATTACAGGCAGTTTCGGAGAAATAAAACAGTTTTCGGAGCTTTTTCAATATGCAATGGGTATGCACCTAGAAAATTATACGAAAAAGCACTTTGTTTTACACCATAATCTGCACGAATAAATTAATTGCTTCCAGCTATATTTTGTCATTGTTCTTTGTGTCCACTATTAACATGACACTTAAAATATGACAGTTGCAATATAAGAATAAAACAAAGCTCGTGGATACACACATTTACTCTCATAACATGTCGCTAGCAAACCGAACCTTATTACTGTCGCATGCAGTCAACACCAGTAGCAATATAATAATCATTATACACTCATTTACTAAACAAAAATGTAATGCATAATTAACGAGTACAATAACTATCACCACCAACAAAACAGGCAACCAACACCAGAGCGACAGACACAAGTACCTACTTGACAAGCTAAATGAATGATATGCAATGCTTTTCATCGTTTAACATTAAAATTATCAACAAAAGCTACACAAACAGAATAATGCAGTAAACAAATCTGTTTAGAAATTATCGAACTGCTTAATATAACAACCAACACCAGCATACAAAAATGATAAAGAAGTAAACAAAAATATACCAACAATACTACAACAGTAAATGTAAACAACGATGTTTACATTTATAGAGATTTGGAGAAGGCGTTCGCCTTCAATAGACTGTTTATTCATCAGACTGTTTATTTTGCCATATAAAAGGCAAGGCAAAGCAGGCGACTGAGTTAGTGAAGTCTAGTCAGTCTTGTGTGAAGACGCGGTATGTTTGAAGAGAGTAATCGTGGTTTGAAGATCTTCGTTACAAAGATCAGTCGAATAATTGTCTAGTAATTGTTATTGTTTATGCAAAGGGTATAAACAGAGGAATAACAAAAAAGGCAATTGTTGTTGTTTACATAAAGTTGTGAACAGTGGCACACAGAATTGTGCGAATAAAGAAATTTTAATTAAAACTAAAAATCCAATTTTATTTTTATTTTATTTGCAAACTACGAGCTCATATTTTAAACGTTTTTAAAAGGTAAAAACGTAACAATATATGTGTATATAAAAAGTTTTTGTTTGAATAAATGGCAGATGTGGGAGCTAACATTTACTACTACTTTTAATTTGGTGAATGGCCCCTCCTTTCAAAACGACGCCACTTTTGATTAGTTTTTAAATTAGTCATCTACGAACATTTTAAACACATTTTATTTTCATATATGTACGCGTGGATAACATTTAAGTTGTTGATTAGTTTTATCTACTTAAACCCTGTAATGTAAAACAAACTAATTTGCCCAACAATTTTTTATTTCATGTAGTGTATTCGGTGTTTCATTTAATTCAGGGTTTTGCAGTATAATTTTTGTTATCAAAGTTAAAATTACGTTAGGATTACGTTAGGTTAGGTGTCGGTCCCGCTCGAAAGAAGATATTCTATTTAGGGTAGCATTTAGCACCATTACGATACTATCTTTAATTCTACCTGGGGGTCACACATTTTCTAGAGATAACCATCCCGAGCCTTAAATAAATCTTGCTATTGCAGCAATCTTTATATTAGAGAGCTCGGTTAACAATGTCAGAAAATTAGTGGTTAGAACCTCCACTCTTCATGACAAGAGCAGGGCAATGATATAAGTATAAGGTGACAGACAGTCTTTTCCATTTCCTCAGATCCACAGCTCTTGTAGTAGTCATTTGTTGGAAGCAGAGCCTTTCGGTATGTCGACCAATAGGATAGTGTCCCGTAAAAATTGCTTTTATGCGATGGTTGGTTATACGATATAAGGATAGAAATCAGGGCAATATTGCATGTATATTCCTGCTGTCAATGATTTTGAGCCTCCCAGTAAAACATGTGGACAATAATCGAATTAACCAAAGCAATGGGAACACTTCTGCTCCGTAACATATCCAAGGTTGCCAGCTCAGTACCGGCTCTGACCACCTCATCAGCAATGTATTTTCCAACGATATCCCAGTGTCTCGGAAACCGTATAAGAGTTACCTTTGCTTTATTCAAAATTTCGCCGAAAAATCGTTGGACAAGGACGGACTTTGAAACTGCGTTCATTAAGAGTTTAATCGCATCGTGGCTATCCGAGTAAATCAACAGCTATTTAGGCAAAAACCCGCCGCTAAACAAGTATTGCGCCGCTTTTAGAATTGCCTTGACTTCTGCTTGGAAAACACTGCAGCCTATAAGAAAGTTTAACATCAGGACTCTTAATAAAGACACCACATCCCACCCTGTCATCAATGTAAGTTTTAAGGGAACCATTAAAAAGCTCCTGACACTAAAACTCCCAGACTAAAATTTTCCTAGGAATTCTAAAATGGAATGTTCTATTCAAAAAATTATAACGAATTATATAATTGTTCCTAGTGTGTTTATGTCTTCCCAGAATAGCAGCATGTCCATAGTAAATATAGGTCCAGGATTTGACTGCATTGAGTCTTGCTGCCACCAATTCAGCTCTCTGTTTTAATAGGTGCAGTCTATAAGTAAGTATAACAAATAATGCCTTGGTTGAAGTGGAACAGAGCGCACTAGTAATCAGAACAGCTGGATCCAGATTTTCCTTACGTTGCTTTTGCAGGTGTTGAGTGCTATTGGCGCTTTCCTAATCATATCAATAATGTTAAACTTTCATGAGAGCTTGGGATCAAACATGACCCCCAGATATTTGACTCTCTTGAATAAAGAAAGTTGACCCCACTTAGGGTCTGTAAGTTCAAAATAGTTACTCCACATAGCTTAGAAAAAAAGCATCAAATCCGTTTTGCAGTCAGTGACATTGAATGATGAGCGTCATTAAGTTATAAGGTTTAGATTCTTGGGATCAAACATGACCCCCAGATATTTGACTCTCTTGAATAAGGAAAGTTGACCTCACTTTGGGTCGGTAAGTTAAAAATAGGTACCCCATATTGCCTTTAAAAAAGCATCAATTCCGTTTTGCGCAACTGAAGGATGAACGCCATTAAGTTATAAGGTTTAGAACCAGGTTACATCTCAGAGAGAGAGAGAGAGAGAGAGTGTGCGGATCGATGTCTGATACCACAATGCCCAGATCGTTATTAATTAATGTTATGTCGGAAATATGTTGCTATCGAAAAATTATCCGTAGCGGCTCAATAAGTACCTCAACAAACATGATTGACAAATTTGGTGTAGATGCTATCAGAGGCAGTTCGAGAGTTGATGAATTGTTTGGTCAGGTTTGCGTATCGACAGCGTGATTGAACCATAATTCTTTAATAAGAATGGAAATTCCAAAGTTACAGTTACTGGAATAAAATTTAAAAACATGACTGTTGGTTTTAACAATGTTAGGAGGCGAGACAAAATCATGCTATAGTCCAGTCGATTTTTAATGGGGATACATGGGTCTCGTTCACAAAGATAATCCAGTTCTAACTGCAGCCCTGGAAGACCATCCACGCTGTACTCCATAGCAATGTCTGCAATAAATAAATCTTTAAAAAATAAATATCGCACAAAAAATACAAAAACAAAACGGAAACGTTTTTCTGACTCTAAGGCCCAACACATTAAAACGTTGTACCCAATATTTAGTAT
This sequence comes from Sarcophaga variegata, assembly GCA_932273835.1. NCBI lineage: Eukaryota > Metazoa > Arthropoda > Insecta > Diptera > Sarcophagidae > Sarcophaga > Sarcophaga variegata. The sequence continues at coordinate 28,941,521 of OW026358.1, read as the reverse complement.
GATATCTCTTAAGGTGAAGCACTTCATTTAATCCATTTGGCATTAAATGTACCAGTTTTGTTTAGGGTTTTCTGTTGATATTTGCCGCTATTTACTTATGAGCACGATTTTCAGTTGACTTTTGTTTGAAGTTTAGCGGTTTACGTAACCTTTCTTCTAAATGGTCTGCTAAATACTGTCTTGGAGTCATATCTGAACTTTATGTAAAAGAATTAAGATTGTGGGGACTTTAGTAGGCGAAGTAATAATCATTAAGAATTCCTAAATCTTCCGAACTTTTGAAGAATTTATTCTTTGGAATGTTTAAATACTCTCACTTATTCATTATTTTCTTAATAAATTCCAAACTGTCGCTTTTAAGTAAAATTTGGTACTTTGTCACTCAGTATTTAAAATCTAATTTTATTTTCCTCATTATTTTTTCTTTTTTCACAATTAATTTTGTGTGCATTTGATGGCAGACAGGCTGTAAAGGAAATGACAAAATATATTTCGCTTTGTTTACCACTGACACTAGCAAATTAAAAATAAATTTTGCAGGAACACATTATTTTTATAAAACACATACAGTATACATGCAACTAAAATATTCATACGCTTTAAATAGGAAATGTTTTTTAAAAACCAAACTTCAATGCTATATGTAATTACAGTCAACACCTTTAAATGACATGCTGGCACATGACATACTTGAACTAAAATAGATGACTTTGTTATATAATGTAATAATTACTACCTCATGTACATATATTTCTATAGCACTAGACTAGAAAAAGGGGCTGTAATAAATACTTAATAATATTGTTAGGAAAATGGAAAATCGTTTAACATTAAAATGAGCAAAAGCTACACAAACAAATACAACGAATTTGTTACAAGTAAACCAACAACATCAGTATGGAAGAAAAGGGGATAAACAAGTAAGCGAGAACGCAACAACAAGCAATGTGAACAAAGGACACAAACAACAATGCAGGCGCGATAGAGTTCTCGAGAAGGCGAAACCACGAACGTTCGACTTCAAGAACCTTCATCAACGTGGGTACGTGGGTATATAAAAACGCAACACAGTAGTAAGAATTCAGTCAATCTTGTGTGAAGACGGGGTGTGTTTGAAGAGAACAGTTGTGGTTTGAAGATCACCGTTGTTAAGATCTACCGAATAGTTGTTAGTGCCTACGAAAACAGAAGTGCAAAGAAGAATAACGAACTAAGCCGATTGTTGTTGTATCATCAAGTTGAAACAGTGGCACACAAAATGGTGCGAACGATAAAGAATTTGATTGAAACTAAGCACGTATTTGTTTTCATTTTATTTGCAATCAACGAACTCATATTCTAAACGTTTTTAAAAAGGTAAAGACGTAACAATATATTAAAACTATTGTATGCTTAAAAGGATAAATTATTAAAAAATCGAAAAAATAGAAAATTCAAAAAGAGCACCGAAATTTCTTACAATTGCCTTGTGGCAATTTAAAATTATATTTTTCAATATAACAGAATGGAGAGCTAAAAAAAATAAAAAAAATTATAACAAAAACAGCCGTATTTATAAAAATAAAAATAAAAATAATTTTGGCTTAAAGAAAACTTCTGTTGAATTGCACTTTAAACTTAAAACACATTTATTAAGAATTCTTATTTATAAAGAGAGACTGCAGTCGCCTGGTATAGTAGGTAGTGTGTTGCGTTATTAGACTTGAGGCCTCGGTTCAAACCCCAGGTCAGACATCGAAACGAAATATTAAAAACAATATTTCCTTGGCGACTTCCTCTCAGCAGATTTCTGCCAAAAAATCTGCCATGAAATAGATGTGAAACGAAACTTTTTACGCGAACGAAACTTAAGTTATCATCACAACTTTTTTAATTTTTGGAACGATTTTCATTCGTTATCCATCACAAACCTGTATAATTTCGTTATTTTTCTTTCTTGATTTCCAATCATTTGTTTCTTGTTTGATAATTTTTTCTATGGCTTAGGCCAGCTTTTGTAAACTCAAGATACCAACATTTTGAGAAAGACGCTATGCCAGAGGAATGGATTGGGAGAAGATAAGGAAGTTTGTGTAGGTTGCATATATCCTATAGAAAGTATTGTTGATAGCGTAAATAGTGAACGCTGAGAACAACTATTGGATGGATTAGATGTAAACTGATAGGCATGCGACACTTGGTTGGTCTCATCTCCTTCAATCTAACCCCCTATATGCAGTCCCTGCGCTGAATAACTTCTTCGATGAGTTTGGTGAAAATTAGCCGCTATTCGTGCTCAAGTGAGCTTTGGTAATCAAAGCTAACACACTTACTTACCTACTTACCAATCTACAATTTCAAAAAATTTCATTGAGATAAGAAAAGAAACACTGCTTTTGTACTTAAATAACATCTTTTCTTTTGAGGGTTCTGTAAAGCACAATCGCTTAAGTTGGTTCTCAAAGTGTTAAGCTATTTGTTGACTTATCTTAATTCGACGCTATGTTTATTGTCTATCACAATACGAAAAAGAAAAAAATATTTATTGCTCATGTTAAACGATGTTTAAAAACACATTTTTCTTTTGTTGACATTTGTGATTTCTGTTATGTTATCACAACATTATCATCAAGTTTCCAATCATCATAGGTTTAGTAGGAGTTCTGTGAGTGTCGATGCCAATGCATTAAATGAAGGGAATTTAAAATTCAAAGAAAATATTGGTAGGAAAAAGTACAAATCATGGCATACTTAGGGTGAAAATAAAGGAATAAGCATGCTCTCCACTTGAAGAGGAATAAGCACTCCCACTTTTCTGTAATAAAATTTTTATATTTTCATATTAAATTGTCAATTAGAAATTTAGTGTTCTTTTCTTCCACAATATTTTAAAAATAATTAGTGCCGTAGTATTTTAAAGCAAATCATTTATTTTAAACACTCTACAAATAGTTTCGTAATTCAATTGAATAAAAAAATCATTATTTTACGTCAAATCATTCTGATTTTTTTTTTCATTTTAGCGGTATAGAGTGTAATTCTATTTTTTAAAAGCTTGCCGATGTCGCCTTAGTCTAGTAGGTAGTGTGTTGGCTTATTAGACGTAAAGCCAGGGTTCGAGCCCCAGGCCAGACATCAAACCAAAATACAAAAAGTATTTCTTCGGCGACTTCCTCTCAGCAGATTTCTGGCAAAAACTCTGAGAGTAAATAAAATTTCCATGAAAAGTTTATTCAAAAATCTGTCGTTCGGAATCGACTTTAAACTGTAGGTCCCGCCACTCATGTATAAAATTAACACACACAAAATGAGTGGTGTTGAGAAGCTAGGCCGTAATCATGACTGAAAGGTTGTAATGACCAATTATGTATGGCTGTTATATTATAGGTACACCGCCGAGCAAAAGCGGATACATAATATGAAAACAATATTATAATTTTTTATACAATTATATTTGTATATTATTTGTTAAAACAGCAAACAATACATATTGTTACGTTTTTACCTTTTAATAACGTTTAAATATGAGTTCGTTAATTGCAACCAAAGTAAAAACAAATATGGGTTTAATTTCTCTTTAACTCTCTTTATTCTTTACACTACTTTTGTGTGCCACCGTATATAACTTAACGATACAACAACACTTTGCTTATACACTATTCTATTTCACACTTCTGTCCGCGTTAACACTAACAACTGTTCCAAGGCAAATTCATAGGAGGTAGCCGTAACTCTACAACAATGCAAAAACAACAGGCATTTTGTTTTTGTTAAAGAGTACTCAGCTTGTCAAAAAAATTAACCCTCAAACCTCCATAGGAAATTAATTAAAGCAATTAAAAAAAACTAAATAAATTTTATATATATTGAAAATTCTTATGATTTTTATGTCATGCTAAATTATACAATAGAGCAGCACCTGTAAATTAAAAAAAATTATCAGCTGCAAGCGTAATTTCTTATTTATTATTGTACCAATTAAAATTTGTACCTAATTTATATTTATTTTATTACTGAATTTTGAAATTGAATACTTATTTAAACTATTATCTCTTGAATTATATTGTGAACTATAATAACATATTTTCAACAGAAGATTGGCCCAATTTGTTTTAATCCCTATATCCCAATCTTTTGAAAGAGAATTTGTTTTAAAAATAAAACACAAGTTATTTCAGTCATAGTTTAGGCACCTAGTTGGAGATATGGAATTCTTTTTTTTTTTTTTTTGGTGATTCATCACTTTCATCTAAATAACTATAAATATAGTAAATCTAGGTTGTAGTTTAAAAGCTTAAATATTTAAAGGCTTAAATATTGTTAATCATCATCAAAAATTTTAATATAATTGGCTTTAAAATAGTAATCCTAAAGAATTTCTAGAGTGCGTATCGTTAAGGATACATGCGGTACATATGAGAGTTTATTACTAAAATAAATACGAAATTGAATATCGAAACAAAATACACAAAAAACAAACAATTTTTTTGAAAGTCCAAATGTCCTCAGCTGTTGAGATACTACCTTCTATGAATTTGTCTTGAACTGTTCGTTAGATCCTCTCTGCTTACAACCTTTTTGCAAGCAATACCACGTTCAAACGCAACGCGTCTTCACACAAGGCTGACTGAATTATAACTCTCTGCTGCCTGCTTTGTCCAGCCCTTTTATAGTCGGACACAACTAGTCTAACGAACATTCTTGAAGTGGAAAGTTCATGATATCGCCTTCTCGAGAGCTCTATTGCTAATACATTGTTGTTTGTGTACCTTGCTTACGTTGTCTATCACATATTTGTCGTAGCTGGTTTACTTCATTCCATGTTGTTGTTGCTACCTGGTTCGTTGTACATATGTGTGTGTGCAGGTTTAGATAATCAACACGTTCATTGTATTCTTAATGTTAGTGTGTATTTGTATTGTGTGGCTTTTGTTTATCATTTTTTTAATGTTAAACAATATTAGGTCGTTTCGATTTATGTAACACTGCCGCCCACTTAAGCCTGTTCGTCCCGAATAGGCTCATTATCTCTACTCCCATATTTTGCCAGTCGCTCTTTATGTACGACCTTCATTTTTGTCCGGGGTCTGCCATCTTTCTGTATCCTTTACACGACATCGTTTAACCGTTTAATTATTTTATACGGTCCATCCCAGCTACTTTGCGACTTGGGGAATAATCCTTTCTTCCGCGTTGGGTTGTAGAAAAGTACCAGTTATCCTTCTTGGAAACCTTCCGTGTTTGCTGCACGATCATACCTGCCTTCTGACCATCGCTTTAAACTTCAAAGGTGCGCCCGAGTTATACTGTCGCAGCTGACCTTGACTTCTTTTTACTGTTTGCTATCCAATCCCCCACTGCTTGCTGACATCCAACCCAATAAAAACGTCGTTTTAGCTTTTCCAACGTCTTTGCCACTCCCAGATGTCCTCCGCTAGCTCCATTATGGGACTCCTTTAGCACTTCTTTCGTCTTGGAGGAAGGCACTACTAATAGGTTGGATAAGGTCTTGCCATCAGCGCTTTCCCAACGTCGATATAAGCATCCGTTTATCAACCGTAAACTGTCCCATAGTATCCAATATGCTTTTGTAAGAGGACCTTCTCCGGATACCTCATTGCTGGTAGGTCGTTTATCCTCTTCCTTTGCTGCTGTTATCTTCGCCAGTATTGGGTCACTCTTTTGTGCTTCGGACCAGTCTTCATCGGCTTCGATCTGCATTCGCCGGACATCAACATGAATTCCTTCTTCTCAGCCTTTACATAACTGTTACGTTCCAAATTACGAGATCGACTTGAGAGAGCATCAGCCTTGTCATGTTTTATGACTCTTCCTTTTCTTACAGGCGATAGTTCGGAATCAGCTCTGATCTTCTTGCATCCTCTCCTAACTTTTATAACTTCAGTCTTTTCTGCAGCCGTGTAAGTGTTCTCACTATTCTCAGACTTTTCGCGCCTTCTCTTGGAACTACTCGTTTCAACGTAGTGTTCATCAGAAGCCTTAGGCATAGCAATAGCACGTCGTCTTGTTGGTGAGACCAGTCTTGATCTTTTCCGTGGCGCTTTACAGTTTCTTTGGAAATGGCCGCCCTTTCCACAGTTGAAGCATTTGGGTTTACCCTTTTGTCCGTTTTCTCTCAAAATTTGCTTCAACATCTCTTTAAGTTTGCTTAACAGGCATTCTTCTTCGTCCACGACTTCCATTCTTCGCACTTTGCTTACTTGTGGTCTAGTAATAGCGTGAGCTGTCTCTTGAGCTAGTGCGAAGGCTACGGTTTCTGCAAAGTTTCTCTTCAGTGTCGAACATACCGCTAGTTTAATATCAAATTTAAATCGGTAAAAATCCAAAAAATTTTAAGTAATGCAAGCATTAGCTTACCATCATTACTAAAATCAAAAAAATCGGGTATAGTCCGATAGCAGAAATGCACTGCTATTCTTAGCGTAAAACTACATACCATATCCAAAACTACAGTTAATTCAATTCAATAATCAATAATTCAGGACTTAATCTTTGCAGTACCTTGAGCCAATTTTTTGATGCTTTGATTAAGTATGCCGGAGAATTTTTAAAATTTTTTCAAAATTTTTTGTTTTAGAAATATTGACAATGAATGAAAATATTCAAAAAGCATTGAAAGTAATTATTGAAAATAATTTGATTGTTTTTCAATTACTTTTGATTCTTTTGAATTATTTTGAATTTTTGTATTAATCGCCAGTAATCCTGATTATTTTTGGATTACTTGTAATCGCAATCAGTTAGTAATTAAAAAAAATTGTTCATAGAATTAAATATTCATTACGATTTTTCTTAAAAAATAATGTATTTGATTACTAATCGTAATCTCAATTTAATAGGTGTGTTTAAAAGCACAGGCATAGCTGCCAGATAAATGAGGCACCAAATTCTCAAATATTTGAGAAAAAATCGCCAAAATCGTCAAAGACGTTTATTAAAATCGTCAAAAAAATCGTCAGAAAAAATATTAATTAATTTTTTTCCAAAAACGGAGACATTTTATATCATTTTCAGGAACAAATTTTTAAGGATTAAACAATTTATCCCAGTGTTGTTCCTAATCTATGGGTGGTGTAAATATTAAGAAATCAGAATCTCTTGGCATTCTGAGCATTCTTAGCATTCAGTCTCTTAATCCATTCTTATTTATTTATTTATTTATTTACTTATTTATTAATTACAATACAATTACAAATTATATTCTAATTATATACGAGAGGATTATGTTGACCATACGCTCGGTGTAGTGTCACAGATCAGAGTCTCTGGTGGAAATCGAACCCACGAACCTCACGCTAATAGTCTAGCACACTACCCTCTAGACTACCAGGGCACCCTCCTTCTTAAGAACTTATGATCTTACTATTTACACCATTTGTAACCGACCGAGACTGGAATACAACTCTCATGTATGGGCCGGTGCCTCAACGTCTATTTTGAGGTTTCTCGATTGTGTACAGGAGAGGTCGTAGTAGCTCGTTAATGACGGTAGTGTATCCAACTCCACTGAATCATTGGAGCAATGCGGTTTTTCACTGTTCTATCGCGTCGACAAAAGGATTTTGCTTGAATGAAGTAAGAGGACTTTTCCCGAAAATCAGATATTTCTACGTAACGCTAGTCTTTGTCGGCCACCACTTCCGTATGTGGTCGATTGGCCAGTGGATCGCACACTGCATTACAGTAAAAATACCTTTTTTTAGTCGGACTATTCGTAAGTGGAAGTCATTCCCTGCAGAGGCCTTTCCTGTTACTTATGGTATAAATATACACAATGCTATCGATCCCCTGAGTGTTGGTAGTACGAAACAAAATAAAGGCGCTTGCCTTTGTTCTTCCGATGGTAATATTAGAAGCTTACTCGAATTTTTAAATTGTCTGCAATGACAAGTGATAAATTATTCTCAACTACGTGGCTTTTAAGGAGTTAAAAAGTAATAAAATACAGAAAAATAGTCGAAAATACAGAATGTATTCGAAAAATATAATACTTTACTCCTTGTTTTTACTAACATAAATTGCCAATAGCAACAATTGCAAAGTAAATACAAAGCTTAAAGTGGCTTTTAATATACTACAATAAAGAATATGATGTAAATTTTTAATTTCCAAAAATCGTCAAAATAAGGACATAAATCGTCACATCGTCAAAATGATATTTTTCGAGCTCAAAATCGTCAAAATGACGATAAATCGTCAAATCTGGCAGCTACGAGCACAGGAACCCTCTTTACAATTTATATTTGTCGAGTTCGACTTAAAGCTTATATCGGTTTTTTTGTTTTGCGATTAGGTCTATAAACAATAAACTCCAAATTTATAATCAGAGATTTACTTTTCAAGTGATTAAATTTGTTATTGTAAAATCTTAATTAATTTAAATTATTGAAACATTATTAATAAAAAAAAGAACAAAAGTTGTGAATATTTATTAATTTCAATAACGGATTTAAGTTAAAAACGAATAATAATAATGAATAAACCTCCAGATCAAACAATACATAAAACCTCTCCAACTCTCAACTGGGATAAAACAAAATCACTCAATTTCTCTCAAAATGGGCCAATATATTTAATAATGAAAAGAACAAATAGCAATGATACTCTCGCTAACGTTTCACTTGTAACGGAGAAGTCGAGGAATGCAAAAAACTAATGAGTGTACAAGCAAACAAACTAACAACACTTATAGCACTCTCTGAGTCAATAACAGTGGAAATAACAGAATACAAAACATTAAACCAAACTAAAGGTGTGATATATAGTAATGACTAACGAGGAATACCCGAAAATGAAATTTCAAACGAATTAGCTGACCAAAACGTCTGCGAAGTTAAAAAGATAATGAAATTTGTAAACAACGAAAGTACTGAAACAGGTCTCTTAATTCTGACCCTCTCGTCATCTACCCTACCTACGGACATTAAAATATATATACCACTACCTGTAAAATGTAATAACTGCCAACAATTTGGTCATATTGGGAAATTTTGTAAAAGTAGAAAAACTTGTTTTCGCTGTGCAAATGAATATCATTTGTATCCCGAAATAGATGATGACGAATGTTTTAAAGAAATAAACTGTATAAACTGTATTCGTAGTAATTTACCTGATACTAAACACACTTCAAAAGACAAAAAGTGCCCAATTTTCATTAAACATAAAGAGTTGCAAGCTATCAAGACAATTGAAAAGGTAGATAACAAAACTGCCCACAAAATCTATAGTGAACGTCATCAAAATGACCGTCCTTTATACAGCGCCGTCGTCAATTCCAATAATGCAACTGCTTCTAATAAACAACCTAACTCCTCGTCAAACAAAACACAGTTTTTCAATTCCTCTGACACAAACAACAACAATAAAACATATAGCCGCCAACACAGCACTCTTGACTCAATAACATATTCGGTTCTGACATATTTTCTCAACCCAGCACACCTGCGGCAGCCAAAGGTAAAACATTAAAAATCTTACCAAGAAATACCTGGAAGAGACTCCAAGCAAAGTTGAAAGCAAATTCAAAAGCTGTCATAACTTCCAGAAAATCAACAATGAAAAATATGACAACAGAATGGAACTATGATTATCAAAATTTTGTAAAACCCAAGAAGTATATTTTGCTGTTCATAGATACCTATTATTATTATATTTTCAAATATGTAGCTCACTTCTTATTAAATTTAAAAAAAAAATTCTCTTAAAATGTACTTAGCTTTATATTATGCTCAATTTAACTCTTCCTTATACTTCTTTAACATGAGGATTTTTATGCTAATAATAGACCCTCTCAGATTTTTTTATCTCTTCAAATAATAATGTCATTATCACTGTTTGCTTTTACTTTACAATTAATTTAATTAATTTAAATTTACTTCATCGCAATCATCTCTTTTAATTCTAAAGAGAAAAATACTACGTATTCCGTTAGATATTTTGGCATTTGATCAACTTTACAAGAGAGAAACTGACAGTAATACCACGTGTTATACAATGATTTATGTGATCTATGTGGTTTCTTTCTCTTCCAAAAACCTTTTGGAGGAAAAATCCGAGAGTGCTCTTCTTAAATAAACCTACACAAATTATTGATAATTCGAATATAAACAAATTAGATCCATTTACTCTTACTTGTATATCACTATGTTTAACATCTCTTAAAATTAGTATAAATTTCGAAACCTTTACCTATATTTTAATATATAACAACATTATTCTCTTTAAAGATAACTTTCCAATATTTACAAACTTAATATTTGCAAATTATATTAAAGAACATATAACCAATATATATCAGATAATGTATATGCAATGTTTAGAATCTACTTTTTTAAATATGTATGTCTTATCTTCTTATTACTTTAAACAATGATACTAAAAATTTTGCAATGGAACATTAATGGTTATACTAATAATTACATAGAACTGCAGGAACTGATCAAAGCTCATTCCCCTAACATAATCTGTCTCCAAGAAACCCATATCCACTCCCGCCTCAATATTCCTATTCCTATTAACTATATTATGTACGACCTTAACACCTCTTCTACGATACGGTGGTGTGGCCATTTTGGTGCATAAGTCTTTGGAACATAAACTGACCTTTACCTCGGATGATTTTGATGTCATCGGCATGGAGAATAAATCGAGGATGAAATTAAATTCATATAATGTGTATTTTTCTCCGACTACGAATTTCGATAGAAGTGTCCTTGAAAGTTTATTCAGTGATTATTCTCCTTCAGTAATTGTTGGTGATTTTAACAGTGCACATAGGAGCTGGGGCTCTTCTTCTGATAACCATAGGGACCGCCTACTGTTCAAAGTTTTGAATGAATCTGACCAGAATCTGCTCAATGATGGTTCGCCTACTCATTTAAATACTCATGGAAATTTTTCCCATATTGACTTAAGCTTCTGTTCACCTATTCTGGTTCCTCATGCCTCCTGGGGGACCGCGGAGAATCTCTTTGGGAGTGACCACTTTCCGATCACCATTTCACTGTTTTCTGAAACTACAATACATAGGGAAATTAGAAGACCTACATTCAGAACCGATCTAGCAAATTGGGAGAAGTTTCAGGAACTCTGGGCGGCCTTTAATAGATCTAGGCCAGTGGTTGATAATATTAATAAGGAAACAGCGAATATTTATAGGATTATATTCCAATCAGCCAATTATTCCATTCCACAGTCATGTGGAAGAGAGAAAAAGGTCCCTTGGTGGAAACAAGAGTTAGGGAGACTGAAGGTAGAAAAGAATAAATTGTGGAGATTGTTTAGGAAAAATATGATACAGGAAAACCTGCTTCTGTAAAAAAGAGCTAATGCAAGATACAAGAGAAGCATTAAACTTGCAAAACGGGAATCTATCTTTAACTTAACTTCTACAATCACACCTAGCACTCCCATTGGAAAAGTATGGACAAACATAAAAAACTTTACAGGATACAGAGCAACACATGGAATCCATTGCATATCGTCATTGGTGGATAGAGGAAAATTGTACACAGATTATAAAGATATAGGCAAAGAATTTGGCAAATATTGGTCTGCGAACTCCGAGGATATGAATTTTTCCGTTAACTTTAGGCTTAAGAAACGAAGTCTTATGGATAACCCCCCCCCCATTATTATAACGTGGAAATAGAATCTAAATTAATTTTTTTGGAATTTAAATCAACTCTAGAGAAATTACGTGGAAAGACTCCAGGAAAGGACAGGATATCATACGTGATGCTGAGAATGTTATCCTGCAACTTGAAATTGCGAATTATCAACTTATATAATGCAATCTTTGATAACTATATCCCACAACAATTTAAGAACAGCGTAGTAGTTCCTATTTTGAAGCCTGGAAAGGACAAGACTATTATAACATCATACCGACCGATTTCTTTGAACTCGTGTCTGGCTAAGGTATTGGACAATATAGTAGCGAAAAGGTTGTGGTGGTTTGTCGTGAGTAATAAACTACTTAGCAACCGCCAATTTGGCTTTAAGAAGGCTAGCTCGACAATTGATGCTCTACTTTTTGTAGACTATCAAATTGCCAACGCTCTCTCACTACGTAAGCATATTACCATTATTTCCTTGGATTTTGAGCATGCATTTGAGAAGGTAGGCATCCATTCAGTGCTGGAACAATTATACCAATGGGGAGTTGGCCCGAATATTATAAAATATGTGAGTAATTTTAATACCATTAGAAAAATTATAGTACGAATTAATCACCTATACTCCAATTCTTTTCCACTAATTAATGGAGTCCCCCAGGGTTCTCCTTTATCTGTTATCATTTTTCTTATAGCATAAAATCGACTATGCTCGATTTTATCACTACACAAGGAAATTGACTTCTGCGCCTACGCTGATGATTTTAACCTCATCATTAAATCTTATAAAAATAAAGACCTAATACTAGACCTTGACAATGTATTCGCGGATATTACCGACTGGTGTGATACTTCTGGTGCTTCACTATCCACTTCAAAGTGCAAATACTTACACATATGTCGCCTAAGAGACTGTAACTGTGAAATTAGGTCCACAGTTATATCCATCTCGGGGGTTGAATGTCTCCGTATTCTGGGTATGTTTATGAATAAACTTTATAATTGGAAGGACCACATACTTTATTTACAAACCTCTTTATCACAACGAATGAACATTTTGAAATGCCTGTCTAATCCTAATTGGAATTCTAACTCAATCGTACTCCTTTCCGTAATGAGAGCACTAATTCTTTCAAAAATCAATTATGGTCTACAATTTTTCGGTTATACTTCCAAATCATAATTAGCTAGAATTGACAGAATTATTAATTCCTGTATAAGAATAGCATTGGGCATTCGATATGAGGCTAAGATTAGATCCTTGGTCAATCAAAGGGACATGCTTACTACGAGATTATGTCGTATCTTAATTTTCGGTGGTAATGGCCCATTAAGACATATAGCTAAAAAGGTAAGGCGTTCCAGGAAAATTCCGAGAGTACCATCTATTCTTTATCGAGTGATACGGAATAGCGATGATCTTAATCTACCTAAGAATATTCCCACACAAATTTCTGAACTTCCACCATGGTCACTGGATCCCTCATCTATTGATTTTACTCTTCAGAAATACCCGAAAACTGATACTTCCCCAACTCAATATAGGAAGATGTTTGCAGATCTAAGGGAAAGTCTTTCTGACCATATGTTTATATACACAGATGGTTCGAAATTGAATAACTCTGTTGCATTCAGCATCACGACGGATAATAGTGTCTTGAAAATAGCTAAACTTGATGAGTATGGCTCAAACTTCTCAGCTGAGATGATTGCAATATATGAGGCATGTATGTTGGTGAGAGGGATAAGTAGTAGATTTGCTATTTGTACTGACTCTCTTTCGTCACTAAGGTCGGTTCTTAATGTATCTAATACTGGGTTTTATCCATCTTCTATCAGAACGATCTTGATTGAGAAATTTCCTAATCTCAAACTAATTTGGGTTCCTAGTCATTGTGGGATTACAGGAAATGAATTTGCTGATCATTCGGCAAGGAATGCAATAAGACAGGCTTTATTTTATACGGATAATTTGAACTGGATAGATTTGGCAAGGCAAATTGATGGGCACTACATGAGAATGGATAGATATGAAACGTTCAATTCTACTTCCTTTTGGTATAAAGCGGTGAACAATGAGAGGATTTCTATTTACGACTATTTGGATGAATATACTAGTAATTTTTACAGGGTTGAGAGCATTAAATTACTTCGGCTCAGAGTGGGTCATACAAAGATTTCTCATGGATTTCTGTTTAATGCTAATTTTACCCCCTTTTGCGATTGTTCTGACACGACTCCACCGACACTTAATCATATTTTATGTGATTGCCCTCTATTGACGAACATAAGACTTTCCATCTATCATAATCTAATCCCATAACCTCCCTATCCAATCCTACAACTGAAAACACAGCTAAATTAATAAAATTCCTCAAAACTACGAAATTGTTTTACGATATATAAATATTAATTATCTTACTAAACTTATACTTGCTACTCTATTATGTACAATCTTAATTGTAGTTATAAGGTATATTTAACTTTGTGGAGCTGAAGGCCTCAGATGCTATTGCTCTTAGTATTCTTTATCTTATAATTTTAATTATAAGCTAAATTTGTAAATAAAATAAATAAAAAATAAAGGTTCGCAAATTAAAGAATCATACATGTGCTTCAAACCAGTATTAAGTTCACATTAGGTGTATATATATGTATATATAAGTTATATATAAAATTTTTAATATATTGTTACGTTTTTACCCTTTAAAGCCGTTTAAAATATGAATTCGTAAATTGCAAATAAAATAAAAATAAATTTGTGTTTAGTTTTAATTAAATTTTTTATTCACAACTGTAAACAAAAACAATTGCTTTGTTTGTCATTAGTTTCTACACTTTTTGCGTAAACAATAACAATTGTTGGAAAGATCTTTATAACGGAGATTTTCAAATCACGATTATTCTCTTCAAACACACCTTGTCTTCACACAAGACTGACTGCATTTTCACTAACTCCGTTGCCTGTTTTGTCTTGCCTTTTATATGCCAACGTAAACAGTCTAAAGAATGATCTTGAAGTTGAATGCTCGTGGCATCGCCTCTCGAGATCTCTATAAATGTAAACCTTTTGTTTACATTTATTCTTGCAGTGTTTGTTGTTGCATTTTTGTCTACTTGTTTATAACTTTTTTATACTAGTTTTGTTGGTAAATTTTTGTTTACTTTACTAATCTATACAAGTTCATTGTTTTTTTTAGTTTTTGTTTACAATTTAAACGGTGTAAAAGCAAAACACCATTTCCATTTTCGCAACAATATTTTTGCCTAGCCGTTTCTTATCTTTAATCTTAAATAAAAAAAGAGTGTGTGAGATATCATCAATATTTTTAAGGCCTATTGGTGTCATAATCTGCAGTACATAACATCTACCAGTGCTTTTTAAATTTCCAATTTTGTATAATTAAGGATGCAGCGCATACGAAATGTCCAATTTTCTGTAATTCTGGCACGTAAATCGATCTGTATTTGATTGATTATATTGGCTTTGAGAACCAGTGTGGTTTGTGGATTGTTTGCACGCATCTTTTGTTTTTAAGACCAACACTCAGGAGATAAGCTCCTATTCATCCAATGATTGTGCTGAAACAACAGAAAGATAGTTATAATATAATAGAATGAGGGATAATGTGCGACAATTTTTGTTTGTGTATAGAACAAAAGAAAAAATCACAGTTGAAAAATTGGTACAAACTTCAAAGTTCTTTACCAGATATCGCAACGAAAAATTCCTAGTTGCAAGCAATTTTTTTCATTTCATTCCAGAACTTTAAAATTTAAAGCATATTTAATATTTTTTTTTTTGAATTCCTTTAACTTTAGTCCTCTGTTTTTTTTTTTTTTTGATTTCCAAAGAACTTTATGACACAATTTCAGTACAAAGTTATATATTTGCTTTTTACTTTAATTTTACGTTGTATTCTTTTTTATTTGAATTTTTATGTAATAATGCACTATTAGTTGACGTATGAAAAAATCATCTATCAATGTTATCGGTCAACAAAATCGTCTTTCGACAATTATTCTTAATGAATAATTAATCATACGGAAGTAATGACCTGATAATAGATTTAGATTTAATATCAAATAATAAAAAAATATACTAAATTGTATGAAATAGCAAGTGGCATATGGGATAAAGCGACATTTTAATTTAATGTACATTGAATTGCAGTTTAAGATATTTTAAGTATATTTCCATCTGACATTCAAAATTTTATTAGAAAATTTTCGCTTCAAAACCGGTTTATTTAGTAGTATTTGAAATACTTTCATAACAGCAAAATATTACAAATATTAAATATTATAACTATATGAGTTTAACTACTATTATTTTTAACAAAATTTACAACATTTTTTCTAACAACATTGGTATTTCCTTCATTCATCAAATAATTTGGCATTTTATTGTACATATTCAGTCCCTTATAGTATAATAATTTCTGCATTGCACTTGTATCCGCTCGCTGTAGCCTAAAATCGTTTGTATTTCTCAGTCTGTACAGTTGCGCTTCACCAACATATTTTAACTGTTGAGTTAGGTACTCTGTTGCTTTTCCTACTTTCATTTTTTGAATAAAATTCAGCGTGTTAAATTCTAACCTTTTACGCACATTAAGCCATCTCAGTGCATTTAACATAAAAGTAATTGGTGTAAATCGGTTTAGTTGTAATATAGAACGCATCTCCTTATTCTGTAATTGCTGCAGTCTTGTTAACTGTTGCTCAGTACAGCATGTATATAAAATTATAGATCCATATTCAAAACGCAGGTTCAGTATTGTATTTTATATATTAATCGAGGTTAATATTGAGACCTTATTTCTCAGCCGTTTAAAGAAACATATGTTTTTCCCTATTTTTCTACATGTATACAGTGAACCCTCCTATAACGCGGTACTCTCAGAAAGCGGTTTCCATATAACGCGGAGCTGATATTACGACAGCCCTTCTTTAACGCGGTACTCTTATGACGCGGTTTTCGTTCAACAACATCCCATAAGATCCTTCCGCACAGCCTAGATATATAATACTAGAAGAGGGTTTAATATCAGCTTTAATTTCGATGCAAAAGCTAAGCCGAGATATACAAATATATAAAATATATATATACCTGTTAAATTTCGATTACGATTAGTAACCAATTAATTTTTAAAAAGAATCGTAATGATTATATAATTCTATGAACAATTTTTCCGAATTAGGATTACAATATAATCAGGATTACTGGCGATTATTAAAAATAATTCAAAAGAATCGAAAGTTATCTAAAAATAATCAAATTATTTTCAATGATTACCTTCAAAGTTTATTGATAACAAATTGAATACTTTTGGTTTGCTTTTGATTATTTAGACCAATCGCCAGTAATCCTGATTATTTTTTGATTATTTTGTAATTGTATCAATTATTAACTATTAAAACCGAAAATAATTTTAATTGTAATCATTATTTCACAAATAAAAAATGTAATCAAATTACTAATCATTACGATTATTAAACTTAACTCTCTCCCTTCAGGATTGCCAAAAAAATATATTTTATAGTGGACTACCACTGTCCACTTTCACAAATAAAACACTTCAATTAATTGAATTCACAATTTATTATTTTAGTTCACAACCACTTATCACTCTAGTATTCCCCAAAAGACTAACCAACTAATTTACAATGTTTTAGTATATAAAGAAATGTGGGAAATTGTCCAGACGAAATGTGAGCTAGGTCTAATTTCCGTTCGTTGGCGCGTGTGCAACGTCAGCATTAAATTGTGGGCATGAGTTTACCTCAAGTACACTTGCTCGTGTTAACTCCTCCCTTGCCAAAAATCTGCGTCCCGCAGATTGAAGTTTCGGTGTTGAGATACTCATGCTCCGCAGAGGAGGAAGATGAACCCGGGAGTACAGGGCTTTCCAGCATAGGTAGCCTAAGAACAATAGGAGCAAAAAATAGTACAATCCGCTACTATGGAATAATGGTATCTTTTATCTAGTCTTTCAACATTCTTAATATTTTGCAGACTGATATTGTGGAGATAACCCATATCAAGCTGCCGTCTTCCCTCTAGGACAGTTGTGACGATCTGAGGTAGGATTTGGATTGATGTTTCGCTTCGGCTGATATAGGTCAAATTTTTTATTGTCACTTCTTCGTTATTAAGACGCACCGCGTAGGTTCCTGATAGGAATTTAGTAACGTTACCGCTCTGAAGGTTACCTTTAAAGTTGGTAATGAAGATTGTATCCTCCATAACGTGCTCAACGACTTCCTCTTCACAGGATCGGTATGAGCACTTCGCTTCCCCTCCTTTGATGTGGGTTGGAATGCAATCGTCTTCAGGAAGTTTTTTCAGGCTTTTTTCCTCGCACACTGTATTATTGCTGATTCCTTGTATGCGAATCGGTGATACCATAAGTTTCCTTCTCGTTTACTAATAGCGTATTAAAACGTATGTCTATCACTTTCCCTTCTCGAACGGATGGTTTGACAATAAGGTAGTTATATTCAGCCTTCCTTACTTTTGGCAGTATGGCCATTTGTGCATACCTTCGGATTAGCATACTCGATAGCTTCCAACTCGTTGGAATATGGGAGCGTTGCAATTTCGTCTATTATGCGGTGAATTTCCTCTCTGTCGAGTACGTTGGTGTTGACTATACCACCCTTGGCCATCTGGGCGGCTCTTGTGACTTCATTTACTTCTTCCTTGATTATCACTATTTGGCGTATGGCTTGATTGATAAATTTTTCGACATTCGTCTCCTTGACCTCATTGTGAAATCGCGCCACCATTTGGTTAACTTTGGATATGGCCTCCTGTGATGCTTTAAACAGTCGATCGTTGTTGACATATTGATGGTTGTTATTTTCAATTATGCTCTGTTCAGACTTTAAAACTTTATCCCAATCCGCTGCATCTGGGTTGCCAGCCAACCATTTCCAGGCTGAACCGATCCAGTTGATAGAGCGCTTCTGTTTTCTATATTTGCCCATAAGCGTATCTAATTGGGAAGAAATTGTATTAACATGGAAGTCAATTACCATCTTTGCTCTTTCGTCCACGACAACTTTCCCCAGCATTGCTACCACCTGGTCCAATAGGTGTTCATATTCTTCTAAGTTGATGACATGTACCAGATTAAATCTTCCGTCGACCAGCCAACCTTTGCCATGCTTGAACGTAACCAACGGCGAGTGATATTCGAAGATTTGTAAGCAGTGAACCACATAAAACTGGAATGATAAATGTTGCTTTTCTAGTTCTACGATTAGTTTGTTAGAGTGTTAGTATAATTAGTAATTGCGAAGTTAGTAAAATTAAGAAGTTAGTACAATCAAATTTCTACCTTAAGTTTTTTACATATATAGTGTTTTGCTGTTAACATAATTCTTATTCTAAAGTAATTCTTATAATTCTATTAAATTTATTTCAATTATTTCTTTTTTGTTTTGAACTTGGTATGATGTCTGCCATATGCAAAGGATACAAATGATAGTCTCTTAAGCCATGGAATTCGTTTGTATCCTGCCATTGGCATGGATCATCCTTGCTCCAAAATAAATTTACTTTATTGCATTATAATAATTCTGTTTGAATTTAATTAACTATTTCTAATATTTTTTCGCTTAAGCTTTTATAATCTTTTAAATTCATATTTTTACCGGTTTTTATATTTTAAGGCCTTTTATTTTGTTTTAATTTTTTGCATATCATTTGCCATTTTTAAGCTTTTTATTCCATTCGAACTTTTAATTTTAATTTTTATTTCACTTTATATTTTCTCGTGCCTTGTATCTTTTTGTATTGTTTTTTTTTACTTCATTTTAAGGCCTTTCCCATGGAATTTTAGTATTTGGCTTTTTTCTTTTTTTTATACTAGGCTCTCCTACAATACGATTTCTTCACTTACATGGGACCCACAGGGAATTGAACCCTACCGCAATAAGCGGTTTCCACTACAGTTTTGAGCCCATTTGTTCATTTTTTTGTATGGACCATAGACCCCGAGTTATCCCTTTTAGTTTCCAGCGTTGGTGGTTTAATTGCAGGAAACCTACTCATGGTACGAGGATCTATCACGACCCATGATAGTGAGGACATCACTATCACAAATCGTTGTCCAAAAAAAAAAGAAATCGCATTAAGGGAAGCCTCTAGGATTTAATATGGGTCTTATGAATCTTTTTCCCAGTGCTTGTCTGCACTGTGACCCGATTGTTTTTATTAACGACCGCTCTTTCGTAAAGTGGTCTATGTTTGGCCCTGATTTGCCTATTCCTAACATAAACGACATCGCCTACCCCATAATCCTTCGGTATGACACGACGCTTTGCGTTGTGTCTCCTCAAGGTTGCTTCTTGCTTTTCTGTAATTGATTTCTTTATCTCTTTATTTAATTTTCGCCTAAAGTTTTGCAACCTTTGGTAATTAATCCTTTCGGCTCTATTGAAGAAAATATCCACTGGTTTCTTGTTCGTGATAGAATGGACGGTGTTATTGTACCTATCAGTGGCGATCATTATAAGTTCCCTAACACCTCAGCCTTCATGTTCAGCTTTCAAACATCGGTAAATTTCTAGTAACGTTGAGTGGAACCGCTCCACCTGTCCGTTCACCTCACTACGGCCTACTGGGGTTAAGTATACCTTGATTACTATTGGACTAATAAATCCCCTTTCATTATCAGTCACTAAAATACGTGGTGTCGAGAAATAACTAAGGACCTCAATTAGTTTTTCTCTCATTTGTAAAGCTGAACGATTCCTAAGAGGGAAAAGTTTTCCAAATTTCAAAAATTTATGCAAAACGCTAATAAAATACTCATTTTGGAGTACAAAAATATCCATATGCAGGGATAAGAAGGAACTGGGGTCGCTTGAAGTTTTGGTACTGGTGGATGCCGATCATATTTGTTAGCCTTGCACACTTCACAATTTTTCGTATATCTTCCTATTAAACTGTTCATTTTAGGGAAATAGTACTTCTCTAGGAGTTGTAGTTTGTTTTCTTCCTTACTTCTATGTGCCCTTTTCTGCTCTTCTTCTATCAAACGGCACACCCTGTCTGGGCAAGTCACGTCTTCTACGAGTCTTTGAGTGATTCTTAACTTATAGTGTGAAAAATGTTCTAAATAAACCTCTTGTAATAACCACAAATATTGTTCAGGAATTTTAATTCCATTTAGGACATTAGGTCTAAGTTTTTCCTTTAACATTCGTGTAAGGCTTTCCTTGTTAATTTCTTCTAAAGATATGACATGGCGGCTATAACCAGGATGAGGATTCATGTGTGCAGTCATATCGGATTGGAATTGTCGTATTATAATTTGATTGCGAAAAACATTAATGGGAGCTTCGACATGTGGAATCAAGTCTGTGCCATCCTGTTCAGCGCTGTGTGCAGTTCCCTCGCTAGCTGTTACAGTAGCTGAGTCCTCATTTCCTGTTGTACCCTCACTAGCTATTACAGTATCTGAGTCCTCACTTCTTGCCCTACCTTCGCTCGCAGTGTCGGTGGAGGATTCATCCGCAATATAGGCACACAAATCTGTAGATACAGCTCTTGAAGTCCGCTCAGCTTTTACTGAGTCGGCTGAGTCTGTCTTTAGGCGGATTAAGGCGTCGGCTACTACGTTAGATTTCCCTGGTTTGTATATCAGCTCAAAATTGTATTCTTCAATTCTAGCCTTCCACCTTTTTAATTTCGCATTGTAGTTTCTATTGCTCAGAGCAAACGGGGTTGGTGGTCGGTAAAAATGCGTATTTTCTTGGCTCCATATAGATAGGAGCGTAGATTGTCTAATGCAAAAACTATAGCGAGCATTCCTTTCTCGTTTGTGGCATACGCCTCTTCTGTCTTATTCAAGGACCGAGAAATGAAAGTTATCGGTTTGTCTTTTCCCATTTCCCCTTGAGAAAGTACGGCAACGCTGTTGGAAGCGTCCGTTGTTAGATTAAACGGCTTGTCAAAGTCCGGGAAGGCTAATACATCCGATGAGGTAAGCAATTCCTTGAGATCATTAAATGCTTGCAATTCCTCTTCACCGAGAGTAATTTTAACCTTTTTTGATTGATTAGCCTTAACTTGTGCCATCTCACCACGAGTAAGATTGTCGTAATAAGTCTCTAGTGAATCTCCTATAATAAGATGTTAATCCTAGGAAGCTTTTCAGTTCCTTAAGGGTTTTGGGTGGTGCAATGTCACGGATTGCTTTTACCTTTCCCCTATCGGGTAGAATACCATCCTTTGTGACTACATAACCAAGGAATTCGACCTCGGTTTTCATGAATGCAGTTTTTTCTAGATTGACCCTAAGGCGAGCTTCTCTTAGGCACTGAAATACTTTCCTAAGGTTTTCTAGGTGTTCCTTAGTAGCACTTCCGTAAACTATTATGTCGTCTATGAAGACGTAGCAAATCTTCCCTATACAAACTCGCAGGACGTCATCGACCATGCGTTGAAATATGGCAGGAGCATTTCGCAGGCCGAATGGTAGTCTCAGAAACTCGTATTTGCCATTCATCGTAGAAAAGGCTGTCTTTGGAATATCCCTTGGGTTCATTGGAATCTTGTGAAACCCTGAAGTGAGGTCAAGGGTTGTAAAAAATTTCGCTTTGCCAAGGCTCGCCAGAGTTGAATTTATGTCAGGAATTGGTTATGTGAGAGTTATAGGGACTTTTTGATGGCCGAATTATATTTTTTTCTAGAAGTTATTCTATTTGTCTGTCCACTTCAGGGCGCATACAAGCCGGACATGGGTAATTTTTTTAATATATTGGCTCGTCAGTGGTACATCGTATCTCAGCTTTAATAGAGGTTGCTGCCAACTCGTTATTAATTGGCCCAAATATGTCTTTGAATTCAGCTATAAGTCCGTTTAAAGTGTCTTCTGTGTCCGGGGAAAGTTTGTTAAGTCCACCATATGTATGTATTGCAAGAGGTATACTGATTCCCGGGGCAATCGTTAATGTATTATCTTTATGGTCTATCACAGCCTGAAGCTCACGTAGAGTATCGTCGCCGATTATCCCATTAAAAGACATAAGCCCTGGTAACACATAGAAGGTCAATGTGGTATCGTTACCAAATGGGGCAAAGAATTTCCCTTTTCCCTTTTCATTAATTTTATCTTCCCTGATGCAGTACGAAGGAGGAATGGTTTATCTAATTTCTCGGGACAGGGGCATAAGGCTGGCTCAATGAAGTTTTTCGTAGCCCCGGTGTCAATTAAAAATTTAAGGCCGAAAGGCCCGTGTCTGAAAATGTATATCATCCTCAGCCGAGTCTTCTTCATTGTTCAGTCCTTCTTCTTGTGTCATGTTATATAATCTTTGCTGTTTAAACGGGCGTTGAGCTGACCCGGAGCGAACCTGTTCCGAAAAGGCCCGTCTTTTATAGTTATTATTCCACGGACGGTTTCCAGATTTCCTAAACTGTGTGATCCGATCCACATCCATTGGTTCGGGTGAATTTGGGGCAGACTGTTGTACAGCACGCTGTGGCTCAAGCTGTCGGTTTATGAAGGGGTTCAGTTGAGGTTGATATCGATTTCTCGTAACAAACCTTTGTGAGAAAGTCTGGTTTTGAGTCTTATTTGGGGGACCGGGGAATTTATTGAGACCTATTGGAACCTGAACTCTGTTTCGATTGTCACTCGAATGCAGGGTGACCTGGCTCCTGTAATTTATATTTCGCAACTCCAGACATTGCGAATATGCTTCAGGAAGTGTCTTTGGCTTCATAAGCATTATCATTTTTGATAGTTCGCCATTTAGACCCCTCACGAAGACTTCCAGAGTTTTGTTTCTGTATGTCTCGATTAGTACTGTGGTTGTTTCTTCTGAGTAACTCTCAGTTTTCAACTTATTTATGATAAGGGAGAGCTGATGATTTACTGTAGCGTAGAATTCATCTATGCTCATCCCCTTTTGAGCCAGTTGGGTTAACTGGTGCTCTAAGGTACGGACATCCCTATTGTCTGCATAATGCAGAGACAGGCAACTTTTTATAGTTACCCAATCGTGATCGAAAATGTTATATGAGGTAAGGGCAGCATCGGACTTTTCTCTGCATTTGCGGCGTATAGCCTGAATAATACCCCTATAAATTGGCTTTTGTCGGACAATTTCATAGTCCTTCAGGATGCTCTCTACGCTATGTATCCAAGATACATACTGCGTTGGATCACCCTCAAAAGGTTGCAAGTCCTTTACACAATCAGGTAATTTCCCGATTTCGTTTAATTCAGACTCCGTTGTTGGAGCGCGCAAAGGAGGGTGAGAGGTCGAGGAATCTTCGTTCCTGACCGAAACATCTGTCCTCCGTTCCAGACTTAGTGTCCTCTGATCGAGGGTTCTAAGCTGGCTTAGGACCGCATTTAGCCCCCCAGTCAGTTCTGTTATTTTACTTTGTAAACTTTCCATATTTACCTTATTTGTTTCAGGAGCATTCGAGATGTTGAGGAATTAAGTTGAAGGATTCTTTCGCAAGTTTTCACAGTCCTTGTATTCTTGGTAGTTTTTTTATTTTTTAAGGTCCCTTGTATTTTTCACAGGTTTTTTTATTCTTCACAAGTTTTTTATTTTTCACAGTCCCTTGTATTTTTCACAAGTTGTTTGTTCTTCACAAGTTTTTATTTTTCACAGTCCCTTGTATTTTTCACAAGTTTTTTAATCTTCACAGTCTCTTGTTTTATCACAAGTTTTTTTATTCTCCACAGTCTTTTGTATTTTTCACAAGTTTTTTTATTTTTCACAGTCTTTTGTGTTTTTCTTCACAGTCTCTTGTATTTTCCTTCACAGTCTCGTGTATTTTCCTTCACAGTTTCTTGTATATTTACTTGATCCCTGCTCGGGTGCCGCTTAACTTTCTCCCTTCAGGATTGCCAAAAACATATATTTTATAGTGGACTACCACTGTCCACTTTCACAAATAAAACACTTCAATTAATTGAATTCACAATTTATTATTTTAGTTCACAACCACTTATCACTCTAGTATTCCCCAAAAGACTAACCAACTAATTTACAATGTTTTAGTATATAAAGAAATAATAATTAATTAATAGTGCTGATTCTGCATACGGACAATTTCGCAATGTGGGAAATTGTCCAGACGAAATGTGAGCTAGGTCTAATTTCCGTTCGTTGGCGCGTGTGCAACGTCAGCATTAAATTGTGGGCATGAGTTTACCTCAAGTACACTTGCTCGTGTTAACTTTAATTATTAACTGACAGGTATGTAAACAACATATTTAGTTTTCAGTCATTTTAAAACTTTTTCACAGTACGTACGTTTGGTGGTAACCAAATTTTTCTAAAAACTTTTCTGCTATTCATATCTAATAGTAAGGATGAATTTTGAAAAATTACATAATGATACAAGTCTTTCCTGTTTTTGTTAGAAAACAGTTTTTTAGTTTAGTTTTTGTTACATGAGTTACTTATGTATAAAATTAACACACACAACATAAGTGGTGTGAGAAACTAGGACCTTGTACAATGGGTCAATTCGACCTCCGGGTACTGCATTTGTCTTAATTGACAAGTACATGGCCTCTAACCTAACCTAACCTAACATTAGGAAAAACATCCCCACACCATGAGGCTGCCTCCACCATACACATTTACATAAATAAATATTTATATAAATATGCCTGAATCATTTTGGAACATAACTATTTGAACAGACAAGTCAAAATATGAACTACAAAATTACAAAAATCGGAAAAGAGTGTGGTGTGAACCAACACAAAGGCTTAAATCGAAAAACCTTATCCATACTGTAAAACATGATGGAGGCAGCCTCATGGTGTAGTAATGTTTTTCCTCTTCAGGAGCGCTGGTAGACTCGTTAAAATTAATTCCAAAATGACTGGAGAGAGCTATGTAAATATTTTGGAAGAAAATCTTTACAGCAGTGTGGATGAAATGGGCTTGGGGGATTTTATCTTTCAACAAGGCAACGACCCCAAGCACACGAGTAAGATCGCTAAAAAATATTTTGAAGAAAATAATGTTGAAAAATTAGAATGGCCTTCTCAAAGCCCACATTTAAACCCCATAGAGCATCTTTGGGCTATCTTAGATGACAAAATCCCGATGGAGTCCAGAGCAAATATTCAAACATTTTGGGGAAAAAATGCAAAGTGAATGGAGTTCAATTCCTACAAGTACTTTGAAGAACCTTGCCCTAAGTATGCCGAAAAGATTAAGAGAAGTCATAAATAACAAAGGAGGAGCAATTTCGTACTAAATTTTGAAGATATTTAATTATTTATAATATTTTCAGTGAAGTGTTACTTTATTTTGTCACTTGAAATTCCTTATGTCCCGTATAGTTTCTATTATAAATAGAAAATATGAAGAAAAAATTCAATGTTAAGATACTTTTTAGATAAAAAATTAATCGAATTAAACATAAAACTATAATTTACAAACATTTGAAACAAAAAACATATGCTTTAATCAGATAACAAAAAATATTTCAAACCGCACTTTATTTTGTCCGACAGTGTTCCCAATATCGAACCCTGTAGGACACCAAAATCATTCTCCCTCATACTCGACTCAACATCATTTACCATTGCCTACCTCTCGTGCGATATGAAACAAACCGCTTTAATTCCTTATCTTTAATGTCATAGCATGAAAGTTTTTGAATCTAATTTTCCCTATCTATTATTTCGAAAGCTCTTTTGAAATCGAAAAAATTGCTAAAACTTTGCGATCATTGCCTATAAATTTCCATCTATTTATCACATTGTTAATTGCCGTCTCACATGAATACTTCTTTCTAAAGCCTGACTTATATTTCGATATTAGGTTACGTTTCTCAAAATATTCTTCCAATTGGTTCTTAACCATCTTCTCAATAATCTTCTCACATGTTCTTACATTACAACCCTTCAGTCAGGATTACGACCTAGTTTCTCATACCACTTATGTTATGTGTGTTAATTTAATACATGAGTGGTGGGACCTACAGTTACATTAGCAACGTAATGCTAAAGCCCGGATTAGCCAAACGTCCACGGAATGTTCGTTCGATATTAGAATTTGAAGAGCAATGAGAATGCTTGCCGAACCGTAATATAATTTCGGTAAGCACTTACATTGATCTTCATATGCTACAAACCAACGAATGCTCAATTACATTCCGTCGACGTTTTACATTTTGTTACGTTCAGAATCAGCAGTTTTTTTGTATGTGGGGAACACGTATAAATCGTTAGTTTTCCTGTTCCGTTTCGTACGTGTGTTAAATATAAATAAATATATAGTCTAGTAGGTACTGTACTGGCTTACCAGATGTGAGACCCCGTTTCAAATCCCATGTCAGCCATCTCTAATGAAACGAAAAATGTAAAAGATATTCCATCGGCGTCCTCTTTCTGTCAAAAACTCTGAGAGTAAATAAAATTGCCATGAAAAGTTTCTCAAAAATCTGTCGTTCGGAGTTGACTTTAAATCGTAGGTCCACCGCCACTCATGTATAAAATTAACAAACATAAAATAAGTGGTGTGAGAAGCTAGGTTATAATCCTGATTGAGCAGTTGTAATGTCCAATTATATATCTATGTATTTTTTTACAAAAGTATCATTCGATGCGAAAAAGTAAAATTTCAATTTTGCAACACTGACAATGAGTATGAGTACAACGTTGACATCAAACTCATACGCAGATTCATAACTTCATAAAAATACTTATAAATGCTTCAAACGACGTGAATCAGTCATCAAAATTTACAGTCTTAGTTGTTGTTGCATTTACAAAAAAAGAAAAAGATACTTAAGCAAAAAAGACAGAGCAGCAAGCAGAGCGCACAATATTTTAGTGACTATTGTAGTGTTCGCACGCAAATCCTACTTATTTTGTGATTCTTGTAAATGTTGAGTCATGGAGAGTCAAAATCAACAACATCATACGTGTTGTATTGAGTATAATGAATACTTCAAACTTTGAATATGAGTTGTATGAGTATAATATTAAAATAAGTATGAATGCGTATAAGTATCAGAAATTATGAGTATGATTCGAATCTACTCAACTTTTTGAATACTGATTGCTGATCGCTGTTACCTTAACTATTTCACGTCTTTTGGATTGAGCTCTTTATTTTTCTTCCAACCGCCTCAAGCATGTGAAATGCATTATGAAATAATGTATTTTCTTCTGACAGGTTAAAATATATAATTTTTACTAATGCCGATGCACTTTAGTACGGAAGTTGTGCTTTTCTTTTTTAATCATCCCTTTTTCGCGTTAAAACAAAACCGTGCTAAACATTTAAGACGTAGACGTAAATCGAACGACGACGCAAATCGAAGTTAGGGGGAACAAAAAATTTGACAACGTAAATCTAACGACGAATATCAAAGGATAAATGTATTACAACTTTACTGATGAGTGATATGTGGCCGTAGTCTAATAGGTAGTGCGTTGGCTTGAGGTTACGGTTTAAAACGCAGTTTAGACATTTTCAATAAAACTAAATATGAAAAAATATTTCTTCAGCAACTTCCAACAACATATTTCTAACAAAAACTCTGAGTATAAATAAAATTACCAACGAAAAGTTTCTTAAAAATCTGACATTCGCAATCGACGTTAAACTGTAGGTCCTACCACTTACGAATAAAATTAACACACACAACGTGATTGGTGTGAGAAGATAGGTCGTAGTCCTGACTGAAGGGTTGCAGTGACGAATTACATTTTAAAAACCACTAAAACACACTTGTTAACGCACTGTAATCGTCAGGAAATTTAACAACTATAAAGATTTTAACCCTGTCACCCTTTAATTGAGAACGATTCGTGTATCTACTAGAGTTGTACGATTTAATTCCAGATATACTGAAAATCTAATCGTTATTGGGCTTGGTGAAACTAAATGCAATAAATGATAAACACTGCTTTACTACGTTATATCAAATCAACATAGAACAGGTGGACTGTAAAAGCATATCCGAGAATAATTGTTGCACGCTTGAAATCCAATCAAATTAATTTTGTTCTTTTATTTAAAATCTAAAATAATTTTCAGGGCACTTTCAGCCACAATAACCACTTAAAATTTATTATAATCAATTAATAGTAAATGCAAAATGTTTGTTTGTCATTCATTATATGCAATAAAAATGCAAATGAGCAATTTTCACACACACACATAGTTTGTGATAATCTCTTGACTTAACGAATGAATGCGTGATATTCGTTAAAATTTATATTTATATTACAATCGAAAGCAATTATAATCCAAATTTATTTAAAATATGACTGAATTGCTTTATTTAAAATTATTAAAAATTGAAAAATAAAATTGGTTATGATAACGATTAATAATAACGATGGTGATGAAATATAATGAAATGAATTATAAAATATGAAAATAAAACATAATCATTTTCATATAACGATAATTTATATTTAAGGCAAATAAAACTTCATATTATTAATAATGTGTGTCTCTCACACATACATATGTGCATGTGTTAAACAAAATATTCACTATCTAC
Source organism: Sarcophaga variegata (assembly GCA_932273835.1). Lineage (NCBI taxonomy): Eukaryota > Metazoa > Arthropoda > Insecta > Diptera > Sarcophagidae > Sarcophaga > Sarcophaga variegata. Next base: position 28,912,385 of record OW026358.1, on the reverse strand, counting down.
TTCCAGAATATATCAATGCTATAGAACATACATTATATTAGAATACGACAATTTAATAAAAATATTTCGTGCTTATTTAACCTCTTCGAGATAAGTTAGTTAGAAATGTATGGTATTTATAAACTTCAGAAGTGGTTTTTAAATCACAAAACTTACAAGTTTCTCGGTTAAGCTACCCGAGTTAACTTTAAAGTGCAAAATTTTGATTTGAAAAATTCCTGTGTGCCCTGATGGCCTAGTTGGCGGTCTGTTAAGCCTGTCGAGTCCGTGGGTTCGATTCCCAGCAGTGACTCTGAGTGTTTGCAATTGTTTGTTTGCTTGTCTGATTTATATATGAATACATACTGTAGAAAAAAGAAAGTGAGAAAAGCAATTTTCGAAAAACAAAGTGATGAACGTATACACACTGCCGCAACCCCCTATCTCCTTTCTCCTATAATCTATCTTTTCTGTATTCCAACGTAATGCACAGTGTGAATGAACAACGTTCGTGTTATTGAGAAGCTCATACAGTTCATTGTTGAATGGGATGCGGAAATCATCGCCAACTCTCTCTAGACTAAAGATCTTACGTAGGACTTTTCTCTCGACTACTCTCAAACCTGCTGCATGAGTGCTTAATAGGGGCTTCTGCGTGCTGTAAAAATACGGTATCAAAAGGTTCGGAGAGATCCATTCCTTAATTGACGAGGCTGCAGAAGTTGCGCAACATCACTCTGCATAGCTTTATCTTCAGTATTTGACGTAGTGTGAGGATTTAGTCTAGGGTAGACTTGTCATGTCGGAAACCATACTGATAAGGTCCAATCAGTGTTATGACGAGTCGCTTAAGTCGTTTACACACTAAGCCTGTAGGAATCGTACATGCGATAGGGAGAACGCTTACACCTCTGTAGTTGGCGCATATTGTAGAATCTCATTTTTCAGGACAAGAAAGAGGACACTAAGCTTCCAATCGTTGGGCATACTTTGCTCTACCCATATTTTGTAAAATAAGACCTCCGGTCTTAAACAATTCAGCGGGCAGACCATCATTGTAATTTAATCACATTATCGTGACGTAGTCATCATTGATCGACTTCGGTAGATCATATCTAAAATAGCCAATGGTGTCGTAATCGCCACGCAGAAAGCTACGGAAGTGTTTTCTTCATAACCTCAGCACCCCTTACGGATCTGTTACTAAGTTTCAGTTTCCGTCTTTGCAGAAAGACGTTCCGAAGAACAAAGAAACAATATGGCGAAGTCTCTTATTAACTTATTAACAAATCTTTAGAAACTTTAGAAATGCAAAGCATCAAACACAGCAAAAATAGAATACATAGGTGTATATGGAAATAATTATTTGATAAGCAACGCGATAAGGAAATCGTTGTTGCAAAATTGCTGTGTTTGCTGTGTTGCGTTTATTGTATTTATAGCCTGAAGATGGTCAAGAATATTTACCCAGAAATTAATTAAATGTTCTCAAAATATTTTAAAGAATTTATTTGTATCTTTCAAATGAATACCTTCGACAAAATTTTTTTGTTGTTTCAGTTTATTTTCTTTAGAAAAGTCAAAAACAAAACAACTTTCCCAAAAAAATAAAAAAAATTCCATTAAAGGATACAATTGGTACAGACTTTGCAAATGGTAATATAAATAGAAAATAAAAAGTTATTGAAAAGGTCATTTACAACATGGACATGTAGAAGCAAGTTGTGTCTTATGAAGCATAAAAAAGGACAGAAAAGAATCCTTATGAAGAAATCTCACACTTGAATAAGCATGAAATAAAAGAAATCTACTGAATTTAAAAATCAGTGCATTTTATAAATTTAAATATTCAGATTTATATTATTTTTACTGTAAATGAACGGCAGTTAATTTAATTGAATTTAATGAGTTTTGAATGTTGGCAAGAAAGAAATAACAATTCTATAGGATTTGTATTATAAACTAATGTCTGTATTAAGGGTTTGCCTCTTAACATCAATTCTAGTAAATGGAGCAGACGTATACTTTAAATATATTGTTACATACTTTCATCTCGATAAATGAGGCTATTGAAATATGATGTTTCTTCCTCCAACATTGCTTAGTTTCAACAGGCAACAGTATGTGTAAAAATATATTGCTCTACAGATACCCCTTCTTGCAAAAACAAGTTTTTTTTAACACTTTATACGGTGTTCACCTTTATTGCGTAAATCGCAATAAACGCCATTATTGAGCTCAAAATTTCATATAAATTTTCAATTAATTATTGAACAATAAATACGCAAATTGTTATAGTATTGAGTAAAACTTAAAATGCGGCACTGTCATAAGTGAGAATATTACAATTAACCGAACACTTTTTGTTGATATTTGACAACTTAAATGTCAACAACGACAAACAAATAAAATAAAACAAAACAAAAAACAATGTTGTTTAAACAAACAACTGTTTTGTTTACCAGCTGTCAAATGGATATTGAATAAGAAGCTGAACTGCGTATATTATTATATTTGAACACTTAAAATATTGTACTCAATAAACCGAATATTGACTCAATAAAAGTGCATATCTGAACATTATATAACATCAGCATTAATTAAAGCGATTTTGATTTAAATAAATGAAAATATATGTCAGATATCTTACTTATTTAATTGATCATTCAGTCAAGATTAGGTCCTAGCTTCTCACACCATTTAAGTGGTGTGTTTTGATTTTATTCCTAAGTGACCAGACCTACAGTTTAAAGTCGACTCCGAATGACAGATTTTTTAGAGAAACTTTTCATGGCACTTTTATTTACACTCAGATTTTTGCCAGAAACACCAGTCGTCGACGAAATATTTTTTCATCTTTTTCTTTTGTTGGAGATTTTATACCTGGGCTTTGAACCGTAGCCTCACGTCTAATAAGCCAACACACTACCAACAAAAATTGGTGTCAGCGAACTCACATCCCGATTTATGGGTTATGGCCGTCCGTATGTGTACATTTGGCAAACACACACAAAAAACACATTTTCGGTGAAAATGCTCATATTCGGTCAGTTTCAAATGAGTCCAATCTGAATAAATTTGTTACAAACGATAATCGGTTGGCGTCAATTCTTGTGTGGGCTGTATATTATTGGCACCTTGGTAAATAGTATAAAGGCCAACGGCGAATTGACATATCAGCATCTTCTTCAAAAATTCGAATTAAAGCTGCAATATTCTTTGTACACTTTTCTGTCTCGTTGATGATTTTGAATGCAGAAGTACATATTGCGGAAACTACAATTGAAATATGTATAAAATGCTGTACGTATTCTGTGAACAGATTTAATTACACGGTGCGACAGACAAAATACACCCAGCAAATGACACAGTGTAGGTTGTATGTTTCGTTGAGTAGAACTCAAAAATATTTTTTTTATATGTCTTGAACCCTCTAATCTTCTTTTATTTGATAAAAACCGAATTTTTAAAATTTTCACACAAAATTATTGATTAGCCATTTATTTTTAACTTGTTTTTAAAATCCAAAGTTTTCTGAAAAGGGAAAAGATGGGCCTTTAAAACGGTGTACATAAACATATGATTCAAACTTACATATTGTTACATAAATCGAAACGACCTAATATCGTTTAACAATAAAAACGATAAACAAAAGCTATCAGCTACACCAACACAATACACACGACACAAATACGCACTAACACTAAGAATACAACGAACGTGTTGATTATCTAAAGCTGCACACACACATGTGTACAACGAACCAGGTAGCAACAACAACATAAAGTAAACCAGCTACGACAAATATGTAACGGACAACATAAGCAAAGTACACAAACAACAATGTACTAGCAGAAGTCTCGAAAAGGCGTGAGCGAAAACCTTCCACATCGAGAACGTTCATCATACTGATCATACGTGCGTGCGGTCTATAAAAGGGCTGGACAAAGCAAGCGGCAGTCAGAGTTAATTTAGTCAGCCTTGTGTGAAGTTGCGTGTGAACAAAATAAGTCGTGGTTGTAAAGATCTAGCGAATACTTGTGTGAACTAGTACAGTGAATAAACAGATTATTATCGTTGTATCTTTAAGTTCTATACGGTGGTACACAAAAGTAGTGTAAATAATAAAGAGATTTTAAGAAAAACTAGAGACATATTTGTTTTTACTTTGTTGCAATTAACGAACTCATATTTAAACGTTTTTAAAAAGGTAAAAACGTAACAATTGGTGTCAGAAGTGGGATTGCAAAATCCAAAAGTAAAAATAAATAAATAATTAAAATGAAGCTCACCGAACTAAGAGTGGAACGACTGAAACGAGAGTTGGGTAAGCTAGAGCTGCCGACAACGGGAACGAAGAATGAACTCCAAAGGCGGTTAAGGGAACATCTGCAGCTTCAGGGCATTAACATCGATTCTCACGAGTTCGAGGAAGAAGAGGAACGAGAATTACAGGCCCCTGCAACTCCTAGCGGTGCTGACATAAATTTGTTGCTAGCCGCTATGATGAAAAAAATGCAAGTATTAACTAATGTTCAAGAAGCTTCTAGAGCTTAGAACCAGAAGCTATTCGAAGCTTCTAGAACCGAAAATCAAAAACTTCTGGCTGATGTACGAGAAGCTTCTAGAGCTGAGAACCAGAACCTATTTGAAGCTTCTAGAGCCGAAAACCAACGACTGCAAGCAGCAATTTTGTCAAAAATTGAAAAGGAATTGGAAGAAACATCTGGAAAGCTGCAGGAAATCCATGAGTCGGTCAGCAAAAGGATCACTGGTGTCGAGGAAAGGGTGTCACATTTAGAAAAGGCCGTTGACACGAGAGTGGACAATTTGGAAAAGACCGTTGACACTAAAGGGGACAATTTGGAAAGGACCGTCGGCGGAAAAATCGTTATGATGGAGGAAAAGATCAACAATCTCCAAAGCCAGCGACTGGAAACAGTGCGAGTCGTTTCGGAAAGTACCGGCAAGATAAGAACACCTTGCTTTGATGGTAGCTCACCCCTATCCGTATTCAAATTCCAATTTGAAACAGTAGCCAGCAGAAGCGGATGGGACGATGGAGAGAAGGCTCTAGAACTAATTCTGGCGTTAAAAGGTGTCGCAGCTGAGATTCTAGAAACCATGCCAGCCAGCAGCAGAAACAACTACAATGACTTAATGGTTGCGTTGCAGCGTAAATTTGGCGATGAACACAAACGAGAACTATACCGCATGGAGTTGAGATGCCGGGCGCAAAAGGCTAATGAGTCACTTCAGGCCTTTGCAATGGAAGTCGAGAGATTAGTGCAGCTTACATACCCCGGAGAAAACCACCCGCTGATAGACAACATTAAGACCGAGGCGTTTGTGAATGGTATACGCGATCCTGACATTAAACTGGCGGTATGTTCTACACAGAAGACAACTTTTGCCGAGACCGTGGCCTTCGCACTAGCCCAGGAGACCGCTCGCACGATTTCACGACCACAAATGAGCAAAGTACGGAAAATGGAAGTCGTGGAAGAGGAGGAATGCCTTTTGAATAAACTTAAAGAAATGTTGAAGCAAGTTTCGGGAGAAAACGAACAAAAGGCTAAAATTAAATGCTTCAACTGTGGAAAGAGGGGTCATTTCCAGAGAAACTGTAAAGCGCCACGAAAGAGGTCAAGATCCGCCTCACCATCAAGGAATAAGAAACGGGCGAACTACCAACCATCTTCACAAGAGTCCCCGTTAAACTAAAACGAGCTAGCACTGAGAGGCAAGTGCTGGCTCCCACAAGCGAGGGCCTCACAATCTCAATATCAGTGATGCAACAGAACAACAACAATCTTACGGCGTGCGGATACATAAATGGCAGACCACATACCTTCACAATAGACACCGGGGCGACGCAGTCTATCATCACACCAGATGTAGCGAAGGGAAAATGTGAGGCACTTAGCAATGTAAGACTACGGACAGCTACTGGAGAGTGTGCCACCGTCCACGGAAAAACAGAGGCGAAGGTGACTATAGCCAACATTAGTGTAAGTCACATCTTTATTGTTGCCGATATTGTGGACGAGGTTATCATTGGTGCCGATTTCATGATAGCTCATGGCATCAATTTGAATATGGGGCAACAGATTATGAGTTGGCGAAATGTAGAGATACCTCTAGACGTGGGGTACAAGCACCAAGTGGACGCCAGAAGGATAGTTGCGGTCGAACAACTCAAATTGCCACCTCAGAGTGAATCACTGATATGGGCGCGTATGGAGGGAGATTGTGTGGAAAACCGCTTGTGGGTTGTTGAACCAGCAGAAATACAGACGGATTTAATATCAGCAAAGGCCCTCGTCAAATCCACAGAACAAAGAATAGTCCCGGTGAGAGTGCTAAATCTATCAGGCCATGAAAGAGTCGTTTGTAAAAACTCAGAGGTGGGCCAATGTGTTCCAGTAGAGGCGGTAATAAACAGCGAGCAAACGCCGCAACCTGCCGATATGTCAGCCAAGGATCAAAAGGGATTTGATGAAAATGTGGAGAAATGGATAGCCGGTTTAGCAGCTGCAGAGAAAAACAAAGCCAAAAAGCTGCTAAAGAGGTATGCTTTCGCTTTCGCCACGAACAGCAAAAGTCAAGGAAGAACAGCCATGGTTAAACATGAAATTAATACTGGCGAAGCGAGACCGATAAAGCAGGCACCCAGAAGCATACCGCTGGCGAAGCGTAATGAGGTTAAGGAGTTAGTCGGCGAAATGAGGAGGAGCGGTGTAATCGAACCATCATCAGGTCCGTGGAGCTCACCTGTAGTTTTAGTAAAGAAGAAAGATGGCAGTACAAGATTCTGCGTAGACTACAGGAAGCTGAATGATGTCACTAAAAAGGATAGTTACCCGCTACCAAGAATTGACGACACACTCGACACGCTAGCCGGAACAAAATGGTTTTCCACATTGGATCTACAAAGCGGGTATTGGCAGGTGGAGATTGCAGACAAGGACAAAGAGAAAACCGCATTCAGTGCGAACGGCGGCTTATGGCAGTTTAAGGTTATGCCATTTGGACTCTGTAATGCTCCGGCCACATTCGAGCGGCTTATGGAACGTGTGCTAAAGGGACTGCATTGGAAGACTTGCCTGGTGTATCTCGACGACATAATAGTGATGGGCAGAACTTTCCACGAACACCTCAAGAACCTGGGAGAAGTTCTGCAACGGATATCAACGGCTGGACTAAAACTAAGCGTAAAGAAATGTGCATTTTTCCAAAAGCAGGTGAAATATTTGGGGCATCTTGTCACAGCAGATGGCATATCCACCGATGAAGATAAAATACGAGCAGTAAAGGACTGGCCTCGTCCCCAGAATCTTCATGAACTACGCACCTTTTTGGGACTATGCACATACTACAGACGCTTTGTGCCTAACTTTGCCAGCGTGACTACAAGTTTTCATGATCTCACCAAGAAGTCAAAAATCTATCAATGAGGTGAGCCACAGGAGAAGGCGTTCAAGACACTAAAAGACCTATTATGTGCTGCACCAGTTTTGGCGTATCCAGTCCCAGGAGAAAAGTTCATCTTAGACAGTGATGCTAGCGGATATGGTATTGGTGGTGTACTTTCCCAAGTGATCAATGGAACAGAGAAAGTCGTAGGCTACTATAGTCGCACCTTGTCAAAGCCTGAACGGAATTATTGTGTGACCCGACGAGAGCTACTGACAGTGCTGGAGTGCATCAAACATTACCACAAGTACCTGTATGGCCAAAATTTTCTGCTAAGGACTGATCACTCTGCATTGAGATGGCTGCTACAATTCAAGAACCCTGAAGGACAGTTAGCACGTTGGATTGAACGCCTCCAGACCTACGACTTCAGCATCGAACACCGAAGGGGCATAAAACATGGAAATGCTGACGCTCTTTCACGCCGACCTTGCAATTTGGAGTGTAAACATTGCGTGAAAGCTGAGAAAAAGGAATCCATCGTCGATATCCGGCTAACGCGGATTGAAGCCAACGAAGACTGGTCCCAAGCACAAAGAAGTGACCCAATATTGGCGAAAATAATAGCAGCTAAGGAAGAGGACAAACGACCGACCAGAAATGAGATATCCGAAGAAGGTCCTCTTACAAAAGCTTATTGGACACTATGGGATAGCTTAAAGATCATAAATGGGTGCCTATATCGACTTTGGGAAAGCGCTGATGGCAAGACCTCATCCAACCTATTGGTAGTGCCTTCCTCCAAAATGAAAGAAGTGTTAAAGAAATTCCATGATGGAGCCAGCGGAGGACATCTTGGAGTGACCAAGACGCTGGAAAGGCTAAAGCAACGTTTTTATTGGGTTGGATGTCAACAAGCAGTGGCGGATTGGATAGCAAACTGCAGCCAGTGTATTGCAGCTAAAGGTCCAGCAAGAAGAAGTCGAGGTCAGATGCAGCAGTATAACTCAGGCGCACCTTTCGAGCGGATAGCGATGGACATAGCAGGCCCTTTTCCTGTCAGTAATGCCGGAAACCGATATGTTCTCGTTGTGATGGACTATTTCAGCAAGTGGCCGGAAGTGTATGCCATACCCAATCAAGAGGCGAACACAATAGTTAACGTTTTTGTGAACAACTGGGTATGCCGCTACGGGGTTCCAATAGAACTTCATTCCGATCAAGGCAGAAATTTTGAGTCGGCTGTATTCCAGGAAATGTGTGAAGTATACGGTATTAAAAAGACTCGAACGACGCCGCTTCACCCACAGTCAGACGGAATGGTAGAGCGATTTAACCGAACCCTGGAGGAATATTTGCGGAAAGTAGTGAGCGAGCAACAGAAAGACTGGGACGAACACATTCCGAGGTTTCTACTGGCGTACCGATCCGCGGTCCATGATTCAACATCTAGATCACCCGCCAAGGTTATCTTTGGGACTGAGATAAAGCTGCCCGGTGACTTAGAGTTTGGTGTTAAGCCCGGCACAGAGAGGGATGCCACATACACTGGAAAAGACGAAAGCCTAAATGAACTTCATGAGTTTGTGCGCACCCGTATAAAAATGGTCAGCGATAGAATGAAAGCCAGGTATGATCGTGCGGCAAACACGGAGGGCTTCCATGAGGGACAAATGGTTCTGCTATACAACCCAAAGCGGAAGAAGGGATTATCTCCCAAGCTACAAACCAGCTGGGATGGACCGTATAAAATAATTAAACGGTTAAACGATGTCGTGTACAGGATACAGAAAGCTAACAGCCCCCGAGCAAAAAAGAAGGTCGTGCACATATAGCGACTGGCAAAATATGGGAAAGGAGATAATGAGCCTATTCGGGACGAACAGACTTAAGTGGGCGGCAGTGTTACATAAATCGAAACGACCTAATATCGTTTAACAATAAAAACGATAAACAAAAGCTATCAGCTACACCAACACAATACACACGACACACCCTGTCGTACACTCAGCTAACTTTAAATTAACTTAAAACCAACTATTTCTCAAGCAGTGGTGGTTGACACTTGGATTACTTTTATATGGAAATGACTAACTATTTTAACATTGCGATGTCCTACGAAGTAGTCAATTGTTCGAGTCTGCATTACTTTTAAATTAATTTAAAGTTAGTTACTTAGCAGTTAACTTAAAGTAAACCTATTTGTAGCTAGCTATACTACTACTACTTTTAATTAGCTTTAAGCTAGTTTTTTTTAAACTGACTATAATTTAGCTAAATTTCAGTGAATGAAAAGTCAGTTCTTTACACGTTGGCTTTAAACTTACAATAATAAGCTATTATATTAATTATTCGAAATGAAACAGTTTTTTAAAATTTACATTTTAATAGCAAACAAAAGTTTATTCATGTGAAAAGAAAATAAATAAATTAATAAAATAAATAAATAAAAAAAAAATAAATTAATAAATAAAATAAATTCATTTCAATACATCACAAGTAATATTTTGCACATTTGTTGGTAAAAAAAGATAAAAAGAGTTTCTAAATATAAAATTTTTAAATATTTAAATTTTTTTGATTTGCGTTCTTATTTTTAATGCACTTAGCATGAATACAACGTTTTTTTTTTTTATTATTTTTAAGCCGTTACGCAGCTCAGTTTCCACATCCTGAGAGCCGAGTGATCGACAGGCATCTGTTTAAAAAATATGTATATAAATTTTTACATGTTTTAAGACTTGGTTAAAACTTATATTTTCAAATTAGCACTTACCTGTTAAGGCGTCATAAAAAGCAGCAAAGTCTTTTAAATGCTTTTTACCGTGAACACCATCCAAGTTTATGTCCATGCACAAATTTGGTGACATAATTATGGCAAGCAGCCCTTTAATATTGTTTCACTTCACTTCAAATAAAAACACTCCAAACCTTGCGAATTTATGTATTTTTTAATTTAGTGTATTTTTTTTAATTACTTTACGCAAACAATAAATTTTTAACCAATAATATAAAGCGAAAAGATGACACGCGGTTTTGTTTATTAATCAAACGTCTAAGACGTTAGTTATATAAATCCAACGGCGTTAAGAATTGGAGTGTTTGTATACACTTTGGTTAATGTAAATTTTGCATTGCGTAGTAGTTAGCTTTAAGTTAGTCGATACAAGCAAACTTAAAGTTAGTTTTTTTTGTAGTTAGCTACTCATTTGACGGCAGGGCAAATACGCACTAACACTAAGAATACAACGAACGTGTTGATTATCTAAAGCTGCACACACACATGTGTACAACGAACCAGGTAGCAACAACAACATAAAGTAAACCAGCTACGACAAATATGTAACGGACAACATAAGCAAAGTACACAAACAACAATGTACTAGCAGAAGTCACGAGAAGGCGTGAGCGAGAACCTTCCACATCGAGAACGTTCATCATACTGATCATACGTGCGTGCGGACTATAAAAGGGCTGGACAAAGCAAGCGGCAGTCAGAGTTAATTTAGTCAGCCTTGTGTGAAGTTGCGTGTGAACAAAATAAGTCGTGGTTGTAAAGATCTAGCGAATACTTGTGTGAACTAGTACAGTGAATAAACAGATTATTATCGTTGTATCGTTAAGTTCTATACGGTGGTACACAAAAGTAGTGTAAATAATAAAGAGATTTTAAGAAAAACTAAAGACATATTTGTTTTTACTTTGTTGCAATTAACGAACTCATATTTAAACGTTTTTAAAAAGGTAAAAACGTAACAATATTATGAGTTTTGATGGGGTAAATTTGGCAAATATGAATTTTTCTTATTTATTATAATAATTACGGTAATTTATGTTTGATTTGATCAAACAAAGTGGAAATTTCTTCACAGGATAATAGAATGTCATCAGTTCTTTCATATTTTTTAATTAAATATTGTTACTATGAACGCACAAACTTTGAAAATATGAAAAAAATCGCATTTGACAAGTTTTTTTCATTGAAGTCCCGGTGGTCTAGTAGGTAGTGTGTTGGCTTATTAGACGAAAAGCCAGGCCAGACATAAAAAAAATACAAATAGTATTTTTTCGTCGACTTCCTCTCAGCAGATTTCTGGCAAAAACTTTGAGAGTAAATAAAATTGCCATGAAAAGTTTCTCAAAAAATCCGTCGTTCGGAGTCGACTTTAAACTGTAGGTCCCACCACTCATGTATAAAATTAACACACACAACATAAGTGGTGTGAGAAACTAGGTCGTAATCCTGACTGAAGGGTTGTAATGACAATTATGTATGTATGTGTATGTATTTCATCAAACCTCATGGAATATTAAGTCAAGTAATATACATATGTATACCGTTTTAAAGGCCCATCATTAATAAGCTTTAAATTTTGGACATCGGTTCGGAAATGTTTGTGTAAACAATAAATTTGTGCTTAAAGACCAAAAAAAGACTGTTTTTGCCAAATAAAACGAGTTTGGAGGGTTCATGAAATATAAAAAAATATTATTGAGTTCTTCTCAACAAAACTTACAACCTACACTATGTCATTAGTTGGGTGTATTTCATTTTTTTTTATTTTGTCTGAGTAAATTTAATAATTCATGATGACTTACTAAGGCATACTGTACCAGTTTAGTAGTCCTTGCTTACGAACCGCAGTTGTCGTTTTCGATAGTTCTCATGCACCTAAAGCAACTCCAGATATAAAAGACTAAAACAAAACGAAATTTAAATACATGAATAACACATTGTTCATCAAATAGACTTAATCGATTCCAGTAACAAAATAAAAATCAAATATTGAAGTTCTCATCACCTTCTAATTTACGAAACCTAACAGGTTATTAAGATAAAAAGGCAAAAAATTAAAACAAAAAAAGTTATTCAATGGATTTGTTAAGTATTGTTTCGGTATCGTATGAGTTAATATACGATTAAATAAAATTTTATAGGTATGTGTTAAAGAACAGAAGCAACAACAATATCGATAAACACATAATAGTACTTAAGTTTAATTTGGCAATATAATGCAAGAAATGCCAATGGCAGTATTATTATTCCTTCTTCTTTGGACATTCTTAACTTTCTGCACTTTTAAACACAATGACGCGTTATACGTCTATTTACATATGCACGCACAGTGGCGAGCACTTGTCGATATATGCCTAGAAAATCTTTAAGTTAAGCTGATACCCTACTCATATTAAGTTACATAACATAATTGGTCATTACAATCCTTCAGTCAGGATTACTATCCTAGTTTCTCACACCACTTATGTTGTGTGCGTTAATTTTTAAACATGAGTGGTGGGACATACAGTTTAAAGTCGACTCCGAACAAACAGATTTTTGAGAAAATTTTCGTGACAATTTTCATTTACTCTCAGAGCTTTTGCCAAAAATCTGCTGAAAAGAAATCACCGAAGAAATATTTTGTGATGTTTATCGTTTATTTGTCTGACCTGGGATATAGTACGTTATTAAACTTAAATAAAACGAATTGTATTTGAGATATCATAGAGACTTTTATACTTATTCGAAAGGCCTATTGATGTCATTAATATTGAATATAGCATCATTCATAATTTTTTATGACCCTGTCTTTTAAGCTTAGCTCCGGAAACTGTTTTTTCGAATTCTGCCAGTAATTTAATTTTTCTTATTTGTTGAACAGATGCCCGAAGGTTCATTTTAATGGAAACATTTCACATCCGCTTAACATTGGTAGAGGTGTTCCCCAGGGATCAATACTGGAGCCTCTGTTGTTCTGTATGTATATAAATGATCTACCGGATGTTTTGGTTGACTGCGGTGTCCATATGTACACACATATGCTGATGATGTGGAGCTTTACACCAGTAGTCGTAAGGAGAATATTGATTCTTGCTTACACTCTATTAACCGTTGGTTTAAGAGAATTTATAGTTGGGCTTCAGCAAATGGACTATGCATCAATCCCTCAAAGTCCAAATGTATTATGATTTCGAAAACCAATGTTTCGTTTGTCATACCTGGATGGAGCATCAAGGGAAATGAAATTGACTTTGTCAAGTCTGCAGCCAATCTGGGTATTGTATTTAATGACAGATTATAGTAGTCTAGCCATATAAGTGTCGTTGTTGGCAGAATATACGGCATGCTTTGAAATTTATGGGCGGTCATTGATTCAACTCCTTTTGCAATTCGTAAGCAACTTGCTAAAACTTATTTAATTCCTGTGCTATTCTATGTGTGCGAATTTTTCGCACAGACTTCCGAAAGGCGTCGTATCATGTGTTACTATGTGTTATTAACGCATCATACGTACATACATAATTGGTCGTTACAACCCTACCAGTCAGGATTACGACCTAGCTTCTCACACCACTGATGCTGTTTAATTTTTTACACAAGCGGCGGGCCCTAGTTTAAATTCGATAGTTTATAGCCGACCCTCAGAATTTTTGTCAGAAATCTGCTGAGAGGATATATATATATTCTTTTGTTTACATGATCAACAACTAAACAAAAATATAGCAACAACATCAGTATAAAAAGGGCGATAAACAAGTAAACAAAAAGCAACAACAAACATTAACAGAATAAATGTAAACAAAGTACACAAACAACAATGAAACAACGATGTTTGCATTTATGGAGATCCCAAGAAGTCGAAGCCGCGGACATTCGACTTCAAGATCAGTCATCAGATAGGTTTACGTTGCCATATAAAATGTAAGGTAAAGCAGGCAACGGGATCAGTAAAAAATCAGCCAGTCTTGTGTGAAGACACGCTGCGTGTGAAGAGAATAATCGTGATTTATCTGTTGAACAATTGTTAGTGTTTACACAGAAGACTGTAAAGAAGAATAGTAAACAAAGCAAATTGTTATTGTTTGCATCAAGTTGTAAACAGTGGCAAACAGATCTGTGCAAATAATAACGAAATTAATTAAAACTGTACACAAATTTATTTTTGTTTACATTCTACAAGCTCATATTTCAAACGTTTTTAAAGGGTAAAAACGTACCTTTTTCTCTTTCTGTCAATATTTAACATTAATTTGGGTCACTAACCTAAATGACAGCCCAAATTGATATAAAAAAGAAAACATGGAATATATCTCAACAAAATGTGTACAAATGTGATGGCCATTACAATTGGCAATGATACTCTTCTTGCAGGATTTGTTAACCTAAATTTGACATTTCAACCACGTCAATTAATCAGTTAAAGGTTTCAGGTTTAAAAGCTTTAAACCAAATTTTATACAAATTAGAATTAATTAAGTATAACTAATGTTTACTTTCACATAACTGTATTCATACATATACGTACATATTGTTACGTTTTTACCTTTTTAAAAACGTTTAAATATGAGTTCCTTAATTGCAACAAAGTAAAAACAAATATGTCTTTAGTTTTTCTTAACTCTCTTTATTATTTACACTACTTTTGTATGCCACCGTATAGAACTTAACGATACAACAATAATAATCAGCTTATTCACTTTATTAGTTCACACAATTATTCACTTTGCAACCACGACTTGTTTTGTTCACACGCAACTTCACACAAGGCTGACTGTATTAACTCTGCCTGCTGCTTGCTTTGTCCAGCCCTTTTATAGTCCGCACACACGCGTATCAATCAGTACGATGAACGTTCTCGATGTGGAAGGTTCTCGTTCGCGCCTTCTCGAGAACTCTATTGCTAGTACATTGTTGTTTGTGTACTTGCTTATGTTATGTACCAGTCGCTACCAGGTTCGATACATATTTGTCGTAGCTGGTTTACTACATTCCATGTTGTTGTTGCTACCTGGTTCGTTGTACACATGTGTGTGTGCAGCTTTAGATAATCAGCACGTTCATTGTATTCTTAGTGTTAGTGTGTTTTGTATTGTGTGGCTTTTGTTTATCGTTTTTATTGTTAAACGATATTAGGTCGTTTCGATTTACGTAACACTGCCGCCCACTTAAGCCTGTTCGTCCCGAATAGGCTCATTATCTCCTTTCCCATATTTTGCCAGTCGCTCTATGTGTACGACCTTCATTTTTGTTCGGGGGCTGTTAGCTTTCTGTATCCTGTACACGACATCGTTTAACCGCTTAATTATTTTATACGGTCCATCCCAGCTGGTTTGTAGCTTGGGAGATAATCCCTTCTTCCGCTTTGGGTTGTATAGCAGAACCATTTGTCCCTCATGGAAGCCCTCCGTGTTTGCTGCTCTATCATACCTGGCTTTCATTCTATCACTGACCATTTTTATACGGGTGCGTACAAACTCATGAAGTTCATTCAGGCTTTCTTCTTTTCCAGTGTATGTTTCGTTCCTCTCTGTGGCGGGCTTAACACCAAATTCTAAGTCACCGGGCAGTTTTATCTCAGTCCCAAAGATAACCTTGGCGGGTGATCTAGATGTTGAATCATGGACCGCCGATCGGTACGCCAGTAAAAACCTCGGAATGTGTTCGTCCCAGTCCTTCTGTTGCTCGCTCACTACTTTCCGCAAGTATTCCTCCAGGGTTCGGTTAAATCGCTCTACCATTCCGTCTGACTGTGGGTGAAGCGGCGTCGTTCGAGTCTTCTTAATACCGTATACTTCACACATTTCCTGGAATACAACCGACTCAAAATTTCTTCCTTGATCGGAATGTAGTTCTATTGGAACCCCGTAGCGGCATACCCAGTTGTTGACAAAAACATTTACTATGGTGTTCGCCTCTTGATTTGGTATGGCATACACTTCCGGCCACTTGCTGAAATAGTCCATCACAACGAGAACATACCGGTTTCCGGCATTGCTGACTGGAAAAGGGCCCGCAACGTCCATCGCTATCCGCTCGAAAGGTGCGCCTGAGTTATACTGCTGCATCTGACCTCGACTTCTTCTTGCTGGACCTTTAGTTGCAATACACTGGGTGCAGTTTGCTATCTAATACGCCACTGCTTGTTGACATCCAACCCAATAAAAACGTTGTTTTAGCCTTTCCAGTGTCTTTGTCACTACAAGATGTCCTCCGCTGGCTCCATTATGGAACTCCTTTAACACTTCTTTCATTTTGGCGGAAGGCACTACCAATAGGTTGGATGAGGTCTTGCCATCAGCGCTTTCCCAAAGTCGATATAGGCACCCATTTATGATCTTTAGGCTGTCCCATAGTGCCCAATATGCTTTTGTAGGAGGACCTTCTGCGGATATCTCATTTCTTGTAGGTCGTTTGTCCTCCTCCTTCGCTGCTATTATTTTCGCCAATATTGGGTCACTTCTTTGTGCTTGGGACCAGTCTTCGGTGGCTTCAATCCGCGTTAGCCGGATATCGACGATGGATTGCTTTTTCTCAGCTTTCACGCAATGTTTACTCTCCAAATTACAAGGTCGGCGTGAGAGAGCGTCAGCATTTCCATGTTTTATGCCTCTTCGGTGTTCAATGCTGAAGTCGTAAGTCTGGAGGCGTTCAATCCAACGTGCTAACTGTCCTTCAGGGTTCTTGAATTGTAGCAGCCATCTCAATGCGGAGTGATCAGTCCTCAGCAGAAAATTCTGGCCATTCAGGTACTTATGGTAATGTTTGATGCACTCCAGCACTGCCAGTAGCTCTCGTCGGGTTACACAGTAGTTCCGTTCAGGCTTTGACAATGTGCGACTATAGTAGCCTACGACTTTCTCTGTTCCATTGATCACCACCAATACCATATCCGCTAGCATCACTGTCTAAGATGAACTTTTCTCCTGGGACTGGATACGCCAAAACTGGTGCAGCGCACAATAGGTCTTTTAGTGTCTGGAAAGCCTTCTCCTGTGGCTCACCCCATTGATAGACTTTTGACTTCTTGGTGAGCTCATGCAAACTTGTAGCCACGATGGCAAAGTTAGGCACAAAGCGTCTGTAGTATGTGCATAGTCCCAAAAAGCTGCGTAGTTCATGAAGATTCTGGGGACGTGGCCAGTCCTTTACTGCTCGTATTTTATCTTCATCGGTGGATATGCCATCTGCTGTGACAAGATGCCCCAAATATTTCACCTGCTTTTGGAAAAATGCACATTTCTTTACGCTTAGTTTTAGTCCAGCCGTTGTTATTCGTTGCAGAACTTCTCCCAGGTTCTTGAGGTGTTCGTCGAAAGTTCTGCCCATTACTATTATGTCGTCGAGATACACCAGGCAAGTCTTCCAATGCAGTCCCTTTAGCACACGTTCCATAAGCCGCTCGAATGTGGCTGGAGCATTACAGAGTCCAAATGGCATAACCTTAAACTGCCATAAGCCGCCGTTCGCACTGAATGCGGTTTTCTCTTTGTCCTTGTCTGCAATCTCCACCTGCCAATATCCGCTTTGTAGATCCAATGTGGAGAACCATTTTGTTCCGGCTAGAGTGTCGAGTGTGTCGTCAATTCTTGGTAGCGGGTAACTATCCTTTTTGGTGACATCATTCAGCTTCCTGTAGTCTACGCAGAATCTTGTACTGCCATCTTTCTTCTTTACTAAAACTACAGGTGAGCTCCACGGACCCGATGATGGTTCGATTACACCGCTCTTCCTCATTTCATCGACTAACTCCTTAACCTCATTACGCTTCGCCAGCGGTATGCTTCTGGGTGCCTGCTTTATCGGTCTCGCTTCGCCAGTATCAATTTCGTGTTTGACCATAGCTGTTCTTCCTTGCCTTTTGTTGTTCGTGGCGAAAGCGAAAGCATACCTCTTTAGCAGCTTTTTGGCTTTGGTTTTCTCTGCAGCTGCTAAACCTGCTATCCATTTCTCCACATTTTCACCAAATTCCTTTTGATCCTTGGCTGACATATCGGCAGGTTGCGGCGTTTGTTCGTTGTTTATTACCGCCTCTACTGGAACACATTGGCCCACCTCCGAGTTTTTACAGACGACTCTTTCATGGCCTGATAGATTTAGCACTCTCACCGGTACTATTCTTTGTTCTATGGATTTGACGAGGGCCTTTGCTGATATTAAATCCGTCTGTATTTCTGCTGGTTCTACAACCCACAAGCGGTTTTCCACACAGTCTCCATCCATACGCCCCCATATCAGTGAGTTGTTCGACCGCAACTATCCTTCTGGCGTGCACTTGATGCTTGTACCCCACGTCCAGAGGTATCTCTACATTTCGCCAACTCATAATCTGTTGCCCCATATTCATATGAGCTATCATGAAATCGGCACCAATTATAACCTCGTCCACAATATCGGCAACAATAAAGATGTGACTTACACTAATGTTGGCTATAGTCACCTTCGCCTCTGTTTTTCCGTGGACGGTGGCAGACTCTCCCGTAGCTGTCCGTAGTCTTACATTGCTAAGTGCCTCACACTTTCCCTTCACTACATCTGGCCTGATGATAGACTGCGTCGCCCCGGTGTCTATAGTGAAGGTATGTGGTCTGCCATTTATGTATCCGCACGCCGTAAGATTGCTGTTGTTCTGTTGCATCACTGATATTGAGATTGTGGGGCCCTCGCTTGTGGGAGCCAGCACTTGCCCCTCAGCGCTAGCTCGTTTTAGTTTAATGGGGACTCTTGTGAAGATGGTTGGTAGTTCGCCCGTTTCTTATTCCTTGATGGTGAGGCGGATCTTGATCTCTTGCGTGGCGCTTTGCAGTTTTTTTGGAAATGGCCACTCTTTCCACAGTTGAAGCATTTGACTTTAGCCTTTTGTCCATTTTCTCCCAAAACTTGCTTCAGCATCTCTTTAAATTTGTCCAAAAGACATTCCTCCTCCTCCACGACTTCCATTTTTCGCACTTTACTGACTTGTGGTCTAGAAATCGTGCGAGCGGTCTCCTGGGCTAGTGCGAAAGCCACGGTCTCTGCAAAAGTTGTCTTCTGTGTAGAACATACCGCCAGTTTAATATCAGGGTCGCGTATGCCATTAACAAACGCCTCGGTCTTAAAGTTGTCTATCAATGGATGGTTTTCTCCTGGGTATGTGAGCTGCACTAATCTCTCAACCTCCATTGCAAAGGCTTGTAATGACTCATTTGCCTTTTGCGCCCGGCATCTCAACTCCATGCGGTATAGTTCCCGTTTGTGCTCATCGCCAAATTTACGCTGTAACGCCACCATCAACTCGTTGTAGTTGTTTTGCTGCTGACTGTCATGGTTTCTAGGATCTCAGCTGCTACACCTTTTAGCGCCAAAATTAGTTCCAGAGCCTTCTCTCCATCGTCCCATCCGTTTCTGCTGGCTACTGTCTCAAATTGGAATTTGAATACGGATAGGGGTGAGCTACCATCAAAGCAAGGTGTTCTTATCCTGCCGGTACTTTCCGAAACGACTCGCACTGGTTCCTGTCGCTGGCTTTGGAGGTTGTTGATCTTTTCCTCCATCATAACGATTTTTCCGCCGACGGTCCTTTCAAAATTGTCCACTTTATTGTCAACGGCCTTTTCCAAATTGTCCACTTTCGTGTCAACGGCCTTTTCTAAATGTGACACCCTTTCCTCCACACCAGTGATCATTTTGCTAACCGACTCATGTATTTCCTCCAGCTTCCCTGTTGTCGCTTCGAGCTACTTTTCATTTTTTGACATAATTGCTGCTTGCAGTCGTTGGTTTTCGGCTCTAGAAGCTTCAAATAACTTTTGGTTCGCTTCTTGCATTTTGAGATTTTCAGCTCTAGAAGCTTCTTGCACTTTAGCTAGAAGTTTTTGATTTTCGCTTCTAGAAGCTTCGAATAGCTTCTGGTTTGCTACTTCCATTTTCTCCATCATAGCAGCTAGCAACAAGTTTATGTCAACGCCGCTAGCCGTTGCAGGGGCCTGTAGTTCTCGTTCCTCTTCTTCCTCGAACTCGTGAGAATCGATGTTAATGCCCTGAAGCTGCAGATGTTCCCTTAACCGCCTTTGGAGTTTATTCTTCGTTCCCGTTGTCGGCAGCTCTAGTTTACCCAACTCTCGTTTCAGTCGTTCCACTCTTAGTTCGGTGAGTTTCATTTTAATAATTTTTTTTTTTTTCAAATATTTATTTATTTTTACTTTTGGATTTTGCAATCCCACTTCTGACACCAATTGTTACGTTTTTACCTTTTTAAAAACGTTTAAATATGAGTTCCTTAATTGCAACAAAGTAAAAACAAATATGTCTTTAGTTTTTCTTAACTCTCTTTATTATTTACACTACTTTTGTATGCCACCGTATAGAACTTAACGATACAACAATAATAATCAGCTTATTCACTTTATTAGTTCACACAATTATTCACTTTGCAACCACGACTTGTTTTGTTCACACGCAACTTCACACAAGGCTGACTGTATTAACTCTGCCTGCTGCTTGCTTTGTCCAGCCCTTTTATAGTCCGCACACACGCGTATCAATCAGTACGATGAACGTTCTCGATGTGGAAGGTTCTCGTTCGCGCCTTCTCGAGAACTCTATTGCTAGTACATTGTTGTTTGTGTACTTGCTTATGTTATGTAACAGTCGCTACCAGGTTTGATACATATTTGTCGTAGCTGGTTTACTACATTCCATGTTGTTGTTGCTACCTGGTTCGTTGTACACATGTGTGTGTGCAGCTTTAGATAATCAGCACGTTCATTGTATTCTTAGTGTTAGTGTGTATTTGTATTGTGTGGCTTTTGTTTATCGTTTTTATTGTTAAACGATATTAGGTCGTTTCGATTTACGTAACAATATATAAGCATTTTTATAATTTTTTGTGTGTGCATTTGTTATTTTTGTGTTTGTATTTCATATTCTTAACACGTACGAAATGACAATAAACTATAATATGACTTTCACCTGAAAAGTTTACGACTTAATTACAAATGAACTGTAAAACAAAGCTCCCTTATGAAGAGACAAAACTTACAACAAACAATTAATTAAGCAAAGTCTTCTTTTAATCCCTAGGTTATGACCGTGTAAAGAGAATAAAACGATACAGGAGGCGGTTTGCACTTTATAAAGTATAACATTTGCTGGATATTAAGTTATTTGAAAATAATAATGCTGTCTTATTTTTATTCCTTTTTTTAAGACCAGCACTCAGGAGATGGCTCCTACTCATGCAGTGCATTTTGTTAGAATAATAGAAAGATAGTAGTTATTGGAGAAAGGAAATTTTATTTTTAAAACCTTGATATTGTTTAAAGGACCCGTGAAAAATTTTGTCACTTTTCCTTTCTCGAAAATTGCTTTATATTAATTCTGACTTTTTTTCTATTGCGGTTAATCATATATTGGGTTGTCCGGAAAGTAATATCGTTTTTTTTTTCGTAGAAATGAAAGACAGTTTTCGTATAATATCAATCAAGTGGTCATAAACTGTTGAATTTTATAAATTTAAGCTCAATCCGTTATTCGCCGGTTCGCATCAACTTATGCCTTTTTTGCGTCTTTATCAGCTTCAACCGGCCTTCCCGAACGTGGTGCATCTTCGACATCAAAATTGCCAGATCGAAATTTAGCGAACCAGTTCTGGCACAGGCGTACTTTCATACACATCGGCCAATTTCTTTCTGGTTTGAACAGCATTTTTACCCTTTCTGTGGTAAAACAGTAAGATATTTCGAAAATGCTGCTTATCGCTCTTCATATTTAAAAGGATACCAACCAAAAACTACTGCGTAGAATTAATTGGAATTTTTCACACACAAGCCTTGCTATATGATATATAAAAATTATACGGCTTAACTGTGAAGTTGTGTGCAAACAAATACAATTAAATCCTCTGTCGGGAAAAAACGAAATTACTTTCCGAACAACCCCATATAATGTCAACAATCTAACAAACACAAAACACCCACGGTCTCCGATGGGAATCGAACGCGCAACCCTTTTGTCAGGATTACAACCTAGCTATCATACCGCCCGTATTGTGTGTGTTAATTTTATCAGTGACCATTAAAGACGACTCCAAATGATAGACATTTTGAGAAACTTTTCAGTTCAATTTTTGTCACTTCCCAATCGCCTATCGCTCAGCTCTTTCTTTACTTCCATTACAGACTACTAAAGGTCATATTATAACCATTCTACTAATTTCACCCTAGCGTGTAATGATGAAATTTTCAATTCACAGCGCTTATTGTAAAATTTTTCTTTAAAATTGTGCCCAAATTAATGGGCTTTACAAATATAACGTTAGGCTGTTGAAGCAATATTCTTGACCTTTTTCAGTGATGACAAAAGTCGGTGGTTATTGTTTGCTTACATTTAAAGAAAATATTTTCAACTTTCATCCGGTTTGAACACTCCTAAGGGAAAGGAACTATATAAGGCAATTTTGGAAACCGGATGTGAAGTTGTGTCAACGGGGAACTGAATGTATTGGCCAGCAGATAGTAGTAAAATACCTGATCTTATAGATTTCTTTATAATAAATATGATATCAAAGTCGTGTATCAAGTTGGAAAATGGATTTGATCTTAATTCTGACCATTCGCCGATATATATGAATGTTTATGAAAAGGCTATCTGTAGGACAAAATCTCCTTTTTTGGCGTATAATTTTACCGATTGGCAATATTTTCAGACTGTGCTGCAAAATTCAAACATACCGCCTAATGAACCAGAAACAACTGACGAAATTGAGAAAGACGTTGAGTTTACTCCGAACCCTCCTGATAAACAACATGTTGCTTCATACCGTGCTTATATAAGGGAGATTATAAAAAAATAAAAGAAGGTTGATAAATATATGGCAACGATCTAGATTTCCAGCTGACAAGGCAAGGCTTAATAGAATGACACACGAACGTAGCTTAGAAATCAAAATGTATAAGAACTCACGTTTGAATAACTATTTATAAAGGTTGAGTATTGAAAAAACATCAGACTACTCATTGTGGACATCAAGAAAGAACTTAAATAGACCCACAGCACAAATTCCTCCCATTCACATGGCAGATGGAAATTGGGCCAGAACAAATAGACAAAAGGCTGAATTGTTTTCTAACTGTTTTGCTGGTGTGTTCTCTCTTGATACTGATGCACCATCTATTACGCAGGAAGTCAGCAGTCTAGATGATGATGGTCGAAGTAACACAAATTGAAAATTTTAAACAAATCCATCTTAATCTGAAATTAAAGAAATGTCCTGGATTCGACTTAATAACAACTGAAGTTTAAGAACTTCCAAATAACATAATTCTAAAACTAACAGAAATTTTCAATGTTTCATTTAGCGTGCTTCATGTACCATCGTTTTGGAAAGTCGCCGAAGTGGTAATGATACCAAAAGCTGGAAAACCTCCAACTGCAGTTAAATCATATAGATCTATTTCGCTTCTGCCCATATCATCGAAATTATATGAGAAAATATTACAAGTTCGCATTAAACAGATAATTGTACAAAGAAACTTAGTTCCTAAGCATCAATTTAGTTTTAGAAATGCGCATTCAACAATTGACCAAGTTCATCGCATTACTGATGTAATAGAAAGAGCTTTAGAAGAAAAAAATGTTTGTACCGCTGTATTCTTGGACGTTTCAGAAACATTCGACGAAGTCAGTCATACGGGTTTACTCACGAAACTAAGCACGCAATTCCAAGTGCGTACTGTACTTTATTTAAATTGATTAATACAGAAATTTAATTAAAACTAAACACAAAACTATTTTTATTTTATTTGCAATCTACGAGCTCATATTTTAAACGTTTTTAAAAGATAAAAACGTAACAATATTGTACATGAGTAATATGGTATCATTCAAAATCATGTTTTTATACGATTTAACTTTAAACTAAACCCATCCTTTGATTTCAAGTCAAACACAAAAAATAATTTCTGAGTGTCAATTCATTTGTTTAAAACATTATTTCAAATTCATAATAGACTGGCCTAAACACAAATTGAATGGAATACTTTAGAATAGGATGAAGCAGACAAAAGTATTTCTATTTAAAAGTGTCATTTTTCAAATGGACATTCTTATGAAACAATTTTATTTGCTCTAAGCCTACACATATAAAAGAAAACAAATGCTTACAGGCTTTTCTACAATGGTAGATAATGTTTTGATAAAGGATCAAATAAACATTTATTTACTTTAATCTTTCAATATTTCCTACTAATGCGCTTTAAACTTCGGATTGTACCAATAAGATGTCTGCTTAAAGCAAATAATAATGGAACATCATTTGATAGAATGAAATAAAATTTTAAAAACGAATTAAGACAACTCTATAGAATGTCCTTTTCACCAACAAGAACTGCCATTGACAAAACACACATAATCGCTTTCCATTATTATTTATTTCTTAAGGAATGTGAGACAAATAATAGATTCTTGAGATTTGTTTTCATGTAAACTAGAATACACAACCCAACACCTACAAATAGAATAATCATTTCCCAAAAGAAAAAATGGGGAGTTCGAGTTTCCGTGTGTATGTGTATGTGTTTTTTTATTTACGTTTTACGTCTGTTACGTTTTTACGTTAAAAAAAACGTTTAAAATATGAGCTCATAGATTGCAAATAAAATAAAATTAAATTTGTGTTAAGTTTTAATTAAAATCCTTTATTATTCGCAATATTCTGTGTGTCACTGTTTACAACTTGATGTAACAACAACAATTGCTTTGTTTGCTATTCCTTTATTTACATCCTTTGCATAAACAATAACAATATTAGACAATTGTTCGACAGGTCTTTATAAAGGATATCTTCAAACCACGATTATTCTCTTCAAACATACCGCGTCTTAACACAAGACTGACTGGACTTTTACTAACTCAGTTGCCTGCTCTGTCTTGCCTTTTATATGGCATCGGAAACAGTCTGATGAATGTTCTTGAAGGCGAATGTTCGTGGCCTCGCCTTCTCGACATCTCTATAAATGTAAATATCGTTGTTTCATTATTGTTGTTTGTGTATTTTGTTCATGAAGTCGCCTTAGTCTAGTGTGTTGGCTTATTAAACGTAAAGCCCGGGTTCGTATCCCAGGCCAAACACCAAAACTAAATATGAAAAAAATATATTTCTTCGGCGACTTACTGTCAGCAGATTTCTGGCAAAAACTCTGAGAGTAAATAAACCTGCCATCAAAAAGTTTCTCAAAAATCTGTCGTTCGGAGTCGTGCTTAAACTGTAGGTCCCGCCACTCACGTATAAAATGAACGTACATAACATGAGTGGTGTGAGAAACTAGGCCGTAATCCTGACTGAAGGGTTGTAATGACCAATTATGTATGTATGTTGTTCACATTTATTCTTGTAGTGTTTATTGTTGTATTTTTGTTTACTTGTTTACCATTTTTATTCAAATTCTGGACGATACCAAACCACATGAGCTCTGTGAACGTACAAAGCAACCTTAAAAAGCTGATGTTTGTGGTATAGTTTTTGCTGGCATGATCATTAGTCAGCTTATGTCACATTGCATATTGTGCATGAGCGATATGAGGGCACATGTATTTCACGCTAAGTATTTGAAAATTATTACGAAGTCTTGGAAAATTATGCTGAGATCGTTTGTAAGATTCCAAAAATTTTCAGTCGAGAAAGAATTCCAAATATGTCAACTATTCAAAGAGTGGTAAAAAATCGCAAAAAATTGGATCGGTTATGATTAGTAAGATAAATAAACTCAAATACAGCAATTCGGAATCATTGTCAACAACATCAAACTTTACGAAACGAATTTTGTCAAAAAACACTTTTACGATCGTGCAATTTATCAGTCCAGCATCCCAGCAGGCTATGGAAAACTTTGGAAATCCTTTCAATGAATAATGGAGCAAAGAGAAGTTAAAATCAACTTCTCGAAAAAAATCATTTTTCCGACGGAGCACATTTTCGTCTGAAGTTATGAAAACACAATGAATACATTACAACCCTTCAGTCAGGATTACGACCTAGCTTCTCACACCACTTACGTTGTGTGCGTTAATTTTACACATGAGTTGCGGGACCTACGGTTTAAAGTCCTAAAGACAGATTTTTGAGGAAGTTTTCATTGCAATTTTATTTACTCTCAGAGTTTTTGCCAGAAATCTGCTGACAGGTAATCGCTGAGAGGAAGTCGACCGAATGAATATTTTTTTTTCATATTTCGTTTTGTTGTCTGACCTGGGGTATGAATCTTGCCTTACGTCTAATATGCCAACACACTACCTACTAGACTACAATAATTATTATATAATAAAATAGAAATTAATATATAAAATAAATAAACATATATATACACGTATATGTTGCATTTACTTCTCTAGGGAGCATATGGCGGCAATAATTTGATTCTAATAAACTCAGCGCTATGTTTGACTTCGTTCCAATGTAGGCGTAGTTTAGATAATTCGGTTGTGATTTGACGTTGGTTTCGAGTCTATGGCTTTCTTTGTGATGTCATCGAATGGCTTGCGAAGAGTGTGTCCAAGCCATCTCCACTTGCGTCTCTTTATTTCCCTTTCAATTGGTTGCTGGTTTGTACGTGACCAGAGTTGGGCACTGAATATTGTGGAGGGCCAATAAATACGCAAGACTCTACGCAGGCATTTGTTAACAAATACCTGAAGAGACTGGGAATCGTGCGTATTCCACGTTTCGTAATCGTACAGTAATGTGGATTTAACGTTGGAGTTGAAAATTTTAATTTTGTGCGTTTCGACATGTTAGATGACTTCCAAACAGGGTCAAGTTGGGCAAAAGCATTGCATGCCTTATTAATGCGACTGGCAACATCTGTTGACGAATTACAATTTTGTGTCGGTAGCCAAAAGTTAACATCGGAAAACCGAAATAAAAATATAAGTAAATAAACAAGTGAAATCTGGCGAAGTGCCCGACAAGTGCATAGACATGTTGAAATAGAAATTGGATGCATTAAATGCACAAATTAATACGAAAATCTACGATATTTTTAAAATAAAAGATTTTGTATACAATTAATTGAAATTGGAACAATTTATCAGTCTAATGAAGATGCATTGCCATATGACTGAATTTCTAAATGGTCCCCTGGTAAGACAATTCATATGTGAATTATGGCATATTTTGTTAGCGGCTGAAGAGAGTGCTACTGTCATTCCAATCGATCCAATTGAACCGACGAAAAATGAAATTCTAAAAAAAGTATTCCAAACTAAACTTCCAAAATGCTGCGAATGATCTCAATCCAGTTCACATACTCGATCCACAAAACAAGATAACCACGGGAAACAACCACCAGTACCACCTACCACTTTTAGTTTAACCCTTAAACCGCAGGTACGCATCGACATTGAAAAGGATATTAAGCATTGCGAAAAACATAACGAATCTGCACCGCTTTCTCGGTCCAGTAATAGCCGAAATAGTGATAGGGTAATTAGCACAAACCGGAACAAAAGCAACCACTAGTACCACCCTTAAACCACAACAATGCATAAAATAAATATAAAGACCATGAATTATTTATACAAATTATTACTTAAAATTTATAACATTGCTTACTGATATTGGGGAACCTAGACGTTTATTGTCCACTGTATGTGCTTTACAATACATGACTACCATATGTTGTAATTTAGGTATACGTTCTTGTGATTGGCTGAGTGTATAGTACAACCAACTTTGTTTAATTTGTCTTTCATTAGCACAAAATTAATTATTTCTTGATTATAAGATAACACAAACTGATAAAACATAACATTTTCATTCTCCTGACTATTTTGAATCTAAACATTCGTAAATTTATTTAAATTGAACTACAATGGAGTTGTGTGCTATCAAATATTGTAATTTAAATATCCTTAAAAGGATAGTCCTCTGTGTACATTAATGAATTGAAATTCTAATATAAAGGAAATGTAATTGCCGTTGTGTGGGACAATCTGGCTACATATTTGAATTAAATTTGTATGTTAGCTTATTGCATATTAATATACATCTATTAATTAAAATTTATATACAGTGGTGGCTTTATATTTAGCACATAACATAATTTGTCATTACAACACTTCAGTCAGTATTACGACCTAGCTTCTCACACCACTTATGATGTGTGCGTTAATTTTATACATGAGTGGCGGGACCTACAGTTTAAAGCTGACTACGAACGACTGATTTTTGAGAAATTTTTCATGGCAATTTTATTAACTTAACAATTGTTCGTTAGATCTTTACATAGAAAATCTTCAAACCACTATTATTCTTTTCACACGCAACGCGTCTTCACACAACACTGACTGAATTTGTACTGATCCCGTTGCCCGCTTTGTCTTACCTTTTATATCGCTGGGTAAACAGTCTTATGAGTGCTCTTGAAGGAGAATGACTTTACCTTCGCGAAATCTCTATAAATGTAAACATATTGTTTACGTTAACGTTGTTTGTGTATTTCGTTTACGTTTGTCCTTGCAGTGTTGTTGTTGCCTGTTTGTTTACTTGTTTATTCCTTTTTTTATACTGATGTTGTTGCTATACTTTTGTTAATTAGTTGATCATGTAAACAAGTCCATTATTTTTCTTTTTGTAGCTTTTGTTTATCATTTTAATGTTAAACGATGTAACCCCATTTCCATTTTCGTAACAATATGGTTGAAGGTGACACTTTGAAACAGAAACAAATTGTAGAAATTGTAAGTGCTGCATAATAAACAATTTATGATCGTTTTAATGTTATGGGATAGATCCAAATGTCTGGAAAATTGGTGTCACATGAATTAAATAATAGGCAGATGTAAAACCGAAAAACCAATTGTAAAATTTTGTTTCAAATGCACGATAAAAAATCAGTGTCGCATGCAATTTTTCTTACTTAACTTAATTGGTCATTACAACCCTTTAGTTAGGATTACGAGCTAGTTTCTCAAACCACTTATGTTGTGTGTGTTAATTTTATATATTTAAAGTCGACTATGAACGACAGATTTTTTTCATAGCAATTTTTATTTACTCTCAGAGTTTTTGCCAGAAATCTGCTGAGATGAAGTCGGCGAAGAAATACTTTTTGTATTTTTGTCTTGTTGTCTGGCCTGGGGATCGAAAACTGCCTTTACGTCTAATAGTACTACCTACTAGACTACGGCGACTTAAAAAAAAACAATAAATAAAAATAAAAATAAACAAAAACAATATTGTTACGTATTTTTACCTTTTTAAAAAGGTTTAAAATAAATAAAATATAAAGTTCGTAGATTGCAAATAAAACAAAAATAAATTTGTTTTTAGTTTTAATTCAATTCCTTATTGTTCGCACAATTCCGTGCGACACTGTTCGCAACTTTATTTAAACAACAACTATTTTCTTTATATGTTATTCTTCTTTACACTCTTCCGCGTACACACTAACAGTTGTTCAATAGATGTTTACATCGGTGATCTTCAAACCACGGTTATTCTCTTCACACGCAACGCGTCGTCACACAATGCTGACTGAATTTGTACTGATCCCGTTGCCTGCTTTGTTTTGCCTTTTATATCTCGGGGTAAACTGTCTGATGAATGCTCTTGAAGGAGGATGACTTTGTCTTCGCGAAATCTCTAACATGTTGTTTACGTTAATGTTTTTTGTGTGTTATGTTTATGTTTGTCCTTGCAGCGTTTTTGTTGCCTGTTCTTTACTTGTTTATCTTTTTTTTTATAAAGATCATATAAACAAGTCCATTGTTTCTGTTTTTGTAGCGTTTGTTTATTATTTTAATGTTAAACAATGTAATACCGTTTCCATTTTCGTAACAATATGGATGAAGCTGACACTTTGAATCAGAAACAAATGGTAGAAATTGTAAGTGCTGCACAATAAACAATTTCTGGTCGTTTAAGAGTTATGGGAATGATCCCAATCTCTGGAAAGTGAGTGCCACGTGAATTAAATGACAGCAGATGGAGAACCAAAAAACCACTTGTGAAATTTTGCTTTAAACAGACGATAAAAAAATCAGTGTCGCATGCAATTGTTATGACGATAAAAACTGGATTTATTTTCAGAATCATAAAGTGAAAAACTGAACCAAGTATTGATAGAAAAGCAATCAGAACGGGCCACAAGACACAGCAAGGTTATTTTGCAACATGACAATTCACAATGGTTTAGGATACAACCTAAGCATTAGGCTACGAGCTGGAGAAAGTCGAAAATTGGGTGACTAAGTGGTTTGAATAGGGATGGAATGGGATGCATGCAAGCAAGGTAAAGTTTCTGACT
Organism: Sarcophaga variegata; assembly: GCA_932273835.1. NCBI lineage: Eukaryota > Metazoa > Arthropoda > Insecta > Diptera > Sarcophagidae > Sarcophaga > Sarcophaga variegata. The sequence continues at coordinate 28,881,932 of OW026358.1, read as the reverse complement.
GTGGACAACCTGGCGACCTCCAGAGCGATCCTTGTCTTGTTGATTTGAAGTTGATACGCAGCCTCCACGTGGCCGCTCCCTGGATTTTAAATTTGGCTTGAAGCCTACCACGTAAAAAAAATTATTCAATGAAAACCAAAGCCTTATTATGCTACCTCTCCAACTTGGTCATGGAGAGTGCTCTGCTGAAGGCGGTAGTGCATCGCAATGACACTATTTTTAAAAAAGCGTCCAGTTGCTTGCGTATGATGACGACATTGACATCATAGGGCGCACCAAGTGAGATGTTACTGCTACCTTTAGTGCTATTTAACGGGAGTCTATTAAGATGGGTCTGTCAGTAAATGAGGGCAAAACGAAGTATATCGAGCCATAACGGCAAAAATATCTCAAGCGACAAAAACGAAATTTTACAGGGGAAGGTTTCTATTATTTATTTTTTGTGGAAATTAAGTCAGAAAGTTAAATTTTTTTGTTTTAACTTCATAAGCGTACAGAGTGTGACCCTGAAATTTTTATAGATGATGGAATTGATACCAATGAATTTATTTATTACAAAAAACGATATATGAAAAATATGTCGCTTGAGATATTTTTGCGGTTATGGCTCGATATGTTGTCGACAAGTAGAGCGTGTTGGATTCCAATATTCAAGGAATTTTTGTATCTTGGCTCCGTCGCGACCACCAAAAATGATATCTAACTTGCCAACAGGTGCTACTATGGTCTCAATAGGCAATTGAGTAGCAGATGCCCCTCTCGTACAACAAAACTAATACCCTACAAGACCCCCATCCTCCCCGTGCTTCTTTATGGCACAGAGGTATGGACACTATTAAACACTAATGTCGTAGCCTTGTAGTTTTCGAGAGTAGACGCCTACGTATGATCTTCGGTATAGTGCAAGTTGGCGATGATTTCCGCATCCGAGCCAACAATGAGCTGTATGAGCTCCTCAACGAAATGGCCATTGTGCAGCGTATTAACATCCAGCGGCTGCGCTGGCTCGACTATGTCGTTCGAATGGAGGAGAATGCTCCGGCGAGACGGGTATTTGATGATATTATTTGCTGAAGCCGGTGAAGAGGACGACTTCGATTGCGATTGGTGTGACCAACTGCCTATTGTGCGCTAGAAGCAAAGGCATCTGGAAGGATGTATTAAGACAGGCCGAAATCCATTAATGCTGTTGTTAATGACAAATTAAGTAAGTAAATAAGTAATTGGTTTGCTTTCAAATTGGAATCCACAAATTGCTTGAAAGATGGGGAAAATGTGTAGCCAGCAATGGCCCATATTTTGAATAAAATGGTTTTTTACTTTCCCACTAAAAATTTGTATTTAATTTTCACAAGAAAAAAATCCTTTATTGCCTACCGGTACACCTGGTATCTTCAGTTGAACATTAATTTTAACTACTTCTCCAGTGGGATTGTGGGTTATAATAACAGATGTCTCTCATTTTATATAAAAAAAAACCAATAAAATAAACCAAAAAAATTAAAATCAAATAAATTTTAATCCTTATCTACTAGGTGAGTGAGAAAGTGTGAAAAAGATTAGAATATTTTTTATTAATAAAATAATGAAAGTTTTCATTATCAACTCCTTATTAAATACCCATTTACAGAGAAATTAAAAATGGAATGGACTGACGTAAATAATTTTAAAAGGTTAGAAAAATCCTTAAACATAAAGGAAAACAAATAAAATATCTTGGAATATAAATTAAAAAAAATAAAATTGCGATAAGAAGAGCTAATAAAAAATAAATAAATTATTCTATTTCATTAAGGTGACAGAGGAAACATGTACCCAAAGTCATTAATTTGGTTTTTTTTCATTGGGTTCATTGCACGTCCTTATGAGTTTCCAGGCATAAAATTTAAACAATAGAATAGAGATTAAAACCCGAAATTTATTGCATTCTTCATCTCTATTTCGCTTTTCTATTATTCTGTGAAAGAATTCTGGTTTGAAGCTTTTATTAATCGAATAAAAAATTAAAAAAATATTTTTATAACCCCATGAACCCATGTTGAAGAAAATCGAAATGAAAATGATTTGGGTCAATCGATTTTGAAATGAGTTCAACAATCATATCGTCGTCTCCAATAAACATATACGGGTATACATAAATACATACATTAACGTGTATGTATGTATATCTTTATATCTTTAAATTTATGAGAGGAAGTTTGTTGGGCAAATATTCTGCAAACACAAACACTATTTAAATTTGCTCTGAAGTTAAATTTTCTCGCACATTTTTCAATAATAAAAGAAGAGCAAATTTACCGTTATGATTAAGAAAAGTAAAGTAAAATAAAGAAAACAAAAACAGAGTAATTTAGTAGTAGTCAAATAATTTATTTTAGAATTAATAGATATATGTCCCGGTTTGTGTTTTCAAAAGATTTATTCCAATAGGTAGGCAGGAAGGTTGTAGTGGTAGCTTTGATACCAAAGCCCACTTGAGCACACATATAGACCGGCTGTGATGAAACAGGTAAGCTCAGTCCTTCCACTGAACGAACTCCACCAAACTCGTCGAAGAAGTTGGCCTTCCCTATGCTGGAAGCCAGCCTGAAAGTTTAATATTTTATATATTTTTTTTATATTTTATTTATTTATTTATTTTAAGCCTATGGAAAATCCTTACAGACTAATACATTTTATAGTTCAATACAAAATTATTATTATTATGATTTCAATACAAAAAAATAATTTGAAAAAGAAAATAACATTGAATTTATTAATAAGTAAGTTTAATTGTAAAATTATATATATTTTTAATGGATTCCAAATTTTTATTAAAATTTTAATATTTTATATTTATGAAATTATAGTATGTTGTTGGACGAATAGCTATTTTTATGTAAAGTTTATCTAGAAGAAATTGAGAGTTATAACACAATTAATCAGCTTCAGAATAAAGACAGCATTTTGCATTTTACCACGGCTTTATAAATATGGTAATTTAATGAGCGCTAGATGTTTTTCATAAGATGGTAACTTTATTTTAGGATCCCAACCATTCCCTAAACCACGAAGACAAAATAATAAGAACTGTTTTTGAACTGATTCGATTTTGTCAGAGTGTACAGCGTATTGAGGGTCCCATATTACAGATCCATATTCAAGAATTGAGCGAACCAGTGTGGTAAACAATTGTTTGGTAACATAAGGGTCAGAAAACTCTTTAGCCCATCGTTTAATATATCCCAGGACACATGTAGCTTTGCTAACAGTTTATGTAATATGATTTCTAAAGTCTAATTTACAGTCGAAGATTATCCATAAATCGTTAAAGGAATTAACTAGTTCAAGAGCAGCACCATTCATTGTATAAAATCCATGGGTTGGAGATGATCCAGTGAAGCACATATATTTACATTTTTTAACATTCAGCTCCATTAATTAATACTACACCAAGCGGTTAAGCAGTTAATATCATCTTGCAAAAGTACTTGGTCTTCAATATTATTAAATGATAAAAATATCTTAACATCGTCTGCATATATTAATGTGTTTGAATTTTTGATAACAGAAGGGAGATCATTTATAAAAAGAGTAAATAGGAGCGGCCGAAGATGACTACCCTGTGGTACGCCTGACAGTACATCAATAAAGTTAGATTGCGTATTCCTGAATTTAATGCACTGCTTTCTGTCTACTAAATACGAATTAATCCAATTCAATAAAGATGAACTAAAACCAAGTTGATTAAGTTTATGAACGAGTAAGTTATGATTTACTTTATCAAATGCCTTACTGAAATCGATATAAATGACGTCAGTTTGTTTGCCTACAATAAATCCATCATTTACCAAAATTGTAAATTCAAGAAGACTTGTGATAGTTGATCGAGACTTACATTGACTTACCCATGCTGGGGTGCAGATAAAATAGGCGATGCTTGAAATGATAGTGTATGACATTGAGTTTAGCAATTCCTCTATAATTTGAAACATCAGCTTTAGATCCTGATTTAATCAGTGGAATTATAAATGATTGTTTTTAAAAGGAGGGAAAATAGCCCAGTTTAAGCGATTTGTTGAATAAGTAGGTTAATGGTGTACTCAATAATTGAGAATGGTGTTTTAAAATACTGCTAGGAACCCCATCAGGGCCGAATAAACGAAGATTTATCCTTGATATCAATGCTGCATTAAGCTACTATGTATGGTGAGCCAAATGACAAAATCTGCATCTCGCAAAAAATGGGCATTAATAAAGAAAGTGGACAACCGTTAGCCTCCTGTCCATCATGCGGTGAGTCGGGCATTGGAACAAGGCCCAGGATTGATTGACGTTCCGGAAGGATTTTTTCTTTATGCCCAATGTAACCGTGGTAAGTGGCATGCTCAATTCGATTGGCAAGCATTCCGGAAGGAGTTTACCTGCACTGTCTAGCTCATCGGCCTTACAGTTGGCTGGAGGCACTGATGAGCCCAGAGATAATGTCGAGAAAATGGCGACACTCCCTATTGAGTTTGGGGTTGATCGTAACGCTCGAGAGGGATCTAATAGCTTATTGGCTCTCAGAAAAGACTTAGATACAAATAAAAGGAGCACCGTTGGTGAGGATCCATAGCGCGGCGTGGTGAATTTAATCTCAATATGTATAAGGTCTTTTTTAAGCGTTTTCCATATTCAAATTTAAATAAACCAAAGTAAGTGTGAGATATCATCGAAATTTTATATTCTTTTCAAAGCTCTATTGATGCCATTATGTGTAAATACATCTTGGCTTATTCGCACATAGTCGTGAAGTAATAAAACCCCAGAAGGAAAAGTCAGATGAAGATTTGTAATTCCACATATCCACTAAACAAAAACTAGACAACATTGTATCAAGAGTATCGAATGAAAATGAGTTTAGAAATTCTTCTCCGTTCGGAGGACTGCCGTTTCCCAATTGTGTTTTAATAAACCTTTTGAATTAACAGGATAACAAAATTTGTTGGAAACAAGAAAAGTTAATGTATTTATTGCAGTAGAAATGACATCTAACTATATGATGCATGATGCTTCTGCAAACAACTGATTTTGTAGTCTGATTCTATTTTTATCGATTTCGACATTTTGTGTCGAATTAACGTTCTAAAAAGGTTTTATTTTAATGTATGTGTAGACCTTTTTACATTGGCTATTCTAAAACATGAACAAAAGTTGAAATCTATAGTACTTTACATTGAGTCTGATGGCCTGCCCAACGTCTTCCACAAAGAAATATGGGACCGATGACGACGTGAACCGAAATTCGGTAATTTTATTTTCTACAAAAGTTAAATTTTCTACGAGTACATGCCCATGTCACAACTAAAATTTTGCCAAATTGTGAGTGAATCGAAATAGACTGCCACGGATTCTACTGCACATTGCCAGTGGCAACAGTTTTTGCGTCATCGTACAGGTGTTGGTCGCTTGTTTACTGAACCAGTGTATTCCAATTCATATACAACATTACGAAAACCATTGGTAAGTTGCCAGAACAGAAAACCCATTCTAATAAACCAATTTTATTATATGGACGTTCTGTTGAATGTTATATTGGTCCATTGAGATTTGCCGTTATCATTTGTCAAAGTTCAAAAGTAATTTTTGGAAAACCGTGTATAATCGTTTTATAGTTGAGTACAGCGAATATATTGGAAAAGAACAGTTCGGAATTTGGTCTGCAATGGAATCCAAATATTTGGGTATTATATGAAAAACAAAAGAAAGGAATGACGAGAAAGTGAGGTGCAATAGAACTCCTCTACTCTACTATAATTCTTAGGGCTATTATTACAACTTGCCGTTAGCTGAAGGCAGGATTATAAAGGAAAGATAACTTGATTTTCATTACTATGAGTACACAATAAGATAAAAGTGAGCGCTAATCTGAACCCTTAAAGTTCACTTTATCTTTGAACTTGCCATATTATTTATATTATTTTCAATATGGCAACTTCAAGTATAAACATGAAAAATAAACTTTAATATATAATAATAGTTTTTTAAATCAAAATAGATATTGGCGTATTCAATATATTTATTTTAAAACAAAAAACACAAAAATAAAAAAGCTAAAACCTCAACACACAAATTTTATAAACAAATAAAATACACTTCGTTGCCAATTCGTTTCTAATGCACTTGTTTAATTGACAGTGCTATCGACAACAAGTTAACTTTACTTTATCTGTAGGGTGTAATAAAGAAAAGAAGTTAAATGTGATTTTAAAGTTCACTTTAGCTAAAATTACTTTTACTGAACCCAGCTTTAACGGCAAATTGTAATAATGGCCCTTAAAGAAATGAAAAAATACAAACTTTGAACAGTAGTAGCTTATTTTTCTTCGACGACAGCAGTCTTAACAAAAATCCCCACTTTAACCCTTTCGGTACGGGAGACGATTAGTTGGTTTACAAATACTATAAGAGGTCAGTTTAGCATAGATATGCTTATTAAACATATACATAGCTTTTTTGGTAGTGCCCCTACCCTAGGAAGGGATTTAGGGCACGGGATATATATGTCCCATCAGGAGTTTGGCATGGGACCAAATTAGACCATTAGGCCTAAACCTATAAAAACGCATACAGTAAATCAATATCAGCCTGAAATAATATTTTTAATGTTGTTACACTACAGTCCTATTGGGATATATATGTCCCACTACAAAAGCCGAATGGGAAGTATATGTCCCGTAAAAAGAAAATCTTTTTCTTACCTGGTAATATTCCAATAACAAGAAAGATTTACACTTTAACAATATTAATTACACACCTTTTTCACTATTTAATAACGATTTTAATTTTTTTAACTTTTTGGTAGAAAAAGCAGAGCAAAAACTTGATACCACTGCAGTCTTCTTATGACTAAACAGCCTGTGTTATGAAAATAGCGCAATTTTTCTGTGTTATGAAAATATGTAACTGTTCTTTAGCCTCTAAATAACTAAATGGGACAACTTTGAATCATTTTACAGTAACAATTTAAAAATAGGAGTTGCGATCGGTCAGTGGGACACATATGTCCCAATAGATGCGAAAGGGTTAAGTTATTTTAAAAAAAAAAATATAAAAATAAAAATAAAAGTGCTTTAGTTTTGCTAGGAATGGTTATAAAGTCCTGTGGTTTTAGTTTCCGCATCTGTTTGTTTTTCCTATACAAGCACAATTTTAATGCAGAAAAGAAGTTTCAAGATTAATTAATAATAAAAAAAAAACAAAAATAATTAAAGTTTCTGCAGAAAAGTTTTCGACATATTAAGAGATTTCTGTCGTAGGTAGTTGTAATATTTACTTTTATGCGCACCCTAGCAGTTAAAAGTTTTTACTGCACTCCAGTTGAAATTAAAATTTGAAGTTTGGTAAGCAATTTTTAGCCGACATTAAATAATATTTAAATAAAGAAAAAAAAAAGAATAAATTGCGGCGTGTACAGATTGTTTACTTATGGTTGTAAAATTATGTTTAAGCAGAGTAAACATTTCGGTTACATTTAACCGATAAGAAATAAGAAAAGAAAGAAACGTTTTAAAATTAATATTTTAGTTTAAACTACATGTAACTATATTGAATTAAAAATTCTTATTTATATTATTTAATTATTTACTCAATTAATTTTATAATGCTATTAAGTCTGATAGTTAAAGTAATGAAAAGGATTGTTTATAACTTTCGACATGATATCACAGATTTGTATACACAAGTTAACCCGAACACACTTTAAATCAGTGAGCGCTGAAAAAACTAGTTTTGTTTCTAATGAACTGTAGGGCATTAGTTTATCCAAGCATATGGTATCTTATACTCTGGCCAGAACATTTGATTCCTTATTTTCAATCACTCCATGATGACTAGGAAAGCATATAGTGCGCACCGTTCTCTGCTCAGACTAATTACACTATGCGACAAAATAAAAAATATGACATACACCCAGCTAAAGGCATAGTGTAAGTTGTGGGTTTTGTTGAGTAGAACTCAAACATTTATTTTTTATATTTCTTGAACCCTCCAAACTTGTTTTATTTGACAAAAACTGTTTCTTTGGACTTTATGCACAAATTTATTGATTACATAAACATTTCTGAACTGATGTCCAATATTTAAATCTTATTAGAAAGGAGAGAGATAGGCCTTTAAAACCATATACATACATACGTATATTATCCGACTTAATATTGTACAAGTTTTGATGAAGTAAACTTTAATTAAAAGGTAAAAAATTAGCATAGTTATATTTAAAGAGTCTAACGTCGAGTTATATTTTTCAAACATGTATATATTTTTTCAAATGAACTTTTAGTTAAAAAATTTTCAGAATTTTTGATGGACTTTGATTGTTTGAATTTCACAGTTGAGCGACCACCAAATATTAGTCGACTTCTGGTAGTCATGAAAACGTGGAATTGACACATTTTGTGATAAACAATCAAGATCCACCAAAACTTTTGAAAATTTTGGAACTGAAAGTTCATTTGATAAGATGACATATGTAAAAAATATTACATGACTGTTATAGTCTTGAAATAATAACCACGGTAGTTTTTGTCCAATTTGATCAAACAAAGTGTCAATCTCTTCACAAGATAATGCACTTTCAGAATGTCACCACTTATTTCATATTTTTTAATTATATTTTGCAATTAAGAATGGCAAAACTTGAATAAATAAGAAAAAAAATAATATTTTCCAAGTTTACCCCATCAAAACCCATAACATATAAGTTAGAACAAAATGTTTATACCGTTTGAAAGGTTAATATCTCCCCGTTCTAAAAAACTTTGGATTTTTAAAACAGGTTCCAATATATTTGGGTAATCAATAATTTTGTGTGAAGAGATCAAAACAACCGTTTTTGACAAATAAAACATGTTTGGAGGGTTCGAGAAAAATAAAAAAAAATATTTTTTTGTTCCTAGCGAATAACTTAGACTATGTAGTACTCGGGTATATTTTCATTGTCGAACTGTGCTATTAATCGCCTCTTTACACTCCAGGACGTTCATAGATTCGGTATTCCTCGATGTTATTTCCCTAATTGCCATTTGACCATCTATGAAGATATTTAAAGCCTTACACGTCAAGTTTACCAAATGATATCCAGATAATTGTCCAGATCTTGATAGGCCTGATCGCCTAAAACACAGTATTATGGTCCGTTTAACTGATGCAACGTTTGGTTCAGGTTCCCATCCAAACTCCTTTTTAAAGCCATCCGAGTAGCAACTAGTCACCACGGTCAATATTTTGCATTGCATTTTCTCACCATCGCTGTCAACATACTGCTGTAATCTTGACTGAAGGGTTGTAATGACCAATTGGGTTATGTAAGGTCTTGGCCATTTTGAGAGCAGTGCAAATATTTTGATCTACTCTGACTGCGAATTAAGTTGTCAACGTCAGTCCTTGTCCATTAATTCACAGAAATTTCGGATCATTCAATATAAATGTAGCGATGAAATAAAAATAAATTTATTTTTAAGCGAATTCGTCGTCGTTTCCAAAGGAATTTATTTTTGTTTCTTCGTTTCAGACTATATTTCGTCACTTTTTCAGACATCTTCTCCTTGCATAATATGACAAATCACTGTTACTGTACATATACTGTACAATTCTCATGGTTTGAACAACCTTTTTCTCTTCTTCAGTACAATGATAATTTAATCCCATTTTTTTTTTTGAAATATTTTAGGATTTTTGAACAATTTTTTACAAAAAAAAAAAAAAATAAATTTTTACTGTTTTACATAAACACAAAGAAAAATCACAAAAAATTTTATTTTACCATTAAAAAAATTATAAATAAGTCAAGTGTATCTATTATTATGATCAACAATTTTGTATGGATTTACTGGAATTTCCCTTTTAATATTTGAATAAATGCATGTACTTGCCAAATTTTTCGTTTTAACGACGTGGTCAGATGGAGCGAAAATAAAAAAGCATTGAATGCATTTTCGAAGGGATTTACATAGTTGACGTTACTTTATTATTTTATAATAAGGTGTATCTTCATATGTGTATGTATATGTGATACAAGTAAGTATTAAATTTCGGCAGAATTTTTTGAAGGCGATGTGTTCATGTTTAAAAAACTTGTGCAAACTTTCTCATACCACTTCAGCCTTTTCTCTTAATTTGAAATCATAATAGTTTTCTTTTTTTTGATGTAAAGGCATGTCTAAGAGACTGAGAAGATGTTGTGCATTACATGTCTATATGTTCATCGGTATGGTATATCGATGAGAACGAATAGACGGGTTGCTGTGTTGTGTCTACCAATGAAGTTTCTTTTACATTTTTGGTTTTTTATTACTATTTTCGTGATCCTTGAAAGCAAAACATCAGCATTTTTCAAATACTTTTTCTTAATTTCTATGCTTAAAGTAGAAAAACTGAACTTAAACTAAAATTTTTTCTTTTCTCAGCAAAATATTAAGTTTTTGTCATTACATATATGAGAAGTTTGTGGGTGTTCCGTTTTGTAATTTATTATTCAGCAGAAACTACTTCAATATGAAAATCGTATTATGAGGTATTATGTGTATACGTAATAAGTATCTTTACGAAAAATAATTCTAGGCGATACATGAAAACAAAATACAAAAAGTATTTCTTTGGCGACTTTCTCTCAGCAGATATCTGGCAAAACTCTGAGAGTAAATAAAATTGCAATAAAAAGTTTCTCAAAACTCTGTCGCTCGGAGTCGACTTTAAACTGTAGGTCCCACCACTCATGTATGAAAATTATTAAAATTAACAGTAAGTGGTGTGAGAAACTAGGTCCTAATCCTGACTGAAGAGTTGTAATGACCAATTATGTATGTATGTAATTCTAATGTAATTCTGTAATGTATGTATGTAATTCTAATTTCTAAAACATTAATTTCTAGTAACGTCTTTAGTAAGGGGTTTCAATATATTGAATTTAGATTCCTATTTGTGATTTGACTTTATAATATTTTAACGAAAAGAACATTCAAATGTTTGCCAGAACTGTGAAAACATGATATTATTCTTCTCATGAAATTTTCCTGATTTTATCAAGGGAGTTAAGGCCAAGCATTAAGCAGCATTTATTTGTATAAAACCAAGATTTTACAAACTCCCAAAAAATCTCACGGTGTTAAATCAAGTGATCTTGGGGTTGCAAGTTCAAAACAGAATTTTTAAGGCAATTTATTCTTGAAATTGAAACCATATATAGTCTTCTGCATTTACGGTGCAGCTGGTGACACCATCTTGCTATAACTACATATCGTCCAAATTAATGTCATACAGTTGTAGCCACAATTATGTTCACAGCCACTGCAATATCAGCTGATCTTCCAAAAATAGGTAGCAATCGAGTCATCTGTCAGACGTCTGATGGGAGAAAATTGCCGAAAGAAATGTTTTTTTTTATATTTTATTATGTACGATATGAACCACGAGGTCACGCCTCAGAAGCCAACACACTACCTACTATGGCGGCTATATTCAAAAGCGACTACAAAATTAGCGTAAAATAAAAGTCATCCAAGTCATATATTTCTAAATTGAACTGACACCATATTATCCTCATGTTTAATATTGTTACGAAAATGGAAACGGTGTAATATCATTTCACATTAAAACAATAAGCAAAAGCTAGAAAAACAAAGACCATGAGTAAGAAAGAAAAGGGGAGAGATAACGAAACATAAGCGAATGCAACAACAAACAACGTACCAAAACCTAAACACACACAAATAAAACGAACTCGTTCAAAGTAAAGCAACAGCATGAAAGAAAGCAACAACAAACAACATAAGCAACAATGTAGTCGCGATAGAACTCTTAACACCTTCATTAGACTGAATACGCGAGCATATAAAAAGGCAAGACAAAACAGGCAACCAGTGAGTAATAATTCAGTCAGTCTTGTGTGAAGACAAGTTGCGGTTTGAAGATCTCCGCTATACAGATTTAACGTGCAAGTGGTATTGCTTACAAAAAGGTTGTAAGCAGATAATATAACGAACTAAACAAGCAGATTATTGTTACATACGATAAGTTGTAGACGGTGGCACACAAAAGTAGTGTGAAATATAAAGAGTTTAATTGAAACTGAACACAAATTTGTTTTTACTTTGTTTGCAATCAACGAACTCATATTCTAAATGTTTTTAAAAAGGTAAAAAATTAATAATTACAAGAATGTGACGTATGAGTGATATTCAATTGCATTAGTTTCATACACGCCAAAATCAAAGGGATTTGTATTGCATACTTTTCAGAGTAATTATTCCAGTACATGTAGTATGAGGCGTATGACTAATATATTTCAATTTCAATAAAGCATACCTGTTAAGTAATTATTAATAGAATACAGTTATGTGAAAAATAATAAGGACAGTACACACCCAAACTTACATTATATTTAAAACCGAATAAAAACTAATAAATTCTTTCTTGTATAAACGACTTATTTTTTCTTAAACTGTAGAAAAGAGATTAAAAACAAAATTTTTGCTATTCCTATACTATATTTTGATTTTTTTTTGTGAAAAAAATAAGGACACTTCATGAAATCTTAAAGCTATAACTAACCTAAGTAAAACTAAATAGATATTTATACTGAATATTGTTGCATGAAGCCTTGGTGCCACATTAGAACTTTGTTGCGGATCCTTTGTTATCCAGAACAGCAGCACAGCTTCTAGGCATTGAGTCGACCATATTTTGACAAACATGCAGGGGTATTGAGTTCCAAGCATCCTGTATAATATTCCAAAGCTCGTTGCAATTTGTTCGACACTTTCCCCTGATTGCCCTTTTAACTTCGTTCCACAAATTTTCTATTGGGTTCAAATCAGGGGACTGTGCTGGCAATTCCATAAACATTAATTTCTTTGTCCTGGAACCAGTTCTTTGTGTACTTTGCCGTATGCTTTGGGTCATTGTCCTGCTGGAAGACCCATTTGAATGGCATATTTTCTTAGGCATACGGCAGCATTGTATTTTTCAAAATTTCGGTGCAATCAGCCGATTTCATTACATTCTGGATACGATATAGAGGACACACACCATAATAAGAGAATGACACCCATACCATGATACTACCACTACCCTGTTTTACCGTCTTTAAATTATATTTTGGATTGAAGTCTTGGTGGATAGGTCGTCTTACATGGTAAGACGTAAGAATTCAATCCAAAATATAATTTACATATACATACATAATTGGTCATTACAACCCTTCAGTTAGGATTACGACCTAGTTTCTCACACCACTTATGTTGTGTGTGTTAATTTTATGCATGAGTGGTGGGACCTACAGTTTAAAGTCGACTCCGAACGACAGATTTTTGAGAAACTTTTCATGGCAATTTTATTTACTCTCAGAGTTTTTGCCAGAAATCTGCTGAGAGGAAGTCGCCGAAGAAATACTTTTTGTATTTTATTTTGATGTCTGGCCTGGGGCTCGAACCCTGGCTTTTCGTTTAATAAGCCAACACACTACCTACTAGGCCACGGCGACTTCAAAACATAATTTAAAGACGGTAAAACAGGGTGGTGTTAGCATCATGGATCGCATGTATAATAGTAACGATGGTCTTACTGAAGCCAATACACCCATTATGAGTTTCTGTTTGGTGCGGCTTGTGGAACGGAGACATCATTAGCCCATATTTCTTTGAAAATTTGTATGGCATAACCATTACGGTCAATGGACCATTTTCTGTAGGACGCCGTTAAAGAAAAGTGTTATGACGACAAGCCAGACACAATTGAGCATTTGACGGCCAACATTTGTGATGCCGAGATACATCCCAGTACCTGTGACACATTTGTACCTAAATTTAAAAACATGTAGTACGCACAAAACACTTATTTTTAATTATTACTTACATTGAACTGCTTTTGAACAAATTGGCATTTCTTCCTTCATTATCTTAATAAGTGGTAAACACCTTTTTAATATTTGTGTTATAAACTTCTCAAATAAAAAATTACATTATAACAGAGTTGGTCAGCAATTTTTTTAATGCACCTTGTAAGAGGGTGACATTTTCTTTGTAGAATAGAAAACACCATTAGTATTATCCTATAAAGAAACTGACACAAATAGGCACACTATTGACATTTCCTGGTAGCTTCTTTATGTCCTTTATTGTACTTTCAACCACTTAAAGCAAATTTAAGTGCTCAGTGAATGTGTGCGCACGTATAAAGTTACATATTTAAGCTCTTTTATTTCTATATTAAGGTATGAGTATAAAAATGTTTACTTTCCACTTGTAATTCTGTCTACTTGGCGCTCAGTGCCATTTATGTCTGCAAAAGTTTCCTTTTGTTGAATATATGCCAACGCTTAAGGAAATATGTTCTACTCTTGTTATATTTGTATAATTAGCTGATGTTGATATCGCTTTTGTACATCCCAGTACCCTCGAAAAACTGCACGAAAATTGGTCCGATCGCATGAGTTATTGTAAGGCCAGCTGCGGCAGCCGTATGATATGAAATAATATTCGATTTCTAACCAGAAAATTTGTATTTCACAACAAAAAAATTAAATTTGCAAGATATCAAATCGCTTTTTTTTTAAAGTTAAACTTTTAAATTTCCAAAAATGTAAATACAGTCGAACTTCCATAACTCGAATCTCCATTATCCAAAAAAAAACTTCGACTTACGGAGACTTCGAGTTACAGAATTTTTTTTTTTTTTTCTTTAAGAGTTAATTGCAAGCATGTGTTTTTATTATGTATTTTTTATTTAGAACAGGCAGTAGCTGAAAACTGCATACCTTATCATACTATATAATGTAATCTACAAGTTAAAATGAATTGAAATATTCTGAAATAAGTGACTGAAAATGTACATTTTTTTGTTATTTTCAGTATAAATTATCACTTATTTATGCAAAGCCTTATAGTGTTCCTCAGTTGTACGGTCATTAGTTTGCAAAAATAAATTCAATGTTCGCAAAGAATTTTCTACATCGGCTTTGGAGGGCTGATGAATAGTTTCTTCCAACGAACCCTCGCCATCACTGTCGGTTCCGCTTAAGACTGGATCTTCTTGTTCAATACATCTTTCCTCAACAACATCATCGTCTGTAGGAAATCCAGTCGTGTAAAGCTCCTTATCTACTTCAATATAATCTTGAAAAGTAGTATTGCAAGTTATTTTTTTCGCTTTTAACCAAGCTCGGTAATCGGCTTCAATTTCATTTTGACTTTCATCAACAACAAACAAAAAACAAACCAACCAAATAAACAAAATAATTCGAGTTATAGAATTCATTTATATGTGTTCCGTTCGAGTAATGGAGAACTTCGAATTATGGAAGTTCGAGTTACGGAAAGGTAATTGTATGTTATTTGTTATCTTAAGCCTACTGCCAATCTAATTTGTTCGAGTTACAGAAAATTCGAATTAGAGAAGTTCGAGTTATGGAAGTTTGACTGTACAACATACCTACATAATTGGTTATTACAACCCTTCAGTCAGGATTACAACCTAGTTTGTCGCACCACTTATGTTGTGTGTGTTAATTTTATACATGAGTGGCGGGACCTACAGTTTAAAGTCGACTCCGAACGAGAGGAAGTCGCCGAAGAAATACTTTTTGTATTTTGTTTTGATGCCTGGCCTGGGGTTTGAACCCTGGCTTTATGTCTAAGAAGCCAACACACTACCTACTAGACTGCGGCGACTACAGCCTGTAAATACAATATAAAAATATTGTTTCGTTTTTTCCCTTTTAAAAACGTTTAAAATATGAGCTCGTAGATTGCAAATAAAATAAAAATAAATTTGTGTTTAGTTTTAATTAAAATTCTTTGTTATTCGCACAATTCTGTGCGCAACTGTTCACAACTTGATGTAAACAACAATTGCTTTTCTTTGTTATTCCTCTGATTATACCCTTTGCATAAACAATAACAATTACTAGACAGATCTTTTTAACGGAGATCTTCAAACCACTCTCAAATTACTCTCTTCAAACGGCCCGCGCCGTTCACTGAACTTCACTAACTCACTCGCCTGCTTTGCCTTGCCTTTTACATATGTATATGGCAGGGTAAATAGTCTGATGTATATTCTTGAAGGCGAATGTTCGTGGCTTCGCCTTCTCGAAGTCTCTATAAATGTAAAATGCGTTGTTTACCCTTTATTATTATAGTGTTGCTGGTATATTTTGATTTACTTGTGTACCATTTTTTTATGCTGGTGTTTGTTGCTAAATTAAGCAGTACGATAATTTGTAAACAGGTTTGTTTACTGCATTGTTTTGTTTTTGTAGCTTTTGTTTATAATTTTAATTTTAAAGGATTCAGTATCTAAATTTTTCTTCTCGTAACAATATTTATCTGTATACCAGCAGTTTTAAAACGTTACATATATTGAAGATCAAATCAATCCAAATAGTAAATTTTTAAAATTTTTAAAATTTTTTTTTAGCCAATTGTGTCTAACCACGTACCTCTTACTATAGCTTTAGCAGTTCTGCTTCAACTACAAAATTATATCATTTAATATATTATTATGCCTTTTTCAATTTCGTTTTGTTTTATTTTGACCATTTCCATGAGAAATATGACGAAAGTTATGAACAAATATCTGTGTATACAAATTTATTCAGTACACTTGTCATTGATGCTGTTCAGTCTTTTATTTCGCTTCTTTTTTACTCATAATGAAATGAAAACTAGAAATTGGTTTTGTTTATATTTTTCCGCACAGGTCTCAATTTACATTATTTATGTTTTCCATGACTATTTGATTTCCATTCTTTTTGAAAATAATTGCTATTATTTCATGGACAGCAACTACGACATTAAAGCAAAGACGAAAGGAAATCAGATAATAAATAGTGGAATGATAGTCGTCGCTGCGACAGTAAAAATACAACCAAGAAACTACATAATCTAAGTTATT
The DNA here is from genome assembly GCA_932273835.1 of Sarcophaga variegata. Classification (NCBI taxonomy): domain Eukaryota; kingdom Metazoa; phylum Arthropoda; class Insecta; order Diptera; family Sarcophagidae; genus Sarcophaga; species Sarcophaga variegata. The sequence continues at coordinate 28,865,021 of OW026358.1, read as the reverse complement.
CACTAAGTTGAGTAGAACTCAAAAAATTTTTTTTTATTTTTCTAAAACCCTCCAGACTTGTTTTATTTAACAAAAATGGTTTTTTGATCTATTCACACAAAATTATTGATTACCCAAATTGGTTTGAAGTCGTTTTAAAATTCAACGCTTTTTTAAAAAGGGGAGAGGAGATAAGCCTTTAAAACGGTATACATGAATATTTTGTTCAAACTTATATGTTATGAGTTTTGATGGGGTAATCTTAGAAAATATTATTTTTTTCTTATTTTTTCAAGTTTGGCCATTCTTAATTGCAAAATTTAATTGGAAAAAAAGTGCCCTGTATAAATCGACAGTGCTGATAATATCCTGTAAAGCAGATGACTTTTGTTTATTTATAGGGCTACCAGATGAAATTTAAAAAAGTCGCTTGGTATCGTTATCCAATTTTGAAGTTAATTTTTTCATTGTTTTGTGGAGTAACCTTAAGGAAACATTACATTATTAAAGATACATTATAAAGCTAATAATGGGTGATATTTTAAGAGCTATAGGAAAATTTTTCAAAAAAAAAACACATAAAATTTAGAAAATACATGAAATCTTTATTTGAATCGATATTACGGTCCATATAATTTAATGCTTGAAGATTATTTCATGCAAATGTCGACCGCGACTGCGCCTCAAATGGTCCATCCGCTTAGTCCAATTTTGGCATCTTTCCAACATTTCGGCCGGTATAGCACGAATAAATGCTTCAATGTTTTCTTCCAATGTGTCAATTGAAGCGGGATTGTCTGTATAGACATGAGCTTTAATATAGCACCACAAAAAACGAACTCGCCTCTCAATAAATCCATTGTTATGAGTGCTGTGTGGCATGTGGCACCGTCTTGTTGAAACCACATGTCATGCAAGTCAAGCTCTTGCATTTTGGGCAAAAAAAAGTTGGATATCATCTCACGGTAGCGCTGACCATTCACAGTTACGTTACGATTCGCAGTATCTTTGAAGAAGTGCGGTCCAATGATGCCACCAGCCCATAAACCGCACCAAACTGTGACTTTTTCTGGATGCATTGGTAGCTTTTGCATGATCTTCATGGCTGATCTTCACTCCAAAATTGACAATTCTGATTATTTACGTATCCATTGAGCCAAAAATGAGCTTCGCCACTGAACACAATTTTTCGATAAAGAAGTGGATCTTAGGCCAACTTTCCAAGAACCCATTCACCAAAAATTCTGCGTTGCGGTAGATCGTTCTGCTTCAATTCTTGCGCCAGCTGTATTTTGAAAGGCTTCACACCTAAATCCTTACGCAAAATTTCCCACGTTGTTGAGTAACAGTTGCGAACGGCGACGAATCGATAATTGATGGTCATCATTAACACTGGTCGATACAGCTGCGATATTTTCTTCAGTTCGCACTCTACGTAAGCGTGTTGGTGGTTTAATGTCCAACAATGTAAATTTGGTGCGAAATTTAGTCACAATAGCCCAAATAGCCGCTTCACTGGGTCGATTAAACTGACCATCAAATGGAAGAAGCGCGCGATGAACTTTCTTAACAGAGCACGCATTTTGATAATAAAATTCAATGATTTGCAAGCGTTGTTCGTTTGTAAGACGATTCATGGTTAAATTATAGACCAAAATGAAGATATTTGACAGTGAAACAAAACACGAAATGTGCGTGAGCTATTTAAACCAGTGTTGCCAAAAAGATAATAGTTAAAAAATCACCCGTTATAAAAAATTGCATTCAGCGTTAGAACAGTGTTGAACAATTTTTTTGGTTATAAAAAAAGCGCTCAAAAATTAAGTTGAAAAATTAGCGATCTGGCAACACCTTTTTTATATTTACATATTTTATTGAAAACAAATCAAAAAATACAACATATGTTCAAATCTAAAACTTTAAAAAAAAAAAAAAAATATAAATATGGATATTGCTGCATCTATTTTATATGCGAAAATTGAAATAAATCAGTTATTAGATTCATCTTCGTCATCTGATGAAGAAGAATTACTGAATTTATTTCAACGTAGTCGACAGCCGCGTGTAAAAGGATTTGTTGAAAATATCGTCCATGAATTTTGTGACACATTTGTACCTAAATTTAAAAACATGTAGTACGCACAAAACACTTATTTTTAATTATTACTTACATTGAACTGCTTTTGAACAAATTGGCATTTCTTCCTTCATTATCTTAATAAGTGGTAAACACCTTTTTAATATTTGTGTTATAAACTTCTCAAATAAAAAATTACATTATAACAGAGTTGGTCAGCAATTTTTTTAATGCACCTTGTAAGAGGGTGACATTTTCTTTGTAGAATAGAAAACACCATTAGTATTATCCTATAAAGAAACTGACACAAATAGGCACACTATTGACATTTCCTGGTAGCTTCTTTATGTCCTTTATTGTACTTTCAACCACTTAAAGCAAATTTAAGTGCTCAGTGAATGTGTGCGCACGTATAAAGTTACATATTTAAGCTCTTTTATTTCTATATTAAGGTATGAGTATAAAAATGTTTACTTTCCACTTGTAATTCTGTCTACTTGGCGCTCAGTGCCATTTATGTCTGCAAAAGTTTCCTTTTGTTGAATATATGCCAACGCTTAAGGAAATATGTTCTACTCTTGTTATATTTGTATAATTAGCTGATGTTGATATCGCTTTTGTATATATTTAATTGCTTCCATTATGTTATAGTTTCTAAGCACTATTTCCTCTTTTCTTTACCTTTCTTTTACAATACAATTGAAATACTTTGTTGTAATTAACGACTTAGGTTACATTAGCCATTATTACAATATTTTGGCAAAGTGGGAAGTTGAATAAACTTTCTCCAAAATTGTTGATGAATCTAATAAGAGATATTATTGCATTTTCTCTGTTCGGATATTTTCAATAAGTGGAATTTCTAGGGAATACGTTAATTGTCCGCATAAATACTAATTTTTTCTAATACACACTGACAGTTATAAAGTGAGAACATTTTCTCGCTTGTCCATTACTAACCTTTTCCAGTATTTTTCCTACTTGCTTGAAGATTACATAGATATTATTACGTGTTTGCCTTTTAAAAAGTAGGAAGTAGATTGCAAATGAAATAGAAGTAAATTTGTGTTTAGGTTTAATTAAAATTCTTTATTGCTCTTACAATTCTGTGTGGCACTGTTCACTACTTGATGTAAATAACAACAATTGCTTTGTTTGTTATTCTTCTTTACACTCTTTTGCGTAAACAATAACAATTGTTCGACAAAAGTGTTGTTACGCCCTTCTGCATTTTGGGTGACGAAATGTTACTAGAATTTTTTTTGATAATATGAGTTATTTTTATAATATAAGTTATCATACCTAATAGATATATAAATGATACTTTATTTGCTAAAATAAAACAAATATATATATTTTAACAGCAATATTTATTTTTTACCTATTATGTTATCACCTTGATTGACATCGACTTCATCATCATCTAGATTTGAATCAAATATCAGTAAACGCTTTGCCTCTATAGGCAAATTATGAGGGGTTATTTCTTTTAATTTTCTCATATTTGATATGACAGGATCCGAAGAAGCAATGAAAAAACTACATTTAAACGTACATAGTTAATTTTATTAACAAATAATTTATTGAAAGCACTCTATGCTTTATTCTGATACTAAACTTTACTTTACTTTATTTCTTATACTAAACGGCTAGACCGATTTTCTTTAAATTTTAACAGTACCTTCCTGTATGTCTGGAAGGCGAGGTGCCAATAATTATTTAATGACGCATATCTCATAAACTGCAACAGCTAGAGTCCTCAAATTTTGCATGGACGACTTTGACGTATATACGAACAAAATGGGCGGATTGGCTATAGTCCCATAGTCTATATATATAAAAATGAATGTTTGTTTGTATGTACTTTATAGAATCGTAAACTATGCATTTGATCATGTTATGATTTTTAGCAAAGTTGTTGCGCATGAGCCGGGGAAGGTTTTTAAGGTGGTATGACCAATTTCCGGCAGTTGGCTCCACAGAAAATTACTCAAAATGAATTAAGTCGTAAACTGTGCATCCTTTAACAAAGTTGTTGCGTATGAGTCGACGGAGGTTGGTGCGATTAATTTCCGATGGATGGCGTCAATGAAAAATATTCAAAATGAATGACAAGCAATTGGTCGACCTACACCTCAAGCACGGAAGAAAAAAGCATTACGAGCCTCAGCATCAGACGACCATTGAGACTGGAAAATTTTCGAGTATATGAGGGTGAGACCCGTTCGCTTGAACCACTTGAACAAAGAGAAGTGAGATTAGAAACTGATCGAATGCGTACTACTCAGGCCCGTTCATCTGAATCATCAGGACAACAGAAAACAAAATCAATAAAATAATTCATAATTAATTGGACATTTGTGTCTTTCCTTCAAATTTATTTTAGTTGGTGGGGCAGCAACACGCGCAGGTTATAGCTAGTTAATAAAAAAAATTGAAGTTACAAAACAAAGTTTAATGCAATTTTGGTGCGAAGTTAAATTAATCAAGGTCTTTTTTTTGAAAAGTTACGTTTACCGAGTCACCAATACATAAAATAATAGAGGAGTTGTGTAAACCGAATGTTAAATTAACCGAAGATGTACTGTATTTTAAATAAATATTTTGTAGTGGAATCCATTTCTTACTAGAATAAAAATGTACATACATATTTGTATTCTAAAATATGATCCACAAAATTAATGCAAGCATCCACTGCATTGTGTTGCTTTACATTAAAAATAGGTAATTACATACATACATACATAATTGGCCATTACAACCCTTCAGTTAGGATTACGGCCTAGCTTCTCACACCACTCATGTTGTGTGCGTTAATTTTATACGTGAGTGGCGGGACCTACAGTTTAACGTCGACTCCGAACGACAGAATTTTGAGAAACTTTTTCATGGCAGTTTATTTTAGTCTCAGAGTTTTTGCCAGAAATCTGCTGAGGAAGTCGCCGAAGAAATATTTTTTTTTTTCATATTTCATTTTTGATGTCTGACCTGGGATACGAACCCGGGCTTTACGAATAGTAAGCCAACACACTAACTACTACACCACGGCGACTTCTAATAGGTAATTAATAGAATAAAATAAATATGGGTGCACAAATATAAACAGCGAAAAAAAAGAAGTGGACCAAGATGGCTGCCTTGAGGAACACAAGATAGCACATAAATATACTTAGATAACCTATTGTTCACACATACGGTCTGCTTTCTACCAGTCAAATACGAATCTAGCCATCTTAAACTCCTATGATTTACACCCATTATATCCAATTTAGTTAACAGAAGTTTGTGGTTCACTTTATCGAACGCTTTGCTAAAATCCGTAAAAATTACATCAGTTTGCTTCTGTTGAGGAAAAGGCCGCATTTATCATGGACGTTAACTGAAGCACGTTAGTTGTTGTTGAACAGCCCTTTCGAAAACCATGTTGATGAGGTGATAGCAACGATGAAGTATGATGAACCAAAAAATCGGCAATCAGTTTATCGAACATTTTTGGAATAGCACTCAGTTTTGCAATACCCCTAAATTTGTAACATCAGACTTATTACCAGATTTAAAAAGTGGTATAATATACGAGTCCTTCCAAAACACGGGAAGATATCCATAATTAATCGAGGTATTAAATAATATGACTAATGGTGTAATGAATGACTCTGCACATCGATTTAAAACACAACTTGGAACCCAATCGGGACCAGGACGAAAAGACATCTTTAAACTTCTCAGGTTCCCCAAAATATCGCAGTCACTATATGTTGGAATAGATATTACTTGAGCCGATGTCAGCGAGTAAGGATACATATCATTGTAAGCAGCATTAGAAGAAGTACTGGCAAAGAATTCAGGAATACAGGATTCTTTATCATCAAATTTCATAAAGGATGGAAAACTAGTAAATTTTCTCTTGGAGTTTACAAACGTATTGAAAGATTTAGGATTCTTAATAAAATTATTTTTCATTTTATTCATATATGTTTTATATAATAAGTGATATAGAATATTATTTCGTTAACTGCAAACCAAGTAAAAACAAATATGTGTTTATTTTCTCTTAAACTCTCTTTATTATTTACACTACTTTTGTGTGCCACCGTATACAACTTAACGATACAACAATAATTTGCTTGTACACTATTCTATTTCACACTTCTGTCCGCGTTAACACTAACAACTGTTCGTTAGATCTTCGATCTGCTTACAACCTTTTCGCAAGCAATACCACTTGTACGTTCAAACCGCAACGCGTCTTCACACAAGGCTGACTGAATTATAACTGACTGCTGTCTGCTTTATCCAGCCCTTTTATAGTCCGACACAACCAATCTAACGAACATTCTTGAAGTGGAAGGTTCGTGATCTCGCCTTCTCGAGAGCTATATTGCTAATACATTGTTGTTTGTGTACTTTGCTTATGTTGTCTATCCCTTTTTGTCACATACATGTTGTTGTTGGTACCAGGCGTAACCAGGTTCGTTGTACATATGTGTGTGTGCAGCTTTAGATAATCAACACGATCATTGTATTCTTAGTGTTAGTGTGTTTTGAGTGGCTTTTGTTTATCGTTTATTTTTGTCGTTAAACGATATTAGGTCGTTTCGATTGCGTAATAATATTCAGACCGGCTAATAGAATATATTCCATAATCAATAATGGAGCTAGAACTTTGGTATTTCTTGAAATACTTGTACTTTCCATTTTTCAGTCGCGACAGTTGTTTAGAATTCCATGGTGGACCAACCAGAGTATACGCAGGTTTTAAGGGAACACAAATTTCAATTATTGAATGCACTTTCTTATAAAAGTTAGAAATCATCAATTCAATATCAGGATCATTGTTAATAGGAATAGATAAGATTGCATTCCAACAACTATTTCTCATCATGTCATTGACATTCACAAAAAAAAATTTAAAAATTACGAAACTAAATAATTTTTATAAAAACCAAGAAGCAAATATAATATCAATCACCTGTTGTTGAAGGCTTCATATTTTTTTATATTTTTTTTTTTAAAACACTAAAAATTTAGTTTTTTCGCGAAAAAATAATTATAGCTTATTGCTATTTTCGCAGCAAGATGAGCAAATTGTTTTTGGCTTCAATTTACATTAAAATTTATTGCCTATAATACATTTGGCATCTTATTTGGACTTATAGCAATTGCAAATTCCCCGTTTCCTAGGAGCAGACTTTTGTGTATCACCACTTATAATGGTACACTATTTGATGAAAATGCTTGTAGTTCAGTCAATAGCTTTGCAGTAATTGGATTTTTATGTTTGACTGTCCTTTTCAACATGTGTTCTTCTGATAGGCACGTAGCTGATTGACGTAAAAACTCAGGTCTTCTGCGATTTGAATCATTTGCAGCTATAAAATAAATGCATTCAATGCGGATATATGAACTATATTTGAAAACACAACATTTCGCCATCTAATTCTTTTTCTTTTAGAGCTGTAGTAGCTAATCAGTTGATCAGCAGAAAATATAAATAATGATAAAATATAACAATCCTTTATTAGAGTTATAATAAGAAACGATTTCAGGTTTTTCTTATGATTACTGAAATCGGGTTCATCTGTTTTGTGCATGGCTCATCAATATAGTACCTTTATTTTTATTTTTATCGGTATACGAAACAAGTGTTGTGATGTCACTGAAAGCAATTGTGGATGTATATAAAGGAACTTATTTGTATATTTCGATAGGATAAAACTTTGTTTTTTCTAACTGTTCCCACATATGTCAGTTTCCCTTGTAAAAGGTTTTTCCCCGACTCAAACGATGAAAAAAAGTTATCAGCTGTAATATTTTGCCCTTTCAAGCCTTCTATCAACTCCAACATGACCCGCTTTCCTTGATTTTTATCAGGCTTATCATATTTTGGTTTTCCAAAGTACGGTTGTATTTTCCGTCGCGGCATCTGGACACCGCGAAATGTGTTGGAACTGGTGATAATGACATAATATTCACCGCTGAAGCTCCAATGTGACGTGGTAAAGGATTTTCACTCCATTGCATTTTGTTCTCCGCAATGTATGTTGCATCTACACCACAAGCTCCTTCATTTGTCGCATCATTTTCCATTTCATATTCACATGTATCAATATCACTTTCACTTTCAGTATTTTCATCTAATATGGAACAAATTAAAGTATCTGAATCAGTATCAATTACAATTTCAGCAATAGCACTGCTGTTCACTTTTCGTCAATTTTCCATTTTTTTTCTTTGAAAATGTAAACACATCAAAGGCTGAACAAGAACTGAAGTAAAACTTATACTCGTGGTATATATATCTGTATGGAAATTTGGAATCTCAGAACTTTAGTTACAATTTAAATTATTAAAAAAGTTTGGTCAAAAGAGTTTTATATCGAATTATTTATGAAAAATACAAATACCAAAATGGTACTTTACCTAAGATTCGAAAGTTTTTTTAACCTAACAGCAGGGTTAAAAAAATATTTGGTACACAGAATTTCATTTTCCAATTAATTCCCATTTTAGGCATCAAAAACCCCAATGTGCGCCGTACTCATCTTTTAATGAATGTGGGTTTAGTAACGGAAGATGAATTGTATTCTTTCGGAACAACAAATTGAATTTTTATAAAGCCATTGGAATTCAGTTAAGGTGATCTTGAATTCGGTAAACCTTTTGTTTCAATAGCAGCTTATAAAACTCTATTCACAATAAGTATATCGTCCTCTATGAGAGAAGAACATATTGGAATGGAATACAAAAGAGCACGTTATCGAACAAAACGTTTCGTTTTTAACCAGAGGCTCACTCCAATTAAATTAATCTTTCAATTTAAAGCAAAGACTATACTACCACTTATTAATACATACACTTAACGTAAATTTGTATATAAATTGACAGCAACAATATTAATGTTATAGAAATTAATTTACCAGCATAACATGTTGGAATTGAAGTCAAAGCTCAGCAAATGTACGATATGAGTACGATAAGCAAAGGCACATTGTTGCATATATAAGTCCTTACTGGTGTGTGAATAGTTTGCATGTGTGTGTTAAATTTTATATATGTATGTCTGTCCGTTGCGAATTGTTATTTGGCGAAACAAGTGATTGCCTGTATAATAAAACAACACCAACACCCCCAGTTACAACCAATTTGAACTTAAATTTACCCACCATGATTTCATTATTTCTCTTCTTCTTTACTGTTTAATTTTATTTCGTTGTGTTTACTTATTTATTTTATGTTTTCACAACAATTAAATTTTTTGCTTTGCCTTGTCTACAATTTTTTAAACGAATGCTAAGTATACTGAAAGCTTACTGAAGATGATAGGGTGATGATAATTTTATTTGCGATTTCAGGCAATTTTGAAACAAATAGCATTTGGAAGGTGCCAAGTCTGCTGAATACGGAGGTTGGGATAGCAGTTCTTAGCTGCTTTGATTGTGTCCTGAATGATTGTGCATTGTCATGTTTCAAAATAACGTTGCCTTGTCTTGTGGTCACTTTGGTCGTTTTTCGATCAATGCATACCGTACATAATTGGTCATTACAGCCCTTCAGTCAGGATTACACCACTTATGTTGTGTGCGTTAATTTTATGCATGAGTGGCGGGCCCTACTGTTTAAAGTCGTCTCCGAACGACAGATTTTTGAGAAACTCGGCAATTTTATTTGCTTTTAGAGTTTTTGCCAGAAATCTGCTGAGAGGAAGACGCCGAAGAAATATTTTTTCTTATTTTCGATTTAATGTATGACCTGGAGTTTGAACCGTGGCCTTACGTCTAATAAGCCAACACACTACCTACTAGACTTCGGCGACTTCAACTTTCGATCAATGCATGGTTCAAATTGATCATTTATTGTAGATAGTGATCTGTATTAACGGTTTTACCATGTATTAATACCTTGCGGTATAACATACCTTTCTGCTCCCGCCAGACGCACAGCATTGTCTTCCTGACAAATCGATATGGTTTTACAGCCGAAGTTAATGGTTGTCCAACATTAATGCATGATTTCATACGTTTAGGATTCTGAAAAAAAGTAAAATTTTTCATGGCCAGTAACATTTAATACATGTGGCACCGATTTTCCAGAGTTTTGGATATTTCCCATAGCATATCAATGAGACTGTTTTTTAACTCAAAAAGTACTTTAACAAATGAATTTGGCGAAAATGACATGAACATCATACAGAAGCAGTTTATAAGCTCACATTGAAGCCTTAAAGAGAGTTTGCAGGCAACACGTTTCAATATCATATGATACAACACTACTATCCTATTTTTGTGTCGTTGCGTGAAGCCTTATCTATGCAGAGATATGACATCCACAACATTGCATCGGCATAGTTGCGAGCATCATTTACATGAAATTATCTTTAATAAAAAAAAAAAAAAATTTAACCCTGGACTGTTACTGTTCGTCCAATCTACGAAGCCAATTTAATCTTTATGTATGAACAAATTCCGCTCTTTTTTTCAACAACGTTAGGTGATAATGAAAGCTTGCAGTCAGTAGACGAAAAAAAAATTTTTTATTCATCGATTCAACTAAGAGTAACCTTACTGTACAAAAATGACCATCCAGGATTAAAAAAATGGATGGCCAGGGTACATTTACTCACTACAAGCTATCGTTCTCAGCCAACATTGTTAATAAAAAAAACGAAATGTTGTCAAACATAAAAGAATTCTATAATGAAGAGTAAATGAGCTCCGTCGATTCAACGAAGAGTAACCTTAATGTACAAAAATGAAGAACAACCATCCAGGGTTAAAGATACTTTAAAAGTAAGTAAAAATATTTTTTGGAGATGTCTGACCTGAATTTGAAGCATGGCCTCACGTTTAATAAGCCAACGCACTACCTACTAGACTACAACGACATATGCTATAAACACAATAAACGCAATTGCAGCCTGCGTTCTAATTATAATAAAGACTGCAGCAGATAAGCATAAGCATAACAAATAAAAAATAAACGGTTCTCATTAATTCTTTATCAATGGTGCTATGTATTGACAGCCCTAACCCGCTCATTGCCAGCACAAATCCTCTCGCTGTTAGCACTAATTCTCTTATTGCTGCGAATAAAAATTGAAATAAGAGCAGCAGAACGTTTAAGATAATCACTTCCATATATACCCATGCATTCTATTTCTGAGGGATTGCTGCGTTGAGTTTATTGTTGTCTGTTGTTTTATTATAAATTTAGATATTGATTTAAACAAGTAAACACTACCTTCTCATTTTTGCAACAATTTTTTTAAAACATATTTTTCGACATTTCCATAATTCTATTTGATGTTCAAAAGACTAAAATCACTTTCTTTAAAATAAACATTAAAAAAAGCCTCTTCTGTCCTCTAACTTTTTTACTTCTTAAGTGACACTTTGACTTTCATTCATAATAACTCGTGTTATGAAATAAACATAAAGACACAATAAATTGGAAACGAATAAGTAAGAGAAATACTTACAACTTTGGGTTTGAGAAGAATACTAGAAAGTAATAACTTTTCTTTAATAATAACACTATGTGACCAAATAAAAAAATGAAGTACTCCCAGCTAATGACATAGTGAGTTTTGTTGAGTAGAACTCAAAAATTCTTTTTTATATTTCTTAAACCCTACAAACTTGTTTTATTTGACAAAAACTGTTTTTTTGGACTTTACGCACAAATTTTTGATTACACAAACAGTTTTGAACCGAAGTTCAAGATTTAAACCTTTTAGAAAGGAAAGTGATGGGCCTTTAAAACGATATACATATATGTAATATTTGACTTAATATGTTATGAGGTTTGATGAGGTAAACTTGATCAAAGAGAATTTTTTCATGTTTTTTCAAGTTTGTCCGTTCATAGTAGCAAACTTTAATTAAAAAATATGACATACGTGACGACATCCTGAAAGTGCATTATCTTGTGAAGAGATTGACACTTTTTTTTATCAAATCGGATAAAAATTACCGTAGTTATAATTTTTTTTTTGTCGCATAGTGTAATCATAGGGTACAAGACTTTTATCAATTCCTAACACTTTTTTCAGCGTAACATTCCATTCTTAGCAAATAAATGTTTTGGATTGGTAAGAAGGGAATTAAAATAATAAATTGAAGCGAAGTAAAATAAAAATAAAAATAAGACTTAATATTGTTTTATTGCACGACTTTAATGTTAGAAATCTAATATTTTTTGTTATTATTGGGATTACTGCTAATAATCCATTGGAAGTACAGCATTATTACTGTCGCGTTCTGTTAACCCTTTCATGACCATAAGGTTATGAGAGGCAAATTAATTTGTTTTGTCTATTTGGTATAACTCATTAGATGCCCAAAAGACATATTTAAAAAGCAAATAGTGGATAGTT